>OW240912.1:60477885-60616936 GCA_933207985.1 Pelobates cultripes
GGGGAGTAAGAAGAACAGGTGGGGGAGTAAGAAGAACAGGTGGGGGAGTAAGACGACCAAGGGGGGAAGTATGAAGAACACAGGGAGGAGGGGGGTAAGACGAACACAGGGGGTGTGAGGAGAACACATAGAGGGAGGAGTGAGAAGAACACAGGGAGGGTGGAGGGGGGATGAGAAGAGCACAGGGAGGGTGGGTGAGTGTGAGAAGAGACTGCTAGGGGAGGGTGGGGGAGAGGAGAGACCACTAAAGGTGCAGGGGAGAGCTCTACGGGACAGAAGGGGCAGCTCTATAGGACAGGGGCCAAGACAGGGAGCTCTTTCACACTACGCGCGCGCACACACACACAATGCATCCTTATACATACACAGAAACACAACATGCTTCCCTTACACACAGAGAAACACATAATGCATCCATTACACACACACACACAATGCAACCCTTACACACAAAGACAATGCATCCTTTGCACACATACACAGAAACAGACAATGCAAACCCGTACACACGCATGCAAACACACACACTTCTTTTTCTTTTCTTACATACACACAGAAACACAATGCATCTCTTACACTCAATGCACACACATACAGACACACACTTTGCATCCCTTATGCATACAAACACAGATTCACACAATGCATCCCTTACACACAACCAGAAACACATAATACATCCCTTATACACAAATACACACTGCTTCCACTACACACAAACACACTACATCACCTGCACAAACTGGTAACCCTATACACTACATACCATAAGCACACATATTAGATCCTCTACAATAACACATAACACATCCCCTACACACTCCACTCCCTGTGAGCGAACTCATGGGTGGGTGGAATTTATGAGTGGGCCTTATGGGCATACTCACCATCAGGCCCTGGGGCCCAGACCTTGAGCTGTGTAAGGGGCCCCAAAAAATGGAGCTGCTTCCAATTCTCCCAGAACATTGAATTTTGTGACCACAGCTGCAAACAGCCTCCAGAGATCCTGTTCTACACCAGACCAGTGGAGCCAAACTGCAGCCCATCATCATCCTCATCTGCTTGTAAGTAGGCAATCTAGTATATTATTAGTGACACTAATCTATAATGTACCTCACATTAAAGGGACACTATAGCTTAATGAAGTGGTTCTGGTGTCTATAGCTGGTCCCTGCAGGCTTTTTAATGTAAACACACACTGTGTGCAGCACTGGCGTTAGTTCATATGGGTGGGGCATTGTGATGTTACATGGGGGGGCAGCAAATTTTTATTTTGTCTAGGGCGGCAAAAATCCTTGCACCGGCTCTGATCCTGGGCAGGTGCACCAGTCTACTGGTGACCCACAGGAGGGGAGTGCACTGATTGCACTGCACTCTCCTCCTGCCCAGCCCCATCTTTACCGCAGTGCAAGTGCCCTCTGCCCCTAATTTACAGTGGCTCACACTCACAACAAGCAGTGCCTGGAGCCGTGAAGGAGCGGGTATGGCAAAGAGCTACTGATTAACATAACATCAATATCCGTTATAAAACCAGGAAAAGGTGGGCATGGATGGTGAACTGATTTGGTGGTGCAATGGGCCACTTGACTGGTTTTGCCCTCCAGGCCTAAGGCTGCCAGCCCTCCCCTGTATCTAAGTAATGGGGTAACTGTTTTGATCTTTAATAATTCACAGATTTCAAAATTTTTCAAAACTATGACCCAGTAAGAAAAATATAACCCATAACCTTTTATTTCAGTTTCTTTTCTCTTATGTCTCACATAGCCCACTCCTCTCCAGCTGTTTCCCTCTGTTCTACCACCATTGCCACCCCACTCTTTGCACCCATTACACCCACCCTTCACAAACCTCAATAACCACAACTCTTCACACTCCTCACTCCCCTACTCTCACACTCCTCACCTCCCCATTCTTCACACGCAACACCCCCACACTTCACACTCAACACCTCCAACTCTTCATGCTTAATAACTTGCACAGCCTTCCATAAACTTCCTGTAAAGAGAGCCCTATTTAGGCTATCTTTATTGCAAGTTCTGTTTAATTAAGATTTTCTTATCCCCTGCTACGTTAATAGCTTGCTAGACCCTGCAAGAGCCTCCTGTGTGTGATTAAAGTTCAATTTAGAGATTGAGATACAATTATTAAAGGTAAATTACATTTGTTTGAAAGTGAAACCAGTTTTTTTTTTTCATGCAGGCTCTGTCAATCATAGCCAGGGGAGGTGTGGCTAGGGCTGCATAAACAGAAACAAAGTGATTTAACCCCTTAAAACCGGAGGACGTACAATTACGCCCTCTAATAGGCGGCTCTAAACGCCGCCGGGCGTAATTGTACGCCCTCCGGTTTTTGTTAACTTACCCGGTCGCCGGCACATCCGTCCTCGTTGAAGCCCCCCGGCCATGTGAGAGTGGGGTCCTAGCGAGGACCCCACACAATCACATGGTCGGGTAGGCTGCCTCCTGCATTGCCAGCAGGGGGGCTGCCTGTAATGACAGGTGGTCCCCCTGCTGGCTGAAAATAAAATTAAAATAAATTAATTGTGTAAAAAAAAAATATTATATATACTTAGATCATATATATATATTATATATATATGATCTAAGTATATATATACACATATACATAATATTACATACAATCGCCTAGGTGTATTTTACTATTAATATATATACTTATATATATGAAGTATTAATATCAAATTGCTAATGACTGATACTGATTAAATATATATAATTATTGTTATATATATATTTAGTATATAATATAAAATAAAAATGTAAATACGCTAAAAAAATAAAATTAAAAAATAATTAAAAATAAATAATTAAAAAGTCAATATAAGGATGTGTGTTATTTCGTTCTAACTGTTTCGTGAAATTAATATATATATATATCAAAATACACGAACTTAAATAATATATATATCTATATACATAAATATATCGTATATATCACTATATATATACCTATATATAAATAAAAATACTTTTAAAAAATTATATACATATATATTCACATACGTATATATATACATAAATTAATTCTACATATATATTTATATAATATTTTTACATAATTAGGTATCTTAATTAATTACAATTAGTGGGACCTGCCTGACAACCCATGCCGAAAGTAAAGGGAATTTAATTTGCTAGCACTATATTTAACCCTATAACTTTCCAAGACACCATAAAACCTGTACATGGGGGGTACTGTTCTACTCGGGAGACTTAGCTGAACACAAATATTAGTGTTTCAAAACAGTAAAATGTATTACAACAATGATATCGCCAGTAAAAGTGATGTTTTTTGCATTTTTCACGCACAAACAGCATTACACAGACAATATTATTGCTGTGATACTTTTTACTGTTTTGAAACACAAATATTTGTGTTCAGCGAAGTCTCCCGAGTACAACAGTACCCCTCATGTACAGGTTTTATGGTGTTTTCAAAAGTTACAGCGTCAAATATAAGGCTTGCGTTACAGTTTTTTCACATTAAAATTCGCCAGATTGGTTACGTTGCCTTTGAGACCCTATGGTAGCCCAAGAATGAAAATTACCTCTATGATGGCATACCATTTGCAATAGTAGACAACCCAAGGTATTGCAAACAGGGTATGTCCAGTCTTTTTTAGTAGCCACTTAGTCACAAACACTGGCCAAAATTGGCATTTTTTGCATTTTCACACACAAACAAATACTAACGCTAACTTTGGCCAGTGTTTGTGACCAAATGGCTACTAAAAAAGACTGGACATACCCCATTTGCAATACCTTGGGTTGTCTACTATTGCAAATGGTATGCCATTATGGGTGTAAATTTCATTCCCGGGCTACTATACAGTCTCAAAGGCAACGTAACCAATCTGGCGAATTTCAATTTCAAATGTAACGTGCTATATTTGACCCTGTAACTTCCCAAAACGCCATAAAACCTGTACATAGGGGGTACTGTCTTACACGTGAGACTTTACTAAATACAAATATGTGTATTTTATTGCAGTAAAATCAAACAGTATTATGACACTGACCTTTAAAATGCAATTTAGAACTAAAAAAATCAAAAAAATCGTATTTTCTCCCATTTTTTTCATATTAAATTATGTTTCATAGCTAAATATTTGATATTAAATGAAAGCCCTGTTTCCCCTGAATAAAATGATATATAATAAGGGTGGGTGCATTTACTATGAAAGAGGTGTATTACGGTTGGACAGACATGTAGCGCAAATGCCAGGTTTTGTTTACATTTTGTTTTGTTCACAATGTGTACATTTGGCTCCGTCCTTAAGGGGTTAACTCCTAAATGACAGTGAATTGAGCAGTGAAATTGCAGGGGAATGATCTATACACTAAAACTGCTTTATTTAGCTAAAGTAATTTAGGTGACTATAGTGTTCCTTTAATGCTGAGCAGCAATTATGCAAATGGAAACCTGGTTACTGCCTTTTGGGTCAAAGGCCGGTTACAGCCTATCAGATCTAAAGGAGGGGTATTTAGGTCCAGTTCTCATCCTGCTCAGTGCCCTGTCCTGGTTTCCCTTGTGGTTGTCCAAGAGCGCGTTATTGATTCTGGTTATTTTGGTTATTTGACTTTTGCATTGTTTTTGACTTCCCTGTTTTCTGGTATCCCTGACTCCTGGCTTTTCCTTATCATTGTGTCTCTTTCTGTATCCCTTGACCTCGGCTATTCCTGACTATTCTTTGGTACGTTAGTCCGGCCATTCTAAGGTCCGGTATACGTTACATATCAGTCCTTTGTGTTACACAATTCTACGTGCTGGATCATTCTGTAATCCTGACACACCCAAAATCCTCAAATTAATCACCCCCTTGACAAAAATGTATTTTTCCAATAGGATGTATAGGGAGTTATCTCTTGTTAACAACTTTGCACTATTCACAAGGCTGGCGTTTAGTTTTGAGGGCTAGTGCTGGCAATGAGTAGAGGCAGAGTTGGAACCAGTCACTAAGTAGAGAGGGAGTTATTGACTGCTACATATCACTACTGGATTCATGTAGTGGCAGGGGGTAACGTCTCAATACAATAGGTATTTTAGTGACAAAGTAGAAACAGGCATTCTAAAAAGTAACAGCCGGCCAGTAAAATGTATTGACATGATGGTCACCAACTAATAGATTCCTAGGAATTAAGTGCCCCCACCAGGGAACGCTAAGGAAACAGCCTGTACTACATTATGGGAGAACGGGGTCTGATTGCCAGAGATGTGTGGGAATGCTCATTATCAACACCCTCCAGGATCTGTAAGGATGTCACCTGGCCACAATTATTTATTTATTTATATATATATACACACACGTTTTTTTGAAAAAAAAAAAAAAAAAGCTTCAATGGCTTTTAGCCTGTCACAGTAACAACCCTGTAACTGTAAGGCCCCATAACTCTGCTATTATTTCATATTATTGTTCTACCACCTCTAGTAGAAGGCTCTGTTGAGAGAGCTGCATATATTACAGGGACTCTCCACACACCTAAAGCACTTTAGCTTGCTCAATACGCAGCAATAACTCAGAGCACCTGCCTTGCAAATACTTTTCAGTGAGCTACATTGGGTAGTCTGTGATTGGACAGCTACAGAAAGTCTGGGCGGGGTTAGAAGGGGAGGCCTTTAAAAGGTTGCAGACAAGAAATACATAGTTTTTTTCAAGCTGTTTTTAGATATAAATCCAATGAAAAATGCATAATTAAATGCAGGCCTCTTTCCATTCAGGCTATATCTATTAAATTGTTAAGAAAAAAAAAATCAATTTGAGTGTTTGTTTAAAGAGGTGCTTGTGGCTCAGAGAAAATGTCATACCCCAAATCCACAATACCAGAGTTTTATTATATTACAGCATTGTCTTCATAATGTATTCCCTGTTTTCCATTGCAGCTAATATTCCAGATATAAGCAAGGTCTTATGTTTTGGGGAAAATATAGAACTGAGCTCTAGCAGTTACTGATTTAGAAAAAACATTCACAATCACTAGCATCTTTAAAAAGCAGAGCCATACTAAGGCATAAACAGTGCCCGAGTGATGCATTATTTAACTTCAGTAGAATGCATATTGTCAAACAGTAAAATCTGTATTTTCCTCTAACTCTCAATACAAGAGTGACACCTAGCTGTGTTTTATTTAAGCTTAATATTTCGCTAAAAGCACACTTCTAATTGTTTCTGTTTATGGCATCAATTTTCTAAATGTCTTTCCATGTTTCAGCATACCAATTGCCCTTACACAAGCAGGGTAATTTACTAAAATTGAGAATTCAAAGATAATTAAAAATGTTGAGATGTTCGATAAGCAGGCAGGCCATCTACAAACTTTTCAGCAACTGAAATATTCTGTGGACAAATTTCTCAACACTTCCTTATTGATTCTGCTAATATACTAAAGTTATACAAATCAAACATTTTTCTATTTTAACTGTCGTGTAGAAAAGCTAAGTTTGGCAAATAGGCAATTGACTTAAAATGTACAAAATACGGCCGTGCGGAAGTCTGGGGGCTGTAACCCATATCTTATTCTCTCCTACTCCCTCTTGTCTGACTACTTTCCTTCATTCACCTATCTCCTTACTTTTTATGCTCACACCGGGACTAGGAGATAGCCTCCTGCTATACGAGCAGGCCCAGAGGCCACTAACTCATGGATAGGTGATGTGAAACTACAGTTTACATTTTGTGCGAGTCTCAAGATTATTCGTTTTCACTTTTCTTATTTTTTTTCTGTTTTGAGATATGTGTACATCCCTGTTTCTAAACTTGATGTGACACAGCTAAGCTCATGCTTCTGGTCCACAAGACATGCTCATCTAAATGATTGAATGTTATTCCACAAGGACCTGCATGTCCACATGACAAGCTTATGGTTTATAGACCTGTGTGTCTAACAATACTTTTCTTTTTTCTTCTGAAAAATTTAAATTAAATAAAATGTACAAAACAAAATGTACAACGTTATTTAAAAAAATACAACAACTTTAGTTAAAGATTTTTTTTTCTAACAGGTATGTTTCAAACTTTTGCAGGTCTTTTGTAGACTCAATGAAATTCACTGTTTAATGAACAGGCTCCCTCATGGATTTTCCCAGTAAAGTTAAATTATGTAATGTCTGAATTTGCTACAAGATTCTTAATTGAGTTCTCTGACTTCCCATAGAAAAAGTAAGACGACAGGGCTAACCAGTTGTATGTGTGCAAGGTGCGCCATCTAGTGGGTATCATACATAATTAACACAAGGCTCTACACACATACACACAGAAAATACAAACTGTACTTCCAAGACAAGGAAAATCACAACAGCAATTAATAGGGATTTTTTCTTCTGCATAACATGAAGACCCTTAATAGATACATCAGCCTCTAGTAAGACAGATGCTTCTGTTTGTTTCACATTATCGCTTCTTTTGAGCATGTGACTTTATGTTTGTTTTGCAAAGATCATTTTCACCAGATGCCACTCTGAAGGGGAGAAGGATTTTGACTATATTAGCTGGGGTGTTGTGCATTAAAACTGTGCAAATGCAAAAAGTAAATGCTTTACATACAAATGTAGCAATGTCCAACAAACTTTGTATTTTTGAATGCAACATGTGCACTGTAGGTGTTAGAATTACAGAATAAACCACATTTAACTAATACTGTAATAATAAACACACCGAGACAGATATGAGGAAGAAACGGCTGTGGTCTTTGATTTAGTTTATTGACACATTGTAACAATACCGTAACTCACTTTGAAAACCAGGTAACTTGTATCCGAAAATCTCTGCTCTCAAAACCACCCAGAGATTTAATTTATGACTCACTATAATAGCCAGAACTTAAACATATCAATAACCAATACCATATAGTACACCCCCCAATTGAATAGGCAGGTGACCTCAACCCCAATAAAACACTACGGCAAAAATAATAAATACAGAGGGAATAGGGTGAAGCAGGTGCAGAACAATATCACGTGCGCCCAGTTCGCTATTGGTTTCACTGGTGCCAAGCCGTTACTTCAGAACGGCTTATATAGTAGGTTTTCCCGCTGAAAATGTCTTTGTGGACAATAGTTCCAAACGGAGCGCTGGCCGCGTGAACAGGGCCAGATTTAGAACCCAGTGGGCCTGGTGCTGACAATTATGATGGGCCTAATTACAGAATCTTATTGTCCAAAAACACTAAAACAGTCATACCTCCCAAGCGTCATATATCTGGCAGAAGTGGTGCGGGAGGGAAACTCATAATATGCAGAAAACACATACTCTATGCTAACCTCTCATTTATGCTTTCGTCTTTCAAGTAAATCCATCCCTCCTAACAGCAGTGTCCAGTGAAGCAGGCTGCTAATGGGCGGGGTAAAAGGGTGTGCCACTGATGCGAATCATGTAATCAGAACTGCCAAAAGAGGTGAACATGCCTTTAAAAGGGTGCATGTCTGCCTAAAGAATTGGAAGGCCAGCCTGACATGCAGGCTAGCCAACTAAGGGCATACTATGCAGACAGCACCCTGAGCTTGGCATAAATGCGTCTAATGATGTGTTTGCTCCACACTTTCTAAGCACTGTCCCTTAGCAATCACATGTCTACTTACCTTCTTACTAGCAGGTAGAAGCTGGTATATAGTCTGGGACAGAGAAAAGGTGCATAAAGTGAGTATAGAAGAAAGGGTACAAGCCAGAGTGTTAGAGAGACCAAAGTCAGCATTACCTTAACTAATTTAATTGTCAGCCAGTCCACACAAGTTTTGTTCCCATACATCTTAAGTTTCCATACTTAAGCAATAGTATGTGAAGGATAGTTAGGGTTGCCACCTTTCTTGGAAAAAATACTAGCCTTACTAATTTGCATAATTAATTACGTATGCATGTAAATCACAAGGAGTGACATAAGAGAAAATTCTGTAAAATCACAAAAAAATTACTTACATTTATTCTGCTGAATAAAAGATGGATTGTTCCCAGTGTCTCCCTATCTCCATGTGTCTTAGTATTCCCTAGTCTCCCAGTGTCTCCAAGTCTTCCAGTGTCCTCATGTCTCCCAGTATCCCCTAGTGTCTGTGTCCCCTATGTATCACAGTGTTTCAGTGCCCCATGTGTCCCCATGTCTCAGTGTCCGTCTCAGTGTCCCCTATGTCTCAGTGCCCCATGTCTCCCAGTATCCCCTTATATCCCAATGTTGCCCAGTGTCACTTGGACACTAGGGGACACTTAAGAGACATGGGAACACTGTGAGACATTGGGACACTAGGGGACACCGTGAGACACCAAGACATAGGGACACTGGGAGACATGGGGACACTAGGGACACTGGCTGGGAGATATGGGGACACAGAGACTTGGGGAGACATGGGGACACAGACACTAGGGACACAGTGTCTCAGTGTCCCTATGTCTCCCAGTGTCCCCAAGTACCTCAGCGTCCCCTAGTGTTTTACTGCGTCCCCTAATATCTGTGTCTCCATGTCTCCCAGCATCCTCAGGTCTCTCAGTGTCCCCAGGTCACACAGTGTCCCCAAGTGTCTCCCAGCATCCACAGGTCTCCCTGCAGCCTTTCCCCCCATCCCTCACTTTCCTGAGCTGTAGGCTGTCTCTGCAGGTTGGAAGCTGCTCTCTGGACTCTCTGTGCTGTGTAGCTGCTCCCTTGCGGATCAGTGAGTAGCGAGAGGCAGGGGGGGAGATGCTGTAACTTCCTATCCCTGCCTACACAGACAGTGACCCATACTGGCCGACGCTGTTATTGCAGAGTAATCTCTGTTTGTACTAAGAAATATACCGGCATTCGTATTGCTGGTTTTACTGCAAGACTGGCACCAGCCAGGCAGTCTCAAATACCATAATAAAAACAGCCAAGTGGCAACCCTATGAGGAATGTGTATACAAATGTTTTTTAAAAAGTTTTAAAAAAAAAATACATTTTTTTTTCTTTAAATCAATGGGCCTATCCCATGGGCATGGGCCTGGAGCTACAGCTCCATCAGCCCCTATGTTAATCCGGCCCTGCGCGTGGACACTAAAAATAACTGCTGGCCGCAAGGGCAACGCTCCTGGCGCCAAAACCTATGCCTTACAACGCAAAGCCCCGCAGTGTATATGAGCACATGGTCAATTGACGATGTGCAGGTTTTTGCTAACTGTAACCTGATTATTCATGTCTGTTGGTGCTGATAAGTGGGTGTCTCGATCTGGCACTCCTAACGGTTTTTCCTCTCTGTGTGGCACTGATACCCAGGTATTGTTGTCTATATAACACCCAGGTCTTTTTGTCTATCATTATACCACTGGGGGACATCATTAGGTGACATGGCCTAGGGTATCATTGTTATGATGATGACACACAGCTCTACTTCTCCTTTGCTCCAGATACCACAGACCCAACATGCCGCATCAACAGTTGCTTAGCAGACCTCATAGAGAGCTATTTTCCTTGATTTTGCAAAAGCCTTTGACACAGTAGACCATGACATTCTACTGCACAAACACAGAAACTCAGGTATTGGTGATTGTTCGCTAACCTGGTTTCGATCGTATGTATTGGATCGCTCGCAATATGTGTCTATTTCTGACAGCGACTTACTCCCTCTCCCAGTCACTCCCTCTCAACCTCTCCCAGGGTTCCATTCTCGGCCCCATATTATTTACATTATTTATAAATGATCTGCTTAATGTCTGCAAATCCTCAAATGTATACATGTACGCAGACGACACAGTAATCTATGCGAGCAAATCCGATCTACCGCAGCTTGAGGCTGTGCTCCAAGACCAGTTTACAGAGGTAGAAAAGTGGATCGCAAAAAGCAAATTCTTCCTAAACACTGACAAAACTGTCACACTGATCTTTGGAACAGTACCTTAATTACACAAATTAGACAATTCCCACCTATCCACTAGAACAAATTCAAATAGCACACACGCTGGAATCCAGACACACCCTTCATCTTTCCAGCCTTGTGTATAAGAGCTTTTCTGGTAAGCTCCCGCCCTACCTGAGCAGAATGCTCTCCTCGGCTGTTCCCACCTCCTATAACCTCCGATCCAGTACCAGCATTTTATTTAGTCTACCTCAATACAAAAAGAAAGCGGAATGATCCTCCTTCTCCTACAGAGCGCCGCAATTGTGGAACGACCTCACGCACACTTTAAAATCTTTCCCAAGCCTAAAGTCCTTTAAGAGATCCCTCTCTAAATACCTCAAAACAGAATGCATGTGTTATGGTTGATTATATATTTCCTACCTGTTCTATGTTAAATTTTGTATATATTGTGTATTACTATTGTTTTTGTATTTTATTGTACTCTAATGTATCAATGCAATGTTTTGTGGACCCAGGACACACTTGAAACTGAGAGAAATCTCAATGTATTTCTCCTGGTAAAATACTTTATAAATAAATAAATAATAGAATGGATGAACGCTAGCTGACTTAAAGGGAACCCAGACAAAATAGAGTTACTCTTGGTGAGGGACCCCGGGCACCAAAAATATCCCATGATAACCCAACTGGCCTGGAGCTTGGAGGCTCTCAACTCATCAGTTCATCAAAGGTACAAAACCTCGGAGTGCTGATTGACTCTGGACTATTATATAAACAGCAGATTCCCTCCCTAATAAAATCTGCCTACTTTCATCTGAAAAACATAACCAGGGTACAACACTTAACTCCACCGGATGATATGCCAACATTAATCCATGCATTTGTATCCTCTCGGCTAGATTACTGCAATGTACTTTACTTGGGCCTCCCAGAAAAAGACATCCATCGCCTTCAGACTGTACAAAATGCAGCCATACTACTGACCAATCAAACCTGCTCCTGCCACATAACACCTGTTCTCTACTCTCTGCATTCGCTTCCAATTAAATGGCGAACATAACAAATTAGCCTGCTAACCTTCAAAGTCTTAAATAATCAAGGCCCACAGTGTAACGTTCACTAGGAAACCCGAACACGCAGACAGGACAGAGTAGAGAGAATTGCAATACCGATCCTTAGAATGGTCGGATTATGCAAAAAGGGATAGTCAAAACACGAGCCGAGGTCAAGGGAAACAGAGAGACGGAATAATGAGAGACAAAGCCAAATATCAGTAACCAGGAAATCCAAATAACAAGTGCAACGCTCAATGGTAAACCAAAGACCAACAGGGCACTGAGGCAAGGGAGGGGTTAGCGTATATACACACAGTGTGTGTTTGATTAGCTAACCTCCAATTAGTGTTAACCACAACACATGGGAGGAGTTTCTTCCCTCCCTTGTGGTCTCTGAGGTCATCACTGTGTGCTGGGTCACATGACCGGGTGCAGCACACATACAAGGAAGCTACTCTGGAGCGTGCAACATCAGACACACTGCCAGTCTGGAGACAGGGACCAGATGATGCCACTCGCTGTGATGAGGTAAGCAAGGTCGCCGGGGGCAGGGAACCTGACACACAGTACTTGAAAGAGCTCCTGACACCCTACATTCCTTCCCGTTCACTTCAGTCAGCCAGCAAATCCTTCCTGTCAGTGCCGAGAATAAAGAAGGACTTAGGTTCCAGGGCATTCAGCCATGCTGCCCCTACCTCCTGGAACTCTTTACCGTGCGCAATCAGAGAGGCACCGTCCTTAAAGACTTTTAAAAAGTCCATTCATCTGACCTTCAGAAACTCCTAACTTTTATGTCTTTATGTTTGTATACTTGTAAAGTGCTTTGAGTCTCACAGGGAGAAAAGCGCTATAAAAATCGCAAATTATTATTATAATCTTTAAGCTATCTAAGGATTCTTCAGAGAATTTTTGTATTGGCAATGTTAGATAGATTTAGATTTAGGTTAGTGCAAGGCTTCATTTGTCGAACTGACAGTCAGTAAACATGCCATCTGTCACTTAGTCTAAGGTCACGCAGCATGCCCTGAACTACATCACTTTAAATGCAAAATGTTTGAAACAGAAAAACTTCACAACACAGAGACTTCAGCAGCTGGTATACATATCTTTATTCCACAAATTCAATACATCACCTAGAAAGCACTGACATGGCAGTTTTCATACATACAATTAAAGGAACATTATAGGATCAGAAACATAAACATGTATCCCTGACCCTATAGTATTAAAACCACCATCTAGCCCCCCCCTTACCTCCCTAAATAGAGTGAAATCGTATATGTATTCAAGTCTGCAGCTGCTGCCTCTGTCCCTGATCTGCCTGCTTGGCTGACATCACCACAAGTTATTATGTGAGCCAATCACAATGCTTCCCTATTGGCTTGGCTGAGACTGTCAAGGAGGCAGATCAGGGGCAGAGCCAGCACAAGTCAAACACAGCCCTGGCCAATCAGCAACTCCTCATAGAGATTAATTGAACCAATGCATCTCTATGAAGAAAGTGCAGTGTCAGGGGGTGGAGACACTGAATGGCAGTGCTGCTTACTGTACAGCACTGCCCCAAGAAGCACCTCTAGTAGCCATCTGAGAAGTGGCCAGAGGAGGTAACACTAGGCTGTAATGTAAACACTGCATTTTCTCTGAAAAGACAGTGTTTACAGCACAAAAAGGTAATGATTCTACTCACCAGAACAAATTCAGTAAGCTGTAGTTGTGCTGGTGACTATAGTGTCCCTTTAAAGAATTTACTCATAGTCTGATTTTCAAATAAGATGGATAAGGACAACATTATTTGGATTAGTGATATTAATATCATGTAAATGTCTGGTCAAAATATTAAAATAACATACCTCCTTTATTTAGGTTGGACAAATACTATTTTTGGCCCAAATCCATCTGTGGCTTGTTTTTATCCTAATGTCCCTCTTTTCTAAAAGCTCCACATGGCTGTGTAACATCTCCAAAGTAGTAATACTCTCAGCAATGTGCCTTTAAGCTACAATAATGAAGAATGAGGAAAGCAACCAGTGGAAGAATTAAGAGGGAGCACAGTAACTGAGATGCAAGGCAGAAGGGGTTGTATATCTGGGGAGACAGGGAACAAAACCACTAAAGCAGGGATGCCCAAAAGGTAGATGTCCAGATGTTGTGGAACTACAACTCCCATGATGCTTTGCGTGCTTTTAGAATGCATGGGAGTTGTAGTTTTAAAACATCTGGAGATCTACCTTTTTGGCACCCCTGAACTAAAGGGATAGGGGAGAGGGATGTGAGGGATGTGGGTAGCTACCAGACAGAGCAGCAATAGCATTGGAACTGAGTTACAAGCAAAAAAACAAAAATACAAGGGAAGAGAAGTGGCAGAGCATTTGGGAGATTTTTAAGGATATATCGGAATTATGTGGTTCTTTCTTCTTTTATTTTTATTTTATTTGAATGTTTTTACAATCTATTCTCACCTCTTCCCCCATCCTCCACCACTATGTTATTTGATTCTGTTATCTTAACACGTCACATTCAGCATTCATCAACATCCTTCTAAAGAAAAACAAAAAGGATTTATTTTTATGTTTATTTTTATTGCAATACATTGTACCTTTTGAAGGGTGGTTGCTTCTTACATTTGCAAACCTTAGTTGTCCTTATTCATACCTAGGCCTCAATTTAATATTTTTAGATAAACATTTATGGCTATTTTAATATGTTTGATTTGTTAATATTTTTATATGTGATTTATTTTTTGATATTTTAATATTTGTTTGAAAAAAAAAATAATTTTACATGTTTATCCAAAAATATCTGTCCAAAAAGCTTGCCCAAAAATATAAAATCGAGGCCTGAATTGGAAACAAATCCAAACATTTTATTCAAAGCTTCAGGCCCCATGATGCTCTGTATTTCTGCTCATGTTTTCCTTCTATGGATTGACAGCAAACGTCTCTTGTCATGTGAAAGCAATTCTATACTCTGGATATCCTAAAATAAAAACAATTACCATACAGCTCTTGTAAAACCACAACACAGGGTGTGTTTATCACGCTGGTTTCACACCAGAACTGAAAGTTACAAAAGGTCAGTATGCTTCGCTCCCACAGAACAATCTTAAACTGAAACTGCGCTGTAAGATGACAAGTTCACTTTTGTCAAACCAGTCTTTAATGTATGCATTGTAACAGCCTCGTTTACTAAACAATGTATACATTAACGCAGGAATATTTCTTTAAAAATTGCACTAGACATGTGATATCCCAAGCTGTAGATGGTATCTTTGTCCTGTTGAATGAATATTCTGCTTTGTGTTCTCATTTCCCCAATGTCAACATTTTACTTCTTTTTTCAACTGATTTATTCTGACTAATAATTTATCAATCACAAAAATATGATTGTGCTACCTATATCTGCTTGCCTTGATGTTACAAGAGGGAAAGAGAGTTGTACCCGTATTGCCCAGCAGAGGGCTCTCTCCAGCATTAATCTTTGTTAGTGTGCCATCATAGTCCCCTTGCTCAGAGAATAAGGACAGATTTAAACCCACATATTGTTATAAACGCAGAAAGGGTTAATGGGATGTTGGATAGCTAAGTGATTTGATGCAGAATATTTACTGTTTTATTCTTATTTAGTATTTCTTTTGAAATCTGAATTGCTGTCTGCAAGGTTTTTATTTGCACACATAATATTAATTCCAATATTGATCATTTTCTTAGCATTGCCGGCTTAGCTACAGGGTTTCTTTTGGCCTCTGTATCTTCGGTTTAAGTCTTCTGGTCTACATGCAATCTGAATGTTTTATCAAAATAAATTTAATTGGTAATATTTATACTGATTTCACCCATCAATATACCTGTAACTCACAATACTTAGCCCAGCACCTTATTGAAAGCACCTTCAACTGATATATATATTTCCAATTTCTTTTAAAATTATTTTTATTAACACATTTTTCATAATAAAACAAATTCAAAACAAAATTTATAACAATTTAAACAATATTAATATATTAACGAGGGAAGGGTTTCCATCTTTACATATCAAAAATTAAAATGTCAAATGTTTACATAAATAAAATATAATACAGAATGTAGCAATTTATACGCAAAAAAATTAGAACAATGGTTATCTCATATGCAATCATAGGGTGTGCGGAATTATTTGTATGTTATATTTCTTCTTTATTCCAATTTTTATCATGCATTAACTACAATTATGCCCTTTCTATATTTGTTTGTGTGTTTGTTTGTTTGTTTGTTTGTTTGTTTGTTTGTTTATTGATGTGATGGCATTATTCAGTACCAGAGTTATCCCTAAGGAATCAGTTTTGTGCTGTGATAGTATGTGAGCACTGGGCTATATCGAAACTTCAAAAAAGCTATATCAAAAAAAGGTGTAAGGTTAATTCATTACAGCAAAAATGGTAGCAGTGATTCATTGCCGAGCGCTCACCGCCTGTCAATCCAAGACATGCACGCACATAAAGAACAGATATTTGGTAATGATAAGGAAGGAAGCAGAATTCTTCAATATTATAGGCAAAGGCGGAGTTTAGGGTTCTCAAGAAAAAAGTCTGAGAAATACGAGAGGGATTTGTCCATCTTCCTTATAGCATGGCACTTATAATAGGCTGTAGTGGCTATGGTATTCAGACTGTACCTTTAAGGACCTTTAAGGAATTTAAATAGATTAAAAGTGGACCTGTCACATCAATTCTGGCCCAGACGGATATCAAAAGTGTTCCTGTGAATAATCTAATCAATGATTCTCATTCACCTGGGAAGATGGACGTAAAGAAACATCAATACTTAGCCTGATGTCAGTTTAGCTGAACCTTAGGTTAGTAATTAGATTAGCTAAGTGAATCTAAGCAAATGAAAGGAAGAAAAGCCAAGTATCGAAAGATTCACATTTTAACTAAACACAATGGCCAGTTCACCAGGTGCGACTGAGAAAACGAACTCTTTGCCAACTGGGAAGTGAGAGCCAGCTGCATTATAAATCAAACTTAAAAACAGGTAATATTTTAAAGAAGTAAAAATGTATATGTCATATATACGAAACACTATTTTAAAAAAATGTGTTTTACAAAACATCAAAGTGTCCTGTTTCTGGGAAACTTTACCTCTTCTTGCTATCTATGTGCTGTATTACCCCATCAGTGTCTCCACCAACCCCCATCATTGCTGAGTTCTCAGGAATACAGGAGGAAATAGCATGTAAAACGTCTATTTTGTGTTTGCAACACCCAAACTGTGCGTTTGCAGTTTGTTAACCATTGGCTGAAATTCAGTGCATCTGCTACATAGAGATTCATTGCTCTCTGATGCCCCTCCAGTAGACTACATCTCCTAGATCCATGCTCCAACCTGAATGCTGGGGGCATATATTTCAGTGCTGATTTGTTCTTGGTGCACCAGAACTGCAAGTTTTCACAGACTATATTGTACACAGACAAAAAAACAAGTTCTGCGCTCAAACTCCCACTACTCCTGGGCGACAGCAACGAGTATAGTACACATCAGCCCCAATGCATACAGTTAAAACCAAAGAAAAAAGTTACCTGCGCTCTTTCCCAAAGTCCTACACTAACCATTCACCTTGCTTCCTTGAGCTTCTGGCAAAGATATCTCTAATGAGACAGAAAGGGGTATTTTTTATACAACATTGTACAATGCTGCCGCCCATCCCATGTGTTCCCTATTAAGGGTTAATACGCATATAGGGGTTTATATAAAAAATACCCCTTTCTGTCTCATTAGAGATATCTTTGCCAGAAGCTCAAGGAAGCAAGGTGAATGGTTAGTGTAGGACCCACCTAAGTGGTTTGCCCTGATGTGGCAGGTGGGCATTACCTCTCATGTCCATTGGAGTAACTAAATAACCTCCATTTGTTTAATTATACATAAGGATTTGGGAAAGAGCGCATGCAACTTTTTTTCTTTGGTTTTTACTATATTTTACACAGAGCCAGTATTACTCTAAGACAAAAGGGACATTTTCTGTAGGCAGTATAGGCCTATAGTTTACATGTATAATACTACCTCGTATGCCCCTGTCAAAAATACCTTATTGTATTATAATAAGGGTCTTTTGACAAATGTAAGTAGGTAAGGAAATATAAGGGAAGGGCATGTAGCTGTATTGGAGGGGGTAGATGGACTGGAATACAATTAATTATGGAGGAAGAAAATGGAATTGGTGTATGGTTCAATGGAGAGTGAGACAAAAGATCATAGTTTTTCGGGAGAGCTTTAACTCTATGGGACAAAAGAGGACAGGAGGTATGGATGACAGAAAATGTAAAATAGGAACGGTATAAATGGCAGCTGAGGAGTGAAAGGTAGTGCAGGAGATCTTGCTGAATGGGCAACGAGAGATGGTGAAGAATATCTAGCTGACTGGGGAGTGAGATGTGGTATGGGAGATCTAGCTAAGTGAGGAAAGAGAGGTGGTATGGGAGATCTAGCTAAGTGACGAGTGAGAGGTGGTATGGGAGATCTAGCTAAGTGACGAGTGAGAGGTGGTACGGGAGATCTAGCAAAGTGACGAGTGAGAGGTGGTACGGGAGATCTAGCAAAGTGACGAGTGATAGGTGGTATGGGAGATCTAGCTAAGTGACGAGTGAGAGGTGGTATGGGAGATCTAGCTAAGTGACGAGTGAGAGGTGGTATTATTATTATGATATTTATAGAGCACCGTCAAATTCCGCAGCGCTTTACAATGGGTAGACAAATAGACATGTAGTTGTAACCAGACAAGTTGGACACACAGGAACAGAGGGGTTGAGGGCCCTGCTCAATGAGCTTACATGCTAGAGGGAGTGGGATAAAATGACCCAAAAAGGTAAGGATAGTATTAGACTAGTGACAGTTGCAGAAGAGGAATCAGTCAGGAGCTATTAACAGTTTAATTGATACGCTTTTATAAAGAAGTGGGTTTTTTAACGATTTTTTGAAGGAGTGGAGACTGGGTGAGCATCTAACGGAGGAGGGAAGCGAGTTCCACAGGAACGCTGCAGCCCTCGAGAAATCTTGAAGGTATGGGAGATCTAGCTAAGTGAGGAGTGAGAGGTGGTATGGGAGATCTAGCTAAGTGAGGAGTGAGAGGTGGTATGGGAGATCTAGCTAAGTGAGGAGTGGTGAGCATCTAATGGAGGAGGGAAGCGAGTTCCACAGGAACGGTGCAGCCCTCGAGAAATCTTGAAGGTATGGGAGATCTAGCTAAGTGAGGAGTGAGAGGTAGTATGGGAGATCTAGCTAAGTGAGGAGTGAGAGGTGGTATGGGAGATCTAGCTAAGTGATGAGTGGTGAGCATCTAATGGAGGAGGGAAGCGAGTTCCACAGGAACGGTGCAGCCCTCGAGAAATCTTGAAGGTATGGGAGATCTAGCTAAGTGAGGAGTGAGAGGTGGTATAGGAGATCTAGCTAAGTGAGGAGTGAGAGGTGGTATGGGAGATCTAGCTAAGTGAGGAGTGGGAGCTGGTATGGGAGATCTAGCTAAGTGAGGAAAGAGAGGTGGTATGGGAGATCTAGCTAAGTGAGGAGTGAGAGGTGGTATGGGAGATCTAGCTAAGTGAGGAGTGAGAGGTGGTATGGGAGATCTAGCTAAATGAGGAGTGAGAGGTGGTATGGGAGATCTAGCTAAGTGATGAGTGAGAGGTGGTATGGGAGCTCTAGCTAAGTGAGGAAAGAGTGGTGGTATGGGAGATCTAGCTAAGTGAGGAGTGAGAGGTGGTCTGGGAGATCTAGATGACTGGGGAGTGAGAGGTGGCAAAGAAGATATGTCTGACTACGGAGAGCAGTAGAAGATGGACATATGACTGTCAAGGAATTGAAGAAGTAGAGGAAAGGATACAGAAAGTAGTGACGGCTGGGAAGACAAAGGAGACAAGGAGACAATATTTATGGAAAAAATCTGAAAATCTAAATATGTCTGAATGTTAAAGGAAGGGGCAGGTCAAATGTCTGAAAGAGGAGGGAGCGAAATGAATGACAGAACATGTAGCTGCACTAGAGATGAAGAAATAAGGAAACGAGATTATAGGATACACCAAAGATAGGTAAAGTAGATTTTTGTCTATAATAGATGGATCCTTGCACTAACACTGATTTTACACTTAAATTGTCTCTGTTGCCAAAAATACACTTTATCTGACCTGATTCAATGTATTTTGTTGTTTTTAAATCTCTGTTTACTTTTTTTCTGAGTGCTATATTTTTCATTAAAAAAAGGTAAGGAAATGTAGGAGAAAATAAATAGGGAAATGTAGTGAATACGTTTCCCTATGTATAGTAGTTAACTTGACAAAATCTGACAATGGGAGAGCTTATAGGAAGGCATTGTTTCAGGTGCCAGTCAAATTTACCCACAATCCATCAGTAAAAAGAATCTCGAGGAAGGACAAACAGCAGACATCATGAACAGAGGAGAACAAAATGGCTGCTCCCAGGTATTATGATTGGGCACAAAGAAGAAAAACATTTAAAATATAAATAAAGGCAAGTAGTAAGAAGGGGAATATAATCATTAAGATTTTAACTGGCATAGGAAAAGCAAAAAAGAAATATGACATGACCACTTTAAGGTTTTCTTTGAAGTTTCAAAATAGGTTTCTTCTACATTATCACTGACATTATTGTGTTTTATGAAGTATACATTCTTCAATACTTTCTGTTATTTTGAGACAGAAACTGACATTTTGAGAAACCTCTGTTCCACTGACAGTCATCCCTTTTATGCAGCATTCTCTAAGGTCAGTTACAAACCTTAAGACCAGTGGTGTATCCTGGTTTTGTGCTGCCCTGTGCGGGCAGCTTGCGAGGGAGCTCTTCCTCTGAGCAGTCTGCTCAGCTCCCTCGCTCGCCGCCCACAGAGTGAGGCTGGGAGCCGGAAGATGACGTCATATTCCGTCTCTCAGCCTCACTCTGCGGCGCGCGAGGGAGCTGAGCAGTCAGCTCAGAGGAAGAGCTCCCTCGCCAGCCGCCCACACAGCAGCCAGCGCCGCCCGCCTGCTCGGCATGTCTGTTAGCCACGAGGCTAACAAGGCATTTGCCCTTGGCATTTGGGGAGCGGCTTTTTTTGCCGCCCCCTGGAAAATGCCGCCCAAGGCAAATGCCTTGTTTGCCTCGCGGCTAATACGTCCCTGCTTACGACTACAGACTATAGTACTCTTCCATTTTCATACTCTGATATCTGGGAGATCAAATCAAATTAGACAAACGTCTGGAATGTCTTTGATACAATCTCACTGTAGTAGCTTGTGCCAAATCCCATAGAGAATGAAAAGCTGAATTCTAAGAACTCTGTATGGCTGTCTGTTGAGCTGACTGCAAATCATGTTCCATAACTCTGCAAAGCAACATTTAGCGTATGCATAATTATTCCCATTGTGTGATAGAGTAAACAAAAACAGCGATTAGCATGCCTAGTTGCTAGCAGAGGAAAAAGCTGCCTTTAACTCTTCTGTTATCACATAGCACCGCAACTCTTTAATATTTTACCAAAGCACACCAGGAAGAATTTGAAAGATAAAATAGTCAATCTTTATTTTGCAAACAGTATAATACACATAAAAATAAAGTGAGAAAACGAGAGAGATGAGATACATCACGTTGAAACATATATAAGTACATAAATGTCTTAAAAACTCCAAGATAGCTTTATTTTTCTGTAACACATGATTCACTGCTGTGTATCTTTTTATATTGCATGATATTTTAAGGTTAGAGTTAGTGTAATTTTTAAAGTAGTGTAAGGAATAAATTGTTAATGTTAGGGTTCTTTACAAGGTTACTGCTTTGTGTTTGTGCAGTGTTTAGTGTGTAGTGTTGGTTAGTTTTTATTGATTAAGGTTAGAATGTTATATTGGTTAATGTTTATTGATGGTGTAATGTAGAGTAAGAATTAATGTATAGTGTTGTGAGTTACTGTTATCTAAAGTTTAGTGTGGTGTGTTAGGGTAATGTAGGGTTTAATGCGTAGTGTAGTGTGTTAGGGTAATGAATGGTTTAATATGTAAAGTAGTGTGTTAGGGTAATGTAGGGTTTAATGTGTAGTGTAGTGTGTTAGGGTAATTAATGGTTTAATATGTAAAGTAGTGTGTTAGGGTAATGTAGGGTTTAATGTGTAGTGTAGTGTGTTAGGGTAATGAATGGTTTAATATGTAAAGTAGTGTGTTAGGGTAATGTAGGGTTTAATGTGTAGTGTAGTGTGGTAGGGCAATATACGGTTTAATGTTGTCACAATACCTCTCCCTTGTGGCGCTGTGCGATCACAGAAATGATGATTTAGTACTCAATGCATGTGTGTATATGTAATTTATGTGTATGTTTTGTCAATGATTGTGTGTGTGGGCGGGGGTTGTAGATATGTCTGTGAGTGTGTGTTTAAGTTTGTGATTATGTGTGTATATATGTGATTATGTGTATAGGTCTTTGATTTTATGTTTGTGTGGGTCTGTGATTATGTGCGTGTGTCTATGTAATTGATTGTGTATATAGGTCTGTGATTGTGTATGTGCATGTGATTATGTGTATAGGTATGTGATTGCATGTGTGTGTGGGGGTCTGATTGTATGTGTGTGTATGTATGTGATTGTATGTATATGTAGGTTATTGTGTGTATATGTCTGTGCATCTGTGATTGTGTGTATATCTGTGATTATGTGTGTATATGTGTGTGATGTAGTGTCTGTGATTGTATGTGTGTGTATGTGATTACATGTGTGTGGGGGGTCTGATTGTGTGTGGATGTATGTATGTGATTGTGTGTGTGTGTATATGTATGTGCTTGTATGTATAAGTCATGATTTATTGTTTGTGTATGTATGCAATTGTATGTTTGTGGGTCTGTGATTGTGTATGTCTGTGTGTGTGTACATATGTGATTATGTCTGTTTATGTATGTAACTGTGTGTATAGGTCTATGATTGTGTGTGTGTGGGTCTGTGACTGTGTGTGTGAATATTTGTGATTGTGCATATAGGTCTGTGATTGTGTGTGATTGTGTATCTGTGGTTATGAAATATCAAAAAAGGGCTTTTAAAGTTATATTACTTATATACATTATCTATATTATATATTTGATGTGTTGTCCAAGACAATTCCTCTGCGCTTGATGTGGCCCAGGGAAGCCAAAAGGTTGGACACTCATGCGGTATAGGGTATATATACTTCCTGGTTGTGCTTGTTTCCTTGCCCTGTCATGGTTCTTGTTACTTGAGAGGGGGTTTATACTGTGTATTGGATTTTCTGTTTTCTGACCTCATATTGCTTGAGCATTCTTGCTCTCTGTTACTCTGATCTTTTCCTTGCTATCAGTTCGGTGTATTTCTGTAATCCTGACCTCGGCCTTCCTCTTGTCTTTTCTCTGTCTGTTTGCAGACATTTCATATATCTGTCTCAGGCACTAGCCCAGCCACTATAAATCCGCTACGTGTACCTTTACTGTTTCCTTCAGGTTTGCGTGTTAGGGCATCTCTAATCCTGACAAATGTGTAGTGTAGTGTGGTAGGTTAATGTAGGGTTACATGCGTAGTGTACAGTGGTAGGGTAGTGCAGGATTTAAGACTTAGTGTAGTGTGTTAGGGTAGTGTTCAGGTGCAATAACTGCACGGATAAAAAAAATATCTAAAACATGTAGTGCTCATATAATCATATACATAGATATGATTTATATGTAACATGGATGCATTGATGTGTTTATGGATGGGAGTCACCCACGGCAGCAGTCCACATAAGAATTAAAAAAACTTTGCTTAATGATGCAATGTACTAAGCAGGCACCACAGCCTTTATATAATACACATTAAATTTAGCCAGGTTATAAAACAATGGTATTTTTAAATCATCCTCTTCCTTTCGCAGGTCCCTCTAACACCCAACAGCTTCTGAACAAAGTTTGCGAGTCTACCTAAAACTAATTGATACACTTATGTTTTTACCTAATGTCCTTATGGCGAGTTATATTCCATCTTGTGACGGTAAGATTTTGACAGGAAATCCTTATGTATCTGATCTCTGCCAAAGTCCAGAAATAATAGATGTCGGTTGACTAATTTTTGCAAGAGTCCTTGCCAAAAAATCTGTAAGATTTATTAGAAAATAATTTTACAGGCATAAGTGTGCTT
This sequence comes from Pelobates cultripes, assembly GCA_933207985.1. NCBI lineage: Eukaryota > Metazoa > Chordata > Amphibia > Anura > Pelobatidae > Pelobates > Pelobates cultripes. The sequence goes on from OW240912.1 coordinate 60,501,877, forward strand.
CATATTCTTGTCAGGATCCACTATATTATAGTGTAATGATCTGCTCTGTCAATCACACCTTGAAAAGTGGCCAAAGGCAAATTTCCAAAGTCTTAGGATCGTTGGTGACCTATTTAGTAGAAGGAATGTTTCTGGGTTGTTAGGGAGAATATCTGTTAGCAGTAAGTGAAATATTGAGACAGTTTCATATTTATCACATTGTGTTTCCCTCTTAACATTAAATTGTTTTCCCTAGATATGTTTTTCAGATGAGCTACTTTTGCTTTTAATGAATTATGTCGTCCCCTTGAGAAAATATTGTTTCTTTTCAAATAATATCTGGTATATCTGCACATCCTCTCTGATATCTACCATATTTTTTAATTAATTGACATCTCTTTCTAGTTCTTTTATAATTGTGCTAAAGTTCTAGCTTATAATACTCAACTCTTTCATAAGCCCCATTATCACAGCATTTGTTAGAACTCCTATGGAATCTAGAATTGTCCCTATTGGTGTATTAATCTTATTTGGAGACATTTTGTCATCATTGGTACTGTTACTTTGAGCCTCTGTCTTTTGTTACCCATGGGCTGCCTGTTGGCTGAATAGGGATCCTTTCTTTTGTTATCCTGTTTTGTTTCCCTAGTAGAGTATTTTGAGATGTTTTACAAGCCTAGGTATCTTCTGGATGAGGTAGTGGAGCTAGAGAGGTGTATGAAGGCACATCTCTAATCAAAAGAGAAGTCTTGAGTATAGATTGGTAAGGATTTTCCTCAAAAGAAAACCTTCCAGATTTTCATCTATACTTCTTTACATTTTATTAAAGCAGCTCTTTCACCATCTGGGGTCTTTGCATAATTTTCAAAGAACCTTGATGGTGGCATTGCTGCTGGGGGTCAGTTGGTTATCGAGGGCAAGGGATGGACTGTAGTCAGGGCTGGTGCAAGGATTTTTGCCGTCCTAGGCAAAAGAAAAATTTGCCGCCCCCCACCCCATGTGACATCACAATGCCCCACCCTTATAATCTGCCATATGAACTAACGCCAGTGCTGCACACAGTGTGTGTTTACAGTAAAATGCCTGCAGGGACATGCTATAGACACCGGAACCACTTCATTAAGCTGCAGTGGTTCTGGGGACTATAGTGTCCCTTTAATGTGAGGTTAATTAGAGATTAGTGTCACTAATAATATACTAGATTGCCTACTTACAACCAGATGAGGATGGTGATGGGCTCTGGCTGCAGTTTGGCTCCACTGGTCTGGTGTAGAACTGGATCTCTGTAGACTGTTTGTAACTGCGGTCACAAAATTCAATGTTCTGGGAGAACAGGAAGCAGCTCCATTTTTTTGAAACCCCTTACTCAGCTCAAGGTCTGGGCCCCAGGCCCTGACAGTAAGTATGCCCATAAGGCCCACCTATAAGTCCACCTATATGTTCCACCCATGAGTTCGCTCACAGGGAGTGTAGTGTGTAGGGGATGTGTTATTGTAGAGAATCTAATGTGTGTGCTTATGAAATGTAGTGTATAGGCATACCAGTTTGTGTAGGTGATGCAGTGTGTTTGTGTGTAGTGGAAGCAGTGTGTGTTTGTGTATAAGGGATCCATTGTGTGAATCTGTGTTTGTATGCATAAGGGATAAAAGGTGTGTGTCTGTAAGTGTGTGCATTGAGTGTGTGTGTAAGAAATGCATTGTGTTTCTGTATGTATGTAAGAGAAGCAGTGTGTGTGTTTGCATGTGTGTGTAAGGGATGCATTGTGTATGTGTGTGCGTAGTGTGAAAGAGCTCCCTGTCCTGCCCCCTGTCCTATAGAGCTCTCCCTTCTGTCCCTTAGATATATCCCCTGCCCCTTAGTGGTCTCTCCTCTCCCCCCACCCTCCCCTAGCTGTCTCTTCTCACACCCACCCACCCTCCCTGTGTTCTTCTCACACCCACCTTCCCTCCATGTGTTCTCCTCACCTCCCCTTCTCCTCACCCCCTCTCCTGTGTTCTTCTCACCTCCCCCCTCCCTGTGTCTTCTCACCTCCCCCTCCCTGTGTTCTCCTCACCTCCCCTTCTCCTCACCCCCACTCCTTCTTCTCTCCCCCCTGTGTTATTCCTCACTCCCCCAGTGTTCTTCTCCCCTCCCGTGTTAGCCTCCTCCCCTCACTGTGTGTGTCTCCTCACCTCCCCTTCTCCCAACCTCACCTCACCTTCTCCCGTGTTCTTCTCACCCTGTGTTCTTCTTACTCCCCCTCTCCCACTTTCTTCTTACTCATCCTCCCCTCTTCTTCTTACTTCCCCCCTCCCCTCTTCTTCTTACTTCCTCTCTCCCCTCTTCTTCTTACTCCCCCCCCTCTTCTTCCTCCCTACCCCTCTTCTTCTTGCACTCCCCCCCCTCTTTTTTGCCTCCCCTCCTCTTCTTCTTACTCCCCAGCCCTTGTTTTCTTGCCTTTGTTTCCTTCCCTCCTTCCTCTTCTTCTTACTCCCCCTCCTCCTTGTTTCTTCGCCTCCCCCCTTCTTCTTCCTCTCCTCCTGCTTCTTCTTACTCCTCCACCTCTTGCCTTACTCCCCCTCCCCCCTCTTCTTCTTACTCCCCCCCTCCTTGTTTCTTGCCTTGCCACCCTTGTTTTCTTCGCCTCCCCTCCCCATTCTCCCCTGCCCCCTATTCTTCTTACTCCCCCACTTCTTCTTGCTCCCCCACCCCTCCCCCAGTTCTTCTTCTCCCCCGTGTTCTCCTCCTAACCTAGGCGGCTGCCTAGTTTGCCTCATAGGAAGCGCCGGCCCTGGCTGTAGTTCATCTGAAATTTTCTGCTTATCATTTATCAAGTTCTGTTCTGCTTACACCAATATGTTTAGAAACTGACAGTGTCCAACTGTGTAGGTTTATGGTTTTATTTGTGTTACAGGGCTGGCTTAGGAAAATTAAGCTGCACTTGTGACCCCATGTACCAATAGTGAGAATGAGTAGATACTGGTCAATGAATGATTGTAAAGAATACAGTTAGGGGAATACCACAGGCTGAAGTAAAGAAAATCCCTTAAACACACACTTTGCATCCCCTACATAGGAACTACATCCCACGTACTGTCTGTTAATGTCTGTGTGTGCAGATTTGAACAGGGATAAAAACACTGCATGAATAGGAAAATCACTTAAGTTATTTTGTGTTCAGAATGTTCCTTTAACTACAACCACAGTTTTGGGAAAATGTGAGCAATAGCTGCTACCACACGACTATGTATGTGTGTGGACGTACCTTTTTCTATATCAAAGCAAGTTATGTATGAACAGTTTCTTCTAAATAGGAGATCTGCGATGTAAGCCTGCCATCCCTTTAAATTATCTGTACTGTGTTTGCTAGTAGATCTGACACAAAAAAAATGCTGGCTGAATGTTCAAGAACAGTTCTTGTATGTGGTGCTTCTCTGAATGTTTTGTAATGTTAATCAGCTCTGACACATGACATACCTGAACATGTGAGTGTAAAAGTATAGAAGCGAGAGAAGAAAGCCCTGCATGTCCTTTGAAAAACAGTAAATAACGTGTGTGCGTGCTGTGCAAAAGTAGATTGTAATTGAACAAAAAGCCAGAAACATACCAAAATTGCTCAAGATCACAGTTCAGATATTTCCCGGTTTATTAAAGGGACACTCCACTTCCTAAAATTGTGATCTACTTGAATTTTGTCAAGGCATTCGATAAGGTTCCACACATTAGGTTAGTGTTAAAACTAAAAGAAATTGGTCTAAATGAAAATTCTTGTTCCTGGATAGAACATTGGCTTAAAGATAGAGTACAAAGAGTGGTCATTAATGGTACATTTTAAAGATGGACAAAAGTGGTAAGTAGTGTCCCTCGGAGTTCTGTTCTGGAACCGCTTCTATTCAACATATTTATAAATCATTTTGAAATAGGCATTGCAAGTCATGTTTCACTGTTTGCAGACAACGTGAGAAGAATAACACTAGATTGGAAGTCTGGGCACTCAAATGGCAGATTCAATTTAATATAGATAAATGCAAAGTTATGTACTTCGGCATAAAGAATGCACAAGCAACTTACACCCTAAATGGCAGAGAATTAGGGATAACAGCACCTGAGAATGATTTGGGAAATGTTGCAGACAACAAACTAGTCAACAATGTGTAATATCAATCAGAAGTTGCTATGACCTTCAAGGTATTGTCATGTATAAAAAGGTTCATGAACTCATGAAAAATACAATTTTGCCTCTTTGTAAATCAATGGAAAGGCTGAAACTAATGTAGAAAGGGCCTTGGTGCAAGAAATTATTTTGGACCCCTCTCGAGTGCAAGAGTGGTCAAAAGGTAGATCACCATCTGCCATATAACTACCACTATACATGCCGGCTGGAAATCTACCATTTGTCCATCCTTGTATATTTGTATTTGTGAGCAGTGTGTGTGCATTTGAATGTAAGCATGTTCTTGTATAAAGTATGTGTGTGTGTGTATGTAAGGGTGTATTTGTATATACGATTAACACACACACACACACTGAAACATACATCCACACTCAGACACACATATACACACTCAGTTAAACACACTGACGTAACACACTCTGACACACATAAACACACTGACATATACAATCACACTCAGATACACACACTGGCACATACACACACATATACACAGATTGACAATTACACACACTGACATATACACCCACTGACTGGCCTATACAAACATTGACTGGCATACACAAACACTGGCTGACATATACAAACACTGAAACACACACACAGATATATACACTGAAAATTTTGTACACTGACAAACAGATACCCAGACTGTCATATATACATTTTAACTGACATATACAAACACTGAAACATACACACACAGGTGCACTCATTGACACATACACACAGATATGCACACAGATAAACATATACACAGATATGCACACAGATAAACACTGACACATACATAAACCTTGACACACAGATACACACGGTGACACATACACACACCTTGACACACATTTACACATACACACTGCCACACAGATACAAAAACTAATAATTACACAAGTATTGTAAAGGTAGAGAGGATATGCAGACAATATCTGGGGACTACTCCCATCAGGGCCACAAACCCAGGAAAGATTAAATAAAACAATGTAGATCAGGGCACACCTGGTGGTTTCTCCAGTAGTGCAGAACAAAAACAATGTTTCGGCTCCTTGGAGTCACATAGTGACTGGCATATACAACCACTGAAACATACACACAACTGGGCACACAGATACACATACACACTGACACAAAGATACACAGACTGACAATTACACACACAGACTAACATATACACACACTGACTGACGTATACAAACACTGAAATATACACATACAAACTCAGATACACATACTGACACTCAGTTACATACACTGACACATACACACACCTTGACACTTAGATAGACATATGTACAGGCAAACCGATACACAGACTGCCATATGCACACACTGACTGACATACACACACACACATACACACTGACTGACATATACACACACAGACACACAGATACATGTCACAAGTTTTATATTTGCAGTCACCCTCCTATTAATATACATTTGTGTACAGGATGGTGACTTGCTTACGATGCTACTGCTTGCTGAGGATGATGGGAGTGTGAGGTCTGGAGTAGCTCTCTTCTTGCTCCTCTCCCCCCTGCTGCCTATGCTGCTGCCTCCTCCTCTGCCTCCCACATGGTCTCTCCCAGCAATGCTGATGTGAAAGGGGCCAGGTTATGCTGTTAGAGATCCACAGTGCATGAGCAGCCTCTGTCCAGCAATACCCATAGGGTGGACCTAAATGCATGGCCCGCCCTGTGCCGCGTGGGCCCTTGTTCTGAAGAAGGATATTATTGCGGTAGAACAAGTGCAGAGGCGGGCTACAAAATTGATAAAAGGAACAGAAGAGTTTAGTTAGGTTAAAAAAGCTAAAACTGTTCAGTTTAAAAAAACTGCACCTCAGAGGGGGACAAGATAGCATTAAACAAATATATTCGGGAACAATGCAAACCATTGTCTGGAAATGTATTCATAAACAAGGCCACACATTTAGAATGGAAGAAAGGAGATTTAGTTTAAGGCAAAGGAAAGGGTGTTTGACAGTAAGAACAATACGGATGTGGAATTCTCTGCCTGAAGAGGTGGTTTTATCAGACTCTGTACAGATGTTGAAATAGCAGCTAGATGGATACTTACAAAATATAATATTCAGGAATACGATTTTTAATTGGTGGGTTAACTGCTTCTTGATCCAAGGCTAGACTACCATTCTGGAGTCAAGAATTAATTTCTTCCTAGTTTGTTGTAAAATTTGAAAGCGTTTCAAACTGGGTTTTTTGCCTTCTTATGGATCAATAGTAAAAACAGATGTGAGAAAGGTTGAACTTAAGACTCAAGTTTCTTTTCAGCCTATGTAATTATGTAACTATATAAATAAATAATACTAATAATAATAATCACTGTTTAGTACTTTTTAGATACCCAAATGAAAACTTTCATGCATTTAATTTGGCATTTTTTCATTGCAAGTATATCTAAAAACAGAGTGCAAAAGCTGCAGGTCTCTTAGTTGTATGTAACCTTTGCAAGCTCTCCCCTTCTAACCCAGCTCAGACTTTCTGTTTCTGTTCTAATTGAAAAGCCTTTCCAAGGCAGGTGCTCTGAGCAATTACCCGTCTCTTGAGTTAAACAATCAGGAAGTAACAGGGCCAGTTGACTGATTGACAGCCGGCGGGGTGTAAAAATAGTAATTTACATATGTGCCAATTTCTATTGACATCTGCCCTTTTGTTGATTAAAAAGCAATGTGATTTAGGGTTCTAGAATGGTCTCTTTAATGCACTTGTGCGTCTATTATATATTTAGGAAATACGTGTAAACTGACAGCATCTGCATATAAACCTGTTGATACTGTACACTGTTTATAAGAATTTATTGCACATTCAGCCCTAAAAAGTAGCCACCATCTAGTCCCCCTGGCCCCCTTATGCCTCCCTAAAAATAGTAAAATTTTACTAGTATTCAAGTCTGGAGCTGCATGCTTTGTCCCTGTTTCCTTTAGACCTGCCCACTGCCTGCTGACATCAGCAGAAGTGATAGCCTGATCCAATCACAATGCTTCCCCATAGGACTGGCTGAGACTGACAAGGAGGCAGATCAGGGGCAGAACCAGCACAATTCAAACACAGCCCTGGCCAATCAGCATCTCCTCATAGAGATGAATTAAATTAATGAATCTCTATGAGGAAAGTTGAGTGTCTGCATGCAGAGGGAGGAGATACTGAATGTTTGGATGCATTTTAGGCAGCCATGACCCAGGAAGGATCTCTAACAGCCATCTAGGCTGTAACATAAGCACTGCATTTTCTCTAAAAAGACAGTGTTTACAGCAAAAAGCCAGAAGGTAATGATTTTACTCTCCAGAACAAATTCAATAAGTTTTAGTTGTTCTGGTGACTATAGTGTAGTGTAGTCACTTAATATGAGTGATGTACATTGTGCAACTGTTACTAAAAAAAGAATTAGCTCACTTTTTAGCATTCCTCCATCAACAGGAAATTGTGTGCGAAAATGAGGAAGGATTCTATAGTATCCCACATTCACAATACAACAAGGATACTTTTAATCAAAGTACTTTTCTTAGAATGTGATCCATGCTTTCCATTACAAAACTATTTAAAGGGACACAATAGTCATCAGAACAACTTCAGCTTAATGCAGTTGTTCTGGTGTCTATAGCCAGTCCCTGCAAGCATGTTAATGTAAACACTGTGTTTACATCATTGCCTAGGGGAAATGTGGATTGACGCAGTGCAGCGTTTTGCCGCGACATGCATGATAGCCTCCCAATGCATTCCTATTAGAAAACAATGAATTGGCTGAGATCATCAAGTTTTATGATCTCAGCTGAAGGGGCGGAGCATGGGCTGCACCAGTGATGACCGGACCCCCAGAGCGCTAGAAAAAGCTGAGTAAACTTACCTTTTTAACCTGAGAAAAAGGACCAGGGGACTAAATGGTTTCTTAACCCTGTAGTGTCAGGAATACACATTTGTACTCCTGACACTGTAGTGTTCGTTTAAGTTTAGTCTAAGTGCCTCTATTTAATTTTTATTTATTCTTTCTTTCTCTCTGATATTTTTATCTAATTTATGTATGCATTATTGCTTTCACATGTGCTTTTCAACCAGGAGAGTCAAGTCATAGACGACGCATGAAAAGACTGTAGGTCTGCTGACTTGTGCACAAAGCTGTCACGGTTACTGTTACCCTTACACAAAGGAAAACGGATACCCACAAAGTGAGTGATCAAAAGTGTTTTAATGGGCCTGGATTTAACAAATAACAAGAGAGAATCAAAGTCAGGAATAGCCGAGGTAAGGTATACAGAGATATGGATACAAGAAAAACAACTCAGGTCAGAATAATAGAAATACACAGGTCAATATACAAGCTGGGTCAGGATACCAGAGGATAAGAGCGTCAAAATGAAGCCAAGGTCAATAACTGGAAATCACTAAACAGAAACCATGATAGGGCAATGAGTAATTAAGGTTTTACATAGGTTTACATGTGTTCTCATTGGTCCACGTCATCTTTGCCACTCCAAACAGCATGGGGTTGCATAGATGATGCAGTCCCTTTAAGGGCATGATGTCATGCTTTACAATTTTATTTAGGGGCCTGTGGCTCAGCCCGCAAACCAGCCGAGGTAGCCGTTTGCTGGGCCGAAGGTAAGTTTTAATTATTCAAGTCGCACGGCCACGTAAATCGTTTGGGTGTCTAGCCTGAGGACAGGAGCAGTGCAGCCGTGCGGTGCATTCTGCCCAAAGAGGGGAGCGGCGCAAGTACCAGGTGCAGGTAAGTCTGCAATAGTAGCCTGTTGCACTAAACAGTGATGCAGGATGTGTGTAAACTGACAGCAGCTGAGACAGCTCAGTTTACAGAGTATTTCTAAGTGATGTGTGCCTCTACTCTTGGGAGATAAACTATGTATCCCATAATCTCCTCTTAGACTGTGGGGCTTATGGGATAAGAGTTTCTTCTTAGGGACAGGTGTGTCTGTAGCTGCCGGCAAACTCACTAAAGATTGCTTCTAAGTCGTTTTTCAAGGTATGTATCTTTTATTATTTTATTTATTTCATTTTTTTTCATTATTTTGAATGCGTTATTTAGATTATGCTTTAAATATTTTAGCAATGTCTCCCCTCTCTGTTGTCTCCTTTGAGAATAGTATGCAATTCAGCCTTAAAATATTAATTGCTTTTAATTAGCTGGATGCAATTTAATGCATTGCACTTATTTGCGATGGTATAAAAATCTGCTTTTTAAAAGGAGAAAAAAGAAAAACAATTCAGTTCATCTCGGCAATACGTGTCACGTCTCCGTGGTTTTAATGTGATCTTTAAACTGATAATAGAAAAAAGGAACCATGGTTTGAAAGTGAATCAGGTTTCCACACTGTTTCTTCACCTAAGGCCAAGCTGGCACTGAGAAAATATATTTCTGACTACAGACTATTTTTGCAATTATTCTCTACCAAAAGGTTTTTTGTTTTTTTTATTGAGATACATAGGAAAGACATAATATATACATGAATGATTTAACAATATCAAATTGCCAAAACATCTAATGTAATAAATTAGGGACTGCCATGACTTTTAATTTAATCTCACAGCTTCATAAACCTAAGATCTATAGTACAACAAAATATTGCTGCCAATACGGTTGTTTGTATCGATAAACTCATCTCTGTTTATTTGTGATAATCACTTCCTTGCTAACACAATTTTGTGTCCAGGTTGTACTTTATGATTGAAAGGACAGATTAAGGTACAATTTCAATTCTAATTCATGAGGATATGTACAGCTGTATGCTTCTAGCTCAATGTCTTACAGGGACACTATAGGCACCACTTCAGCTCATTGAAGTGGTCTGGATGCAGTATCCTATGTCCCTTTTTTTATAGATTGCAATAATTACATTGCAGGGTTAACTTCACATCTAGTGGCTGTCTACCAGTCAATAGAGGGACTTTTAGGTCTTTAGGTGACTTTTGTTGCCTAACTGACACCTCCAGCCTCACCCCAAACCCCACAGGAAAGCAATCATACAATGCTTTCCTATAGGGGAAGACCTAATGCGAGCGCAACACTTACCGCGCATGCACATTAGGTGCTCCAACCAGCTGACATCGGCGGAGGAGCGGAGGCGGTGCCTGAACCAGCGCTGAGAGACAGCAGCTCTGGAATGAGGTAAGTGACAGAAGGGTTTTTAACCCCTTCTGCACCATGGTGGGAAACAACTTTGTGCCTTGATAGTTTCTTGAACAGTTACAGTTCCCAAAAAGTGATTGGTCTACTTTGGGACTGTAAAAATCAGTTACAACATCAAGGATCAAATCCCAAAGAAATACCAAAACTAACATCAAGTAAATGAAAATCGGATCAGTCAATAATGTGTATACAATGTAACAAAACTGTCAAAAGAATAAGTGATTATATTCATGTTTTGAAAGCACTTATATCCAAATAGTAAGAAGTAATTTCCAGTTGCAGATAAGAAGTCCCATGTTTTTTCAGAGCATGTTTGGCTAAAAAAAACTTATTTTTTTTGTAAATATAATCAGGAAATGTAACTTAAGCAAAATGCTGTATAACAATACGTGTATTCCCATATTTTCCATTTGTCATGACATGGGACTTTTCTCAAGATAATGGTGTTGTCTAAGAAAGCAACCCAGACTTGGAGGCTTTATCAGATGAAGAACAGGAACAAGCTCCTGAATATCAACAGGAAGCTACGTGCTCTTACAGAAAGTGATGGACTCCAGGCAGACTACTGTGTGTACTCCTCTGACGTGACCTTCTGGAGACAGAATCAGGTTCCTGATCGAATCCTCAGACAGGAGGGTCAACGTTCTGTTCTGGCACCAACACAGTGACATGATGTTGCAACCATTACGCAATAATCAGATATGTCTCTCTACTCGTGTCCACATAATATACAAATTATTCATTTTTCTTCCCCCAAACACTAACTGTATCAATAGCTGAACCTAGCATTTTTGTTCCATTTGATTTTTAGAAAACAATTAACTACAGTAAACAAACTTGCAACAGACCCAGAATTTGAAAATTGCCAAGGGTCAAATTTTTTGAGGACTTCATGACAATTTCTGTGTGACTGATAACGATAGATGTTATCATCAAGTGTACCCACTAACCAGCCTAGATACCCCCAACATCCTATGTTCCCACTAACAATTTTGGCCCTGTAACCCTGTTTCCTACTTGTGGCATTAAAAATGACATTCTTATTAAGAATGCAGGACATTTACAGCATCACTATTATTATTCTGTAGTGCTGTACTATAATCATACATAACACTTTCAATATAACCTTTCATTGGTATGTTTCCATATACATGGCCATCTGTATATGTGTATATCTGTGTGCTATTGAACTATTTGTATGCAGCTTTGCTTTGTAGATTCAATATGTGATGAGGATCATACTGATATCAGCTTCATATAATATACACTATTCACACACAAAAGTGATTTGCACATGTGGCACACAGTCATATTGACAATATGTAACGGACCGTTTTGCATACAAGAGGTTAAAAACTGTTTAGGCGATATTCCCCTATCCAGATGCACCGACAGCTACTGTAAGCACCAATCTCCCGAACTGCAAACTACACGAATTCACCCACTCCCGAACAGGAAACACACGAATACGTTTTGCACACAAGAGGTTAAAAACTGTTTAGGCGATATTCCCCTTTTCAGATGTACAGGCAGCTACTGCAATCACCAATCTCCCGAATTGCAAACACATGAATACTCAAACTCCCGAACAGGAAACACACGAATGCTGTAAACAGCCGAACAGGAAAAACCATACGAATAGTTTACACTCTTGGCAGTCGCACTGTAACAGCATACAATTCAATTCCCCCCAAGAACGAGATGACACTTCGTTTAAGGGTCAAGCACAATTGATTTACTGGGGCTACCTGCCCGGCTTTTATGCAGGTCTCCCACCTGGTGGACACTCCCCTAGGGGACCAGATGGGAAACTGGGAAACATATTGGACATTGACCAATCACAGACATACACCTTTAAACACTCCCACAATGCATCACAATCCCTCCTCTCTCTCCTGGAGGTAATTGGGAAGTAATCCAATTATCTCCAAGGACAGAGGCAAAACTCCATTAGCCATATGGCAGACAATGGACAATAAAAGACATAAAATTACATACTGTTACATTTATCACATAGAACATACACATTCTACCTATCCCCAGATAGCTTAGATCTGAGCGCACATTACTACCGGATGGCGCTCAGATCACATACATACAGTTCAATCGCCATGGAGCCAAAGTCTTTCATACAGTCTTTCAGCATACGGCTGGGCTCCATGGCATAGCTATCTGGGGTAGCATGGCTTTAACAGTCCGCAGAAAGGCACGAATACGCTTTTCTGCAGGGAAAATAAAAGGTTTTAACTGCCGGGCCATAGTCTAAAGGGAGCAGGTGAGCAACCAGGCTCCTCCAGTGGACAGTGGCAAGGCTGGTTTCGCCACACAATGTATCGTTCACTGGGCTGTGAAGAACACCAAACATTCTAAACTCCAAGTAAAAAAGGACTTATAGACATATAGACTGACGTTTGGAAAACATGTGTTATATAAAACCAGACAAGAAAAATACAAGTAAGAATTGATAGATAGTCATGTTTTACAGATATATATATATTGTATTAGAGGCTTAAATATCCCAAGAATATCACTTTACATAGAATACCTTGTTTCCACATTTATTAAAAAGTCTGAAGACGATATCATGCACATTTAAAATAATCTGGGCATTTGTATAAAATCTAGTTGCTGAACTAAATTAAATTATCTCATCTAATAAGGCTTGATTGCCTTCACATTTCTATGAACTGTATGTTCACAGAAACTATGAAAGCTGTCATCGACTATCAAGATTTCAGGGTAGAAATAGATGTGGTCGGTGGACCTTCTCCATGTGATCTTGTGGAGAAGGATCAAGTGACTACGTATCTAAAAAAAATTATTTAAATTTGCCATTGCCATATTTGTGTGGGGGTTTTACAATTATTATTCAATAATTATTACATGACTCAATATTATTTAAATTACCTTACAAGAATAAAAGGTTGAAAGGCTCTGCTGGGGAGCATTCGTACTTTCTTATATATTGGGTGAACTAACTAAATAGGATTTTGGACTAAGAGTGGTATATTCATTAAATTCCATTTTTAACAGTAACATTTAACCTAAAATATCCGATCGGGCAAATTCACAAATGCATCTTTATGGACAGCGTGGTTATTTTAACCTCATTTTCCATTTGGATTTCAGTTTGTTCGAATCCGGAGTTAAATAATTAAACCCCAGATAATTAAAACTAAATCTTAAGTAAAAAATAAATGAAATAAAATAAGACGTGACATGAAGTCCAATAACATCAGGTTAGCATCAGATTGTAAAATAGTTTCCTAAGTAACCAGAAATGCTCAGCTATTTACGTTTTTCTCTGCCTCAGACTATTAACTGCAAAACACATTTGCGCGAAATAGCTATGGGCATAGATCAAAAGGAAAAAAACATTGTCACATTTCATCACTATAATGTGCCATTTATTCACATGCCTCCTTGGAAGGTCTCTCTAATTTCTGAAAGTGCTATCAATCAGGCTCGTGGCAAAACCTATTTCTAAAGGCTATGTGATTCAAATCCCTCTGAGTTACCTGATCTCAGTAAATAACACAAAATTCAAGAGTCTGTTTGCTGTTTAACCTAGCGATTCCCCAAAACATGACTTACTGCATAGTACAATATGAAAACACTATGCTGATTACAGAATTACCACCCCTCCGGCTCCTGGTACTGCCTTCATGAAGAAATAAGACAGCTTAGTGATCTCTGCTTCATTTGGGATTCCAATCTTGGTTTAAATAGATACCCGCATCTGCTGCCAAGTCCTTTGCATTTGATTTAAAGATTGCCTCTAGCAAGAGAAGACACGTGATTTCACAAGTTTCTTATTTCAATGCAGCATCTTCACCACATTACTCGGAGATGCTACAATATTTCTTACATTTAAAAAAAAAATAATAATAATATTTCTCTGCAGTGATGGGTTTTTGTGGATTTGTCTGTATGCTAGACCATTTGACAGAGTCTAAGTATGATCAACAGGGCCACTGTAAATTGGACACTGCAAACACCACGCCAAGTAGGGAATTAACCAAACTTTGCGCATGATACCGGATACATTGTTTTTTTTTAAAGAATCAATAAAAACTCTAAATCTACCCTATTATCACTCACTTCAGACAGGAAGTGTTAAGAACCCTGACAGGGCACATACCACAGTATGCTAAATGAACGGGCCATTCCAAGGAACATAACATAAACTATGCTTGCTGCAGATGTTATGTTAATTGAAGGTCCCATGCTCCTGTTTATCTGTGCTCTGTTAGCTATATCTGTAACTAGTTTCAAATAGACCCAATAGAGCTAGAAACTCACCTCTGGACTTCAGAGCATGATGTGTGATGCGCCAATGACTACCCTTACAAGTAGATGGATGGAGTAAGCACAAATGACTAGAATGGACATTTTAACCTTGTTAAAACTTGGAAGTCAAGGTGTTTCAAGTGGTAGTATTAACCCTATAGTTCTAATAAGCTATGGTTCACTCATTTGCTAGTAATGCAGAATTAGCCAAAGTCTAGTGTCTGGTCTTCCCAGAAGATCCAGTTTGTTTTTATTTAGAAGGCTAGAGATCATGTGGTACCCACGGAAGTCAAAATGAAGAAACACTATTTTGCATCTACTTTTTCATTACTGTGTGACATTGACCTATCTCCGTCTTTAAATCGTTTTTTTTATTTTTTAATATATCGCCTAAATATATAGATGCATTTTATACTCGGATACAACCATAAAATAATTCCAACAATGGATTAAAACTTGAAAGAGAAAACTGATATAAAATGTCTACTTCATAAACTAGCATTAAGTAAATAAATACGTGAACAAATATATCTGCTAGAAACCATACCACAATGGATAATCACATTTCTATATAAAGCTGTCCAGAAGATATACTCCATTATCTCAATTAATGTGTATATTTCAATGTATTTTTCCGTACTGAGTGCTTTTTACTCTAATTTCGATTTCTTTCCATCAAATTTCCATTCAATTTTTGTGTCAGAGCATGCCACTGACCAACTTATATGTGATGTATTAAAAAACACTTTAATGGATGTGTCATTGTCCAATGCTTAGGAGTTGCTAGACCTGCAGATTGTCAATCAATATTATATTTAGGCATAAAATCATATGGAACTTTGTATCTGCTATAGGTACACTCTCATTATACATAGGCTTACAGAGGGAAACAGCGCCAAATACTGTAACATGACAAATGTTTGTTCTTCAAATAGGACTTTATACACGCAACTGGAAATTGAAGGGAATAGGAATTTAATGTTTAGGTCAAATAAAATGAAGTTCTAATTGGTCTATTAGGGGAGAAGTAGTCCACAACATCTACACCCTCGGATGAAGATGTTAGAACATATATAACATCTAGAATAAGAATTATAACCATAACAAATTCAGTCTCAATAAAGGATATATATAACCTATGCATTGTGCTGGAAAACATGTCATTTAAAATGCTATTTAATAGATAAATATACTGGAAGAACACTAATGCCTTCTATACAATGGCCATAAGCAATGGCTAACGATTGCTGCACAAATGGCTACCAGCCCACAATTCTTTGTATGAGAGTTAATATAGATTGCAGAGTCATGTGCATCAGCTCAGCTCTATTTCCAGTGGTCATCTCTTTTAGATTTTTGGGCATAAGAAGCGATTGGTGGAACAAAGTGCTCTAGAAAAAATAACTAATCAACTTGTTTTAAATATTTTTATTGTCATCTCAAGATAAACGCGGATATCAAACATTTAATCGTTGAAGCAAATAATCGCCTACACAGAGGCGTGCTTATTGAGACCGTAAATAACTTGAGGGCTAACATCGGACAGATTGATCAAAGTAACATATGGTTGCCTGCACGAAGGCATAACAGTCGGAGTGATCACGCAATGACCGAAATCAAGTTGCATGGGCTTCACAAAGGCGTTGATTGGGCCTGATAGTGCCGTGCACTGGTGTTATTGTCGCGTGTGTACAGTTATGCCTGACGAAATGTATAATTCAGGTTAATTACAATTAAAAGTGCTGTGTATGCATGGGCTGGATTGTCAATGTAAATACGTGAAGTCGATGCAAGTATTACACACAAGCGCGCATGTGTATCATGAGTCAAGCTACATATTCTCAGTAAAAAATAAGGTTTAGTTCAGCCTGTTTAGGCCGGTGTGGCCACGTGCCTATGTCTTATGTTAAGTTCAAGTCGGTATTCCTAGTGTGCCTAGCATGTGGTGTGAGTGCGGCCTTAGTGATCTGGGCGTAATTAAGAGTCCTCGTATCAGCTGTTGTAGGCGTTGCGTCCATTCAGTCGGGTACCCATGCAAAAAAGTTTAGCGTGATATGTATCCTGTCTGTATCTATTGAGTAGGCAACAATCTACGACAGTGTACTTTAGCCCTTTGAAGCACTGTGACATTAACCTCACATACAGTTTTAAACAGAATTAAAAATAGAAATATGCAAAACCAAACCAAAAATGCATAACTTGTTTAGAATGTACTGGTGAAAGAATATAGAAGCAAACAAATGCTAATACTAAGCACTGTCCATGTTCAGCATGAAGGGCTTTGTTAGGCTCAAATAACCACTTAAACGTATATTGCAGAAATAGTATATTAGTCAGGCATCGTGAGGCAATGATACATCATATCTTTCACATTATAGCAGCGTCTAGTTAATTGTGAAATAGGCATGTCATGAATCAAGTGTATTGATAGTAGAAATAATTATTTCAGCAACATGGTATATCCTGATCTGCATCTGTGAAACAATATTATGTGAGTCTCTCCACTGGAGATTGTAGTTGTAATCCAGAAATATCCAGCATGGGTTTAATGGCCTCCTGTGAGGTATCTGAGCGGGCTTCCCTCTACGTGGCCTCTTGCAGGCTTATGCCAAGGGTGCATCTTTATGCCAAGCTGGTTGTTTATTGCAGGGTCTCTCCAGCTCCCCCGGTGCAACCAATCCCCTCTCTTCCCCTCCGGGCCTGCTCCGGCCGGCCGGCTTAGGGTTCTACAGTGCTGTGGGCACTCAGGGACATCAGTAGTCCAGCAGACTCCCCCCCCGAAAAGTTCTCGGGCCCCCGTCCCCTGCACCTCCCCAACCCCTGCAGTTCCCCCTTGGAGCTCCAGCCCCGGTAGGCCTCACCTTTTTCTGGCCTCTTGCATGTCGCCGGTGTTTGTCCCCCCAGACACCGGTCCACAGGGGGTCCAGTCCACCCTGACGCCATAGGGCTCACAGAGTTGGGGGTAGGCCTCCCTGGACCACCACCAAATCCAGGGGCTAGGGCCGGCTCCACGCTGACCATTCTGCCGCTCGGAGGTGTCCGTCTGTGGGATCCATCACCTTAGTGGGCTCTGGCGACCCCGCATGGCTCCCAGTGACTTGCGTGTTCCGCGGCCATCTTAGCTCCACGTGGGAAAGGGCTCTGCCATATGTGGGCTTTCTGCCTCCAGTCCCCGGAGAGCGACTTGTGGACTGGGAGGGGGGGGAGCGGGGCCGGGTCCGGACTCCCCTCTCTCCCTCTGCTATCTGGTCTCGCGGCTCCTGCTGTCGCCATGTGTGTGTAGGCCTCATGGGACCATTATGCTCCGGTTGTGCGAGCTGCTCGGTGTCGGCTTGGCAGGAGGTCCCTGCATTTTTCTCCTGTGTCTCTCCCTGCTTGATGCTTGTGTCTGCCCCGGCTCTGGGTGAGCTTTTAGTTCAGTATTTCGGTGTGTTTAGGCGACCCAGAGCTGGAGCTAGCATGGATGGCTGTCGCTCGGCTCAGCGGCCCAGCCCCTCCCCCCAACTAAACAACTTGTAAGTTGTTTGGCTACACATCAAAATGTCAAATATTTATTGTGTACCTTTAAAACACTTTAGAACACAGATATCACTCCGTTTTTTATGTGCTTTTAATCTGGGTTTATGCATTACCGTCGATGTTCATGAACAAACATGTGTGAGCCACAAGCCATTTTCACATTGAAAACATATAAATTAATGCAATTTCCAGGAGAATTGGTGAGGCAATCAGAATAGTTATTTAACATTTCCATTACACATTCAATTTCAATTTAACAGGAGTGCAGAACAGCTTAAATAAAAAGAGAAAACAAACAGTGACTTACTTGACTTTCAGACTGGCCAGCATTGCTTTATCAATCCTGCAAGAATAAAATCAATACACATTAATTATTTAGTTTTCACTTACATTACAAGTGGCATGCGCAGGTTAAAATTGACTTTTAATGAAAAGCATGTTACTGTTACTTAAATCTGCCGATGATCAATTAGTCTTTAAAGAAGCATTGAAAATGTAATTGTCGAAAGCTATTTTATTTCATTCTAAGTGTGTGTGCGTGCGTGCAAAGTCCAACGGGGGACACACATGACAACTGATTATTTGAAAACCTGTGCAATGATGATCCTTATGCATAATGTGGGACTAACTAAATAATAGGCTTCTTTTAATGTTTTGGAAAAACTCCATCATTTTGAAAACTGTATCTTAAAGTGATACTCTAAACACCATAACCACCCACGCTTATTGATGTGGCTATGGTGCTTAGATAATAGCTGTGCAGTGTTCATGTTTAAATTTTGCTTGATTTTGACAAAACAAGGATTTAAAGCAGAGATGTTTCCTCTGCTCATAGATCCTATCAATCAGGAATTACCCATCCTGCCCCTCATCACTCATTGAATGCTGATGCAGAGGGACATGTAGGAGCTTCTCCCTAAAGAGTGACCTATCTTTGTGATAATTGGTGATCTACATGCTCAGGATCACACATAGCACCAATTATCATAAGATAGTACACTGTCTGGGGCTGAAAGCCAGTCACTAAGAAGCAGCTAACATCTCCCATTACTCTCTATAGGAATCACAAAACTCTACTTAACTACTGGTATCCGGCCCTATTGCTACTTGTTACCAGCTATTGCTAACCCAGACATTAACGGCAACTCTGGACCAATTGGAACACATTAATTATATTTATATTCAATATTATTCACAGCACACCTTTTTTGGGAGATATTAGCAATTTTGGTGGGTTTTGAGCTGTTGCACTTTGATTTTAAGAATTTTAGCTCCATTATTTTACTTGGGTTTTTTCTGCATATGGGTTGAATATCTGTAAACCTAGTGCTAATATTAAGATTATTGACCCCTAGCTCTATATTTAGCATTGATGTTAGGGTTTGCTTTTAAAGTTTGCGATAGCTAACCATAGATTAGGATCATGGTAATTGTTAGGGTTAGCTTACCCTTGGGTTAGTGCTACTGTAAGTTTTAAAAAAAGTTAGGTCACTCTATATTTAGGGTTAGCATAAGTATCAGTTTTAGTGTTGCCTAATGCTCACCCTGGGTTAGATATAGTATCCCTTGAATTATAGAAATGTTCTAATGACAGTGCCACTAAAAGAAAATAAAGGGATTTTAATATACAGGTATAATACTTAAAGGAACACTGGGCAACAAAACAACTTTAGCTTAATAAAGCAGTTTTGGTGTATATATCATGCCCCCACAGTCTCACTGCTTAACTCTCTGCCATTTAGCAGTTAAATCACTTTGTTTATGCAACAAAGTGATTTAATTTATAATTTCTTATCATGGGCTATGTTAATAGCCCTCTAGACCCTGCAGGAACCTCCTCTGTGTGCATAAAGTTACATTTTCAGAGCAGGAAATAAAAACGTCTAAAGAAAGTCAACATCGGGTAAAAATGAAACAATTTAATTTTTTTCACACAGGCTGTGTGAGTAAGTGCAGAGGGAGGTGTGGCTAGGCCGGCATAAACAGAAATAAAAGTGATTTAACTCCTAAATGGCAGAGTATATAGCAGTGAGACTGCAGGGGCATGATATATACACCAAAAAAACTGCTTCATTAAGCTTAAGTTGTTTTGTTGCCTATAGTGTCCCTTTAAGCATTAAAGCAGTTAAATACAGTGCTAGCAAAGTAAATTCTCTGGACTTTTGGCCTGGGTTGTCAGACAGGTCCCTCAAATTGCAATCAATAAAATTACTTAATTATGTAAAAATATTACATAAATATGCACGTAGAATTTAAATATATATATATACATATTTAAATATTTGTGGAAGAGTGAGGAGCAGAGAGGTCTACAATCAACCTTTGCTTGGCTGAACTTTTACCAGAGACCACCCCTATAGGGTTAATTCTTCATACTGAGAAAGGTGGGTAACTGAACAGCCCAAGTAGGAAACCTTGATGTAATTCAATCTGTAACAGCGTGTTAACAGCTATAGGATTGGCAAGGGTGGACAGCAGGTTCTTACATTCTACAATGCCAGATGGCATGTAAATGATTCCTGTATGGAACCCTTCCGTGACTCCAGTCACCAAAAACTCCACCATGTGGGTTTAGGGGTGGTTATGTAATAAGTCGGCGAAACAAGTCACATTGATTGAGGCCATATAGGGTTTGAGAAACAATTTATTTGGACACATTGTTATGGCATGTGCCCTAAAACAAAGAGAGCACACATGCAAAGCACTAAATCCACAGGAACCTGCATTAAAGCAATTGCAAACCTGGGATTTACCCAGAAAAACAATATTACGACCAAGCTTGTCCTTAATCACCTTCTCAGGTTTGGACTTGTCACCTGTGGGGTACGTCAGGGATCTGTACTTGGACCCATTCTCTTTAATATTTTTATTAGTGATATTGCAGAAGGTCTTGATGGTAAGGCAGGCCCGGACTGGCCATCGGGCACACCGGGCAAATGCCGGTGGGCCGCGGTGGCCATGGGCCGAGGACGGCAGGGGAGGTCCCAGGATCTCCCCTGCCGGTCTATGCAGGGCCGGCACTATCCGAGCGCTGGCCCCGCTGTATTCCATGGAGGGCCGGTGGGGAGATCAAAGATCTCCCTCACCGGCCCATTTGAATAGACATGCGGCTGGGGAGGGAGAGGACCCGGCGGAGCTCTATCTTGCAGCTCCACCAGGTTCCTCACGCGAGATCGGGAGCGTTGCCATGGCAACGCCCCGATCTCGCGAGAGTGAACTCTAGCCCTCAGGACCACCAGTTTTTTTAATTGTATATGTACCCCCACTTAGTTTTTTATTTGTTTATTTACCCCCCAACACACAGCATTTATACACAGCACTCTCACACACATCATACACAGCACTCTCACATACAGCACTCACTCTCACCACAGTCAGCACTCTCAGCACTCACACACAGCAGTCTCACACACATCACACTAAGCACTCTCACACACAGCACTCTCACACACATCACACTCAGCACTCACACACACATCACTCTCACACACGTCACATCATACACAACACTATCACACTCAGCACTCACATACATCACACACAACACTCTCACACACATCATACACAGCACCCACACACACAGCACGCTCACACAAATCAATCACATACAGCACCCTCACACACACAGCACCCTCACACACACACAGCACCCAGCACACCTCACACACAGCATCCATCACACAAACATACTGCACCCCTCACATACACACAAAACCCCCCGATACACTGCATCACACACATACACAATACTTCCAAACATATTTATATAATATATATATATATATATACATATATATATATATATATATATATATATACACACAGCACCCCTCACACACACACAACACCCCTCACACACACACTGCACCCCTAAACACATTACATTCCAGACACACACTAGATCATTTACCCAACTCTGGATCATCTACACACATACACACACTAGATCCCTATATACACTCTGAATCCGTTATATACGCATGCTCACTAGATCTCCTATACATATTCTGGGTCCTTAAAACACACACAAGACTTATATAAATAGCGAAGGCTTGCACTCCTGGTGTAATCCTGTGGTGCCCGGTGCTGGTCTGGCAAGGATCATGTAGACATAGCAGAAATGACCGCACTCCAAGGACTTTATAGAGATTTTCAAATAAAATTTAGCTTTTATTCAATCCATTTAAAAAGTCAACGTTTCAGCTCCCACATGGAGCTTTCATCAGGACAAAACATAACTTACAAGTGCAGACACAAAGAAATATATACCCCCAATCCCTCAAAATAATTTACCTTAATTGTGTACTCACCTAGCCATGAGACAGCTTGCCCTGCATTAGAGAGTAATGTAACTCTGAGTGTGGTGGCCATGTGTGCAAGGCCCAGAAAAGGGGCGGGGCTAGGTTACTAAGTAACAATCCAACTGGACTGGTTGCTTTCCACTTTGTGTCCTAGTAGCTACAACATGATTGAGCTCAGGGTAAAGTAGGAGTGGATACAGAGTCTAGAATGTTTCAAAAATGAATCTGACTGTCTGTATAACAGGCTGGAAGGGCCATCAGGAATCCAAAATCTGTTATCATACTGGAAATTCACTCTTTGAGTGCTGGAGCAATTCATCCAATGCAGCACTGACTGTTCCTGTGTAACTGAGGAAAGAGCTGAACTATAAGTCTATTCTTAAACTTGTAGCAAATAGGGTGGGCATATCTCATGGTTCGGATGCATACACAACAGCTTGCAGGAGGTGTTACCATGTTAATACATTGATTATGCATAGGGTACTAAGGTTTAATAAATAATATGGCTATGTGACATAGCATAGTTTTTTGATTATATACATGTACTCTACAAGCACACAGCATAGCCACACACACACACACACACACACACACTATCCCCTATACGCACACTAGATTCCTTGTAAGCAAACACATACTACATTCCCTGAACACACACTGTCTACAAACACTACATCACCTATACACACACACACACTATAGCCTGTATGCACACACTTGCTACATCCCCTATACACACATTCTCTACAGCCCCTAGCCACATATGCATTACATTACACCACAAACACAACACGACTAAAACTGACCTTATTACACAATACCACACCACGACCAGCTCACTCTGCACACACGCAATACCACAAGCAGGCTCCAAACACATGCACAATACTCTTTCCTGGCCCTTTTGTCTCCTGGTATCCATTTATAGAGACACCAGAGACAAGTTGCAAGGAAACAGAGTGCAAGCATGTTATTAAATTTGCTTGCACTGTGCAGAACAAATACAGAGCTTTTTTCACATGCTAGAGCTCTTCAGCAGAGCTCTGCGCATGGTCTGCCCTGGAAGAGCATTGAACCAACATGCTCACTTTGAGAGGGGGCGTGTTTGTCATGAGTGACAAAACACACCCTCTCTTCCCCGCCCCCTTCTTAGTGGGCCGCTGTGATAAAAAAACGCCCGGGCCGAATTTTTTTCCCAGTCCGGCCCTGTGGTATGTCTTTTTGCTGATGATACTAAGATATGTAACAGGATTGTTGTTCCAGGAGGGATAAGCCAAATGGCAAATGATTTAGGTAAACTAGAAAAATGGTCAGAATTGTGGCAACTGACATTTAATGTGGATAAGTGCAAGATAATGCATCTTGGACGTAAAAACCCAAGGGCAGAGTACAGAATATTTGATAGAGTCCTAACCTCAACATATGAGGAAAGGGATTTAGGGGTGATTATTTCTGATGACTTAAAGGTAGGCAGACAATGTAATAGAGCAGCAGGAAATGCTAGCAGAATGCTTGGTTGTATAGGGAGAGGTATTAGCAGTAGAAAGAGGGAAGTGCTCATGCCATTGTACAGAACACTGGTGAGACCTCACTTGGAGAATTGTACACAGTACTGGAGACCGTATCTTCAGAAGGATATTGATACTTTAGAGAGGGTTCAGAGAAGGGCTACTAAACTGGTTCATGGATTGCGGGATAAAACTTACCAGGAAAGGTTAAAGGATCTTAACATGTATAGCTTGGAGGAAAGACGAGACAGGGGGGATATGATAGAAACATTTAAATATATAAAGGGAATCAACACAGTAAAGGAGGAGACTATATTTAAAAGAAGAAAAACTACCACAACAAGAGGACATAGTCTTAAATTAGAGGGACAAAGGTTTAAAAATAATATCAGGAAGTATTACTTTACTGAGAGGGTAGTGGATGCATGGAATAGCCTTCCAGCTGAAGTGGTAGAGGTTAACACAGTAAAGGAGTTTAAGCATGCGTGGGATAGGCATAAGGCTATCCTAACTATAAGATAAGGCTAGGGACTAATGAAAGTATTTAGAAAATTGGGCAGACTAGATGGGCCGAATGGTTCTTATCTGCCGTCACATTCTATGTTTCTATGTTTCTAGGTCCGGAAAGGAAAGGTAGCCCCCAGCTCCGCGGTATTAGGATATAGGTTTGTGGTATGAGGATAAAGAGCAAATACCACAAGCTGGGGACCTGACGGCCGTGAAGTGCCTGCAAAACAGCTCTGTGTCCAACTGACTCCAGTCCATCTGAAAATTGAACTGAGCCAGAGCTGCAGACGCCTTCGTGGAGAATGATCTGTGGTAATCATAAAATGATGTACCTCCATACTTATGCCCCAGGTCCACCAGCTTGTGTAAATACATATCAAATTCCTCTCTGCGCTCGGGATAAACCGAGCACACCATGTCCCTATAAATATCAAAGGCCAGGACAAACTCAGGAATTGACAACTTCCTATTCAACCTGGGGTCCCTAGCCTTCAGTACAACAGATTCATCACCATAGGAGTCTTATTCTCCAGAATATCTTGGGAGGCAATCAGCAGCGAAACTAGATTGACATCCTTGCCTTCCAAGATATCCTTCTCAATATTAGCTGGCACCATGTGAGCTGGGTTGATAATATTAGGGTTCTGTAGTGGACCAATGAATTTTGTAGTAATTTACCTGAATTTACCTGAGAGACCAGTAGGTTCTAAAGTAACCAATCTAGATGGTTCCACTGGCCTATCACCTGCATCCAAACGGTCCAACCTATCAGTAATCCGTCCCGACGAGGGGACGGCCTGGAGGTCGGATGACTGGGCACCACTGGGGCCCTTGCCAGCCCCGGTGTTATTCGTGTTGGTGTTGAGCAATCTATAAAGTTCAGCCTTCCTGACAGTGGCAGGGTAGGGAATACTCCTATGCCTTAATTAGGATGTGATCCTAGGTATGGTCCTAGACCTGAGGAAAGACAGGCTGGTGTTGTCCCCTCAGTGAGATGGAGAGATGTACATTGCAGGAGTGCTGGAAATTGACAAATCCTCAATTGCTTCTGGTAGTTCTGACATGCTAGGATAGGACAAAAATTCATGAGTAACCAAAGTGATAATATCGTACTGGTTGGCTTACCTAATGCCAAGTGGCAAAGAAATTATCTAATAATGGAAAGGGGAGCCCTACTAATTGTCAAGTGGCATGAGAGGCTCTAGCTATGTGTTGGCCCGAGGGGATTTTGTGGCCACCGAAAATGTTCTCGGTGGCCAGTAAAGCAAAAGATAGCAGTGAGTGACAGGGGGAGGCCCTCTGGCCATTGGGCGTGAGTACTTCCGAGTATGAGGATGGGTGTTGGCCTCGCAGGACCACTAAGACAAGGCAAGAAGGCCAGAAAAACTAAATAAGCGGACTCTGAAACCTATCAGCCAGTAGACAAAGTCTTCCTAGTACCAGTTGCAGGATGGAGGTTGGGGGGGAAGGTGTAACGATGATTTGGTTCACATACCTGTCGTATCAGATGGATATAGAGTAGGACAGAGTAGATGAAACCCGAGCACTACCTATGAGAGTAATAGCAATGTAGTTCTACCCATATCGTGACTGTTAAATAGCAGAAAAAACAAAATAATATGGGATACCTACAAGCCAATAGACTAGGCTTAAAATGAACCAGCAAAGCGTAAGTGGTATAACCAGTAGGGCCTAGTACCTAATAACATAAAAAGGAACAAATTAGGTTATCTGGGCAGTGAGGGGCAGATCGTGGATCCCCAAGACAAATCTAAAACCACTAACCAATGTGAAATTGTAGAATCGAAAGAGAGGAGATGATAGTTAAATGGCAGAGTGACTTCAATCTGTAATATATAACACAACCAATATCAGAACCTCCAAGAAAGCATAACTAACTAGTAATTGACAAAAATAAAAAGGACACAACTAAAGCGAGTTGGACAATCGAAACTGAGCCAACCAGAACCTATGAGACATGAAAAACCCTCAGAAGCACAACCAAAAGGAAGGTTCAAGCTCGGCAACCTATAAAACAGCTTGTTACACATATCTAAACAGAAAAGTATTTGATCTGAAATTTCAAACGTGCAGTGCTCCCATATGGCCTCTAGATGCCAGCAGCCTATCAAGCATATACATACAATTATGTAAATGTTCGCATGGACCCAGAGAATACCAATTACTATAATAGGGCATTCGGCTGTAATTATCGGAACGGCCCCAAAGAGGGGCAAAGAGCCGCATAACAACTGAACGCTCCATGTTTAACCGAGCACTATAACAGACATGTTATACGAATCGTAAGTATCGTTCGTGCATACGAACTAAAGGTGAGCACAAACTTAGGAAAGCCAATGCATACGAACCAACAAGCAGTAAAATAATTAAACAAACTACCGAACCGTATGTTCATATGGAATTTTAACGAAAGACTACACAAAAGGCATCCGAAATAGAGATAAGTATGAAAATAGAGTTGGCCCCTGATGACACTGTGTGTCCGCGACCGGGTCGCGAAGGTCAACCAACTCACTCTTACTGCAGCTTCAAGACAGTTAGCAGTAGAGAGGAGAGGGGAAGTATCCCGGAGGCCTTGGACGGCTGAAAAATTAGAACCAGACACTCTAAGAGCATGTAATGTATCCATGAGGAAAGGTAAGCAAAATGGCGATCTGCTGCGGCCAGAAGTCCAGGTAAGCAAATCGCCAGACCAACAATGGTAATGAGGAGGGATCTGGCGATCCTTAAGTAGGGAAGCCATGCCCCTCCCACAACTACAGGCCCAGCCTTCCATATATCTCATATATATATATATATATATATATATATATATATATATATATACACATATATATAAATATATATATATATTATTTTTGTATTTGTTTTATTTATTAACAAAATTTTAGTTTACAGATGCAGGGAGATTGCCTGACAGCCTAAGCAGTCCCCCTGCAGGCAGCACTATGGACGGGGGCCTAATTTGCAGAGGGGGGACTGTCTGGGTTGTCAGGCAGTCCACCCCAGACCGGGAGCAACCCCGATCGCCAGTGGGGGAATGGTGGCGATCGGGTAAGTAACAGATTTGCCAAGGACGTACTAGGTACGTCCGCGGTCCTTAAGGAGTTAAACTAAAGTTGTTTTGGTGCCTACAGTATCCCTTTAAAGTACATTTCAACATTAAACCTTTACGGACCAAATAAAACACATTGACATCATCTCAGTCTGTACCTAGCTAGCATGGAACTCCTGACTTATTTAGCTCTGGCAGCCCCTTTCAGTCTATCTGTCTTTAATTGAATGGGTCATTCTGTTATTGAATAGGATCCTTAAGTGATTAAAATCATGACTTAATAGAACTGGTAAAATGCTTTGTAAAGGACTTTTTAAAAATGTGTCAGCAACTCTTTATGTGCATCCATCATGCAAGAATGAACTGGTAGCATTTAATAGATAATGGCATTTCATATATTCTATTTGTTAGCCAAAAGGTTAGCAAGCCTCAACATAAAATTATTGAATATTTTAACCTTTATATATTTGCTTTTGGAAAAAAATATAACCTAGATATCTTACATTATTATGAAACAAATTACAATGATATGAGAAGATAAAAGAAAGAAAATTTGGAAGTAGAAGTCAAGGAAAAAAATCGAATATTATGCATCTCATTGGAGTGATTATTGTGCCTGCGGTCCCCTGGCGCTAACCGACTTTTCAGTGTTAAACCATTTTCAATCAATTTGACACCGAATGAGATCCAACAGAGGCCTGCAGCCAAGCACATCTCTGCTGCTCGAGCGAATCCTTCCACATTAGCCCGAGCATTGATGGTTGGCAGTCATAGGCTGAGAATGTTAGCTGAGCAAACTCAGCTTACTACAGCCATGTATCGCTTGCAAGAATCAGTATTGGTACTGTGGTCTTACACTCCACCTTAGCTGTACCTCCTGTACACTTTTGACTGACCAGTCCTATCTTTCCTTGGTTTTCCCACCCTATGAATAATTAAATAGATGGATACAGAAATAACACTTAAAAAGGAATACAACAGTCACCCAGGCCACTTCATCTCATTGAAGTGGTCTGGGCGCACTGTCCCACTTAGTCCTGCATTGTAAATCATTGCAGTTTCTGAGAGACTGAAATAATAACATTATTATTCTAGTGTCTTTTGTTCGCCCAGTGTCAGTAAAATCCCCATAGGACAGTATTAAATCTATTTTTTTCCTATTGCGAGGGCCTAATGTGTTTGCTGCGCTCATCTCGCATGCACATTAGCCACCCCCATCGGATAATGTCAGAGGAGGTGGAACAAAATCGGTTAAGTGACTAAAGGGGGTGGGGGGAGCCAGAGGGTTACGCCAAGCATCATGACCATTTTTTTTATTTGAGGTGGGCACGGTGCCTGAAATCTGGATATCCAGTGTTTCATTTTAAAACATTTTAAATATAAAGGTTAACTCCTTAGCTGTTGGAAATATAACTCCACCTCTGGCAGTGCCATTAGCCAGTTAATAACAAAGTTCCTGTCTGGCTAATGTCACTTCAGTACAAAATTGGCATCTGAAGCCAGCAAACACAGCTCTGAAGCCAGCAAACACAACTCCGTGCCACCCCTGTCCTCGCCTTAGTCTGTCCTCACAGGTCTCCTTCCCCTCCAGCAAAAGCTGTGAATTAAGACAAGGAGGCTCAAGCTGAGGAGAGAATTCGTCAATGGAACAAAAGTAAGTTTTAGTAGTTTTTTTTTTTTAAACTTTGTGGGGGGGGAGGGGTACACATCATAAAGGGCAAATCTAAACCAAGACAAGTGTTTTACAAAAACACTGGTTTTTGGTTGGAGTAACCCTTTTAAAAAAGCTTAGAGTTTCCTGAATCAGGATGCTATTTTAATTGACAGAAACAGCAGAGATCTCACAGAGTATGACAACAGTTTGCCCCAAACATTTCTTATTCAATTTTTATTTAACTTCATAATTTTAGTACTTATTATCTCCTTAAGAGGTAAGCAAAAACATTGTGTTTTTATAACACTTGTTCTCGAAGGCAATATTTAGTCAGGTCCATAAATATTGGGACATCGACACAATTCTAATCTTTTTGGCTCTATACACCGCCACAATGGATTTGAAATGAAATGAACAAGATGTGCTTTAACTGTAGACTTTCAGCTTTAATGTGAGGGTATTTACATCCAAATCAGGTGAACGGTGTAGGAATTACAACCGTTTGTATATGTGCCTCCCACTTTTCAAGGGACCAAAAGTAATGGGACAATTGGCTGCTCAGCTGTTCCATGGCCAGGTGTGTGTTATTCCCTCATTATCCCATTTACCTGGAGCAGATAAAAGGCCCAGAGTTCATTTCAAGTGTGATATTTGCATTTGGAATCTGTTGCTATCAACTCTCAATATGAGATCCAAAGAGCTGTCACTATCAGTGAAGCAAACCATCATTAGGCTGAAAAAACAAAAGAAACCCATCAAAGAGATAGCAAAAACATTAGGTGTGGCCAAATCAACTGTTTGGAACATCCTTAAAAAGAAAGAATGCACTGGTGAGCTCAGCAACACCAAAAGACCCGGAAGACCACGGAAAAAAACTGTGGTGGATGACCAAAGAATTCTTTCCCTGGTGAAGAAAACACCCTTCACAACATTTGGCCAGATCAAGAACACTCTCCAGGAGGTAGGTGTATGTGTGTCCAAGTCAACAATCAAGAGAAGACTTCACCAGAGTGAATACAGAGGGTTCACCACAAGATGTAAACCATTGGTGAGCCTCAAAAACAGGAAGGCCAGATTAGAGTTTGCCAAACAACATCTATAAAAGCCTTCACAGTTCTGGAACAACATCCTATGGACAGATGAGACCAAGATCAACTTGTACCAGAGAGATGGTAAGAGAAGAGTATGGATAAGGAAAGGAACTGCTCATGATCCAAAGCATAGCACCTCATCAGTGAAGCATGGTGGTGGTAGTGTCATGGCGTGGGCATGTATGGCTGCCAATGGAACTGGTTCTCTTGTATTTATTGATGATGTGACTGCTGACAAAAGCAGCAGGATGAATTCTGAAGTGTTTCGGGCAATATTATCTGCTCATATTCAGCCAAATGCTTCAGAACTCATTGGACGGCGCTTCACAGTGCAGATGGACAATGACAGGAAGCATACTACAAAAGCAACTAAATAGTTTTTTAAGGGAAAGAAGTGGAATGTTATGCAATGGCCAAGTCAATCACCTGACCTGAATCCAATTGAGCATGCATTTCACTTGATGAAGACATAACTGAAGGGAAAATGCCCTAAGAACAAGCAGGAACTGAAGACAGTTGCAGTAGAGGCCTGGCAGAGCATCACCAGGGATGAAACCCAGCGTTTGGTGATGTCTATGCGTTCCAGAATTCAGGCTGTAATTGACTGCAAAGGATTTGCAACCATGTATTAAAAAGTGAAAGTTTGATTTATGACTGTTAATCTGTCCCATTACTTTTGGTCCCTTAAAAAGAGGGAGGCACATATACAAACTGTTGTAATTCCTACACCGTTCACCTGATTTGGATGCAAATACCCTCAAATTAAAGCTGAAAGTCTACCGTTAAAGCGCATCTTGTTTGTTTCATTTCAAACCCATTGTGCTGGTGTATAGAGCCAAAAAGATTAGCATTGTATCGATGTCCCAATATTTATGGACCTGACTGTACATTAATAAAGGGACTGTGTTCCAAAATGACTATTCTCAGTACACATACCTGTTCTGAGAAATTTTAGGTGGCTAGCATACTAATAACAATCTATACATTTGAAATGTAATTTAGAGCAAGAACAATGTATCCTAATTGCTCAGAATGTTTTCTAAACACATTTAATAAAGTTAAAGACACATTACTGTGCGTTGTATTGCTGTGGAGCTCTGTTATACCCTCAGACACACCAACAATATGGAGCTCCTTGAAAAGAGGGCTAAACAAACAGAAAAGAGAGACACAGGGATTTAGGGGACAAAATAGAGACTGTCCCTCCTTAATAGGGAAACTAAGGAGGTATGGAATAGTGTGATCAGTACTGACAAATAAGTGTTTCATAAATGTTCCAATGTGACAATATAAATAGACACAAGAGGCTTTTCTCAGTTTTTAGGTCAAACGCAACTTTTGTAATTTCATTGTTTTATTTTAGAATGTCCAGACACAGGGAAGGGATAGAAAACTATATTAAATAATATAGTTTCATAATCACGATACAGTCAATAAAAATACATCTCAAACCTCACTTTAGCATAGTAATAGATTATTAGAGTGTTTTAAAGTTTTACTTGGCCACTTACTAGGAGGGAGTAGGAAAACAAGATGTTTTGACAAGAATATAACAATCTCATGTGGAATGCAACAGGTCAGGCGGTCTCTGATTTCCAACTGTTTACAGTAAACGCAAAATTGTAAACTTTTTGACTTTTCAAGGTTGAAATATGTGGGTAATATTTACTGTGTAAATAATGTACAAAAACCAGGCTTTACATGAGGAATATAGTCTAATGCAGACAATATAGTCTAATGCAGGTGTGTCCATTCAAGCCCTCCAGGTGACTAGTGAAGAATTAAAAAAATATATATTACAGAGCAAACGTTTAAGGCAGGTGTTAAACAATGTGGTGAAATAAGAAAGATTTGAAAAATAAAGAAATGTTAATAGTTTATTTCTATCAAACAAATGCCAAGTGAGTTAACAGAAGAAAATAATATTTGATGTAACCACCCTTTGCCTTCAAAGCAGCATCAATTCTTTTAGGTACACTTGAACAAAGTCAGGAATTTTGAAGGCATATATTCAGATTAAAAATAATACCAATTTGCAGGTTGAAACATAATCCAAATGGATAAAACTAGGTGAGGAAAAGACAAACTATGTTAATAAGGTGTTAATGTCAAAAGTGTTACACCATGGCAAGACTGAGCAAAGAAACAAGTCCAAGCACTTCGGAAGAAGTGCAAAGAAACAGGGAAGGTTGAGGACTGTAGGGTCAATAGCTGGCCAAGAAAACGTAGTGCAGCAGATGAAAGACGCATCATGCTTCCTTCCCTTCACAATAGGAAGATGCCCAGTAGTGGAATCAGCTCAGAATTGGCAGAAACTGGTGGGGTCATTGAATACTGATATACTGTCTTGAGAAGTCTGGTCATATGTGGTTGGGTTTCAGAATGTCTCAATAGTAAAGGGTTGAGCTTATCAGTGTCCACCCATCCTTTATCTATTTGTCTATATTGCCTGCTCTCATAAGGAGGACTTGTCTGGTTCAACCATTGTATGTACATACTTTCTTGTCAGTTATACTCCCAATATTTATAATTCTAAAAAGTCAGGTTGTCTAAATATCCATCTCCATGGAAAATATGCAGCCAAAAAGCCATACCTTTGATGATGAAACAAGGGCAAGCAACTCGACTATGTATGAAAACACAGGAACTGGATTGCAGTAAAATATTTTAATTATTTAGCTGTCACAGAAGGCAGTTTTTGTTTCTTGAAGAACCAGAGAGTGGTGTAACATGGTGGAGGTTGCTTGCAAGTTTGGACATAGGCGTGTGCAGCCTATTGTATGAGGGTGTGCACCCTAAAGCAGAAACACACACGCCACGTATGTATATATATATATGTATATATATATATATATATATATATACATACATATACACACACACACACACTGCTGTGTGTGTGAGGGTGCTGTGTGTAGGTGCTGTGTGTGTAGGTGCTGTGTGTGAAGGCGCTGTGTGTGAAGGCGCTGTGTGTGAAGGCGCTGTGTGTGTGAAGGCACTGTGTGTGTGAAGGCGCTGTGTTTGTGTGAAGGTGCTGTGTGTGTAAGGATGCTGTTAGTGTGTGCTGTGTGTGTGTATGTGTAAGGGTGCTGTTAGTGTGTGTGTGTGTGTGTGTGTGTGTGAGAGGGTGCTGTGTGTGTAAGGGTGCTGTTAGTGTTTGCTTTGTGTGTGTGGGTGAGGGTGCTCTGTGTGTAAGGGTGCTGTGTGTGTGTAAGGGTGCTGTGTGTGTAAGGGTGCTGTTAGTGTGTGCTGTGTGTGTGTAAGGGTGCTGTGTGTGTGAGGGTGCTGTGTGTAAGGGTGCAGTTAGTGTGTGTATGTGTGAGGGTGTGTGTGTGTAAGGGTGTTGTTAGTGTGAGGGTGCTGTTAGTGTGTGTGTGCTGTGTGTGTAAGGGTGATGTATGTCTGTGTGCTGTATGTTTGTGTGTAATGTGTGGGGGCCTTTTAGTTAATATCCCCCATCCCTTCTTACCTTATGTAGGGAGGGGGGAACATGCTCCTGCCTTCCCTGGTGGTCCAGTGGAGAGTGAACTCTAGCCCCCTGTGGGGACGCCTATGAGTTTGGAGCTGCGTTTTGGCAAATAGATTTGGGGATTTGGTCAGAATTAATGGGTTCCTCAATGTTCAAAAAGTACAGGAAAATACTTATCCATCATTCAGTACCGTCAAGGCATCTGATTGGCCCCAAATTTATTCTGCAATATGACAATGGACCAAAAATTAAAGTCACAGTTATTAAGAATCTAGAAGAATTGATGCTGTTGTGAAGGCAATGGGTGGACACACCAAATATTGATTTGATTTAGATTTTTCTTTAGTTCACTCACTTTGCATTTCGTTAACTGATAGAAATATACTTTGAACATTTCTATTTTTGAAAGCATTCTTATTTTACAGCATTTTTTTACACCTACCTAAAACTTTTTCACAGTAGTCTAGTTCAACAACCGATGGAGGGCAAATGTTACATACCACTGTTGTAACACCTTTAGTGTTGATTAGCATTTGGCATGTGCTACAAACCCTATAGCTTGCCAGTTACTGTAATCCCTATGATATTAACTCTTTAATTGTATAATGTATGTATAACTCCTTCCAAATGTGTAAAATTAATCTATAGTGCTTAGGCAAAGTTGTTGATTCAACTATTACCTTATTTATCAAAGTTAGTTACATTTGGTTGCACCATAACCACTGCAGCCCACCGCAGTCAAAAAGTTATCTACTGATATATTGTGCTCATTCACTGAGCCGGCCCTGCATAAAAGAGATTTGTTCACTGGACCTAACAGAGGTTCCTTGCAGGCGCTTTCAGCTCCAGTATAGAAAAAAAGGGGGCCTGTAGAACCTTGCCAAACCATAATAAAATGTTTTGATTACTTGACCTGGGAGGGCACCAGCCACCATAATCACTTCAGTGGGCTTTAGTGGTTGAAGTGCTTGGAGTGTTCCTTTAATTTTGCAATAGTTTTGTCATTCCCCTGATTAACATATAATTGATTAACACAGAGAAATGTTCTAAATATTACCATGTAATGTACAAAACAATATTTCAATGTAACAAAAGATGATTCTTTTTCCAAGGAGACGACAATTTGATATGCTTTACCACAAAATATCCAATACCTAAATAATAAGAGAAATCACATTCCTTTCCTAACCATTAGCAAAATGACAATGATTTATGTGGAAATACACAAGCAAAATATACATGGGACAGGCCGTGTGGCTTAATAAGATGAAAAATTACAATAAATCAATATGAGGTGTGTAATATGGAGTGTGATATTTACAAGACCTCTTTGATTGACTTCCAGCTACATCGTAATAAGGCATCTTCGAGACAAGAATGTCAATAAAGTAATATATCATTGATATAGAAAATACATACCTGCCAACATTTTAAATGCACAAAGAGAGACACTTTCATTTCAGGGGTGTGAGTGGGGGTGTGGCTAGGGGCAGTTCTGAGAAGTTTTAGTTGGCTTACTAATAACAATTTATACAGATAAAATGTATTCCTGAACATGAACAATGTATCTCATTTACACAGACTGATTGGTAAAAAACAAAAAAACAAAAAATTTTTATTGTCGTTCAAAGACACATTGAGTTTTATTGATGTTGAACTCTCAAACACACCAGCAGTAGGAAAGAGGGACAGAGAGATGTGGGCCCCCAAATAGGGACTGCTCCTCCTTAATAGGGACACTTGGGAGGTCTGCAAATACATTACAAGAGACCTGCAAACATCTGACCTCTATGTATCAAACCAGTAATTCAGGTATTGAAACACACAGTAGCTAGTGGAGTCAAGGATTTCAAGAAGTTTACATTAAGCATCTATTTTTGAGTGTTTTATATTATTATTTATATAGCACCAGCAAATACCATAGCGCTGTACAATGGGTGAACTAACAGACATGTAGTTGTAACCAGACAAGTTGGACACACAGGAACGGAGGGGTTGAGGGCCCTGCTCAATGAGCTTAAAAGCTAGAGGGACGTACTGCTTCAGTGAATTCAGGATCTCCTTTTAGTACATGTCAAACTTTGCAATAATAAATAAGTGGATTAAATAACAAAGGAGGTTCTTCATGCACCAATGGGTGGCCCTGAGTTCACATAAAACTGATTAACAAGCAGTTTGATTTAACTCACGTTCATCTACTTTGGCTTTGTGCCCTTCATTTTACATCTAACTGATCAACTCATTTCAGTTTATTGTTTGGTAAATAAATCCACTGGTTATATGCTCTAAAGCCTCCTGTAAGTATATTAGCAGTAAATGGTGTGTATGGGAGAGAAAGGGAATACCTCCTTCTCGCTTGATACCCGTGGCGGCAGGTCCTCGCCTCTAGGCAGGCAGGTTAATGAATTGCAGCAGAGAGCGCGGACATGACATTAGCGTTATAACCCCGCGTGACCTCCTGTACTACCGGCTGCAGTTACTTCAACTACTTTACTACACAGCATGAAGAGCTAAGGTGTATGCTTGGGGATATAGAAGAGGGACACTAATGAGAGAAAAGGAGGGGAGTGGAGGGGAGACAAGAGGGGTATATGAGTAATGAGAAATAAGTAAGGGCTGGTGGTATGAGGAACATGTAAAGAAAAGGGTATTTAGAAGAAGGGAGCAGGAGGGATAAGGGGCGAGTACCACAAATTAGGATAGGAACAAATCTGATGGAAAGATGAATAGAAGGGACTGAGGAACATATACTAGGTGGATGGGTGAAACACAGTGCAAACACACATCTGCATATATACACACTAACCCTTCACACAAATACACTCCTGCATGCACACACTGGCACGATGCAAAATGACTCACAACACTGGCACCTAACCTCGGTGTCACATCATTCCCTCACCTACCCATTTACATCCACCATCCTTACACATTCACACACACTTTACTTACATCCATATAATTAACATTGCTTTTCCATCCCATCTAGCCACATACTCTAAATCAGTCATATTCTCCTACCCACCCCACCACACCTCCAAGTATTCACACACAGCCACCTATCTCCACCCACCCCATCACAAATTGCCATCGAACCAGCAGCCTAGTCATGTTCACTGTCCAGTCATACCCAAACTATTCAGATTCATCCATCTAATCACATACACAGAATGTTACATATATATATATATATAAAGGGCAGGGATGCACTGAGGAACCAGGCTTTGGGGCAGCATGGAGGGTAAATCTGGCTCTGTAAGTATAAGGACAATCATATATCCTACAGACAATCACATGCCTTTCACAAGCCTCTAATGAAGGGACAGTGAAGGAAACTTCTATTTTCTGACAGTCACAAGGCAGAGGACTCAATATACACAGTATCAAGAAGGTGTTTTGTTGTATCAACATCCGGGAGGTTGTAATTTGGTTTATTTGTATTTATTTTTAATGCAAACTATATTAAAGAATGATTTCTCACTTATGATTTTCTTTGGGAACAGTGGCCATCATCAACAATGTAAAAATTATGTTTTTCTGTTCTGCTCAATGGAAAACTGGGAGCAAACTACTGAACAGATAACAGATTTTGAATTGCTGAAATTTCATTCTCAGTGCAGCATTTTTTAATACTTTTATTGTAGCCTTCAAAGAATCATACAGACAGTAATAAGCAGCATACACTACATTTTAGGTGCATTCCATAATGGTAGACAGCGACTTCTCGCTCATATCAGGAATTACGACAATATCATTTGGCTGCCAGTGGGAATGGTGTCAGCTAGACTATGCACAATTTTAAGAAGGGTTAGCAGGTTATAATTCTTAACACATTCAGCTGATAGCGAGGGGGGAGGGGTATGAGCGCCATGAGAGAGCCCTCTTGTTAAATTTTGTGATGTAGAGGAAAGACATTTAGATGACATAGGTTATGGTCATTCCCAAAGACTATATGTATGCGTGTGAAAATAAATAATATTAACAAATAATATTAATTAACTAAACATGAACTTTTAGTGATGTAGGTGCAGGCCGCTCCTCATCATGCCTGTTTGGACTCAGGTGCCTGTCGAATTCAGCGCCCCTGTTGTTTTCCTTGATTTCTGAAAAAATGGCGGTATGTTACCAACGTCCCATGTTTGAGCCCAGGACCCAGGCTGAGAACACTGAGCAGGCCGCAGTGTGTCCACTGGTCCTGGTAGTTCAAGCGCCTTTAGGAACTTCTCTGCATCCGACAGTTGTGTAAGCTGAATCCATTTCCCATCATGGAGCACTGATCACTTTCGGCCTGGGCCCCAGCGGTATATCACTTTATGCTCTCAGTTTCTGGGTTACAGGACGTAGGGATTGGCACCACAGCATGGTGGCTCTAGTGAGGTCATTGAAGAATGAGAGGTCACATCCCTCAAAGTGGTAGGTAGGCATTTCGCAAGAAGCCGCTTGTGTGAGTTGCTTACTTTTGAGCGATTGAAAGCATAACAATAAGTCCCTGGGGACACCTGTAGGGGCACTGGTCAATTATAGTATCCAAAAATGGTATTCCAGTATGGCGGCTTTGGCTTGAGCGGGTGATAGCAGGGAGCTCATCATACGCCTGAGAAAGTGGGGAACTTCTGTATCTGTTATGTCCTCAGAAAGCCCCAGGACCCTGAGATTCCGCTGGCATTTGGCATCTTCCAGGGCAGCCATCTTGCCCTCCATGATGAGGTTGGCATTTTTAAGCTGATCTACCTTGGTCTGAAGGGGGTCAAATTTGCCGTTAGCCACATCTCCATCATCCTCCAGGGTCTGCAACCTGGTTGTGATAGCCTCTAAATCCTCCGGGACCAGGTTTATGTCAGCAGTGAATTGGGCCTTCATTTCCCTCAAGAGGTTTTGGATGTCTGCCTTGCTCGCAGGTGGTTGTTCCAGGGATAAACAGAGGTTTGCTTTTTTGGATACACGCTGGTGCTTCACCAGGGCTTACCCTCATACTGTGTCTGTTGGGGATGTAGAGTCATCCTGGTCACTCTCTTCCGACGCGGTATCAGAGTCCCCCGCGTGGGCACCATTTTAGTATGCGCGGCTGTGGAGTGACTCGGAGCAAAGTGCCGATATCTTTGCAAGAGGAAGCAGTTTATTAGTTTAAGTCTTGTAGAAAATTTTAATAGAAGGGACTGGGAAGGGTAATAAAAGGCTGGGCAAGGAGCTAATCGTAGGGACTGAATACCGGTAGCCAGGGCTGCCATCAGAATATTTAGGGCCCCTGACACAGCTCAGGATCTGGGCCCCCGGGGCCAGCCCCTGAGTCCGCCCACAAGGATGAATTGTGTGTGTGTGTGTGTATAGTGGATGAAGAATGTGTGTTATGGATGCAGTGTGTATAGTGGATGTAGAATGTGTGTAGTGGATGCGGTATGTGTGTCATGGATGCAGTGTGTATAGTGGATGCAGTGTGTGTCATGGATTCAGTGTGTATAGTGGATGCAGAGTGTACGTTTTGTGTAATGTATGTAATGTTTGTATGCATGCATTAGATGCAGAGTGTGTGTGTAGGGAATGTAGGTGTGTATAGTGAATGCAGAGTGTGTGTTTTTGTAGTGGATGTAGTGTGTATAGTGAATGTAGTGTGTATAGAGCATGTAGTGTGTTTGTAGTGAGTGCAAAGTGTGTTTAGTGAATGCAGTGTGCGTGTGTAGTGCAGAGTGTGTTTAGTGAATGTAGTGTGTGTAGTGCAGAGTGTGTTTAGTGAATGTATTGTGAGTGTGTAGTGCAGAGTGTGTGCTTGTAAGGATGCAGTGTGTATGTTAAACAGGGGGGAGGGGAGTATTTTTTTAAATTTATTTGTGTATATTTCAATTTTATTCCCCCCTCCCTGGTTTTTACCGTGCCAGGGAGGGGGAGATCGCATTCCCTGGTGGTCCGGTGGCATGGTGGAGGGAGCCAGCCGCGGTACATTGAAGAGGCGGCCCAGCAGCACACTGTCTTCCTTTCCAGCTCCTCTCTGACTAACTCTTGCGAGACCGGCCTGCGTGCTGTGCGGAGCGTTGCCATGGTAACCCGTGGCAACGCTCTGGAGGCTGCAGGGCGCAGGAAAGTTAGACAGAGAGGAGCTTGAAGGAGGACAGAGTGTGCTGCTGGGCCCCCCTCTTCGATGTACAGGTAGCAGGGGGCCCTCTGTGCGCATATATATATATATATAGCAAAAATCGCTATATATATGCTGTGGGGCTCGGACTGCAAGAGTAGTTCAGGCCCCCCAGGACCGCTGGGCCCATGACAACCGTTATGGTTTTCATGCCCTGATGGCGGCCCTGCCGGTAGCCTGGAAAGGGTTTTTCTGTGGGTACCATCCAACAGGAGCAAACCCATCTCTACACACCCCAATGTAAGTACAGCAGCAATAGGCAGCATTAAATAAATGCCAGGCAAGCTTAGGGAGATCTTCAGATTTCATAACAAGGAAATCAACTTGCCTGTGAGCTGGTTCTAACAGAATACAAACAATAGCTAAAACTTACAATAAATTGAATCGATTGTTTTCACATCTATTGAGTAGGTTTTTTGTTTTTCTTTTTTTGAACGTAAAAAGACAATTTGTATTTGATGTTTAATGTTTGATTTTTTCTGGACACAGGGAGTAATCACTGACAGTTTGAAGTACATTTTCATCTTTTCTACAAAGCCTAAAGCTTGGAGCTACTCAGCAATTTATAGATTCTGTCTGACTGTGATCAGCACAAGCTCTGCACATTTTTATAACCTGTAACTGAAATGGAGAGTTTGGAAATTCTTATACAATTCAAGGCAGCCATCTCCACACAGCATAACATATCATAAATAATGCAATAAATTAAAACATATTTTTGTTACAAAATGAATATTGCTAAAAACTTATTCAAAAGAACATTTTGTCTATTGTGCCACTTAAAAAATATGAACCTCAGTCAGCATACTTTGTATTTGAGGAGAAATCAATCTGACTTTGACTTACAACACAAAGCTCAAGTGTTAATTTTGCATTTTCAATGCGACCAGGGAGGAAGCAGTTTGCAAACGCCAGGAAGAGCCCTGGTTTATATCAAACTGTTCTTAAAAGGCTTGTTAGCACTAGGGGACTCTAGCAACATAACCAGTTCAGCAAGCTATGCTGTTATGTTACTTAAGACTGTTTCTTTAAAATATGAGATGAAGAGAACTCTTTCCTATGACATTTGCAACAGCACCAAGACTGCTATCAGCTTACTGACAGCTCTGTTTTGATTTTTGTGATTTGAGTAAAGGTTAATGTGTGAAGTAAGCTATGAAGTCTTGATTAGTTGACCACTATGACTGGTAAAGCCTGGGTCTAGTTCATTTACATTAACTAGAAGAAAAAGTATAAGTTCACCTTGTCATAGCTCTCATTGGGGTGGGAGGGCTTTAGCTGAAGTTATCATTTTAAAACATTTCAGTTATACGCATCAATGTGCTGTCTTCCTTGCACCTTAAAGGGAAACTGTAACTTCCTAGGATTGTAAAAGTGACACTCCACTGCCCAAATACAAAAAAAATATATAATAAATAAAAACAACCACCATTTAGTAGATATACTACCAATGAAAACATGCAGACATTAAACCATGCATTTTTCATTGGGTTATATTTAAAGCAGCAGATAA
Organism: Pelobates cultripes; assembly: GCA_933207985.1. Lineage (NCBI taxonomy): Eukaryota > Metazoa > Chordata > Amphibia > Anura > Pelobatidae > Pelobates > Pelobates cultripes. Next base: position 60,543,220 of record OW240912.1, read on the forward strand.
AAGTTTATCTGCAGTTTTGCAAGCCCTCCCCTCCTTCCCCAGTCGAGACTATCTGTGGCTGTCCAATCACAGACCTCCTAATTCAGCTCACTGAGAAGTCTTTGCAAGGAAGATGCTCTGAGAAATTGCTGCCTCTTGAGTTTAGCTCCACTGAGCTAACCAAACCAGGAAGGAACAGAACTGGTTGTCTGATTAAAAGCCAGTGGGTTAATTTATAAAAGTGACCATTTCTATTGAAATCTGTACTTTTTGTAAATTGAAAAAAAGATTAGACACTCTTCATACTAAAGTGTTTTAGGCATGTGGATTATCCCTTTAAAATTACTTTTACTTATTATGAAAGAAAAAATTGCAGAAACCCTCTCCAAAGGTGACATGTAGGCTGAACTGTCCTGCATGGGCCTAGCAAAAGTATAAAGAATCACACCAGAAGGGTACCAGAAGGGACATTCATTAGATTTAAACAAACAAAATTAAGTATTTTCATTAAATACACATATCATACTACAAGGAGAATAGCCACACTTCGGATATATTCCAGGCTATTTATTTTATTATATGTGCACTTTTATTTTCTTTGTTTTAATTAACTGGATACCCCACATAGTACTTTTTAGAGGGGGTAATTTGGGGTTTTAGTTTTACTATAACGAGAACCTGTATTTGAAAAATGTATACATGTTATGTGAAAATAAAATTAAATGTAAAAATAAACACATCTTTAGACTGCAATTGGATGAGCTCTGTTGTTTGAACCTGGCAGTCAATCTTTAGAAAACATAATCAGAAGATTAGTAATGAAACAAAGGTTCTATTTCTCCACTTCATTGGCAAAGTTTGCCTTGCTTTGCCTGGTCCAAACTAAATTGTGATGTAATTTGCTAAATCTTTAATATCAATGTCGAAAAAAAAAAAAAACAGAGCGTGTTTTGACACTTTTTCTTTAACCTAGGCAAAGAACGAGTATGACGATGGTGCTTAGACTGTCCCTTTAACTCAAAAGGGCAGCTGCAGGCACAGACCTTTGTATTGTTAACAGGGCTTGCTCATCTTATTACTGAAGCAGGGATATTATATGAAAAAAGGAAGATGAATATTTGCTGTGCAGTGTAACCTTTAGAAAACCTTTATTATAAAAGTTATTTTTCAAGTGTTAGAGCACCAGATAAATTTATGACGTTTTCTGTTATATCTTGTGTGTCTTAAAATGAATCTGTCAATTTAGGGGGTCCTTGCATTTTTCACAAAAGAAACAAACAAATAAAAGTGACTGATTTGTTTTAGATCCAGTAGCCACGGGGTGCATGGAAAGGTAAGCTTTACTTACTTCAAGCTGTCCCTCGCGGCTGCCCCATTTTTTGTCCTGCGGGTCTTCTGCAGTTTCTAGTGCTTCAGTTGCCAGAAGCCACGTTGGTACTATATGCTCACACATGTACAAGAGGACAACACTGAGGTCTATTGAGGATACCACAAGTCCATGGGAGCCTCATAGATGGAAGCCTGAATCCCACAGCTGTCACTTGTGATGGCTGCTGGGATGGGAAAAAATTTGGTGCTCCACCTTTTGTCAAGTTGTTCCTACTTTGTCTTATGGTATATTTGGATTGTGTTGGAATTTCAGTGCAACACAGTACTGGTCAGTATTTCATAAAGTATTTATAGCTTTATGAAATACTGAAAATTGACAGACCCACTTTAAAAGAGGACTTGGCACATGTGTAGTATATATCTACTATTTAGTGACATTATAACACATAGTTCACGTTAAATATAATTCAAATAGAGTCAGATTGAAAGACAGGAGTGGATTTAACACTAACTAAATCAACAATATAACATAATGTAAATATAAATATATAAATATAACATAATGGCTGCAAAATATTCAATGTTCCTAAATAGGCACTATCTGTATAGGGGACAAAACCTACTGCAAGGATATGCCTAATAATTTAACAATTCAGCTAGAGGAGAACTGTCACAAAGTCCAAGATAAACTTGGACTTAGAACAAAGAGGTCAGTGTGGGTGGTACGAGACCCACCCTTGGCTTGAACCCTATCAATAATGCAATATGTGGGAAGGAAGGAATCCCAAAACCAGGGAAAGTAAAGGATTCCAAACTGGTAAAGTATATTAGAATAAAAATAATGAAAAGCTAACTAATGTATCTACAATGACTTGGTTCCTACATAAATACACATCCTCCTTCTTAGTCACATGTGCTGATTAGAACCAAATTCCTCACAGACAAGGGAACTATGACATTTCATTAGTGTTAGAGTTACTGCCCATTTCCAACTTCCTCCTATTGACTATAGCCTATGGAGGGTGTTTAGCTTGTATGCTGTCACTCTCCGTCATACCCATGTGTCCAGAAGATGGACCCACATCATAGTGGGCGGGGGAGAGGGCATGATTTTGTCATTATTGTCCTCCAAATAGACCTACCTACACGCCGGGCAGGATTAACACTTACTGGAAATAGATTCTAGGTGTATTTGAATTAAGGCATTGGTCACTCTTCTCCATTAGTATAATCTCTATGCCAACACATCCCTTTGTCTCGATGTCAGCTTGACTCATTAGGGTGGTGGAAAGAGAGTGGAACTCTAAAGTTCTTTTTATTTCCGATTTGGTGATCAGATGCACGTTATTTCTGTTATCTGTCTCCAGATAAAGGCCGACACAGTATCCCAGATGTACAGTAATTATAATAATTGTGAATTGTACAGAATAAATTCTTAACACTGTAAAACAGAGATACTTACGGTGATTAGTGCTTCAAGTTACAATGCACACAATTTACATTGTAATACCACTATATTAGGCTCATGAAGTCACATTATTCAAAGAATAAAGTCATATATGTTGTCTATGGTAGACAATAATATGAATGATTGGTTATACAAAGTCCATTGCCAGTCAATTTAAAGCACACACCTCTGAAAAGTTGGTGCTGCAGCTTACATTATGCTGGCAAATATCATGATTCAAAATTCTCTAGATTATTTCTTCAAAAACAAAACATTAAGATAAAAGGTAAATATATATATATATATATTGTGATGAATACAATAGCCTTCTAGCATAGAACACCCACGAAGGTGTTGCTTAAGAGCTGTAGCCTTTCAGGATCAGGAGGCAGACAGTTAGCAGTACCGCTTTACCACTATAGCGCAGAACACCCACAAAGGTATTTCCTAGGAGTTGTAGTCTACTGATCCTGTAGCTAGATAGACACTAGTTGTGCTCATATTGTAGTAGCACTGAACACCCAGCAAGGTGTACCTAGGAGCTGCTCTGTCCATACTCAGAGGTGGATTAGACAGGAATATCTATTTACAGTGGTAGTGCCTACCTAGTATTCCTTATTTTGGGATTCCTTTCTATATTACCTTCTGGTATATCCTAATCCTAACCCATCTGTCCTCTACCCCCACTTTGTGCATTCTTCCTCTTAGTGGTTATTATCTCCGCTTAGTGAATAATCCCCCTGTGGTTTTATTTTCATGTTTAGTCAGTAGCATTATTTGGAGGCTTTGACTTACCAGTACATAGGACAAGCACTGTCCTGGTTTTACCCAGGGGTAACTGACCCACATACTTAGAGGTTATTGCTCACTATCCCCAGTTGGGTATTTTGGTTCAGCTGTATCGCTTTATACTTTGTTCCTAGAAAGCCCACTGGAGGCAATGTGTATGCATGCCCTACCAAGTCATTGTAGATACATTAGTTAGCTTTTCATTATTTTTATTCCAATACACTTTACCAGTTTGGAATCCCTTACTTTTCCGGGTTTGGGGATTCCTTCCTCTCCACATATTGTAATAATGTAACAACACTGATACATTCTCACATTCACATTCATATGTGTATTGGCACTTGATATAAGGCAGTTACTAAAGATTACTGTTTATATCCCTATTTCAAAATCGGAAATATTTTAAATATTGCATTATCACAGAAATAGTCTGTTGCAAAGTTACAGACAGCAGAGGTCATAGACAATTGTGACATTCTACAACTTCCCTTTGGACGAAACCCATTTACAGAGGTCACGTGTATGATATAAATCTGTATATTTAATAACACTGGCTTTGTCAGAGTACACAGACGCAGAGATGGAGAACAAACTGTCCAAACGCTTTTTCCTGTATATCACTACTTATCCACAAGATATAGCAAGCGTACTTGTCTTGGTGTACTTCCCATGACTATAGGAGGAAGTACTTCTAGATGTCCAAGAAAACTAGATTATTCCAGGATATCCTTATCAAGGACTTGTCTACCACCAGTACCTGAAAGGGTCAGATATATGCCCATTTTGATTCTTTTTAAGAGAAACTGGACCTTCTTCCTAATGCCAGACATTAAGGCTCGTCCTGCTACAAGAAACGTGGATTCTGAACCTGGTCCTGTAGGTTCTTCAAGAAAAGTCAACCTGTATCTACAGCAAATAACCCCATCCCGGTTAATGGAATTTATTAAGACTATAGGCAGTGCATTTCATCAGTACATTACTAATTCAGTGAGACTGCATATTTCTTTAATTCATTAATAGCATACACAACCAGCCAGGCTCATTTTTTCAGCTGAATGCCCTACCCACAGGCTAGATACCAGCATGTGTGCTTGCAGCACACTGCAACGGATAACTCTGATAGGTGTTCACGCCTCATTTATCACTCCGATGTGTTGTCAAGTCGCAGTTTGGATATTGGGCAGGTTTGGGGGAAAATTTTAATCTGTTCTTTCAACCATGTCATTTGATTCTGTGAATCAACAGAAATGAACTCTGCCGCTCAGCTAATTCGTATCTTACATCACAAAACATTCAGACATCCATGAGAAATAACATCCCTATGACTTAGCAATGTTGTATATAAGCAACTCAACAAATGTGTACAAATAGTCATCTTGAATGGACGTGTGAATAGATTTGAAGAATAATCAGCTGTAACTAGTTATGTTTAATAATCTGCTATATATTGTGATTGTCTTTCCAGATGATCTCCATTGGTTAAAGTGAATGTTTTTAGTATTGTCTATGCAATCTTTGATAGGGACACTTCAAAATGCCTCTCACATGTGTTAAAATGTGTTCATTTATTCATAGTCAAGTCAAGTGTGTTTTGGTGGCATTAATCTTCATGTTAGCCACACAGTTTACTACATATACAAATCTGGCTGGATATAGAAAAAAAAATGTATGACTGCAACTTTATAAAGTACACATAGTCTGGGCATTATATATAGTAAATAAATGGTTCTTATGACAAAAATTAAAATATGTGAAGTTGTATAATCTAGAGATGAGCAAGTGTTGCCTATTTCCAATGTATAAAGGAGTTAAAGGGTTCAATTTCTGACGTAGTTATCAGTGGCGTCTTTTAAAACTTTTCATTAGACCCATCCATGTTTAAATCTTTAATGGCCGCAAACTTATCAAACACAACACAGAAAAGAGGAAGACCACTGATGTAGGACAAGCTAAGTTCCCCTAACTTAAAGTAAATTGAAAAAAATGTATTTTGAGTGCAAAGTATTTTGTTTTATATGAAATGATGTGAAATATTACAATTAATTTGGGCTATGCAGTTGCCATTTAAATGAAGCCAGCCCAACTGCAACTCAGATGGAACCCCAAATTCTGTTAACTTGAATTATTGTGCGTTTTCAATGGTTAGACAGAGATATGGAGTGAAGGCCCTCCTCCCACTCCTGCTCAAGGTACACAACCCAAGTCTGAAATTTAGCTTGAGTTATTCATATAAAAGTGAACTGTCACTTCTCTGGATTTGGCTCCACTGAATAAAGCATTGGACTTTTTAAAAAATGCTTTGTTTTCTTTAAAATAATGCTAAAGATTTAGCAAGTACCCTCACAATCCAGTTCCGAAACAGTAATTCAAAGCCAGGGCAAACATTGCAAATAAAAAGAAGAAATAGAAACATTGTTTCATTTATCATCCTCTCTGTATGCTTTATTTATAAAGAATGCAAAGTGGAAAGGACAGAGCATTTAAAGGGACACTATAGTCACCAGAACAACAACAGCTTGTTGTACATGTTCTGGTGAGCAGGGCCGGACTGGGAATTAAAAGCAGCCCTGGAAAAAAATTATTTACCAGCCCCATAATGCATTGCGCCAGCATAGTGTTCAGATAAAAAGAGTTAGAAAAGATAACTTAAAATAAAAGATTACTCCAACGTAAAAGAAATACACTCATAGGCTTCAAAATAAACAAATGTGCAGATTTATTTTAAGCAAACATGCCGTTACATGTAATCAATGTTTCAGTCCAACTACCTTGATATATCAAGGAAAGCTTGGTAATGGGACTGAAATGGTGAATGAATGTAGGGCACAACTGTAAAAAATGACGTTATCTTGTTTATTTTGAAGTCCTGTGGGTGCACTCTTCACTTATATATCTGCTCATTACATATGGTACATATTAATTACATTTCTCTGTGTATTATGCATATATAAATCTATTTCCCCCCTCCACTTGTGTCTCTCTATTCCCTTTCTTCCCCCTCCCATTTACCAAGAGAAGTCAGAGGGGGCCGGCCACGTTCCACGCTGGAGCCGCCGGCCGGGTGACAGCCTCGCCGGTCCAAGGGCACTCCTGTCACTAATGCTGAGCACTGTAGGAGGAGGGAGGAGCATGTCTATCATGCTCTCTCGCGGTTCCCACAATTCCCAGCACAGAATGCTGCGTTGAGAATTGTGGGAACCGCAAGGGAGCATGATAGACATGCTCCCCCCTCCTCCTACAGTGCTCAGCATTTGTGACAGGTGTGCCCTTGGACTGGCGAGGCTGCCACCCGGCCGGCAGCTCCAGCGTGGAACGCGGCCGCCCCCCTCAGAGTGTGCCACCGGACCGGCCATTTCCTGGTATCCCGGTGGGCCAGTCCGGCCCTGCTGGTGAGTAGAATCATTCCCTTCAGGCTTTCTGCTGTGCACATTGTTTTTTTCAGAGAAAATGCAGTGCTTACATTACAGCCTAGTAATAACTTCACTGACCACTCCTTAGATGGCTGCTAGAGGTGCTGCAGAGTAAGCAGCACTGCCATTCAGTGTCTCCACCCTCTGCATGCAGACACTGAACTTTCCTCATAGAGATACATTGATTCAATTCATCTCTATGAGGAGATGCTGATTGGCAAGGACTTTGTTTGACTTGTGCTGGCTCTTCCCCTGATCTGCCTCCTTGTCAGTCTCTGTCAATTCTATGGGGAAGCATTATGTTTGGCTCAGACCACCACTTCTGATGATGTCAGCAGAAAGGGGCAGGTCTGAGGCAGACAGGTGCAGAGCCAGCAGCTGCTGACTTGATACAATTAAGATTTTACTATATTTAGAGAAGCAAGAGGGGGCCAGGGGGGGCTAGATGGTGATTTTAACACTTTAGGGTCAGGAATACATGCCTGTGTTCCTGACCTTATAGTGTTCCTTTAACAATGATTGACAGGAAGCTAAGATGGAGGTGCCCAGTGGCATGATAAAAAGGTGTGGATTTTTACATTTAATTTTATTTTTAACATCTCACAAATAACTCTTTGTAAACTATGGGGATATGTAAACATAATATTAAAAATCAAGGGAAAAGACACACTCCCTTTAAAGTCAGCATATTATAAAGTAAAGAATTGAATTTTTTGGGTTGTCTTTTGTTGATAGAAGAAGAAAAAAACACTAAAGTAGTAACAGTTAAAACACATTTCAGTGATTGTTAAGTAAATACATTTTACTTGCAATTATATATTGACTACTAGGTCTACCAACACTGCATGTTCCGTGCCAATAAGTATACATAAACATAAAAAGTTAAGATAGAAATAAATAATAAGGTTGGAGCAATTCTTAAGGAAATCTAAATAACAGTATCCTAACAGCTGTTAAATGTAAAATCTATGTAATAAGCCCGTAATGTAATTATATGCTACATTTTCTCTTTGACTGTGATAATGTGGTGATAACTCCACAATATTTTATTGCTAATAAGTACAGCACACAAATCCCTATGGATCACAAGCAGGAAAGGTTAGGCTCTTTTCAGCATTCCCGTTTATGTAATTAGACCTTTTACATGATGTTGTAGTCAATCATAAACCTCTTACGATGCAAGAACTTAATAACGTATAAAAAAAAACCTTAAAACCACTTCTTTCTTCCATCATGCTAATGGATTTCCCTAGGAGTAAAGCGCTAAGGATAAAATGTGCTGGTTTGCTGTCACGTAAATGTCCACAAACAACGGCAAATGTCTATCGTTCAAACAAGTCAAATATTAATTCATAGAATATTCATATGTTCTACATACCAAGATCAAAGACTCCTAGATGTTATCAATGTGAAACTGCATGCCTGGTTTTCTCAAATCTAAGAACCAGGAAATTGAAAGCCTGCTTGAATTTCTCAGCTTCTGAGATCCAGAAATTCTGTTTGTGAAGAAATGCAAAGGAATTGCATATTGTACTGCAATGCAGCCAAAATAGATACATTCTCATATTTAGTTATTTTTCTTGCTCTGTGATCTTGTTTTAACACCTACAATTCCCTTGTGACTTTCCACAATCCCTATTTAGTGAATAAATCCTTCTGTGATAGATTTGGTAGACCTTTCTTAAAATGGGTTAGTTATAATTTGGTATAATTAGGTATAATTTGTGCTTCCCTGCAGCATCCATTAAAGGACCACTATAGGGTCAGGAACACAAACATGTTAAAACCATCATCTAGCCCACTGACTCATCTTGTCCCCCTAAATATAGTAAAATCTTACTTTTATTCCAGTCTGCTGCCTCTGCCCTTGATCTGCCTGCTTGGCTGACATCAACACTGTGCAGCACTGCCCCAGGAAGCACCTCTAGTAGCCAACAGAGGAGTGGCCAGTGGGGGTATTTCTAGGCTACAATGTAAACACTGCATTTTCTCTGAAAAGACAGTGTTTACTGCACAAAGTCTGAAGGGAATGATTATACTCACCAGAACAAATACAATAAGCTGTAGCTTTTCTGTTGACTATAGTGTCCCTTTAACCCTATCTCTATTATGCAATGCTTCTTGCAGCAGTAAAATGTATATGATTCAAGTATCTAAACTTTATCCAGCTTTGAATTTTATAGGCATTACTGATCCTGTCAAAAACAAGAGTGTATGAGAACACTGACATTGGAAAACAGCGCAAGTAGTTTGTCCTTTGGTGGTTCCCCTCTGATATGCCATACAGGTTTTAGATTACTGGTGCCATTACGTAGAGAACCTTAGCTAAGCGTACCTCAGACTGATCCCACCCACAAGGTCCAGATTCCAAATGCTTGCTGTTCCCTCTGCAGGATAGGTACAGCAGCTCCAGGCAATCATTTCAGCTTACACCGAGCTTTGTCAATGTGGTATAGCTAATAGTCCTCTAGGCACAGTGAGCAAGGGGTTCACGATTGGATTACCAGTTTAACTTAGGGAGACCCTAGACATAAGCAAATAAATCTAAAACACAAGTTCATGAGACCACCGAGAACAGCTTGTGTAGCTTGACCTTCAATCCTGCCATGGTCCTGTGATAACCTGATTAAGGCCTCTCCTATGCAACAACAGACATTGAAACAGACTCATACATGTGTGTCATAATCGTCATATGACATAATGAAGTATCTGAATATGTGTTTCATGGATTGGTTGTTCAGCTATTGTTCTCCTACAGCACTCAACATACCGCTTATGGCTAATAACAGTAAACGGGATTTACTACAGTATCAAAAAAGCTCAAAAACATATAAAAGTCATAACGCATTTCTTTTCACAAACGTGCTGTGTTGTAGGAATAAAAAAGGTATTGAATATATTTGGTTAGTGATTTGATGATTAATTAATATTGGGATATTACTAAGAGTCATATTGGTGTGAGCAGCAGACAAGAGAAACTTAAAGATCTCCTGTTATTGTTGCTTCAGGTTTTTACACAAAGAGCGCAGACAGAGTTTTTTCATTTTGCGAATTACAGTCCAACATACAATATTTATTGGTCCATAGTTTCTGGGGGTAAATAAACTCAAAGAAAAAACAGAGTTCAATCTGCTGTGGTAATGTGGTTTAGCTTAGTGTAGAGAAGCCTTGGTTACTTCAGCCAACGATATAAATACTGCCGGACACCCAAATCCTGCCACCCCTCTTTCTTCTGCTAGGACTATCGCCCTGTTTTGATAATGACAATATTTACCATGTATGAATGAAAACTAATATAACTTTAGAAGAATATATAATTATGTTTCACATCATCCACAGGAAGGTCATCAGACTAAACCATCCTTTGAGTGGCCAAGATGGTAAGTGGCTAGTTATGCTTCTATCAGCTGTGCTAAAATATAAAATGTAGGGAATTTCTCCTATATGACATAAAGTAGCAATTCAGGTATTCACTAACAGCACTTCTAGATCAAATTCGTGAATTAGTCCTTAAAGTGTACTTTGGTATATATGTTATCTGTGCCAATTGATTCATATTTTTTTCTTTTTAAAGCGTGTTGAAAAGACAAAACCTTTACCTCAATTAGTTGTTGGAAATTGAGCTGTTTTCAGAGGGGTAGTTTGTTCAATGTTTTAAATAAATTTCCCTTGTATTTCATTCCAAATCACTTCTGATGAGTTAATCAGTCCCAGAAGCTATAACCTTGAAGCGAACGTGGTGACTTTGGATCCTCAGATTACTACCGTATGACAGCATGTGGAAATGTCATCATCATGAAAAACTGGATACTGACTTTGACCTCTTAAAGAGGTAGTGAGGTAGAATCACGTAATTACAATCTGAATATAATGTGGTATGACTTCGTTTTAGGTGAAGCACACAAAAGATTTTTTACTAAACCTCAGAATTTTGTCTAAAAGTATTTAAAATAATCACATTTTTGCTGGATTTGCAATTCTTATATTAACATAAGATAAATCTGGTTGAAATTCAGTGATTTCATCTAAATGAACATCTAATTCAGAACTATCCAGAACTTGCTTAAAACCAGTACATTCAGCAGGTGAATCCTATACAAAATACATGGTTTGCACAGTCAACAAACATAAGATTCTTACTGGATATTGCCTGTAACCACACAGTAAATTTACCTCCAAATTCCTTGTAAAGCTAATAAAATCTGTATTATTTACATACTGACAGCGCTAGGAGAACTGAGAATATCCCAGATTTAAAAATGTAACCTAAATGTTTAGTTTCCAAAAATTCACACTTTAGTAACTAAACCCGACTGACATGGTTTTGACTCAAATATAACGTGGGGAATTCTAAATTAATTCAAAGTGAATTTCTAATTTTGGGCTAAAATAGAAAAATTGAAAAACTGTAGCTGGCCTGGGTTATTTTTTTTGTTAATAGGCTATTAAAATTGTCCTAAATTGTCCTAAAATTAGAATTTTGAATTTCCCAAAATTGACTCTTCAGTGAATAACCCTGTATAATCTTATTGTTGTGATTCCAAAAGATGCACATCACCCTGCACAAAATTTACCATTTAGGATTAGAGTGGCATCCACACAACCCACTATGCAACCATCAGAATACCTCCAATCATCAGAACAAAAAGGAGGGTGAGAAAACAAGCAAAAGTAGACAAGTAGACAGACAGACAGACAGACAGACAGATAGATAGATAGATAGATGCTTGTGCTGAGAGCCTGCACTCCAGGGCATTTAAATTCTTAAACCCTTGTGTTGGTCTGCAAATTATATGTTTAGGCAAACATTATAGCACTCCAAGGATAAAATGTCCTAATAAAAGTTTTTTGCCAAAACTGAAATGTTCATATTTTATTCTAAGCTAAATAAAAGCTAAGTATTAATTTTATCCTGAAAATGAAGTCCTCGGAGTGCTTTCATTTTTGCCTATACTTTATAGATATTATTTTGGGAAATAGTTTCTATTCAAAAAGTAAAAAAGCAAGTTTTATTATGATTTATGGATTCTTATTGCCCACATACATTTTCCAGAGTAAATATACATTCTCTTATATTGATGCATTCATTGGAAATGGGTACTTCTCTGGATTATTCGTTTCTTTGCTGTAAACAGCCCCGCATATCACCTGCATATTTCACATAGAACATCATGTTCCCCAGCAAGAGGAAATTTAAGAATTCTTTAGATTTGTTTTCATATTCTTTTATTGCTATAACCTCAAATATAATCTGACGTGGACTCACGTCTATTTAGTAATGCACCTTTTGTTACCTTCTTCCATGTCTCTTAATAACCTATTCTAAAAAACGAAACCCACATCCAGGTTCTTTGTATGAAACATACCATTTACTAATGGCGGTGCCTACTTTAGCAGAAATGGTCGCAATGAAACTTTCCCCGTACCTGTTCTTTAATCATGTTCATCAGTTGATAGTTATATTCAACCAATCATATGTGTACAGTTTCAAGTCACTTAATGGGATGTTTTACATAAAATAACTAGATTCAATCTTAAATTTAACTTGGCCATACATTTTGTTTTTGTTTCATTTGATAATTTTTTTTATCCACATTGACTTTTTCCCAGTTTAGCATTTTTTTTCTCCTCTTCTACATTTCCTCCTTCTCCCTCAGTATCACAATCTCTCCTTACACCCACTTTCCTCATCCTCCTACATTTCCCTCTCTCTGCTACCCTCCCCCTTCTCTCAACTCATGTCTTGCACTCATTTTTCTGCTCCGTCTCTCCTACCCACAATCAATCTCATCCTAGACCCCATGCACATAAAACCCACTCACACCTCCTATCACTATCTCTCCTCCTTCTAATAGCTGGTGATGTCTCTACCAACCCAGGGCACTTCACCTCCTCTGCCCACACTAAGACAACCAGAAACCACACAAACCTCATCACAATACCCTGAACTTTATCATCATTTGCCAACATTCAGTGTGCACTCTGGAATGCCCGCTCTGTCTGCAGCAATCTGAAATCAACAGCCATACACAACCTTTTCATCTCAAACTCACTCACACTACTAGCACGCACAGAGACCTGGCTTCCCCCCTCTGATAGTGCTACTCCTGCCTCTTTATGTTTTGGTGGGCAACAATTCTCCCATACTCCCCGACCCAACAACTGTAAAGGAGGGGGTGTAGGCATCCTTCTCTCCCCTAAATGTACCTTTAAACCAATCTCCCCTGCCCCTGACGTATCCTTTACTTCCTTTGAAGTTCACATTGTCTGCCTATTTAAACCCACTCCTTTAATAACTGCTATCATCTACCGCCCCGTTGATTATCCTAGGCTATTTATTGAGCACTTTTCTTCCTGGCTACCTCACTTCCTCTCCTCTAACACTCCTTCCCTTATACTTGGGGATTTCAATATCCCAATCAACAACCCCAATTGCACTGATGCCTCTCGTCTGCTCTCTGTAACCTCAACCTTTGGCCTCACGCAATGGTCTAATTCAGCAACCATACAGCGGGAAACACTCTTGTTCTTGCCTTCACCAACCTCTGCACCGCCTCTAATCTCTCCAATATTCCTTTTCATCTATCTGACCACCATCTGCTGACTTCTGACATCAGCACACCCAGGATCCAACTGACACCACCCTCTGCACATCAATATTACAGAAAACCCCAATGTCTTGACCTAGAGCATTTCTCCACTAATTTCCAAACTCTCCTTTTACCTATCTCAAACCTCACCTGCCCTAGCTCTGCAATCTCCTTCTACAATTCCACTCTCTCCTCTCAACTAGACATCATGGCACCCCCTACACTTAAACGCAGCGAGCACCCCAACTACAACCATGGCACACCAAGCTGACTCAATGCCTCCAAAAATGCTCCAGAACTTCTGAATGCTGCTGGAGAAAGTCTCACTCCGCATCTGACTTTCTCCACTATAAATTTATGCTGCGCTCTTAAAGCTTGGCTCTTTCCTCTTACTTCAATGCCCTCATAACCACACTCTCCCACAAACCCAAATGACTATTCCACACTTTTAACTCTCTTCTTTGCCTTGTTGCTCCTCCTCCACCTACCGACTTAACTGCCACTAACTTTGCAACTCACTTCACTGACAGGATCTCTACAATCAGGGAAGAGATCTCTCATCTCTCTCCTTCCCCTTACAATACTTCCCCCAACCTCACTCCCTCTGCTGTTCTATGCTCATTTGCACCCACCATGGTGGAAGAGGTTTCTGATCTGCTCTTGTCCTCCCGCCACCCCCCCCTGCATGCTTGATCCTGTTCCCTCGCATCTCATCCGTACTCTATCTCCTTCTCTTGCTTTGCCTCTCACTAAAATTCTCAATCTCTCCCTCTCCTCTGGCATATTTCCATTACCCTTCAAACATGTAACTGTAACCCTGATTCTAAAAAAACCCCAACCTTGTCCAACTACTGCCCTATCTCGCTACTGCCTTTTGCGTCCAAGATCCTTGAAAGACGTGTGTATGTGAGATTGACAGACTTCCTCGAGTTCAATTCTCTGCTCGACCCACTTCAGTTTGGTTTCCACACTCAGGTAACATTTTTTAGAGACAATGTATGACAGAATTTGAGTCGGCTCACTATAATTGTTATGTAATCTAAATCTCCTGGTTCCCTCCATATTTCTAATATCCCTCCCCGCCCCCACCCCTCCCCCTCTTCGCTATGCTCTCCTTTTTGTCAACATTTTCCTAAACCTCTTTCCCTACTAATTATGTCATCCTGGTTCTGAATATCACCTACATCATGGAGAGTTTATATATTTTTAGAATATGTTTTATAATACATTTATTTTTATTTTATATGTTCAGTGTGAAGATACTCATGGTGAGCTTCATCATGGATGCCCTGTTTTTAAGGAACCCTGTCTCCACTATTCATTCCATCTTCAGCTCAACACTATTGTAATTATTCCACTCTCCCCTTCACCTCACTGATTTTAGAGGTTCCATTCAAGCAGCTGGCCACCAGTCTTATAGCTGCTAAAGATTGTTTTTTTTTTTATGGTGCTGACTGAGTGACCGGCACCATTTCCAGCTGCTAGATGGCCTTGACTCAATAAATTACTCCAATTACTCCAAAGTGTTAACACTGGTGAAGTGACAAGAGGGCTGTATCCCTGCAGCTCATCTTCTCTCTTTTCTTTGTGTGGTACTAACTGTGAGTGAGAGAGGCTTGGTAGGCAGCAATGATATCACGTTATCACTTACTTTATACACCCTGTGAATGATTGGCGAATGAAGCAGTAGTGACAGGCTGCACATATACAGATTTCCAGACAGTGCCCTTCACTGATGCTACCAACATTTGAGAGAATGAGAGGAATGTACTGTGGGAGGTTTCCTAATGGGGCACACCACACCTGCAGATGCAAGGCTGGCACATGACATTGTGCTGCCTGGCTCCAAGGATAAAATGAATGCTACCAGTAAGACAGTTAGCAAAAAACTCACCACATATTCCCACAGTGAATCTCCCTCTAGCCATATCACATAGTATATCTAGCAGTTCTCCCAACTGTCCTGCTTTCAGCAGGAGAGTCCTGATTTTGGGCCCTGTCCCAATTGAGTTCCTTGGTGTCCCGCAGGCCCGGACTGGCCATCGGGCACACCGGGCAAATGCCCGGTGTGCCGCGGTGGCCATGGGCCGAGGCCGGCAGGGGAGGTCCCAGGATCTCCCCTGCCGGTCTATGCAGGGCCAGCACTCTCCGGGGAGAGAGGGAGACAGCCAGCCAGGCTGGAGAGAGGACCCGGCGGAGCTCTAACTTGCAGCTCCGCTGGGTTCCTCTCGCGAGATCCGGCGTGTTGCCATGGCAACGGCTGGATCTCGCGAGAGTGAACTCTAGCCTCACAGGCTAGAGTTCACTCACCCACGAGGACCACCAGGGAACACTGTCTCCCGGCCTCCCAGGCACCAGCATGCCGGTCCCCCCCCTCCCAGGCTAAAGGTAAGAAGGGACATAATGACTGTTTTTTTTTGTTTTTGTTTTATTTACCCCCCCTACACACACACACAATAACATTTATACAGCACTCTCACACCCATCACACACAGCACTCTCACACCCATCTCACACAGCACTCTCACACCCATCTCACACAGCACTCTCACACCCATCACACACAGCACTCTCACACCCATCACACACAGCACTCTCACACCCATCACACCCATCACTCTCTCACACAGCACTCTCACACCCATCTCACACAGCACTCTCACACCCATCACATACAGCACTCTCTCACACAGCACTCTCTCACCCATCACACACAGCACTCTCACACCCATCACACTCACAGCACTCTCACACCCATCACACACACAGCACTCTCACACACACACAGCACTCTCACACACACGGCACTCTCACACGGCACTCTCACACACAGCACCCCTCACACACACACACCGCACCCCTCACACACACCGCACCCCTCACACACACACATACTGCACCCCTCACATACACACAGAACCCCCCCAACACACTGCACCACACACATACACAATACTTCCAAATATATATATATATATATACACACACACACACACACACACACTACACTACACTCTTAAAGGACCACTCTAGCCACCCAGACCACTTCAGCTTAATGAAGTGGTCTTGGTGCCAGGTCCTTCTAGGGTTAACCCATTGTTTTATAAACATAGCAGTTTCAGAGAAACTGCTATGTTTATCAATGGGTTAAGCCCCCCCAAAACTCTAGCAGCTGTCTTTGACAGCCGCTAAGCGCCTTGCGTCTTTCATGAAAAATGAGAGCACGCAAGCGTCCATAGGAAAGCATTATAAATGCTTTCCTATGCGACCGGCTGAATGCGCGCGCAGCTCTTGCGGCGCATGCGCATTCAGCCGACGGGGCGGATCGAGAGCTCCCGCCCGGCGCTGGAAAAAGGTAAGTTTTAACCCCTTTCCAGAGCCGGGCGGGAGGGGGTCCCTGAGCCACATATGCATCACATTACACCACAAACACAACACGACTAAAACCGACCTTATTACACAATACCACACCACGACCAGCTCACTCTACACACACGCAATACCACAAGCAGGCTCCAAACACATGCACAATACTCTTTCCTGGCCTTTTGTCTCCTGGTATCCATTTATAAAGACACCAGAGACAAGTTGCAAGGAAACACAGTGCAAGCATGTTATTAAATTTGCTTGCACTGTGCAAAACAAATACAGGACTTTTTTCTCATGCTAGAGCTCTTCAGCAGAGCTCTGCGCATGGTCTGCCCTGGAAGAGCATTGAACCAACATGCTCACTTTGAGAGGAGGCGTGTTTGTCATTGGTGATGACAAAACACACCTCCTCTGCCCCGCCCCCTTTTTAGTGGGCCGCTGTGTTAAAAAAATGCCCGGGCCGAATTTTTCTCCCAGTCCGGCCCTGGTGTCCCGTATCTGGTGACACCAGAGAACTGATGCCAGGCAGCACTGTGTGAACCGTTATGGGCATTGCTAGTGGGTCATATCACCCACCCAGCCCAATTTTACCCTGGCATTGATAACCCTTCAATGCCAACCTTTTCAGCAGTCACAGACAAATGTATAAGTAAAAAAATTTTCATCTCACTTTCACTAAAGAGCTACAACTTAGAAGAACCATGTGTTTACTGGACTCGATATAAATAAAGTTACAAAACATGTTTCGCCTACAAAACAGATCAATGCAGTGAAGATTAAATCAATCTAAGTATTGTAATTTTCCCAAATTAAACCTCATCTTGTAATTACATGCTGCCTTTTATGTACTACAGTTTTTATTTCCTAGAAATAAGGAATTGTTAATTGACTTGCACAGAACATTTGATTAGAATGTGAATATGAAGCACAACGTTTTCAGACAGTCATCAACTTGTTCCACAACACGAAATGGACTTATACCTACACTGATTCATCTGTACAAATACTTAGATCTGTGGATCTGCTGACATCAAACAAATGATGTAAGTAACCAGCAACATATGTAACTTTGTACTAAGCAAACAGTGGTAGTAAATAACTCCCATGTAAATATTTAGGTCAATCAGATGTCTCTGCTTGGAACCATTTAAATTGATCAATAATCATGTCATGAGGAAAAAATTAATTTTAAAAAAGGCATGAGGTCTATTGCCAGAGTTAGGTAAAGTTCAAATG
The DNA here is from genome assembly GCA_933207985.1 of Pelobates cultripes. NCBI lineage: Eukaryota > Metazoa > Chordata > Amphibia > Anura > Pelobatidae > Pelobates > Pelobates cultripes. Next base: position 60,561,369 of record OW240912.1, read on the forward strand.
ATGATCCAGATATAGAAAGACATATCAACTAACCCATAAACTATTTTCCACTGCGGAAAATGTCCTTTGATTATATTAAAGGAGCACCCCAGACCCGTAAAAAACTACAGCTTGCTGAGATGCTTTATAGGTGAAGAGTGTGTCCTCTGTTTTTTATTTTGCAAAAATATGCAGATTTTAATAAAAATGTAAATTTTTCTAAATTAACCTTTCTAAATTAACCTTGTTACACACTCTGGATATCAATCAGACAGGTCCTGTTACTTCCTGGTTTGGTTAGCTCAGCGGAAGCCAGAGCTTCACAGGTTGCCACTGGAGTCCTCATCCATTCCTCCATGACGACATCACGGAGCTGTTGGATGTTAGAGACCTTGCACTCCCCCACCTTCCGTTTGAGGATGCCCCACAGATGCTCAATAGAGTTTAGGTCTGGAGACATGCTTGGCCAGTCCATCACCTTTACCTTCAGCTTCTTTAGCAAGGCAGTGGTCGTTATCATGTTGGAATATTGCCCTGCGGGCCAGTCTTCAAAGGGAAGGGATCATGCTCTGCTTCAGTATATCACAGTACATGTTGGCATTCATGGTTCCCTCAATGAACTGTAGCTCCCCAGTGCTGGCAGACACATGCAGGCCCAGACCATGACACTCCCACCACCATGCTTGACTGTAGGCAAGACACACTTGTCTTTGTACACCTCACCTGGTTGCTGCCACACATGCTTGACACCATCTGAATCAAATAAGTTTATCCTGGTCTCATCGAACCACAGGACATGGTTCCAGTAATCCATGTCCTTAGTCTGCTTGTCATCAGGAAACTGCTTGTGGGCTTTCTTGTGCATCATCTTTAGAAGAGGCTTCCTTCTGGCACAACAGCCATGCAGACCAATTTGATGCAGTGTGGTCTGAGCATTAACAGGCTGACACCCCACCCGTTCAATCTCTGCAGCAATGCTGGCAGCACTCATACGTCTATTTCCCAAAGACAACCTCTGGATATGATGCTGAGCATGTGCACTCAACTACTTTGGTCGACCGTGGCGAGAACTGTTCTGAGTGGAACCTGTCCTGTGAAACTGCTGTATTGTCTTGCCCACTGTGCTGCAGCTCAGTTTCAGGGTATTGGCAATCTTCTTATAGCCTAGGCAATCTTTAGGTAGAGCAACAATTTTTTTTCCAGGTGCTCAGAGAGTTCTTTGCCGTGAGGTGCCATGTTGAACTTCCAATGATCAGTATGAGAGAGTGTGATAACACCAAAATATACCACAACTTGAGGCCTTGTAACACTAACAAGTAAAATGACACCGGGGAGGGAAAATGGCTAATTGGGCCCAATTTGGACATTTCCATTTAGGGGTGTACTCACTTTTGTTGCCAACGGTTTAGACATTAATGGATGTGTGTTGAGTTATTTTGAGGGGACAGCACATTTACACTGTAATACAGACTGTACACTTACTACTTTACATTGTAGCAGAGTGTAATTTCTTGTCACATGAAAAGATATAATAAAATATTTACAAAAATGTGAGGGGTGTACTCACTTTTGTGAGATACTGTATGCTCTACACAGCAATCACATAATGTACTATGTATAATTCATTATGTTTTATGTAACATTTGTGATGGTATATTGTAATGATTTTTGCAGTGATGCTTATAATTATGTCATCATGGTTCTGAATATCACCAATATCATGGGGAGTTTATATATTTTTAGAATATGTATTAAAATACATTTCTTTTTTATTTTTATAGTGAGCTTCCTCGTGAATGCCCTGTTTTTTTTGGAGGGAACCCTTTTCTTTTAAGAATAAGAATCCAAGGATAAATCTGACTGCCATTCTGGGGTCAAGAAGGAATTTTTTTCCTAGCTTGTTGCAAAATTGGAAGTGCTTCAAACTGTGTGTTTTTTTTGCCTTCTTTTGGATCAACAGCAAAAAACAAATGTGAGGAAGGCTGAACTTGATGGACGCAAGTCTCTTTTCAGCTATGTAACTATGTAATAAGTCGTTTTCATCCCTTGTTTTCACCCCACCCCTCGATTTGGACTATATTAAAAAGAACTGGTTTGACTATGTATCAGCATATCTTGACAATGTTTCCAAGTGAAACGAAACATGTAGATTTAGCTTCTACAATCAGTACAGTGTGCATCACGTGTGAAAAAGATTTATTTTTAAGCTGTGGCTGCTCATTCCATTGTGGATATGAGCATTGAAACTTATTGTATCCCACGAACTGTGGACACTTTGTGGGTTGAATTTAGCCCTTACTGAAAAGTCGACTTTCACCTTGAGTATTATTAAGCATGGTTTGCCTGGATTGCTTAGACCATTGCTTGGATTGCTTATACCAGACGGGACTATTATACCAAGGTTTTCTATACCAGGTACCAAAGTGCTACATTCATGCTCACTCACATCTTAGTGCATGGACCCTGTGTGCTTTCTGTACTGTAATTTTACACTGCTCGTTGAATTGTTTATCACAGTGATCTGTCATATCATTTTAAATATAATCCATGTTTATGAAGCTTTGTGTTTAATAAATACTTGTATTTTATATATTTTGGTGCCCCCTATATTTGTTTATATATCATATCCAAAAAGTTACCTATATTCAGTGAGGTGGCAGCCATATTGTTTATATTAATTATTAATTGATTGTAATTACCCACTATTCTGCTATTTTATAACCATTCCTGCAGCTCTAACATAATCAATCTGACTGGTCTACAGAATACATAGGAAGGTAAGCACTTTGTAAATAACCCTTCAAACTCTAGCACTCAAAGCTTAATCATGAAATAAACCCTTTACCTTAATTGTATGTTTAACTCCTCTTAAAAACTAAACACATCATGTACCCCAATACTAAATTTAACCCAACTCTAGTCCTATACTCAATAATCCAAAACAGCTCCAAAATCACAGAACATCACTAAAATGAACGACAACTCCTTGAGAACCTAGCTAAAGACCACACTATAGTGATCCGCTCAGCGGACAAAGGAGGAGTCATTGTCCTTATGAATTATACAGATTATGCAGAAGACCTCAAACTACAACTTCAAGACTTGGATACATATTGTCCTTTACCAGGTGATCCTACTCTCGGAATCCAAAGGAAAATTATAGATGTATTGGATATGGGCCTTAGAGCTGGTTATATCAGCCTTCATCTATATCAATTTTTGAAACAAACAACATCCCCGCACTCCTATTATCTATAGTATACCGAAGATACATAAAGATATGAATAGACCTCCTGGCCGCCCTATTGTTTCTGCTATTGAAGGTATTTTGGAGCCCATAGCCCAATGGTTGGATTTTGTTTTTAAAGGGCCAGTTGAGGGGTTACATACATGTATCAAGGATACACAAACTCTCCTGCATAGGATTAAAACTCTGGAGTTTGATGACACCGTTCCGATATTCATCACTATGGACGTTAAAAGTCTCTATACGGTCATTCCCCATGCAGGGGGCATTGAGGCGATGCGAAAAGTACTGTGTGAATCTCCTGTCTATCAAGGACCTCCTGTAGAGTTTACATTGGAGCTTTTGTCTTTAATTCTCCACAATAACCACTTTAGATTTGAAGACCGGTGGTATTTACAAGTGGCAGGAACATCTATGGGGTCGGCAATGGCCCCAATGTATGCCAATGCATACATGTACGTGTATGAAACACAACATATATTGACACCGTATCAAGATAAGATCATTGGTTTTTGCCGTTATATAGATGACCTTCTGATCATTTGGCATGGTTCATGTACTGAGGCACATATCATGGTAAATGAGTTAAATTGACTCCCTACGCCCATCAAATTTACAGCAAACATCAGTGAGGACAAAGTCCAATACTTGGATTTAGAACTTTCCTATGGGGTAAATGGAGTCCAATACACTCTATTTTCAAAACCAACTGACCGCAATACCTTGTTGCATGCGAGTAGTGCACATCCGATACCTTTGAAGAAATCTATCCTGAAAGCGCAATTCCAGAGAGTTATTCGGAACAATTCCGATGAGAACAAGGCTGAGATACAATTGAAAGCCATGACCCAGAAGTTTTTGGAGAGGGGCTATGAAATTCAGGCATTAGGAGATGCACTGTTGAAGGCTAGATCAGCCCCAGTGCAAGCAAGGATGGATCCTGTACAAAAAATAGTATTCCCGATGGCATTCCATAATTCTTCTCATTTAGTATCAGCAATTGTCAAAGACAACTGGAAATTGGTCACTTCGGATGACATGCTGCCAACGTTCTCAAGGAGAACCCGCTAATTTGTTTCAGGAAGAACAAGAGTCTTAGAGACATGTTGGTGCATACCGACCCCATGGAGAGTTACTCTAGGACGGTCAAGCACAATGTACAGGGAAGCGTACAGTGTCTTGGGTGTGTGACCTGTGGACACATGATTACAGCTAAAAAATGCAGTCATCCGCACTCCAACAAGGTGTACTATATATAAGATATACTATTACTTATAAAACCCCGTTTGTTGTTTATAAACTGGTGTGCCCGAGTGGCCTCCACTATGTGGGGAAGACAGAGACGCCCTTATGCGAGAGAATTAGGGGCCACCGCTCGAGTATCAGATTGGCATATAGGAACGGGTAATCTGATAAGCCAGTTGCCCAACATTTTTTAGACAAAAGGCATCCTTTGGCATCTCTTAGGTTTGTGGGTATAGATCACATCCCTCCCCCCGTAGAGTGGGTAATAGAGGGAAAATGTTCCAAAAATGTTCCAGGCCTTTTGGATACACCAATTAAATACGGTGTTTCCTATGGGGCTTAACGAGAATATCCCATACCATTCTTTCATATAGGAATTACCAGCTAACTACCATGGTTTTAATTTAGTATTATAGGTAGGTTTAATCTTTGATGTTTAGAAATGGTTAATCCTTTTTGTATATATACAGTATAGTTTAGAATATGTTTTTTTTTTTTTTTTTCATGTATTCATGTTGCACTTTATAACTCTATAACTATATGCATGCTATCACTTTAATAATTCTCTCTCACTTCATTATGTATAAACATGAGTGTTTGGCTCATCACATTTATGTGCAATATGATAATGGGTAGTTGTTTGATCTATATACATGAACTTCTTATCTTCTAACATGTCTAATATCTAATAATCATGTTTAGACATTGTAATACTATTCTATCTATAATAGCTTCTATCACCACTGGCAATACTTTGCATGTTAAATCACTTCTATAACACTACACACTGTCCTTTATCCCTTTATTCGGCATATACACCTTTTTTTACATAGGAGGAGCCTTTGTATGTATATACGTTGCCTTGATGACCGGTCGGCACGGTCGTCTAAGACCTAAACACGCACAGCAATATGATTACGGCGGGTGGAGCACGCATGGATATGCCCGCGCATACCCGGAAATCCACTTGGTGCCGGCGGGAAGTGGGAGTAACAAATCTGGGTGAGTCATTTCACTAATTCTTAAGGTATATATTGTTTGTCAATATACTGTTTTATGTTGTCCTGTTATATTTGACCCTGAGGAAGGTCCCGAATGGGGACCGAAATGGTGGTCGTTATTTTGAAACTTTTTCAATAAATATTTTCATTTTAAAGACCGGAGAGCAGCCTTTCTTAATTGGAGTTTGCATCTATTGGAGCCCTGGTAGTGCACCAGGCATTGGAGTACCAAAAGCGGAAGTGCAGGGGACTTGTGTATTTTTATATATATATATATATATATATATATATATAATCTATGGAAAAAAGAATGTATGTTGGTCCTATAATTTATTGTGCCACAGTAGTGTTTGTGTGTGTGTGGCTGTGTATATATATTGTGATAAAGTGAAGGCAGAGAGGCCTATAACATTTAACCTCAGGGGGAGTATGTGCAACACAAACCAAAGCTTAGTTATGGGCCCCTGGGGTGGAGCATTTGGAGAGCAGGGTGGGCCAATGCTCTACTCCGTAGTTTGCATACAACTGGGAGAAATAAGTTCCAGGCCAGAGTTTTGATCTGTCTCCAACCCACTGATCAGCTGCAGATAATCAGCTGCAGCAGTGGGAATAAACCCCTCCCTGCTAGGCAGGTAAAGGGGGATTGCTGGCTTCCTCCCTGGAAGCAGGTAGGAGAGACGCTGTTCTCTCCTGTGAGAGAGTCAAGGAGACTGAGCACTGGGAGTGCAGAAGGAAGCAGTCAAGGCTGGCTTGGAGCATTGGGAGTGCACAAAGGAAAGCAGTTAAGGCTGGCTTGGAGCACTGGGAGTGCAGAAAGGAAAGCAGCAGGCTAGCTGAGAGCACTGGAGTGCAGAAAGGAGAGCAGAGTGTTGCTATCTAATAAGGTTGGTGCAACCCAACGATATGTTTTTGTAAGTTTAACCCTGATAGAGGGGGGTATATTAAAAGTGAGTCAGTGCTCAGACGAGCTAGGTTTTTGTTTAAAGGGGAAACCTGTTATATTTATGTTTTAGTTGTGTTGCTGTGTGGACTTACCAATAAAATTGCCTGGATTATATGAAAACCAAAGGACTGTGCCTGTTGTTTACCCTAGAGGACCGTGCTATCTGCAAACAAGGATCACAATATATATATATATATATATATATATACATACATACACACAGATATACACACATATATATACACATACATAATCACTCACACAAACACTACCGTGGTACAATAACTTATAGGGCTAGCATACGTTTTTTTTCTTTGCATTTCCAGTCCAGCCCTGGCTATGATAAAGAGCGAGCGTAGCAGAGCCATAATCCATATCACTTATCTTTGCATCATAAGCCCATGTGTTTGTTTATTTCAGTTTTTTTCCTCCACTCTGCATCTATTGTAGTACTGTTACGATGTCTGTCCATTCCCTCTGATTGTCCATCCACACCTCCCTTCTTATGTCCTTCCAGACTCCTTATTCCCATGTCTATTTAAAGCATCCTCTAAAATTCATCTACTACCTCCCCCTCCCCCACTCAGATTGCCTCAGTGAAAATATGGTGATCTTACACCTGTAAGTTTGTAGCCTTGTACAGCCTCAGCGTTGGGTATTGATTTTTCAAGTGCACTATGACTAATATTATTGTTTCACTGGCATTTTTAAAGCGCCAACATATTCCGCAGTGGTGTACAACTGGGGAAGAAGACAGCACAATATACACAACCAATACAAAAGGTAAGGAGGGCCCGGATCCAAAGCACTTTACACTTTTAGAAAACAGAACATATTAAGAATAAAGACAAACAATACTACACAATTTGGTGATGTCTCAAAGATCTTAAATCTAGCACAAGAATGGTGCTGCTGTGCCCCTCTTAGGACTGTAGGAGAAAAATAATAATTTGACACAAGGTATTAAGCCCGGACTGATGTAGTGGGAGCCCAACCAACTCCCTCCGTAGTTTAGCAACAACATCATAATATCAAGCTGTATATGTGTAAATTGAATGGATTTGGCCAAGAACACCCTGCACAGATTGTTTGATTTAATACAAGAACTGAAAAAGTATTAGATTCACCCCAGGAAACAAACAATACCAGCTGTTAATTCAAATGACTGCTGTGACAGGGCCACCAAAGTGATAAGCTAGTTAAGAAGTTAATTGAATAACTCTTTCAAATACTAAAGTTAGTTACAGAATCCTTTAAAAAGCTCACAAAACTCTGTGATTTCTGCATAACTGTTTGCAACTAGGTGTGTATGTTCTCAACATATTGAAAATGTGATTATACACACTCTTATTATTATTATGATCAATGTAAAATGTACCCGGTACTTATATTACTCCAATGATTTATGCAAATCTTTATAATTAACAAAAACATTACAAAGGCAATTTGACAGATTTAGGCGAGCTGATACATAAAGTAGTTTCATATTATGAGGGAGTCGGTGAGAGGTGACACACAACGGGGTTTATTCATTAAATGCAGCTTAGTTGGATAAATTCTCTAACTCGGCTGAGAAAGTTATTACCATGGATAGAGTTTGGACGACTGTGTGCTTGTGTTCTCAAATCTTCCAGCTGGAACATATTGAATAGTGCCATATTGAATACTGTAGTGTCATGAGGTACCAGAAACATTGGGCTGGTACCTCATGACACAAGGTACTTAGACATATCTGATTATGCATTTATTTCCCTGGGTCCTACTAAGTCACTGTATCTTCCTGGGACATTTTTGCTGAATTATACAGGTAATTCATTTTTTTTTTGTCCTATGGGATGATATTTCTTACAGATATTGATTAAACTATAGACTCTCACACTTTTTCTCTGATATTTTCTCCAAGGCTGAGGGGTCTCTGGACTTCATAGAATTTATAACACTTTTTCATTACAGCTCATTTATACAAAAATGATTATTGCACCAGCTGTTTAAGCTCTTAATCAAGCCTGTTAACTGGTTGAAACTTTGCCAAGTTCTGTTTGGATGGCAGAATAAAGGTAATTTTGTAGTGAGAAATTAGTATTGAACAAATTATTTATCCCTTCTTCCAACAAATGTGGACCTAAATCAGGGATCAACACACCAAAATCTGTATAGCTTATTGTGGCATTTTAGAAACAGTTTTTACCTTGTGTTGAATATTCTGTTTTGTCTATAGTCAGATTATATTCTGAGTGCAGACGCCATCATAGTAGCATTCACCACTAAAGGTCCACATGCTTTGAATAATTCATGCTTTTTGGCCGTTTATGTTTTTTTTCTCCATTTAGGGATAATGTCCTATGGTGTTTTGACCTAATTTGGTCTTTTTATTTACTCTAAAGTGTTTTTGTTTTTACTTATTTATTTTGTTTATGATTGAGGCTCTGAAATAAAATACACTTTGAATTTTTTTTTTTAAATCAAAAAATAAAGTTCCTTTGAATTTCTACTTTGTTCAACGATTGAGGCTCTGAAATAAAATACACTTTGAATTTTTTTTTTTAAATCAAAAAATAAAGTTCCTTTGAATTTCTACTTTGTTCAACGTCTACTTTCTGCTTCTCCACCCTTGCATAATCCGTCCTCACAAGTTTTTCTGTTTGTTTGTTTTTTGTACCACTTTGGCCTTATACAACTGGTCATACAAGTCCAGGGAATCGTCACAGAGTTGCCTCTATGACACTGTTATTGTCATTAATGCCTCTATAGCTGATCTGGAAAACCTTGCAAAATCAGGCAGATGATTTGGAGGCTACAGAGGTGGACTTCATTCACAGAACCAACTATAATAATATTTCCAGAGTTCCTTTTGAGTCAGCTAAAGCAGAGGACCTACCTGCTGCCCTAGCCAGCTTGCACGCTCTTTTCTCTGATAACTCACAGGATGGATTGTTCTTGGACCAAGCTCAGATGGCTTTGCAGCAAGCCTCTAAATCTATGAGCATGCCAAACGATGTGATCACAGGGCTATTGTAATTATTTATCCACATGAGAAATCATGCAGGTGAAATCATCGCTTTCTTATTTATTGCTTCATTGTAGCACACGCTCCTTTTTCTTTTGAAGTTTTTCTCTCTCGTTCTCATTTCTTAATCTAGAGAAATACATTTATGTTGCTGTTGTTTGACTTACATATACTTATATCCACGAAGTTCATCCAATTACCATTTTTAACACTGGTTTGTGCATTGAAAATGCTTAATTATATAGATATATCACAATAATATTTACAAATACAAAAATGTAATTCATGCACTACTAAAGTCAATTTTGTTTTAGAAATAAAGCTGTATTTAGTATCTTATAATATTTCAGAGATAGTGTGAAAATTAGAACAGAAATAAGAACACAATTTTATTGTCATGTACAATTGGTGTAAAAAAACTAGATGCCATAAATAGGCAAAAGTAAGTGGAAATCCATACTAATTACTGAGTTCACGTGTTTCAGCCTCACCCATTGCCAATAGGTGCATAAAATCCAGCATATAGCCATGAACTTTCCATAGACAAATACTGGCAGTACAACAGATGTCACAGGAAGTAACCTTTTGCCAGTTTGTGAAACTTCTGCCCTACAAGATCTTCCCTGGTTGACTGTAAGTGCTATTATTGTGAAGTGGAAGCAAGTAAGAGCAACAGCAACCTAGCCATGAAGTGGTAGACCATGCCTATTCACAAAGGGTGAAATCATCTGTTGCATCACTCACTACAGAATTCGATAATTGAGCTGGAATACCAGTAAATGCCATTGAAAAGATGTTCTTTAGTCCACAAAAACTGTTACTAGGATTGAAACGTTACCAGGACCACTTTATGGTGAAATAAATAACGTATTTTCAAAGATATTCTGGTGATTATTGAAAGCTGGTTTAAAAGTCGATAAGTGAGGACTCAGAAGACGTATGTATGGTGCCAACCACCTCATTAAACTTCGTATTGTCACTCACTACAGAATTCCGAACTGCTTCCGAAAGCAACATCAACACAAGAACATTGCATAACGGGAACTTCATGAAATTGTTTTCCATGGCCTTGCCACTGTATACAAGCCTCACATCAAGTGGTACAAAGCACGTCACCACTGGACCCTGGAGCATGCTTCACAATGAGTCAACTTTCTGGAATGTCTACTGTAGGATTTAGTGGAAGAAGGATAATGATCTGGGGCTTTTTCTCAAGATTGTCACTAGGCCTTTTAGTTCCAGTGAAGGGGCATGCTACATTGGCTGCTTCCAATTTTGTAGCAACAGCATAAGGAAAGTTCTTTCCAGTTCTAGCATGACTATGAACTTATGCACAAGTTAAGATCCATGAAGACATAACTTGATAAGTTTGAGTGGAGTACGCTGACATTACCTAAGGACAGGGGAGGCCTGGCTATGCCAGACCTTACCCTGTACTATGAATCCTGCCACCTCCAAAGAGTCATGGAGTGGTCAAAAGGGAAGGCGCCCAAAATGTGGAAAGACGTGGAGGAAGCGGAGGCTGGGAGGCCACTGTCCACCCTGCCATGGCAAGCGGGGGGGGGAAGGGGAGGACATTGCTCGCCCTACACGGCAGCGACACTACAGGTGTGGAGGGGGGCGGCAAAAAGGTACAGATTGGCGCCGTACCCATCCCCCCTCCTCCCTTTGACCCACAACGATGACTTCCCCCCAGGCTCCGACCCCAACGCATTCAGAGATCTACTACACCATGACGACCCCAAACTATACCATCTACTCGACGGGACTGACTGCAAAACACTCCCTAACCTTCTAGAAGGAACCACTCCCACCCTACTACATCACCTCAAATATAGACAACTAAGAAGTTATGTACGCACACTCCCAGGTGGCACAGCCCTGACAAGAGATCCCACCACGTTCGAACGACTATGCATGGACCCAGACCCCCAACCACACGGGATCTCACTCATATACTCTACACTCCAGAGGGAAACCCTAACAGAGCTACCGAAGTTCATGGGGAAATGGGAACAGACACTAGGTAAAACATTTACTGCTGGAGACTGGGAGAAGATGTGCTACTTAACGCATCACTGCTCAGTCTTCAGCAAGACACAGGAAACGGCATTTAAGCTCCTTACAAATTGGTACTGTACCCCGACCACACTCCACGCTATCAACCCAGACAACTCAGACCTTTGCTGGAGATGCAATACTGGCATAGGCACCACTCTCCACCTATGGTGGGACTGTGAGGCCATCCGACCCTTCTGGAAAGGCATACACGGTTTCCTCCAAACATTTTCTGATGCACCACCACCCTTCCTACCCGAGGCCATGCTCCTACACCACACGAAGACCCCCAGATCACGATACAAGAAATCACTAACCATACGAATGTTAAATGTAGCCAAACAGGTGCTCCCACAATTCTGGAAGCAGACAGTCACACCCCCACTGACTACTTGGTTTGCCCAAATGGAAGAGCTTAGGGCAGTGGAAGAACTTAACATGTGCGCCACTAACGCCTCTGACAAATATCTAGAAATCTGGTCACACTGGCTCCTGACGACCTCCAAAGACGACTTCGCGCACAGACTCAGATACGTGGACCAAGCGACCGCAGACGAAGACATACCCCGACAGTAACCCGACCCCCGACAGACAGAACCCTCACAATACACACACGCCCCTACAGACCGCACGAACTGCGACGAAAACTCACTATAACTTCGACTCCTACACCACAAGTTGGACAACGTTTCCCCCGACCTCTTAGAAGGCGGCATCACGCAGAAGCCTGCGAGATACAATCGCCTCTGCACTTGCCACAAAGGCGACTATACCGTTACTCTACCTACCACCTAAGGACAGGCGTGCCGCTGGCACGAGCACACAAACAAGCATTGATACATGACGCGACCCGAAACCTCTTGACACGGGCACTAACTCTAGGTATGTAGGGACCTGTAGGTCCATACCCTCATATATCGCACCAAGTGAAAATACTACCTAATGAATATGTTTCATGGGACCTGCGAGTCCAACAAACCACTGTTTCCAACGTTACAATGTGACCTGCGCGTCACCAATTTTTATTTGCATGTTCATCATCTTCTTCTCCTCGAATATTTGAACGAGGCAACCTTTATATCAAATAAAAATATATTTACAAAAAAAAAAGTTTGAGTGGAGTAACCGACTTGCCTGCAAAGAGCCCTGACCTAAACTCCTTTGAAAACCTTTGGAATGGATTGGAACACAGATTGCAAGCCAGAACTTCTCATCCAACATCAGTGCCTGACCTCACAAATCCTCTTTTGGCTAAGTGGGCATAAATTCCCATACACACACAATCGAAAATATTGTTGAAAGCATTCCCAGAATATCAGTGACAGTTATAACCATAAAAAGAGGGGTAACCTCTATATGGTTTTGAAATGGTCTGTCTAACAAGCTTATATAGGTGTGATGGCCAGGTGTCCACATACGATGGGCCATATAGTGTATATAACAATTGTCAAATACCCTGTCTGTGAGTATTTGTAAGGAACCTAACACTATTTCTGGGAATTCAGATTCCTAAAATGTTACAACAATGTAAAAATCATGGCCTTGATTTAAAATTTTCAGTTAAGATTTTCAAATGATTTAATATTTTTGGATAAACTTTTAAAATGATTTAATATTTTGAAAAATGTTTCAATATTTTGAAAAATAAATTGAATATAGACATATTTGAATATTTTGAAAGGGCTAACAGTTTATGCAAAATATGAATTTGAAAAGCTTTAATAATCGGGGCCAATTTCGACATGCTGCTAAAATTCCTGTATACAGTAATTACAGCTTCAGCAACAATCTGAAGTATATAAGGGACTACATGCTGCAAGGAATCTCATTAGAATATCCCGAGAGCTCAGATAACTCATTCTTACATCATTGGCTGCCAGAATCCTACCTCATAGTTTCACCTACAAAGGCAGCTTTAAAGTAGTGTTAGGGGCTCTCTTTATAATCCCTCTGCAGAGATGCATCAGAACAGAATAGTTTGAGCAAATATAAATGTAAACAGGGCTTTATGGGCTAACATACATTTTCCATTGCAAATCACTATATGAATCAGCACATCTATACTCATTGGTAGGAGGTAAGGGGTTAATGCATAAAACAATGAAACACCTCATTAAATTAATTTCCTTATTCTACACACTTATTATGCAGGTCTACATCTCAACAAACTTACTGACACTCTGTGGCTCTCCAAATGATAGCCAGTCTTTAAGGGGCACTATGGTCCCCATAGCAACTTACTCTAAATGAAGTTGATATGGTGCCACTCTTACCTTAAGGTTGCATCTACCAAAAGTTGCCTTATGCACCGATTTCCAGTTATTATGATGACCACAGTGTCCCCTTAAGTAACCATAGTTTGTGCCACACAGTTTTTCTGTTATGCAGTAGTATGATTGTGCAATAAGCTGTAATTCTCAACATGAGTACTATTAAGACGTAGACATTGGCCACCACAAGAACCTGTGACTTGGTCTATTATTACGGCATATGTAGATATGCAATTAAAATACATCAACTTTAAACATTAACCCTTTTTAACAGATGATGTGCTATAAGCATTATGACATCATTGTGTTGTCTAACTCCTTAAAGGGTAAATAAACACAATATTCCCCACTATACACCATCTCACATTTTTGTTTTCCATATAGCTCATACACTTACTAAAATAAGACTTTAGTACATAGGCTCCAGTGAATATTAACGCTATAAAGAGGCGTCCATCATTCAGCTTGCATATCTCCTATTGAACACGCGTCACTTTATTTTCTCACTGGCATATACCAGGGATAGTTAGCCTTTGACTATTTTAGACTACTCTTCTTATGATGCTTATCCATAGCTCACGTTATTTAGTGTGCTATAAGTTACCCTTCACTAGTATATGCTGTCCTGATACATTATATATAATACGCATTTAAAAATAATCATTTTATTTGACAATGCTGCACAAAGGGACACCTGACATTACGAACAGGTGTCTAAAAGAAAGTGAAATATTGTTATTCTAGGATTCTTATCAATCTAATCTAAAATTACATCTGCTCCCTACTAAAAAAAAAAAAAATAATCATTGATGCACGTTAAATTATTTTTCAGACATTTGAGTATGGTGTTCATTTAAAATAACTAGAATCTTTAAAAGAAAGAAAAAAAAACTAAAACATTTTAAACAGCAAAATAAATCTAAATTTCACGTAACAGTGTTTTAACCAGTTCCCTTCTACTGATAGAACACTCATAGCAGCAGCCTGGAAAGTGTATCTGTTTCTGATACAGAGAAGAAGGTAGGAAGGTTTCAATATTTGGCATTATATAATTTTTAAAAAGGGGAAAAAAAGATCAATAAAGTTAAAAGAACCATTAAACCCACCAGCCATATCCTCCAAAGGAAACACTGCGTTTTCTTCTGAACATCTCTGCTACTCCAATTCGCCTGCCCTGGCGTCTCTAGCAACCACCTCTGCTATCGAACTCAGCAGCCAGCCAGATGAGGAGAGAAGGAGGTAGAAGCAAGAAAGGGGGGGCAGAGGATAGCTCCCGCTAATGCTAATTCATACAAGCACTGCTTTGCTGCCACTCTGTATCCACAGGCTGTGTTTCAGGGTTGGTAGGAAATTCTACGTCTCACACAGCTTCCTGCTTTATCTCAGCAAATGTGAGCAAGTGAACTTTTTTTCTCCTTTGAGGAGGAGTCCTGCTTTCGTTCTGTTTTCTCTTTTTTATTTCATTAGGACTACTTTTTTTTTTTCACAAAACTTTGTTATTCTCACAATTATTATTATTTTTTTTTTTTGCCAAAGCACTCCCCAGTGCATATGTCATGTGAATATGACACGGTGGCACTTAAATGGACATACATTAGTGCAGGGGTGCCCAAAATGTAGATCCTGGACCCCAGATGTTTTGTGATGCTTTGTCATTCTAAAGGCATTGTCAGGAGTGCAACATTTTTGATAAAGGCCTGTTTACACTACTGCCTATTACCACCTAGGGCTGTCACTCTGAGAGCCACTGTAAGGACTTTGAGGGTTCAGTCCTGCAAGGATTGCTCCCCATAGAGATGCATGCTATAGAGAAGTATGTAATTGGCTGAGATCATCAGAGACTGTCACGGCGAGGAGTGAAGGGCTTATCTAATTAATAAATTGAACAGTATAGCCTTACATGTTTGTACATACATGTTTTTACTCCTAACACTGAAATAATCTGTTTATGTTTCCTATTCCATTTAAAACCATGTAAAGTGTACATCCCAGTCAATCACCCACAGATGAGAGTCTCTCAATGCTACACTCATGACGGTATTAATTACAACTATAGCGATTACAAAGGGGGGCAGGTGGGCACATTCATGTGCTTAAACAACATTGTGCACGCCATGCTATAGCATGATTTACAGCAGAAAGTCACACAGGTGTTTTCACTAAAGTGTTAATTTGTGGGAAATTCGAGCATTATAGGAACTATTTGGGATGGATAACAGTCACAATAAGTTTTGGTTTTGCAGAGTTCTATTATTAAACATACCCTGCCTGGAAAAGGGATGGTTGTCAAATAAAGGATATGTTAGCTTGGCGCGCATGCGCACATGGATTACAGGCAACTGCTCTGGCCATGATCAAATAGCCCATACTAATGGCACTTATGAAGTGCACTCATAAAAGATTAATGCCCTAAGTGAATTGTGTGCATTGCAATCTCATCGAATGATTTGATCGTGCTGAAATTATTCAAGACTTTTCTCTGTTGTGTCCAGAAGTGGGACACCAGATAACAAACCTGGGGCAACAGAACGGTCCCATTGAATCCTGCACTGTTGCGGAAATATGCACATGGCTAATGTGGATGGTCTTATGAACTTAGTATTTTTAGCTTATGGCTAGTGTACAGATATGGATGCTTTAAGTGATACTTAGAGATACAAACTATGTCATTGATGGTTGATACTGATTCATAAACACAAAATAATATTTCCTGATCAGGTACTAACACATTTTGGAAAACTACCAGCAGTGCACCCTAACACCAATCATGCTTATTGAATTTTATGGGAGTGTCTGCCTGTACCCACTTTGTTGAGTATCCCCGGACCAGGCAATAATAAGCCCCAGCCCCATCTGTTTGGGATCCTCTTGAAAGAGAGATATATGGCTAATCAGAACAGAAATAAGGAGGAAGAGGAAGCATCTGCCAGTCTTTCAAAGCACTGAAATGCATAAGGGGATACATTAAAGTACAAGAGAATAATTTAAGGAAGATGCTCTTTAGAAAATGCAATCATAAGAAAGGTGCAGAAGTCTCATAGGAGTTCAAATTAAAAAGGAATAACTTTATTTTTTATGCTATACACCTTCTAATGTCAGAATTGTGAGCGATGAGGGAATGGTGTATCTGAAACAGTAATTCTGAAAAAATACTGTGTGCAAAACTATTTCTTGTCCAGAAATACATCAACCTACTGAAAGCATTAATCACTCACCCATTTTTTAAAGTGATATCCAAAAACTTAAAAAAAAAAAATTAGACTAGCAAGCAAACACTTTTAAACAAATATACAAAAAAGCAAAAAACCTTATTATAAAGCTTGTCATATTGCATTACTGAGCACGCCTCCTATCTAAGGGAGTTTCATCAGCCTACCCTTTCCCTCTCTCTTACCCACCCATCTCATTTCAGACAAAGAAGTGGCAGGTAAATATAAATTTAAAAAATCACATTTACCTGTTTTTGTTTTTTTAACCGGCAAAGTTAAGCAACTCTCTTATTCAAAACGAAAGCTATTGAATGGATGCATGTCCCTTTAAGTATTTGATGGTCCTGAATTTACTACTAACAAGCAGAGAACGTATGTACAGAATCAACAGGCACTCAGGAAATTACAAAATATAGCAAAAATCTAGAACTGTTCAATTGAAAAAAAAAGTTTAAAGAATGCAAAAAGAGCAGGTGCATCTAAGCATCATCTGATCTTGTACAGTAAAAGGATCTATTTATGTGGCAAAATGTATACTTACTAGAGCAAGTGATTTGAGAACCAAATTGCAAACTGTAGGCAAAAATATATGATTTAGAAAAATTCTAAAACTCTGTTTTAGTCACATTTTTGTGCCTTCTTTAAAGGAATGGGTTTCACGGTTGAACGTGATGGACTTTCTTCTTTGTTCAACGTAGACTGCTCTGTAACATTTAGTTTATTTTAATCTAAAATTACCATTCAGTTTGCAATTAACTATAGTTTGTTGTTTAGCGAGTAAACCCCTGTTACTGCTAAGTCATATGTCAACGTCAACGTGGTTACTATATTTGATTTAGCAATTTTTTTGCATAAATTTATGCTACTATAACAAAACATCCACTACATTGTAGGTAAAATATGATCTTTTGTATACTCGAACACTGTGATCATTTTAATCTAAATAATGCTTTAAGGAAACAGGAACCAACAACATAATTTCTTTTTAATAAGTTTTACCCCTTCAGGACCAGTGCTAGCAAAAGCCCTTGTTGTTGTGCCATACTAAAGTTTCCAAAGAATGTGTAAAAGCTAAACTTGAAGTACGATGATTCCCTATGATGAATTGAATTACCATAAAATTCTAACTGTGTGTATTCTGCACTTGCAATTCTTTTCTATTTCAATATAATAGAACAATATGCAGCAGTACGGAGAGGCAGATTTTGTTTATCTGGGGTCACATACTACATTTGTCTGCTTAGTGTCAGATGTTATTGTGTAAACATTTCAGCTGTACTGTAAAAACAAGGAAAATATGCATTTAAATACTTAGTGTAACGTTTAAAGGGATAGGCTCTATACATGCTCTGTGCATATTTGTTACCTGAAGGTCACCTCTGCGTGCATTTTGTTACATATAACAGCAGAAATTAAACAAATATGTACATCTCTCCACGTTCTATTTTAGGACAGGAGTTGCACAGGTGGGGGGGGTTTAGGACATTGTGTCTGGGACACAATTCATCCATGACTTAGTCTTTAAATTTGTCCATGAGTTACACTACTGTGCAATTGTTTTAGGCAGGTGTTATAAAATGCTGTAAGATTGTTTTCAAAAATAGAAATTTTAATCATTTATTTTTATCAACTATCAAAATAAAAAGTGAGTGAGCAAAGAAAATTCAAAATCAAATCAATACTTAGCGTGACAAACCTGTTGCTTTCAAAACTGCATCCTTTCTTCTAAGTAAACTTGCCACTTGCACACAGTTTTGCAAGTAACTCTGCAGGTAGGTTTGCAGGTAGGTTCTTGGATAACTAACCACAATTCTTCTGTGGATTTATGCAGCCTAATTTGTTTCTCTCTCTACATGTAATCCCAGACAGTCTCTATGATGTTGAATTCAGGGCTCTGTGGGGGTCATACTATCACTTCCAGCACTCCTTGTGTTTCTTTGCACTATTAAATATGATGCTACTAACCATTAAATATACAACATAAATTAAACTATTTACATTTATTGTTTATCATTCATCACAAATTTGAAAATAAGTGCCTCATCTAGCTGTCATAAGCAGCCTATCTCTCTCTACTGGACTGCATTTCCTCAAAGCCTCCTCAACCCATTGAAGTCTATGAATGTAGTGTTCAGTAGAACCATAAACCCTGGGAGGTAAGTTTGAATTCCACTGGTTGTGGCAATGCATGAATAATAGCAGGGTGTCTCTTGTAGTACTCTGCTAGGAAATATGCAACTAAATACACATTATCCAATAAAGCCTTCCTCTACATATATTTTACGCAGAGAGTTTTTTTTATTTTGTTTTATGAGAAGCAGGATGCAGGCTTGTGCACATATGCAATAAGTACCATGCTGCATGGAACATACAGCAGATTCTGCCCTTGCCTCTGGAACTGTACGTATCCCGAGATCTCACTCCTGCTTAAACCAATGGAAGGACCAAACTTCTGGAATAAAATGGAATCATGACATGTCACACATGTCATGTGTCCTTAAGGGGTTAAACCAATGGAAGGACCAGGTTTGGTAGAATGGTCTTGGACATTTAGTAGGGAGTTTTGCCATAAATGATGGACATTCTGATGTGAAAATGGCAACAACTGGTGGAATGGCATCAATAGAACCATAACAAATACAATGAGCTGTAGTGTTTATGGTGCTTAGGATGTCCCTTTGTGTCCATATTTATGGAAAGTCCTTTTAAGTGTCAGCTATATCTATATATATATATATATATTTTTCAAATATTACAATGAAATAAAATTATGTGTATATTTAAAAAAAGATGTATTTTATGATCAGTTGCAATTTTAGAAAGTGAAGATAACAAGGGCAACAGTAGGAAACACATAGTCAAACATGAACATATGGCAGCCCCAAGCTACTATAACATGCACGTCTGTCAGCAATAAATATAAAAGGCATGCATGTTACATAACTTCTGCATGTACAACTACTTTAAACAAGTCATTTTATATAGGATCAAGCACAACTGTCCTTAAATGAGCTATGCAGGTGACATTAATTTTAACATGTTAAATTAGTCATCATTTTGGCTTACCAGCTGCGGTCGATCAGTAGTAGTATTTGCAGCAGTCAGGAAACTCCACCCAGCATTGCTCGGCAGGCTATCTAACTGATATCACCATCAGATATCTTATGATTTTCAGTAGGTTAGCATGTTTATGCAGATCTGTAAGGTCAAATCTTAAAGGGACACTCCACTATATGCATCAAAATCTCTTTAGTAGATTTACCCCATGCATGCATTTAATTATGCATTTTCATTGGGGGTATATATAAAACCTGCTTGCAAAAGCTGTAGCCTGCAGATCTCTTGTCTGCAGCCTTAGCATACCCTCCCCTTCTAATCCCACCCAGACCTTATGTGACTGTCCAATTACAGACTTCCCAATGCAGCTCAATGAGAAGTCATTGCAAGGCAGGTGCTCTGGGCAATTGTTGCCTCTTGACTATAGCTCCACTGAGGGTAACAAACCAGGAAAAACAGGGCCTGTTGTCTGGGGGGTGTAACAAATGTAATTTGTAAAAGCACCAATTTCTGTGGAAGCTAAAGTGCCTTAGGTGTGTGGATTGTCCATTTAAACCGTTTTACAACTTACCATTTTGGGATATTTGGCTGTTGGTTAAGATTAAATGTATTTTTCTAATGTTTTTTTTATGGAGAGTTTTTCAATATAATGATGTTAAACAAGAAAGAAAAAAAGGAGAGGCTGATGTAGGTATCAGTGTCTTTTTAAAACAGTTTAAAAACTGTTTAACAATACCTAATAGTCTCCTACCATCAGAACTACTAAATATAGTGGTTGAAGAGTGTGTCCTCTTTTTTCATTTTACAAAAAGTGCAGATCTCAATAGAAATTGCCACTTTCATAAATTAAACTTGTTGCACTACCTGGCTTTCAAGCAGACAAAAGGTCCTGTCAGGGCTGTCACTACCATAATGCACTGTCCCGGCGGCGCTGGATTCGGGTGACTGTCAGGAGGAGAGCACATTGCACAATGCTCCCCTCCTGCCAGTTGCTGTATGTAGCATGGTCGAGCGGGGACTGTGGTAAAGGAGCTTGTTTCTCTCTCACCCAGTCTGACAGGAAGCGCTTACTGAGAGCACTGAAGTGCTTCCTGTCAGACCAGGTGAGAGGAAAACAAGCTCCTCTACTGCGATCCACGCTTGGCCACGCTACACAGGAGGAGGGAGGTGAGTAGACACATGGGGGAATGAGACACATCAGGGGAAACTAGGGGCTTAAGATATGTGGGGGGTGCTGGGAGATTGAGAAACATGGAGTGTGGGGATTGAGACACATATTGAGGGCTGGGAGAATGATACACATGAGGGGCTGGGGATCGAGACACATTGGGGCTGGAGGAATGAGATACATGAGGGGCTGGGAGAATGATACACATGAGGGGCTGGGGGATCGAGACACATTGGGGCTGGGGGATTGATACACATGGGGCTAGGGGAGTCAGACATATTGGGGGCTGGAGGAATGAGATACATGGGGATGGGGTAATGGGACACATTCAAACAAATTGGGTGAGATAAAAAGACACACAGAGTGGCTGGGGACACAGAGACAAAGAGGGTATAAAGAAGAGGCAAAAGAGATAGAGGCTATGAAAAGTGGCAAAACAGGAGGGATACATTCAGGGGGACTGGGGAAACATAGAGAGACATAGAGGGGCTTGGGAAGGAAAAGACACACAGAGGGGTTGAGAAGGGGATAAAGAGACAGACAAAGTGGCTGGAAGAGAAAGTGACACACAAAGGGGCTGGGATAGAAAGAGACACAAAAAGGGTCTGGAGGGAAGTAAGTGACACACAAAGGTTGGGGTTGAGAGACACAAAGGGAAAAAATGTGAAATAAAATATACTAAAAGGGAGTGTAAGACAAAAAGGAGAGGATAAGAAACACAAAAGGGGTAAGACTTTTGAGAAGGGGGATTAAGGGACACACAGGTGAAGATGCGTTTTTGGGGGAGAAATGAGGGGCAGCAAAATGCATCTTTGCCCGTGTAATTGAAAATCCCTGCACTGGTCCTGGGTCCTTTACTTATTGGTTTGTTCAGCTCAGTGGAGCTAAACACAAGAGGCAGGTAATTGCCCAGTGCACCTGCCTTGCAAAGACTTCTGATTTGGAGTTTATCTGATAAACAGTGATTTAAAAACATTTTTTATTCTATTTAGGCAATGTTCCTCTAACAAACAAAGAAAATCAGGAACTCAATACACCATAGTTTACAAGGAGGCATGAAAAAAAAATCTCTGCTGCAAGTATTGTGCAACCTACAGAATAAATACCATTCTAAACTAAGAAAAACATAAACAAGTTAGACAAAGCAGTGCAATCAGTCTTATCTCATAAACTGTAACTTATCAGGAATTTGAAGTATATTTCAAATTTTAAGTGAGGTTTGTTACTCTCTTCTCCCAAATTTGTGGAGGGAAGGTTACAATCCCTCTATCATTTTAAAACAACTAGTTTCTTATATTACTGCTGCATTGCTGAAAGATTCTGTAATACATTCACTCACTGCGTGCATTCTGAGCTTAATAAAAAAAGAGAAGTTCTGGTATAAAATACAAAAAGATTTGAGTACGAAAAAGTGATCAAGCAATCTGTGTTTTTTATTTTGGTAATTATTAGGATATTTTTATAACCTACGTATGAGGTCTTGTATGTCTTTTATCTCTTGATAAAGGATGGAAGAGGCTATCTAATGGGGATTTAAATGGGATAGTTCTTAAAGGGACACTCCGGACCCCAAAAGCACTTTAGCTTGTTAAAGTGCTTTATGTGTGGCGAGTGCGTCCTCTTTTTTTATTATACAGCAAATTCTGATTTCAATACAAAATTTGCTATTTTAGAAATCAATCTTGTTTCACCCACTGACTTTCAGGCGGACAACATGACCTGTTACTTCCTGGTTTGGCTAGCTCAGTGGAGCTAAATTCAAGAGGCAGCAATTGCCCAGAGAACCTACTTTGCAAATACTTCTCATTGAGCTTTATTAGGAAATCTGTGATTGGACAGCCACAAGCCTAGGATAGAAGGGGAAGACTTGCAAAGGCTGCAGAAAATAGATCTGCAGGTTTTACAAGCTGTTTTTAGATATTACTCCAATGAAAAAATGCATTAATCAATGCATGCATATTTTCATTTGGAGTATATAACCTAACAGTGATATTTATGTATCTGTTTTGGGCAGTAGAATATCGCTTTAAGTGAGTTTATTGACAATAATCAAATAATTAGGCTTAGGGACATATTGAACATACTTTTAAATAATAGGAGACCTCAACATGGGCATATGCAATGGCTGTACTTGGAAGTGCATCCCAGCCAGTCATGCGCAGGCAGCTGAACATGGCTTTGTGCGTGTACATTTTCAGTTATTGTCTCCGCTGTCAGGGCTGCCATCAGAACTTTTGGGGCTCCTGACACAGCTCAAGGTCTGGGCACCCCGGTGCCTGCACCCGAGTCCGCCCAAAGAAATGCAGTGTCTGCAGGGCCGGTGCAAGGATTTTTGACGCCCTAGGCAAAAGTAAAGTTAGCCGTCCCCCCATGTGACATCACAATGCCCCACCCATATTATCTGCCATGTTAACTAACACCAGTGCTGCAGTGCCGCCATGTTTACATTAAAAGGCCTGCAGGGACAGGCTAGACACCAGAACCACTACATTAAGCTGTAGTGGTTCTGGGGACTATAGTGTCCCTTTAATGTGAGGTAAATTAGAGATTAGTGCCACAAATAATATACTAGATTGCCTACTTACAACCATATGAGGATGATGATGGGCTCTAGCTGCCGTCTGGCTCCACTGGTCTGGTGTAGAACAGGCTCTCTGGAGGTGGTTTGTAACTGTGGTCACAAAAATCAATGTTCTGGGATTAACGGGAAGCAGCTCCATTTTTTTGAGGGCCCTTTACACAGCTCAAGGTCTGGGTCCCAGGGTCCACCTTCATGTTCCACCAATGAGTTTGTTCACAGGGGGTGGAGTGTGTGTGGGGGGATGTCCTGATGTGTGTAAGGAATGCATTGTGTGAATCTGTGTTTGTATGTGTAAGGGCTGCAAGGTGAGTTTGTGTATGTATGGGATGCAGTGTGTGCGTCTGTAAGGGATGCATTGAGTGTGTGTAAGGGGTGCATTGTGTGTTGCTGTGTGTAAGGGATGCATTGCTTGTGTATGTGTGTCTGTGTGTAATGCATTGTGTGTTTTTCTGTGTGAAAGGGGTGCATTGTGTGTGTGTGTGATGGATGTCAATCCCTCCCCCCCGTCAATTTCCTTCTCCCCCTTCCAATTTCCTTCTTCTCCCCCTCCCTCCAATTTCCTTATTCTCCCCCCCTCCTTCTTCTCCCCCTCTCAATTTCCTTCTTCTCCCCATCTCCAATTTCCTTCTTCTCCCCATCTCCAATTTCCTTCTTCTCCCCATCTCCAATTTCCTTCTTCTCCCCCTCCCTCTCTCCCCCTCTCCAATTCCTTCTTCTCCCTCCCTCTCATTTCCTTCTCTCCTCCAATTTCCTTCCTCTCCCCCCTCCAGTTTCCTTCTTCTCCCCCTCAACTTCTTCTTCTCCCCGCTGTCCTCCCCTCCTCTCAACTTCTTCTTCCCCTCTCAGTTTCATCTTCTCCTCCCTCTCCAGTTTCCTTCTCCTCCTCTCATTGCCTTCTCCCCCTCAATTTCCTATCTCCCCCCCCCTCAAGCCTCCAATTTCCTTCCCCCCCTCAAATTTCCTTCCTCTCCCCCTCCCTCAAATTTCATTCCTGTCCCCCCTCCCCCTCAAATTTCATTCCTCTCCCTCAAATTTCTTCCTCTCCCCCCTCAAATTTCCTTCCTCTCCTCCTCCCTCAAATTTCCTTCCTCTCCTCCCCCTCCCTCCCTTAAATTCCCTTCCTCCCAGCCTCCCTTAAATTTCTTTCCTCCCTTCCTCCCTCAATTCCTTCCTCTCCTCCCCTCCCTCCCTCAAATGTCCTTCCTCCCTCCCACAAATTTCCTTCCCCTCCCTCCCCCTCAAATTTCCTTCCTCTCCCCCAGTGACACCCGGCCGGCGCGCGAGGGAGCACTCTCCCTGGCTGAGTGCTTCCTCTTCAGCTCCCTCGCGCGCCGTACTGATGCCGGAGCCGGAAGATGACATCATCTTCCGGCTCCGGCATCAGTGCGGTGCGCGAGGGAGCTGAAGAGGAAGCACTCAGCCAGGGAGAGTGCTCCCTCGCGCGCGCCCGCCGGGTGTCAGCAGGGCCAGCCTCTGGGGGGCCCTGAGGTGACCGGCTGCTGGGCCCCCCAGGAGAAGAGGCTGGCCCAGTGGGTACATACCGGGGTTGCAGGGCCCCCTGCGACCCGGTATGTACACCACTGAGTGTGGGGCCCGGACGACCTGAGCAGTCCGGGCCCCCCAGGACCACCGGGCCCATGACAACCGTTACGGTTGTCATGCCCTGATGGCGGCCCTGTCCGCTGTTCAGGAGAAGTAAATTTCCAGCATGACCAGGTATGGGGGAAAAATAGGTCCAATATTTTAACCCATATTAATCAAGTGAAAAGTAGAGAAAGTCCTTCTACACTGTTAGGTATATTTATATGTTCTAATGGTTTTCATGGTGATTGCTCCTGAATTAACACGTAACCTCACAAAAACACTTATTTTATTTCTATAAATGCACATTAAACACTAGACTTGTGCAGAAGGTTGTTTCAAATGGTTCATCCAAATCAAATGCCTTTTAATCCACAACTGAAAAAACTGATCATCCAAAATTTACCTATGGAGTCTTAGTCAATGAATAATTATCCACAGGTAACTCTCTCGATTATCAATTTCTTTGGGTGTGGATTAAAATGAATTTGATATGGACGAACCTTCTAAAACTAACTTTTGCACAAGTCTATTAAAACAACTTATCTACTATTATGAGACCAACTACTTTAAATTGAAGGTCACAGATGGTAACATAACTGGTAAATGTCTTCAAATATACGTGTCTACACTTACAGATACTGGGCAATATTGCATTACTTGATCCAACTCTCTTTCTAGCTACAGATTTCAAAGATATCGTAGGCTTCTCATAAGTACTTTGCTTCTGACGAAACAAGGAACAGAGAGTTGTGTTCATCCATTTAATATTAACAAAAGCCATAGCAAAACCTATTTTAATGTAAATGCGTACCTTTCCATTCAAATAGGAATTCTCATTTAAATTTGAAAACAGCTAGATCTCAAATGCAAACTTCAGTTTGAAAATAATACATACTTCAGTCTGTACATCTGAATGTAATTTTCCTGTAAGTGGTGTCTGCTGAAAGTTGCATTGTAGTGTTGGGTATGGCTGCGTTGTAGGGAGAACATTTGACGATTAAAGAGTAAATATTCATACAGGAAAAAGTTGGTGTTTTCCTGCTTATTGTACTCATTGTAAGAATAAGCCACTTTACAAACAACAGCCAATAGCCTTGCTAATTAGTTTTTATGAAGTACTAAATATAATTAATTTAACCCTGTGAGTGTTGGAGAAAGCTATCTATCTATATCTATATATTTGTCTGGGACATTAACAGCCGAACAAACCTTAAATACATGGAATTTGATTAGAACATAAGTCGGTTGAGGAGTGCCACAACCGACGAGTGACAAGGTCTGTAAAAAAGAGGGTCCACCTGTTGTGACTAATGTAAGTAAGAAGAGGGTGAGGTGGGGGGGACTACTGAAAAGCGACGACAGGTAAGAAAGGGTCACCTGAGTTTAAATAGGCCGAAAACCCCTCCCACAACTTCAGGCTTACGCTATATATATATATATATATATATATATATTTTATTTATTTTACTTTTTTTTTTTTGTGTCAACATGTTTATATTGACAAATAGCAAAAATCTCAAAGGGGAGAAAAAATAGTAGAATACAGTAGGTAGCCAGAGCTGTATGGAATAACAGCTAAAATATTATCTATTGATATAAAAGGTCCAATATAAGTGAGTAATTGGTGAGTAGCAAAAATCTCAAAATTGTTCCTCCCACTTCAGTCAAAAAGTGAAACATACAATGAGAGAGCAGAATGAGGTGGGTTAAGAAAAACTTATACTTATAATTAAACTGTTAATAGCTCCCGACTGATTCCTCTCTTGCAACTGTCATTAGTCTACTATCCTTACCTTTTGTGTCACTTTACCCCACTCCCTCTAGCATGTAAGCTCATTGAGCAGAGCCCTCAACCCCTCTGTTCCTGTG
Organism: Pelobates cultripes; assembly: GCA_933207985.1. Taxonomy (NCBI): domain Eukaryota; kingdom Metazoa; phylum Chordata; class Amphibia; order Anura; family Pelobatidae; genus Pelobates; species Pelobates cultripes. The sequence goes on from OW240912.1 coordinate 60,588,587, forward strand.
TGTCCAATTTGCCTGGTTACAACTACATGTCTGTTTGTCCACCCACTGTAAAGCGATGCAGAATTTGTTGGCACTATATAAATAATAACATAATGGCATAATAATAATATATGGCACAACTTTTCATATGCGGTGTACAGAAAGTTAAAACATTTGTCGTATTCCAAAGCTTTTTTTATTTAACCATATTGCACAACTTTTCATAATCACAGTGTTAAAAATTAGGTATTTTGTATCATGCAAAATAATTTTCTATAAAACCATATGGCACAGCTTTTTGTATTGTGTAAAACCTGTTTATCTGCAAATAGCACAACTTTTCATATGCAAAACATTAAAAAAATGAAGATGATTGTCTAGTGCAAAAAGCTATTTTTTATACAACCATAGAAAATAAAACCTTTTTTCAATTCTCATTTCCTTTATAGCTACATGTAGCTGTCTAAATTATAAAAAGTGGAGAAAAATCATATAAAAAGAAATAATGACAAAAGCATATCAAGTTAAGTAGAAAATCTGGAAAGGGGAGTTTGTGGAGATTTCCTCTCTGCTCCCGCTGGAAGATCTGTCCCCTCCCGAAAAAAAGTCTAAGGACTCGGACAAGGACCATGACAAGTTCCGGTTCTGGAAGATCCCAAAAACATTTGGGAGTTGGATCCAAGCTTTCTCGATCTAGCGTGATCGGGGAAAAGGTGCCGGAAAAATGTTCTGGCCTTTTCTGTTACCGGGACTGAGTGTGGAACGCTTGCCGTGTGTATGGGGGCCTTAGTTGGTGGCGCTATGACGAGCAATTCCGTCAGTGCCTGGCGTTCCGCCCGGCGACGGGCTGGGACCAGATGGATATTGGGCTCTGGTTGGATATCATGACCTGGCTGGTGTCTCACCAGGGTAAACTGCCGTCCTTTTTGGTGTGAGGGGGGGCGGTGCAGGGGATCCTATCCTGCGGCGTCCGGTCCTCGCAGCCTCGGGTGCTGTTGGCTATATAATGACAGCCAGTGCAAATGGGGGGGCAAGCTGTAAATTCAAGCACAAGTGTTCGGTGTGCGGAGGCAGACACTCTGCGGTCAGGTGCTTCGTGCACGGAAAATCGGGGGACAAGGGTGACACCATGGGGTCTAAGCACGAAGACGCCGGTGGGTGTTGCTGCGATGGTCCCTTGGCTAAGCCGCCATAAGAATCGGAAAGTGGTGGAGGTGCTCCTGGGGGGTTTTCGGGACGTGTTTTGGATCTCTTATCGGGAGCGCGTAGCAACATACGGGAGCACCCTGAGATAGTGAGGGACTAGTTGGACAGGGAGGTGTCATTGGGGCGCATGGGGGGCCTCTTCGTGTCCCCGCACCGGAGGGTTTCGCCCCTAGGTGTGGTGCCCAAGAAGGAGCCGGGGGGGTCTGTGAATGGGGATATAGATGAGAAACTTTGACGGATCTCTTATGCCTTGTTTGACGCTGCAGTGCATATGGTTCGCAGGCGCCCTCATGGCAAAGGCCGACGTAGAGTCCGCACTCCTGCACTGCTTTTTCCTGAAGAAAAGTATTATGTGGACTTGTGCCTCCCTATGTATCATGCTTTTACTTTGAATGTTTTAGCACTTTCTTGGAGTGGGTTGTGCAGATGGAGTCGGTTTGCCCTCGATCCTAAACTACTTGGATGACTTTCTGTGTGTGGGACCAGCGGGCTCACCTGTCTGCTTGTGGCTGCTGAGAACCCTGGAGTCAGTGTTGCAGTCTTTTGGGGTTCCTCTGGCGCCGGATAAGATGGTGGGTCCGGCTACCTGTCTCAGCTTTCTAGGGATCGAGATCGATTCCTTGGCTAGGGAATGCCGCCTGCCTATGGACAAGGTGGTGGAGTTGCATGGATTTGTGGCAACTGCGAGGGAGCTGCGGAAGCTGCCATTGCGGCAGCTCCAATCTGTCTTGGGTAAATTGCAGTTTGCTTGCCGCATAATGCCAATGGAGCTGATTTTTTTTCCCCGCTGTGTTCTCTCCGGTGCTGGTGGGGCAGCCCTGCTGAATTTAGGGGTAAAACATGAAGGTCCTTGCCAGTTAGGGTTGGACCAGCAGTCCAGTGGAAATGGTTCAGGCTGATCCCTCCCCTAGCCTCGGGATTAAGTTATGATGAAGGATGTGCGCACTGAGCCAAAGCCAGTGGTTAGCATGGATAGCATGGCTAAGTCATGGTGAAGGACATGCCCACTGAGCAAAAGCCAGTGGTTAGAATGGATGATATTGCAAGGCCAATTGGAAGGCCAATTGTGGTGTATGGACGAGGGGGGAGGCAAGCGCCCAGGTTATGTTAAATGGTTGGCAAGGATCTGGTAATGTAAGTTGTGGTTAATGAATGTCATGTTAATGTGTTATGTTAATAATGGTATTGTTTCAAATAAAGCTGTGGCCTGTTTGTCACCATTTACGTCTTGCGTCAAGTTATTTAGGGTAAGTAGTTATAAGTAAAAGGGGTTCGTTCCTACAACATCCCAACTACCATCACACAAGCTTTTGAGTAAATTACATACAGTTACATGTTTTTATTGAACACACCATGTAAACATTCACAGTGCAGGTGGAAAAAGTATGTGAACCCCTAGACTAATGACATCTCCAAGAGCTAATTGGAATGAGATGTCAGCCAACTGGAGTCCATGAGATGAGATTGGAGGTGTTGGTTAGAGCTGCCCTGACTTATAAAAAAAAAATCACACCAGTTCTGGGGTTGCTTTTCACAAGAAGCATTGCCTGATGCGAATGATGCCTCGCACAAAAGAGCTCTCAGAAGACCTACGATTAAGAATTGTTGACTTGCATAAAGCTGGAATGGGTTATAAAAGTATCTCCAAAAGCCTTGCTGTTCATCAGTCCACGGTAAGACAAATTGTCTATAAATGGAGAAAGTTCAGCACTTCTGCTACTCTCCTTAGGAGTGGCCGTCCTGTAAAGATGACTGCAAGAACACAGCACAGACTGCTCAATGAGGTGAAGAAGAATCCTAGAGTGTCAGCTAAAAACTTACAAAAGTCACTGGCAAATGCTAACATCCCTGTTATCGAATCTACAATACGTAAAACACTAAACAAGAATGGATTTCATGGGAGGATACCACAGAGGAAACCACTGCTGTCCAAACAAAACATTGCTGCACATTTACAGTTTGCACAAGAGCACCTGGATGTTCCACAGCAGTACTGGCAAAATATTCTGTGGACAGGTAAAACCAAAGTTGAGTTGTTTGGAAGAAACACACAACACTATGTGTGGCGAAAAAAAGGCACAGCACACCAACATCAAAACCTCATCTCAACTGTGAAATATGGTGGTGGGGGCATCATGGTTTGGGGCTGTTTTGCTGCGTCGGGGCCTGGACGGATTGCTATCATCGAAGGAAAAATGAATTCCCAAGTTTATCAAGACATTTTGTAGGAGAACTTAAGGCCATCTGTCTACCAGCTGAAGCTCAACAGAAGATGGGTGTTGCAACAGGACAATGACCCAAAGCATAGAAGTAAATCAACAACAGAATGGCTTAAACAGAAGAAAATACACCTTCTGAAGTGGCCGAGTCAGAGTCCTGACCTCAACCCGATTGAGATGCTGTGTCATGACCTCAAGAAAGCGATTCACACCAGACATCCCAAGAATATTGCTGAACTGAAACAGTTCTGTAAAGAGGAATGGTCAAGAAAAGTATACGTTTTTCTGAGTATCTCATTCTGCTGTATCAGTGAGCTGAACAGAATACTTGAAAGTAAACTGTTAGGAATGTGTAACCAAGAGCAACAATATGTCGCCATGGCATATCAGTTTTAATCTTTAAAAAGACACTGTAAGAACCAAAACCACTACATCTTAATGCACTTAAAATGAATCAAAATTATACAAGCATATCACAAGAGACATTTATAAACAGAAAAATTAGAGGAAAGAATATTCTACAAACAGCCAACACAACGGTTGCTTATGGCCTTGAGAAAGTCTGTGTTTGGCGTCCTTTAATTGTATATTTTCTTGATATTGTAATTGTTTTTAAATATATGTTTCTATAACATCCTGGTGGAATTTCCTCTGTCACCTGGGTCTGGTTGGACGAGAGGATCCGGTGTCTTCATCTGGTGATGTGATATGCTTGTATTAATTTAGTTTAACTGTAAGTGCATTACTTTTATTAAAATATATGGATATATAGTACTGCATTAGTAATTCTTTCTTTTATTTTCATTGTTAAAGGGATTCGCTAGTGCCAGGAAATCAAATCCCTTTTACGGGTACTGTAGAATCCTGGAGTGTCCCCCTCCCTCCTGCCCCCATCCAACTTTGCTGAAGGGGTTTATAGGGGTTTATGTTTCGTACCATGTTAGAACACTGCATTACACACCTATCAAGTCACACAATCTACTTGCGTAAACATTCCTCCTGATCTCCTGACAATGCAGCTTTGTTACATAGTGTCATAGCAATGCTTGCCGTCTGTGATTGGCTGATCGATGCACACTGACTGGGGAACTGTTAACTGGCAAAACTATGGCAAAATTATTTTCCAGATAAGCTAGCTATTCTCCCTTAGTTTTCCATTCATATTTTAGCAGTGTAGAGGACACAGAGCTCACCTATCAGCATGAAGCACCCGTGTTCTAATGTCTCCACTGAAACACACTTGAATGGACACTCAAACTCCTTCACAAGACAAGTATGTGCTAACCCGGAGTGTACCCATCCAATCACAGACCATGTTAGGAAAAGAATATAGAGCACAGCCAATAAGCAGCATCAGTGTTCTCCGTGTGTCCAAATTGTATAAAAAGCATTTGCCCATAACAAACCTCAAATTCTGTGGCCGTCACAACCCATCTTCCAACATTTGACTTATTACCTTAACAAACTCAGACCTTGTTTTTTTTTTCCTGCTCACCCCTTGTCTATTTATTTTTCACTTTTTCCACCTTCCTTTTCTTTTCAATTCCTCATCTGATCAGTTTTTGCTGCCTTCCAACCCCATGATCCACTTTCCTTTTGCTTCCACATATTTATTACATTCTTTTCTCTTACTGTAGCACCACTTTTTCTTAGTTGTAATTTATTTGACCCTTTCCTTTTTTTTAAAACCATATTTGAAATTACATCATTTTTTGTAAAGCCACTCCCTGTTAATGTATTTCCTATGACTTGTGACGTTACCTAATATGTAAATTAGTGCACAATATAAAAAAAAAAAATAATAATTGTCAGATCTAATTACACCATTAAGTATGTGCAAAGAAGGGAACCTTTGTAACATATATGTAGTTATTTATCTGTGAACTGTGGGGAATTCAAAGTGAATTTCAAATTTTAGGCTGCAAGAGTTAAATTGGAAAAAATTGCAGCAATTTTCTAGGTTGGCTAATTTGGCCTAAATTTGAAATTCACTATGAATTCACCTTAAATTCCTGAGGTTATTCACTAAACTCCTAATTGTAGCAAACTGTAATGTAAATGGCAAAACAGAGGTCAAAATGACTGAGTGAATATTATTTTCAGATCCGCAGTTTTTGTCAAAATTTTTGGCATATGGGTTTTCCGACAAGTCTACGATGTGCCGCCAAAAATTTTCAGCAATTTTTTATTTTGGCTAAGTACAAAATTCATGTTAAATTCACTTTAAATTCTCAGAAATGTTCTACTACAGTGTAAATATTGGATGTGTATTCTTAAACAAAGAACAGTTTGATGTGCTGACCTTATTCACTAAAACCCACAGTTGTACAGAATTGACAAGTGCTTTTACATTTGAAATCTAACAAAATATCGATTAAAATGTGAATTGTAAGGAAATTCACAGAGAATACAAATTTAAGATCAAGTTTAATGTAAATTTGTTTTCTTTGAGAATGCTTGTGTTGTTGAACAAATGACGCAGTCTTACTTAGAAGACATGGTCGCAGCTAGTAAGTTGTCCGTGAATTATTATTCTTAGAACACACACAGAAAACAGGAAAAGATAGTATGAGCGTGCTTAAGACTGCTGATCTGTAAAACAGCCTTTCTGTATGAGATGCTGAGCTGACAGGCATCTATTGTTCTGTGTTAGAATTGAACGGAAAGTGGTCATACAATGATAAAAAGACAAATCTACAAATCTGCCTATATAACACTAATATTTTGCCCAGAAGAATAGGTGATTAATTTATTGAGTTTCTCATTCTCAGGCAACAGGTCTTACTGGGGTTGTGGGCAATGTTAGAGCAACATATCATTTTTATTTATTAATCTATTAGAAAAAAATTGACACAACTTATGTCACTGGCAATCTCCAAAATTGCTGGTCCAGCCTGGAGAAGGTGAGTGTGAGCCTGGCATGAATTCATGCAATGTTGCCCACTTAGGGCAGATCTTGGAGAGGATGCAGCTGTTAATCTCTGTGCACGGTCTTGGTTCCCTGACCGCATTCAATGCATTGTAAGTGTGTCTAATGATGCACTTGTGTTCAGCTTGCTGGGGACAGATCATTGGGGATCCTGGATGTTGGGCAACAGAAGACAAACCTAGGATGGTAAGACAGGAGCCTAAAAAAGGCACACTCCCATCGGATCTGAAACTGTTGGAAACATGCTACCGGTCATCTGGTTTCCATGTAAGGTAGTAGGGGTTTGTGCTTGCAAATGCACTGATCTTAGCTCATTAATTGCTAGATCACTAAGAAAGATGTCTCTCTCCAACCTGATTAGTATATAACCATGGTGGGTCTCATTGTTATAAATGGAATATAGGCAGGAGTTTTTTTTAACAGACTTTTCAAAATGTTTACTGCTCTACTAATTAAAGAGGCAGCCACATTTTAAATTTTTATCCAACTTGTACTTTTTTTCTAAGCAATAGTATCATTTCCTAAATACTAGCAGGGTTATTTACTAAAGTGAGAATTGCCATGAATTCAAGGCAAATTTACATGTAAGATCAAAATAGTCAAATTGGAAAGATTCTCCAAGACAGCGATGCGTCCAAATTGGCTATTTTGGCTTTAAATGTAAAATTTGCTTTGAATTCACTTTGAACCACAATTTTCACTTTACTAAATACCCCTGTAAGTTATACATATCGATAAGAATAAGTGTGTGGGGTTTGTGCCACGTTCTGATTCATTAACAATGCTTCCACACTAGTCTTAGCTGTCAATGAAGTGTCTTGGAAAAAGTAGCAATGCTTAGAATATAGAATCTATGTATTTCCATTTCATTATTCAAAGATTTGAGTGAGACATTGTGCATACGCCTGAACAGGTCTGCCTTACAGATGACTGTGCACACTGTGAAAGCTGTCATATCAGAATATAAATGAACCATAACAATCCCGTCTCCTTAGACAGGTGGAGTGCAGTACAGTATGTATGAGCAAGTTTCCGTTTCTATCAGCGTGCAAGTCTGAAATGGGCACTGGTTTAAAAACTGCATTAAATGTTACATTAAATTGCTCTTATTTCTATGGCTAGGCTAATGTCCGGATAATTAACTTACAAGATTTTGAAGCTTAGATCAAACACTTTAGAGAGGATCATTTGTCAAGTAATGGGTTTCTTCAACCGTCACCTAATCCCATATGATGTTGTGTTCACTATAGGCATGTTTGATGGGTGTGCTGGGGACGGCCCATTACCCCAAGCCACAATATAACATTAAGACCTTTCTCATGCAAATGGGGTTGCTCATTAAATCAGGAATTTTGGAGAACTAGCAAGGCCCATAATTTGCCAAGATGGAAAATAACCGAGTTGTGGAATATTTCCAATTTAATTTTTTAGGTGTAAAATTTTAAATTTTCTACAATAACCATGAAATTGTAATTTTATATAATTGTAGCACACATCATGCTGCTGCTGTAAAGATGGTTACCATACAACAATTTGGGCAGAAATAAACAGTTGAAATGCGGTTACATATACTGGATAACAGCTCTTTTAGTGGAATTTAGCAACTTGTAATTCCCTAAAGAGAGAGAGTGTGAAAACATATACAATTTGTACACTCATAGGGCCCAATATTCATCTGTACTTTGGCAGGCCCTACCTAAGATGGCACCTGGGAGGCCACAAGGCTTTAGCAACTCAGACTACTCCCAAGATCTCATGCCTCACAGGCCCCTAGCAGTGTGTAACAGAGGACAGACTGGATGCGAATGTTTTTATCTCTACCAAAGGGGACATAAAAAAGCTTCAACTTGACCTGTGATTGGTGAACTATAGCAACGTATTGGGCATGTTGAGTCCTGAGAGGGGTAACCTTGGAAACCACTAAAAGATACCCAATCTCAAGTGGAAACACTTAACCACCAGGACCCGTACTAAGGCTTCACTTGAGGAGCATCACTGCCAGATAATACAAGCCCCAACAGGGAACAGGAGACTTGGTGCCAGGCAAAAGATGATGCACAATTCCTGTGGTTGTAGGGCCCTCCACATGACATTTTTTTTTGCTGAAAGGATAGTCGGAGGCAGGGGAGTTTATGTAATCACTTATACAGGGCCCCTAACTACTTGCCATCTTACATTCTACAACCTTTGATTTATATTTGATAGAAAATCTAATATTAATATGTGAATGTTTTTCCTTAAATGCCCTTTTTGGATGCCTTATCAAACCATAATGATTTACAAATATCAAACAAAAATGAGTGCAAACTATGACTTCTATAGCCAAGAATGCAGTGATCCACATAAAAATAAAGAATTGGGAAAATGAAACGCTGTTTTATAAAACAACCAGCTCTGTTAAACGTTACAAATGGACTGTCACATTCAGATTACTCAATGCTGCAATAAGCTTTCTGCCTTGATACTAGGAACAGAACAGAACCCAATCTCTTGGTGCATGGGTAAAAGCTGGGAGGAAATTAGGAGTTTAGAGGGTTTGCTCACTACTACCCCAAAATCAAACACTCACTACATGAAAACCTGATTTCACTGGCTGAGATAATTGTTCTGTCTAGACTTCCCTAATGAAGATGGTGCTGGCATGATGCCTTGGTGGGATGTGGTTAGGGGTTCATCCCCTCCATCTGGGCTGTCCTGATTCTGCCAATGGGGTGGCTTTAAAGTGGAGATTGTAGCTCCACCTTCCGGACCTGTCAGTCAGAGAGCTTGGAATTGCACTTCTTAGTTATCACGCTAACTCGTGCCATTGTTGTGGCACACAGCGTGTTGCTATGGATAACTGATTCAATTCTTTTCAATGGTGGCATGCACAGTGGATATATTTTTAATACTTCTCTATGAGAAGCATTTGATGGGACAATCAATGGAAAGTAGTTTTATGATGTCAACATGGGTGATTGAGCTAGAATACATCGTAGGTATAAAGCCTAAAATATATATTTTTAATAACATGTAAAATGGGGCATAACATGACAATACTAATGTCACCAAAAAAGAAAAATATAATTTTTGCACAGAGTATTCCTTTAATGTCATTTTTGCGTATCTCAAAATCTCACCAAAATAAATTATTTTTTCAGCATCTTACATGTTATTTCCTGACAGTACAAGAGTTCACTGCTTGCGTTCACTGGCACAGTGTGATGTCTCTGAGCATGCAAGACCTATATTTTAACAAAACCTTGCAGAGAGTCTTTTGATCCTTTGACTGGCACAGAGATGTACAGCATTACGGAATCTCTGTAATGTATCAGTGCAGAGTGATTAATCTATACATTTCTGTTTTATGTCTTGGATATTGTATAGCACTTAAGTTAAAAGGTTAGCAATAATTCAATTTAAATGGCCTTCATATAAAATATGTATGCAAAAATTATGGTATTTACACAATCTGCCTTTTACTATTACAAAAAAACTGAGTATTTTAGAGAAAGTAGTTATTAAAATGCAAAGCAATAAAAACTACTACACATTAAATCAAAGCTGTATTCTGACTGAGTTGATGGAATTTTTAGCTAGAATTTAAATCAAGTTCAGGAAAGGGACACTTCCGGCACCATAACCATAACAGTCCATAGTACTGATTATGATTCGTTTTTCATACTTTCCTTGACACCCAAAGCTCCTGTACCTGTTTTTCCAAGATAGAAATGATAGCCTGGAACTACACTCTACACATTGCTGCTATACAAGGTTCAACAACTTGGGACAGAAAATACACCTTAAGGGGAAAATGACTTAGGACCGAGAGCTGGGACAGCCCTGACGATAAACTGTACCTTAACGGTTTGATGGAAAGCCAAGGCAAGATACGAAAAGACTCAGTGCACTATAGTGAATACAATGAGCCGCGGTGGTTATCTTGCCTAGAGTGTCCTTTTAACCACAAAATGCACTGATCTGAACAAAATAATGCCAGATTGCTTTCTGCTTTAAAATGAAGAGTTCCCGGAGCCCTAAATGGAACTGTCACTGAACTATGACTGTTCCTTGTTCCTTCTCCTCACTAAATGTTACTGTAGCATTTACTGGGGTGAATAATGTAGTGGAGATGGGGAAAACACTTACTTCTACTGTATTTCTGCGTAGAAGGGGCTTTGCAGTTACTCGATGCCTCAGATATGTGCGTGGGCACTCAGACGTCTAATGAAAAAGAAATGTCATGTCTGCATGCCTGTTCCTACTTGTGCATGCACTCGCCATGTTTACAGCACAGCAAGAGTTAACTCATTTTAATTATACATTAAAATAAAATTGACTATTAATAATGTTTAATAAGTATAGCTCAAGCAATAGGTAACTTCTGGTTAACTGTTTTGTTATACTAAAATTTAGGAAGTGACAGTTCCTCTTTAAAAGTGCAGATGGGAAAATTCCACAACATTGTCATACAAACTTTGAGGTTCTCTAAAAATTTTATTTTGTGTAAACTCTCTGTATTTTAGTGGAAGTACCATTGTCTCTCTCTAACGTTCTTTCTTGATTGTATTATTCTGAAATGTAATAACTGTCAGTTTATAACCATCTGTTTCCAGGTATTAGTCAGTATCTGTTTTTGGACGTTGGCTTGGGAATCATCAAGGGCAGTACAATCTGTGCACAGCAGGTCACCTACATCACCTGTTACTAGTAGTAATGCAGCAATGGAAAAACTACTGTCAAGCTCGTTAAACTTTATAAGCATTACACTAAGATTTTAGAGATGACTATAAGTTAACTTTATATGATTCTGAGGAAAATAAAATGCATTGTAATTTAATATCTGTGTATTATCTGTATAAAATGTACAATTCCAAGCAGATCAGTCAATTGAGGGATCTCTTGGGGTTTCAAATCACATGTCCACAGTACATTCTGGAGTCTAAGGAAAAAGAACTCTGTCCTACCCCTGGCTATATTTCCACTAACCCCGCACCTTCCTCTGTTTTATGCTCACTCATGCCCACTACACCAGAGATTTCTGCTCTGCTTCACCCCTCCACCCCCACCACTTGTTCCCTCAAACCTATACTCTCACATCTCACTCACACTCTGTCTCCTCCTCTGGCTCTGCCCCTCACAAAATATTTAATCTCTCTCTCTCCTCTGGCATGTTTACTTCACCATTCAAGCACCCACCGATCACCCTGATTCTAAAAATGCCCATCCTTGACTCTAACTCTTTATCCAACTGCCATCCTATCTCACTACTACACATGATCCTCAAGAGTGTTGTGTATGCTCTATTGACCAACTTCCTTTAGTCCAATTCTCTGCATGACCCGCTTCAGTCCAGATTCTGCACTTGTCACTCTGTAGAAACTGCCCTGACCAGAGTATACAATGATTATGATGCTAAAACCAATGGTCGCTACCTTCTCCTAATTCCTCATGACTTTTCTGCTGCTTTAGACACTGTTGATCATCACGAACTTCTCTGTAACCTCAGTCTATGAAAGTCTGCACTTTTCTGGTTTTTCTCCCAACTCTTCCATTGCTCTTTCAGTGTTTCATTTTCTGGCTCTTCCTTTCCTCCGCAATGCCTCTCTGTTAGTGTTCCCTCTACCGAAGACCCCTCTTCCCTCTGCCGAAGATCTGCATCTATTCTTTGTTCCTACACACACCTCTGATGCCTGCCTCTAAGACTTCACATGGGCTGCTCGGTCTCTGTGGAACTCCCTTCCCTGCTCCATTAGACTCTCACCCAGTTTCAGTTCCTTCAAAAGATCATTAAAAACTCTTTAGCAAAGCATCTCAATTAAACTGTTAATAGCTTCCTCTCCTGCAACTGTGTCATCCAATAAACTAACCCTTCATTGTAAACTATTCTAGTAAACTACTTTTTTTCACATACATGAAATACATAATTATCTCTTGTGCCACTTCACCCCACTTCCTCTAGAATGTAAGCTTGCTCAAATATAGCTTCTGCACAGCTCCCTAGCGTGTGCTGGCAGCGGGGATATGACATTACTACAAGCCACACATGGGACCTGTGCAAGAAGAGCATGGTGATCCCTGCGCCGTTCACTGGCCAATCCAGCCTTCCCAGAGCAAGGTAGAGAGGCTGGGTGGATCTCTTAATAAATGTGTGTTTATGTCTGTGTTTGAGTGTGTATGTCACTGATTATGTGATTATTTATTTATTTTTTTAAGTACTTTCCTGATATTGATATTTTAGCTGTTTAGTAGATAATTCCCTAAATTAGTGCCCTTAAATATGGCAATTTCACTTAAAGATAGCAATAGGGGAGTTAGGTCAACAGATTAAACAGTGTATTTGCCAGATCAGAACAAGAATTCCAGGTGGCTAATTTGAATTCTTTGCAATTTTGTTGTCTGACAGCATGCAGCCATTGTTACCCCATCCCCCTGTGGAAATTATTAGTGCCCCCCTCCCCAGTTTTATTTGTGGTGCCCCCTATTTATTGTTCACCAATGCATAAAACACTGGTTTTAATTAGAGTTAATCTTTCTGTGTTGGTCCACCCCCTCAACAAAATAAAAACAGAAAGAAAAGAGCTTAAACTTACCTCTTTACCATCGCTAAAACCAAGTTCTCCTTTAAGTCCAATCTCCTTGGCTGACATCACTTCCCCTCACCTATAGGGGAGGGCGGACTGAGGAGAGGACATGAACATTGTGGAGGGCCATGCCATCATTGGCTGTCTAGCACCAGCATGCTGGTGTTACACCAATTTTGTACACAATTGACATTAACCAACTCAGATTTCTTGTATCCATGTTGGCTAATGTCTTCCAGTGACCATACCAGAAGTGACACCACCAGAGGTGGAGTTACACCTCTGGCAGCAGAGGAGTTAAACTCTGTATGCAATTGTAGCGGACTAGCCCCTGTACAAGAGTCAGCCCCGGTTTCCTGGAGGGGCCTACTTGCTCGCTACCTGCCCAGTGACTATGGTCCCGAGAAGATGTGGCCCTTTAAACACAATGGCTGGGCATAATGGAGGTTGGCCTGGCACTGAGAGCCAGCCAAGGACATATGGAATAGCAGAGACATTGGACTGTACAGCGGATTCATTATTACTTTGCTATTTAACTACTAAGACTTCCGTATGGATTTGTCATAAGGCTTTCGTGTGGATTTAAAAAGCATTCGTTTGATTGTTCACCTAAAACTGTACTGACTTCCTGCATTCGGTATACAAAGTAAATCTACTGGACAGCCCTGATACTTCAATCTACCTACCTGTTCATCTAATACATTCTTATTGAAACCCGCAAACGCTTTGTTCAAGTCTCTGGGTGGCCACCATTTCGGGAATTTAACACGTGGCGGCGGCCATCTTAAACTCCCGAACAGCTGTGTTTTGCCGTCAAGTGTCTGGAACTAAAATCGGACACTCAACTAGGCAAACCCCGCTGAGACCTCCAGACTTCCATAAATTTGTGCCGAAACTACCGAACGAGCCGCCGTTCGGTAGAAAGACTAATGCAAACATGGGGATTCACACGAACACCAGTATAGCCATGGATGACAAACATTTTGTGACTTTTATTCCGCGAACGGAGACTGACCACAAGGCCAAAACTTATGGAACTATTTTAGGCTACTGTTGCCTGTGCGGTCATTTAAAACTTTAAACCCCCATAACTCCCGAACCCCTGGTCCGATCTGGGTGATTTTTGAATATGTTGCTCACCCAGATCAGGGCTACCAGGGGATACCACATTTAGGGGTGTACATAGTATATTTGGGGTACATCTAAGAACTGAGGAAAAATGTGTACATTTTAATTGTTATCTGTTAAGCTGAGGGGAGGAGATGTTTGGGAGGTAACATCTATTTGATTGGATACTGTAGTAATTATTGTGGGTGTCTCCCTTGCAGGGGAGAACCGCATAAAAGCAGGGTATGTGAAATAAAGTTAAGTTCTACTCCTGATACTGTGTGTCGTCCAGTTATTGGGAAAGGTGATGGGATATTATTGGATTGCCTTGCTGATTGTGTTTGCTACGCTGTTGGATTATTCTATTACTGTGGATGTTTCTCCTGGGGTTACTACTTGTTCCTGAGCCACACCTGGACTACCAGCGGAAATAGTCTGTGAGAGACCAGCGTTCCGTTACAGCAATATTTAAAAGTGAAACGCTGAACATATACACTCCAGGCATCATGACTACTTCAAATCACTGAAGTGGTCACAGAGCATGGGGTAACCTTTTAATTCTATAATTATCCCAGTTTTGCTTAATGTATGCTAAGGACCTGTTTGACAATGCATGATTCATCCAGTAATCCGATGACGGCACATTTTTATTGGAAAGAACAATGTTAATATCAGTCTGCCCAGGAAACAAACTCTAATTTCCTTTCTCAGCTCACCTAAGTCTTGACAGAAGAATTATTTTTTTTTTTTATATTTGCCAGATGTAGACTGAAAACCATTACAAACTGCAAACAGTATTTTCTCTTTTCCGCAAAGATCAATTCTCAGTATATTTATTGTATCTGCAGGAGATTTCTGACTTTTTATTTATGGTCACATGAAACATGTTGCAAACATACAAAGTTCAGATTCGCCATTCAAATTCAAGGTAAACCTCATTTGTACTGGTTAAAAGTAACACAAAGTAAAAATTTATATATCAGCAAATGTTGCCTAAAGGAAAGACCTGCTTATGAAAATTTCAGAAGCAAACTTTGAATATATTATACAGTGTAAAAAAAATATACTAAAAAGAAACCCACAACGATATAACTGCCTGGTTATCAGCTTCCTGCAGTGAGTTCTCCGCAGACTAAAAAGTATCTGACACTTGTCAGAAAATCCTAATCTTTCCATTGTTGTTAATGGATCAACACTAGGTAGCAGGTCCAGTTATCTGAAAATTGTAAACAGAATTGCTCTCTCCTCGGTTCTTAATTATTCTTGTCCACACCTCTCTAATGTCTCCTCTGCCCGATGCTTTCAAACGCTAAAGTTACATACAAACACACAACTGCATTCAGACGCCACCCTTCAATCTAAATGCCAACCCACCCCTGCATTTAAATGCCAACATTCCGCAGAAATATAAGATTTGTATAATTTGTTCTGGTCCAAATCGAATTTCGTCTGAATTTTGGGCCGATTCGGCAATTTGGAATAGTCTAAATTTCCTAATCAATGGAAAATGAAAGCTAAAGCAAACCTATTCGGAATGAATCAATTTGTTTCGGATCCATTGATTTTATTAAAGATAGCAAGTCAGAGAGTTATATACTAAACAACTGAAAGAGAAGAATTGAGAAAAAGGCTTTTCTTAATTTTGGTCTTTCAACTACTTAGTAGATAGCTCCCTAATTTGCAATCCTCACGTGGGATTACCAATTAGGGCACTGATTAGCAGATATCTTCCTTATTTGATTGCCTTAATTAGGATAGGATTGAAGGGTGTATTTGTTTGTAGTTTTGGCGTTTCTATCCTACACAAGGGTTGCAAGAGAGTTTCTTAATTTAGATTTTTCAGAAGTTCAGCAGGTAACTCCCTAAATTGCTACTTGGTAACTTTGTAAATGCCACTTTCATTCATTATCCATAGGGAATAACGGACTTCCAATTTTCGCATATCAAATTTTCGGACAAAATTTGTTTTTTCTGAATCAATATTTTACAGATTTTAGATGACCCACATTTAAAATAATAATGAATCTGAAAAAAAAACACATTTATTTCACGGCCACATCACTAGCAAATACACCCTTCTATTCAAATGCCAACACACACCTACATTCAAACTTTAATGCTACACACAAATGCACATCTACATTCACATATTCCATACAAAAGCATGCTTCCATTCAAACGCACTGAGATTACTCACAAACACAGCCCTGCATGAATGGCTAAATGTAGTGGCAGAATTACTGCAAGTGCAGCAGGTGCGGCCCATGGACGTAGGGCAGCCCGATGGGTGTTGTTGAACAGGGACCTGGTCAGGTGCCCCGGCCCTTTAAGAGCACAGTCAGGCCCCTGTGGTATTGGCAGCTTGGGAGGAAGTGAGAGCTGGTCACTTCCTCCCAGATATATAACATGCTGCTGGGGAGAGGCTGAGTAGCACAGGCAGCAGGGAAAGACAGAAGGAGTGAGCTGCTGCAGGCCCATATTAGTCTCAGCCAGCAAAACCTCAAGGAAGCCACCCTCCTGCAGACAAAAGGTATGCTAACAGGAGGGTGGCTGCAAATATAAAAATATGATATGCATGTTTGTGTCAGTGTGTGTATATTTCAGTGTGTCTATCTGTGTATTTGTCAGTTTATATATCAGTGTGTGTATGTCTCAGTGTGTGCTTGTGTCAAGTTGTGCGTATCAGTGGGTGTGTCAGTGTGTTTCAGGTGTGTCAGTATATGTATGTGTCAGAATTAGTATCTCTGTGTCTGTGTTTGTGTCAGTGTCTATATGAATGTGTGTTGATGTGTCAGTGTGTTAATGTGTTTGTATATCTGTGCAAATATTTATGCATGTGGTAGTGCATGCGCATGCATCCAAGCAATCTTCACCTTTATACACACCTCCCTGCATGTTACTTGCACAGTCTTCCTACACACTTCCTGTAAAAAGATCTAGTTTTTAAACTGAGAATCTCCTATCTCCTGCTCTGTTAATAGCTTTCTAGACCCCACAGGAGTTTGCTACTATGTGTGTTTTAATGTAAATTTACAGAGCAAGAAATATAATCCTAATTAACATCTGACTGAAAGTGAAACCATTTTGTTTTCATGCAGGCTGTGTCAGTCACAGCCAGGGGAGGTGTGGCTAGGGCTACATAAACAGAAACAAACTTGATTTAATTTCTAAATGGCAGAGAAATGAGCAATGAAACTGCAGGGGCATGATCTATACACTAAAACAGCTTCATTAAGCTACAGTTGTTTTGGTGACTATAGTGACCCTTTAAAATTTAAAATAGCTGAATTGGAAAAATCATCAGAGCCAACTATGCTTCCAGTTTGGCTACTTTGGTTTTAACATTTAAAATTAAATTTGATTTCCAAACAATTCTAATTTTAGTAAATAACTCTCATTGTGTTTACTATATACGTTCCTATCTCCTGCTTTGATAAGGATCTGCTACATGTACTAGCAGCCACACAACAAATCACTAGTAAATGTGTTTAAATTAAACTCACCATGCAATAAGGGAAAACCTTCTGTATATATTCTGTTTACATTTAGCCTCATTCCAACTCAGTAATATCTATGTATATATATGCTAGGCTAGTATGTATAGGCCAAGCATTTTAAAATTAAATTTAACCTATAAATTACCACTTAGCGTTCTCTTTCCTCCAGTTCTCACTATGCAGGGGAAAAAAAATCATTTTCATGGCTCTTTAATAAAACTTGAAAACAACAGAATTGTGCATATTTTACTTAAAGGGACACTATAGGCACCCAAACCACTTCACGTTGACCCTGTAATGTATAACATTGTCGTTCTACAGGAACAGCAATGAGTGGGGAAAGTGCTCAGCAAGTTTGTATAGTAATTCACACAGTTATGTCACTTGCAATGGTAATTTGTAACACGTAATAATATCTCCATGCTTTGGTTACAGCAGTACATGTGGTTACACATTAATACTAATGTACATTCACCTGATTATAGGATTTTCTCATACAGACGTCACAGATATATACAGCCACCAGGGTGTGAAATGTCACAGAAGTAACAGCTGAAGGTGTTAAAAGCCAAGCATGGTATACGTTTATGTTTCCTGTGATTGTATTACATATTTAATTATGGGAAATCATTCATATTAGTTATCACACAAGGTTTTGTTTTTCTAAATTTTAACATTTAGATCTTTAAAAAGGTAACATTAAGTACTGAGATAAAAGCAATGTGGTCAGAGTACGTTTGAGATTGCAAGCTCATTTGGGCAGGGCCCTCTTCACCTACTGCCTCCGTTTCATGTGTGTTTTGCTGAAATTAAATGTTTGTCTTGTTTACCTATTGTACTGCGCCGCGGTATATGTTGGTGCTATATAAATGATTGTAATTGTAAATATTATACATAACATTAACAGGATACAGAAAGATGGCTGATAAGTAGGTGTCACGGTCTCTTTAGTGTAGTTAGACTACATCCTCATAATGTAGAGACATATTCTTTGTCTTCTCCACTATGGAGTAGAATAATAATTAAAAAAAATAAGCACTGCCAATTATGTTGCACTTTCTGTATACCACTTTTTCTTTAAAAAAAAAAAAAAAAGTAACAATTTGAATAAATAGCTTAGAAATTCATGTTGCACAAAGATTTATGGGATATTCACAGGGGCTCCCATTGAGACCATGATTAATGGACAAATTGCTACCACGTCCTAGCATCAGCAAAAGCTGCACATCATGGAGATTTCAGCACATAGACAATACTTTTTAATTTGCTTTTATTAAACAAACCAATAACCATAACCACTACAGCTCACTTTTTTAAAATTCTTTTTAGCTCCATACCATGTAATTTTCATAGAACCTGATGTTATTGGTTTGTAACCAATTTACATCTTCATAGCTTTGCAATGTCCCTAATTACGCTTTTCCTTGATATACTGCATATCTGTTTATTTGGCCATCCAGAGCTCACCTCCCCCCTTTACAGAGCACCTTCTGAAGTTCTCCAATCATTCTTTCAGCTACTGTATGTACCATCACCCATCCATCAGCTTATAGGATGCTCACTATACTAAAATCACACACAATAGTGACACGCACATCGTGGCTCACATCATTCTTACCCTGTGCTATTAAATCATAATTAATACTTTATAAAGTCATATATTACTTCTACCTTTTTTCAAATTCCTTGAATACCAGGTTTACATCCCTGTTATCCGCAGGTCAATTCACTTTAATATCTCTCCTTTAAAGTCCTCCATTAAACAGCTCTGTCACTATACATTAATTTTACATAAATCAGTTTAAAACAATATTCTCATCGTTATTTGGCTTTATTACAGTGTGGAATTGTGGGATATTATCTCAAACTCAGACACCGTCACTGATAACAAAGATGTTGCAGACAGCCTATGTTGTAAACAGCCAAAGAGAATCTGTCATATGGTGAATCTCCCAACATTCAACTGACCAGGGAAGACCATCATTTTTGTAAATATAATTTTTTTTATTATTATTTTTTTTTACTTCCTGTTCATACTGATAAAGAATAACAAGATTAGCTAGAAATCTTTTTTGCATTTCATAGAGAAACAAAGGAACTGAATAAAATTAAATAACAAATATATGTTTTGTTTTCGTTTATAAGGAGTGATATTATAAAGTGTAGAGAAACGTTGTCATAACAGAAACTCTTCAGCCAGATGTTATTCCTATAGAAATCGTGACATAAAAACACTAAAATAACTCTTGGTAAACTGGAGGATGGGAAGTTAATCATCTACAAATTTTCCTTTTCATTGATCTCATCGCCTTAAAAGATTCTGCATTAATCATTAGAGTATAAAAGCGGAGTATGTGTGGTTTAAACATTCATTTTCCCTTTAAAATGATGTTGGAAGATATTATTAATAATGTACCAACACTTATTTGCCTCAGAGATTTTTTCTGTTCATGCATTTAGCACTCTTCCCAACCCATTACACTTACAGCACGAAGCATACATGTTCTTTCTTATGGCATGCTTTGTAAAATCTTTCTAACTAATTCAGAAGGGAAGAAGGAGGGGACAAATGGGTCAGGAAGTGTCCTACAGGGCAGAATGTTGAGGAACCCAACATTGCTGCCATCAGAAGTCAAGGTGTCCCTTACCACACAACTCTCTGGCATCCCCTCAACACATTCGTTTGGACCACATACCACTACTAGATCCCCTGCCTTTGCTGGAACCATAACCACAGTGCTGTAGCCACTGACAAAGAACCTGGTGCATTGCATGTCATTAGTATAATGGTAAACAAGTTTGACAGGTTAAAATAAATGTTTGAGTATATTTCAAACAGATTAAGCATTATAAAAATAAGTAACAAATTATATGCTATATTGAGAAACACTGCATTTGTTAAAAGTTTATTCCAAGCAGGGATAGGCTCATTCCTTTTCTTTAATTAAGTGATATGTTAAAATATGCACAGAAAAAAACAATGCAAAATTATTAATGAAAAGTGAAGTCACTTTTAAAAGAAAATGTAAAAAACACTTTCAGGGCATACTGAGCTAACCCGATACCGCCAAAATGCCCAGAGTTACTGATCACTGCTGGAGAAAGTCTAATTGTGCATCTATCATACGCCACTATAAGCTCATTCTATGCTCTTATAGTTCAGCTCTATACTCTGCAAAAAAAAAAAAATACTTCAATACCCTCAAAACCAGACTATCCCTAGAACCCAAAAACCTCTTTCACACTTTTAGCACTATTCTTCGCTCTGTTGACGCTCTGTTGCACCCAGCACTGCTATTCTGCGTCCCCCTACAACTTCACTGGGGCCACACATTGTCCAATCATAGGCTACTTATAGAGAAGTCTGTAATAGGACCATTTCATCGGCTCAGAGCACATGCCTGCTCTCTGGGTCGACTAGGATTGACCCAGGCACACAATTCCAAATATTTCAAGCTGAAACACTGCACATATTGACTCCTACCACCATGACCACTTCAAATCACTGAAGTAGTCATGGTGGTTGGAGTAACTATTTAACAGATAATTTTCAATATTAACTTTGTCAGCTTTTGTGTAAATTCATTTTGTTTTGTTCTGTTGGTGTAAAGGCAATTGGAGAATTTACATTCTTTCCAGATACCCCTAAGGGCCAGCCAAAGTGGTAACCCCCTGCTCCTATGATCCCATATTAGTATAAGGGGGGTTACATTTTCCCTCCTGCCCCTATCGCCATGCTGTGAGTAGGCGCATGTCTACTAAAGAGTAAGATGCTCATTGACATAAGAAAAGAGTAGCCACTGGGCTGCCCAGTACCTAAACTAATAAAGGGGGATCTGGCACAGGTCTTCCATGCCCCCATGGTAGAGCACTTATTGATGTAAGTAACTGGGGGAAATCATAGTGACCAGTGCCTCACAGGCTATTAAAAAGTGTCTAGTGTCCCCCTCCTGCCCCCACCAGTCTTTTTTTATAACAGTGAGCAGCCAGCGGCAGACATGCCATTACTCTCAGCACAGCGGGAAGAAGGAAGGATTTAACCCACCTCATTTACTAATACTAACTATTTTTTACTTAGTATTAGCGTAGTTGTCCTAAATATTAAAACTAGGTAAAGTCCTTCCTTTTTGCAATTTTGGTCTTCCAGTTTAGTGGATAGCTCCCTAAGCCATAAGGAGAAAAAAAAGGTGCTATATACTAAACACAGCTCCCTTAAATATGGCAATCCCACAAGGGTACCAATTTAGGGCGTTATCTACTAAATTAATGCATAATACAGCCGATTGGAATTTGATTCGTCCAAATACTTGCCAAATTCTGTCCATTAATTAATGAACAAACAGATGAAATTCGGTTCAGATGAAACAAAAGTTGTGTCAGGGCCCAAGTCTACGGTGTTATCTTTTGACTCAACTTTGACTCAACTTTGTGCACCAGCACTGTCAAGGAGAGGATATGATGGTCTGTACCAGCTGCAGATACAGACAATGCGGTACACCACCAGACCACAAGGGAATATATATTAAAACAGCCACTGAACCACTAGGGAATAAACTCTATCAGCAGCTAGACTACCAAGGAATATATATTAAGAGCCCCAGGGTGAGTGATTTCTCTGTGCTTGTGTGTGTCAGTGTATGTATCTGAACGCATGTGTCACTATTTGTGAATATGTGTGACTATCAGTGCATGTGTGTATCTCTGTGTGTAAATGTGTTTGTGGACATCTGTGTATGGCAATGTATGTGTGTAAATGTGTATGGCAATGTGCACTTGTATATGTATTTGTGAATACACACCTGCATGCAATCAGAAATATTGCACACAAACACACCATTGCAATCAAACACCAACACTGTAAACAAAAACTGTTGTGACAGTAGTCACCATCACCTGGAGTTTCAGACAGACACTTTATGTAGGACCCTGGACTACTCCTATGTCTAAGTCACCATGTGCCCATTATAATTGCAGGTTATGTATTGTTGTGTTATGGCTAGATGTTTTCTGTGCCTTTCTGTCCTGCTGCTGCTTCCTACCAACCAGGTGGGTTTGGCTCTGGAGACTGTACAGTGCCACCTGTTGGTAGCAACAGCAATATGCACTACCTGAATAGCAAGGCTTGTTAATTTGCATATTCAGGTAGATTTGTACATCATGGTTTCTGCAGGCAGAAGAGATATTTCACATTATTGTCTTCCCCACCCCTTTATAAATATGTTGTTGTCATTATAAGTCCCTGTATGTTAGTTACTTTTGGAACTAAGTGTCCTGTGTGGATTTTTTTTAGGATCCCAGTAACAGAGTTGTCTTACCTGTTGACTGGCTGCATGTTTCCTCTAACCCGGAGGTAAATCAAAGAGAGCTAGGCCTGAGAGCCACAAGTGTCTTTATAAAGACAAGAGCTGTCACATTGCAGGCAGAGGAGCATACCTGCATGGAAGAAAGGCTGCAGTGGAATAGGCAGAGGGGCGATACCTGACTGGAAGGAAACCTGCAGCCTGATTGGGTGGAAAAGCTCCAGAGAGACCCCAGTCAAGCCTCGGCCACTGGGATTGAAGCACTCCAATGACTTCAAACAACTAAGAAGCAATCAAGCAACCTGGGAGGAGGTACTCGGTCAGAGTACAGGAGCTCTATCACAGCTGTCCGGCATTCAAACACCAACACTACACACAACAACAACATTGCATTTATATACCAACACATGTCTGCATTTAAACATCAACACTAATTAAAATAACATTGCATTCAAGCGCTAACACTACACACACAGACCATTCCATTTAAATGCCAACACTACACACAAGCACACCCCCTACACAAACATTCACAAACAAATATACTTCATACAAAAAAAATGCCTACATTCACAGTCTTTGGGTGTCTGCATGGGTCAGTGTGCGTCTGCATGGATCAGCATATGTCAGTGAGTGTGTGCGTCAAGGTTTTCATTACAAAAAAAATCAATAATTTTACGTTCTTGGGGTCTATCATGCATGTGTTTATATGTAGGCATGTATATTAGTATATGTGTATTATATTGCTATTTATATGTGTATTATATAACTATTTATAAATCCAACCCTGGATATGATATAAAAAAATATATATACTATTTCATTGAGTACTAATTTATAGTTATCAGTATGTCAAGAAGGTGTCAAAACAGACACTACAGGAGTGAGAAACGTATCAGCAAGAAGTAATGGGTTTATTGTATAAAATATAACTTTGTCTTAAATAATGGAACTAGTTCTAGACAGCAGAGATCCATCTCAGCTTCATTCTATGCCCAACTTGGTATTGTGGCAGCACGGCTTACAAAAACATATCTGTTCAGACATCTGTTAAACACGTTCAAGGTCTGCATTCTACAGCTACCATGAGCTTTCACAAAATGTCAGAATTGACTACTAAAAAGGGGAAACTTTGTCTGAGCCAGCATTATAATCTGGGTTAAAAAGGAACAAAAGAAGAGAATGAAAAGAAAAAATATAAAACATATATTTCCAGGCTGTATGAAAAGGGAGCCTAATACAGTGATAATAATTACCAGCCTCACAATCTGACAAAGAAATAACAAAGGGATTATAGTGACAGAAATGCATCATAAAGGTTTTGATGATGTTATTATTAACAGGGCAGTTCAAGGTTATAGAAGAGCTGAGTACTTGCCATCAGGCTTGGAAAATTGGTATCACAGTAAAGCCGACAGCAAATAAAAGAATATAGCACTTACATAGCAAAATTACTCAACCACCAGAATTGAGTTGTTGTTGAACGTCAATACCCAAATAAAGGGCATTATAGCTAACAACTGCCAAAGGAGAGCAGATTCATCAAATTTCTCATAAAGTGTGTGTGTGTCACATTTGATAGGTTTGCTTGCTTTTCAAAAATATGTATTTTAAAGTGGCAACAGTTAGTAAATGATGTGCGGACACACTCAATCCAAGTTTCATTGCTACATATTAACGCAAACAATGACAATATTCAGTATTGGGCTTTTGCATTGAGGTTTGTATGCATCAAGGCCACTTTTACCAATTGAGGCCTTCTATTCCACACAAACATTGCTAGCCACTCACAAGCATACACGAGCCTAACTATCAACACGCACACAGACACAAGCACACACAGCCGCACAATAGCACATCTTAGCACACATAAATAGAAAGAAACTGGCACACAGAAAGACAGAGATAACAGAGGTAACATTCCACTCTTGGATGTAGTTGGACACACATTATTACAATTCTTCTCACTCCAGTTTAATACCGTGCCTACGATGTTTTGGATAACAATGTATGTTGATACTATAAAAAGAGTGAGAGTTATGATGGCTGGACCTAACAGTAATAACTAGGAGGGACCTGACAGCATTCAAACACTATCTGTAAAAATTAAAATGTTTATTATAAATACTTTAAACAATGGCATTTCCTTTTAGATGTACTGCTTTCAGGTAGGACTCTGAAAAAAACAACAAGAGTTTGCATTTACTCATTTACATAAGCACTGCTGATATACTCGTTACTTTGTATACCTAGCACTGTGAAATTTGTGACTTGAATATAAATAATGTACATAAAAGAGAAATGGATAATGAGGCACAGGGTATATGTATGGTATGTAACACATTAAGAGCAAAGCAAAAATTAGTGTAGTTATTTACTAAGCCTCTTTAACCCCTTAAGGACACATTGCATGTGTGACATGTCATGATTCCATTTTATTCCAGAAGTTTGGTCCTTAAGGGGTTAAAGAGATGAGTTGTGAAGTTGGGGAGAAAAAGAGTGGAAGATTGCAAGAAACTGAGTCCATAGAAATGAGCCCAATCCCCTGTGGAGAGTCTTAGAACCTGAAAAGAAGACATGTTTAGGGGTGTTAGTAAGTACTGCGTAATCAATTTTAGAAGGCTTTGTAAGAGACAGTGAAGAGAAATCTTTTAATTGAATGTGTTTTGCATTAGATTGCATTAGAGAGTAAGCCAGCATAATTGAATAGTCATGGCCAGATAGCAGCATTTCGTCAAGATTGGCAAGAGTTACATGTTTGGCAAGAAAATCAATAAGTAGACTTGTAAATGGGCAACAATCTGATTTGAATGAAAACAAAATTGTCTGGTCAAGTCCAGATTTGTCTGTGTCACATAGAAACATAAAAACATAGAATGTGACAGCATATAGGAACCATTTGGCCCATCTAGTCTGCCCAGTTTTCTAAATACTTTCATTAGTTCCTGGCCTTATCTTATAGCTTGGATAGCCTTATGCCTATCCCACGCATGCTTAAACTCCTTTACTGTGTTAACCTCTACCACTTCAGCTGGAGGCTATTCCTTGCATCCACTACCCTCTCAGTAAAGTAATAATTCCTGATATTATTTTTAAACCTTTGCCCCTCTAATTTAAGACTATGTCCTCTTGATGTGGTAGTTTTTCTTCTTTTAAATATAGTCTCCTCCTTTACTGTGTTGATTCCCTTTATGTATTTAAATGTTTCTATCATATCCCCCCTGTCTCGTCTTTCCTCCAAGCTATACATGTTAAGTTCCTTTAACCTTTCCTGGTAAGTTTTATCCCGCAATCTATGAACCAGTTTAGTAGCCCTTCTCTGAAGTCTCTCAATATCTCCTTCTGGAGACACTTTCTGTAGTACTGCGTAAAATACTCCAAGTGAGGTCTCACCAGTGTTCTGTACTATGGCATGAGCACTTCCCTCTTTCTACTGCTAATACCCCTCCCTATACAACCACACATTCTGCTTGCATTTTCTGCTGCTCTATTACATTGTCTGCCTACCTTTAAGTCATCAGAAATAATTACCCCTAAATCCCTTTCCTCAGATGTTGAGGTTAGGACTCTATCAAATATTCTGTACTCTGCCCTTGGGTTTTTATGTCCAAGATGCATTATCTTGCACTTATCCACATTAAATGTCAGCTGCCACAACTCTGACCATTTTTCTAGTTTACCTAAATCATTTGCCATTCGGCTTATCCCTCCTGGAATATCAACCCTGTTACATATCTTGGTATCATCAGCAAAAAGACATACCTTACCATCAAGACCTTCTGCAATATCACTAATAAAAATATTAAAGAGAATGTGTCCAAGTACAGATGCCTGAGGTACCCCACAGGTGACAAGACCATGCTTCGAATATACTCCATTGACTACAATCCTCTGTTGCCTGTCACTCAGCCACTGCATTCAGGGGAGGGCTGGCAGCCTTAGGCCTGGGGGCAAAACCAGTCAAGTGGCCCATTGCACCACCAAATCAGTTCACCATCCATGCCCACCTTTTCCTGGTTTTATAACGGATATTGATGTTATGCTAATCAGTAGCTCTTTGCCATACCCGCTCCTTCACGGCTCCAGGCACTGCTTGTTGTGAGTGTGAGCCACTGTTGGGTCAGAGGGCACTTGCACTGCGGTAAAGATGGGGCTGGACAGGAGGAGAGTGCAGTGCAATCAGTGCACTCCCCTCCTGTGGGTCACCAGTAGACTGGTGCACCTGCCCAGGATCAGTGCCGGTGCAAGGATTTTTGCGCCCTAGACAAAATAAAAATTTGCTGCCCCCACATGTCACATCACAATGCCCCACCCATATGATCTGCCATATGAACTAACGCCAGTGCTGCACACAGTGTGTGTTTACATTTAAAAGCCTGCAGGGACCAGCTATAGACACCAGAACCACTTCATTAAGCTATAGTGTCCCTTTAATGTGAGGTACATTATAGATTAATTGGTATTACTAATAGCATACTAGGGTGCCACTTACGAAGCAGATGGGGATGGCCAGTGGAGAGCAGTTTGGCTCCCACTGGTCTGGTGTAGAACAGGATCTCTGGAGGCTGTTTGCAACTGTGGTCACAAAATTCAATGTTCTGGAAGAATTGGAAGCAGCTCCATTTTTGGGAGGGCCCCTTATACAGCTCAAGGTCTGGGCCCCAGGGCCTGACTGTGAGTATGCCCACAAGGCCCACTCATAAGTCCACTTATATGTTCCACCCACCCATGAGTTCGCTCACAGGGAGTGGAGTGTGTAGGGGATGTGTTATGTGTTATTGTAGAGGATCTAATATGTGTGCTTATGGTATGTAGTGTATGGGGTTACCAGTTTGTGCAGGTGATGTAGTGTGTTTGTGTGTAGTGGAAGCAGTGTGTATTTGTGTATAAGGGATGTATTATGTGTTTCTGGTTGTGTGTAAGGGATGCATTGTGTGAATCTGTGTTTGTATGCATAAGGAATGCAAGGTGTGTGTCTGTATGTGTGTGCATTGAGTGTAAGAGATGCATTGTGTTTCTGTGTGTATGTAAGAAGAAGTGTGTGTGTTTGCATATGTGTGTACGGGTTTGCATTGTCTGTTTCTGTGTATGTGTGCAAAGGATGCATTGTCTTTGTGTGTAAGGGTTGCATTGTGTGTGTGTGTGTAATGGATGCATTGTGTGTTTCTCTGTGTGTAGGGAAGCATGTTGTGTTTCTGTGTATGTATAGGGATGCATTGTGTGTGTGTGTGTGTGTGTGCGCGTAGTGTGAAAGAGCTCCCTGTCTTGGCCCCTGTCCTATAGAGCTGCCCCTTCTGTCCCGTAGAGCTCTCCCCTGCACCTTAGTGGTCTCTCCTCTCCCCCACCCTCCCCTAGCAGTCTCTTCTCACACTCACCCACCCTCCCTGTGCTCTTCTCATCCCCCCCTCCACCCTCCCTGTGTTCTTCTCACTCCTCCCTCTATGTGTTCTCCTCACACCCCCTGTGTTCGTCTTACCCCCCTCCTCCCTGTGTTCTTCTTACTTCCCCCCTTGGTCGTTTTACTTCCCCACCTGTTCTTCTTACCCCCTT
>OW240912.1:60617036-60810717 GCA_933207985.1 Pelobates cultripes
CACGGGGGGTGGGAGATGAGAACGTAGGGGAGGGAGAGACCACTAAAGGAGGGAGGGGGCGGTGGAGAGACCACTAGGGGAGGGGTGTGAGGAGAGACCGCTAAGGGAGGGGGGTGGAGGATAGACCACTAGGGGAGGGTGGGGGGAGAGGAGAGACCACTAATGGAAAGGGGGGGCAGAGGAGAGCAGAGGCCACTAAGGGGGAGACGAGAGACCACTAATGGAAAGTCAGGGAGAAAAGGAGACCACTAAGGGAGGTGGGGGGGAGAGGAGAGACCACTAAGGGGCAGGGGAGATCTCTAAGGGATGGAAGGGAGAGCTCTATAGGACAGGGGGCAGGACAGGGAGCTCTTTCACACCACGCGCACACACACACACACACACACACACAATGCATCCCTATACACACAGAATCACAACATGCTTCCCTTACACACAGAGAAACACACAATGCAACCCTTACACATAAAGACAATGCATCCTTTGCACATATACACAGAAACACACAATGCATCCCTTACACACCCATGCAAACACACACTGCTTCTCTTACACACACAGAAACACAATGCATCTCTTACACACACTCAATGCACCCCTTACAGACATACACACTGCATCCCTTACATACACAGAAACACACAATGCATCCCTTACACACACATGCAAACACACACACACTGCTTCTCTTACACACACACAGAAACACAATGCATCTCTTACACACACTCAACGCACCCCTTACAGACACACACACTGCATCCCTTACATACACAGAAACACACTTTGCATCCCTTATGCATACAAACACAGATTCACACAATGCATTCCTTACACACAACAAGAAACACACAATACATCCCTTATACACAAACACTCACTGCTTTCTATCCCTTACACAAAAACACACTGCTTCCACTACACACAAACATACTGCATCACCTACACAAACTGGGATCCCTATACACTACATTCCATAAGCACACACATTAGATCCTCTACAGTAACACATAACACATCCCCTACACACTCCACACCATGTGAGCGAACTCATGGGTGGAACATGTAGGTGGACTTATGGGTGGTCCTTATGGGCATACTCACCGTCAGGCCCTGAGGCCCCCAAAAATGGAGTTACTTCCCGTTCTCCCAGAACATTGAATTTTGTGACCACAGTTACAAACAGCCTCCAGAGATCCTGTTCTACACCAGACCAGTGGAGTCAGACTGCAGCCAGAGCCCATCACTATCCTCATCTGATTGTAAGTAGGCAATCTAGTATATTATTAGTGAAACTAATCTCTAATTTACCTCACATTAAATGGACACTATAGTCCCCAGAACCACTGCAGCTTAATGAAGTGGTTCTGGTGTCTATAGTCTGTCTCTGCAGGCTTTTTAATGTAAACACACACTGTGTGCAGCACTGGCGTTAGTTCATATGGCAGATCATATGGGTGGGGCATTGCGATGTCACTGGGTGTGGGGGTTGGGGGAGGGGGGCAAATCTTTATTTTGCCTATGGCGGCAAAAATCCTTGCACCGGCCCTGCAAAGCAAGCATGCATATTTTTTTCTCGCATATAGTAGATTTGACAAAATAGATAAATAAAAATGGTCAA
Source organism: Pelobates cultripes (assembly GCA_933207985.1). Taxonomy (NCBI): domain Eukaryota; kingdom Metazoa; phylum Chordata; class Amphibia; order Anura; family Pelobatidae; genus Pelobates; species Pelobates cultripes. The sequence continues at coordinate 60,618,658 of OW240912.1, forward strand.
ATACTTTGCTTATAATCTGAAGGCATTACTAACACTGCAGCTTACGTTTGAGCGGACTCAAGAGTGGACTCTATGGGCGGACTGGAAGGTTAAAGTTGTGGGCAGACTTGGGGGCAGCCCAGGTGGGGCCAAGGCTTTGAGCTGTGTAAGTGGCCCCCACATTTTTGATAATAGCCTTGTTCATTTGACTTAGCAATTAAAATCCACATCCATCGGGTGGCCCTGACAGCATGGACCCCTCCATATCCGGCCCTGGCGGATTGCCGCGCATGCCAGGACCGCAAGTGGTGATCGCGGTACCCGGTTGCAGGGGTACCGCCAGCTCGCACCCGCCCGCCCAATCTGTCAAAATTAGAAAATCCCTACCGCCCACCTGGAATCCTGAAACATCCACTAGTGGGCTGTAGGGACCAGGTTGACGACCCATGGACTATGACATCTTTTTTACATTAAAGAGGGACCAATGCTGATTCAATCAAAAGAACACACCGAATCCAAACATGTGCTATACATTCTTGACCTTTTAAATTTTAGGTCAGCATATACTTCATTTGTATTATTATTTCCACACCTTAATACAGATGATTCCCCAGGACTTTAGGTTGTGTTCCTTTCCACTGTCTAATTCATGCCTCTATACATCAGGATCCCATTAAGTGTGAAACCGGTGTGGGGTAAAAGGTATATGAGTTGCATTACTGGCCCTGCCAAAAGGGGTGGATCCACACAGAAAGAAGGTTGGATCTCCTGGATAGCTGGCAGGTCAGCTTGGCATGACACTTGCCCACCAAGGGCAGACCATGCTGGGAGCATTGTGTCAATTCTTTTTGCATGGTCCTAGAGCCATGATCTTAGAGCTCGCACGTTTAATGATGTGCTCTTTCTATGCTTTTAGGGGCTGTTTCCTGGTGTCCCCAAAAGCAGGAACCCAGGAAAGAAAGTCAGGATAGTGAGACATGACCCCGGAATCAGGGCTGTTGCACAGACATCAGGAATGTTGAAAGGCATAATCTGACTGGTTTTCACTATTTGGACAGCAAACAGCAGAAATCAAAAGAGCTCCAAAATATGTTTATTTCATTTAAGCAAAATGCAAATGTAATGAATCACTGACATGCAACAAAGGATGTAACAGCTCTTTATGAATGCAGCACCCATATTTAATCAATTCATAGCACATCAGATAAGCCAAACTTCCTCACGTAGTATAGGCAATCAGTATACTCAGAAAAAGCATCTACTGGATGTGAGTGACACCGGGCAACAAATAGATTCTATGAACAAATGCCTATTATATAACAGTTATCCCTTAACTAGAATACAGAAATAAATTGTCAAGATAACCCTGCTTGGGAGAGCTTATATTGCAATTAAGCCATAAAAATGAGGATAAATAACAGCTCCTGCCATTGTCAGACCAGTTTGCCCTTGACCCCATAGTGAGGGGGGTTGCAACATAATAGCTGATAGGGTGGGTAGAATCTGTCCTTGATATAAAGGATCTAGTATGATTAAGTTATCTAAAGTGAACCACCAGCTGTCCCTGGACTACAAAGATGGGAATTACAGTCCAGCAGCATCCAAAAGGCTGCAAATCATCAATAACCTGCATCTATCTCCTTTTTTCTTATAAGTAGTTATTGTATATTCATCATTGGTGTATATGGTAAAATCATGCAGATTCTTGTCTACATTTAGCTAATTAAAACCTTGCTATAGGCCATTTTAACCCCTTATTGGCTAATCATTGTGCCATCATAATGATCTATTCTTATTAATTATACTCCAAAACTGAATGGCACACTCAATATACAACTGAAGGGTTGCACGGAACTGGCAAGGCAGTAAAAACTGATGATTTTATAAAGGTATAAGGTCATTAGGAACAAGATTGCAATGGCAACAAAGTGTTATATTTGGCCTTAAGGGTTAAATAAAAATGTGGTCATTAATCAAAATGTGTTGGCTTTATACTAGCAATTTCTGTTTGCGAGAATGCAGGCAAATTTTAGCAGTTTTCTTTATTCACAATGCTCAGTATCAGGTGAGCAGCGAGCAGATAATCTAGAAAAAAAGCCAAAATTACATATTGTGACAGCCCTTTGAGTTCTGGGAACATTACCAGCAGCGATTTCATAGATTCTTGTGGTGTGGAATTAATAAGGTTGCTGACCTTTCCACCCAGAGGTCACTGCTAATATATCGAACAAATATACTATTGGGATTTTTATTCGTTCCAAGACAGTAGAAACGAAAAAAATGGTTTCTTACATACCTAAGCTATGTTAGTGCCGATCTAATGTATCATTTTCATATTTGCTAAGAATTGCTTGCTGTATTCGACTGAACAATATTCTCCCAGACAGACCACATACAGGCATTTGAATTGCCATACATTAGTGAGCTTACATCTACTGCTAGAACTAAACTCTTTACAGAGATCACTAAAAATGAATATTATGCTCGAATGATCGTCCCTTATAAAATGTATTATTTGCTGAAATTTCAAAGTCTTACCAATTACATTTTCTAAATGTATGCAATGCATTAGCTAGGGATATTCATTTCACCTAACACCTCCTGGATTTGACTGCTATCTTCATAAAAGATTCTATTTCGTATTCTCACACCGAACACGGTTTTCAATCTTTTTTCAATTAAATTAAGTTGAACTATTTTCCAGAGTAATGCAGAGGCCAAGAAGCAGACACAAATTTCACAGACATAGATCTTGGACACTTACATTAATTCTCTATGCACAATAGGCTTCTGGGCTCATCCTCTAGGACACGATGGGTTAAATAATACTGGTGTAATTGCTAATCTAGACATGGAAAATATAGCTGAGTGCATTGGAGCAAAGGGGATCCAACACACCGTATTATGCATTGTTCTGTTTTTATGCAACTGGTGACATTTCAAACTATTTGAAAGAACCGAGAATTCTTGTCACCATATATCCATTTATAAAACAAAATCTGGTTCCTGTAGAAAATAGTACAGTGATGTGTTGTTTGATTATCGTCACGGCTTATGGAATTTTTTTAAAGTGTGTATAGTTATGCATTATTAAGACATTTGGGTTGCTCCCTAACCTGGAAATTGTGGTAATTGGAAATCAAAGGACAAAAAAGCTAAGTTGGGAAAATAGCCAAACGGAAAGAAAGTTTGGCGTACAATTTTTAATTCCCTTTTATTTGTAATTGTGTTGCCTACAATTCTCAGTTTAGTGAATAACTCTATATATCTTTCAAACAATGTGAGTATTTATGAATCAGCTGTTGTTATTCACTAATCTGACAATTGTGGAGAAATCATAAGGTAATTCATTTTTTTTTCCAGTTCAAAATAATTATAATGGAGAATTATCTCAATTTACTGTTTTGGGCTGAAATTTTGAATTGCCTTTTCAGTTCTCAGCAATGCCAAGGTAAATAAATAGCCAGTGCCAGGTTGTGTTTTTCCACAGAATAAAAAGAGGTAATATGCTAATTTTAAGTACTTTATTTATTTATTAAAATATTTTACCAGGAAAGATACATTGAGATTTCTCTCGTTTTCAAGTATGTCCTGGGTCCACAAAACATTGCATTGATACAATAGGGTACAATATACAAACACAATATATATACATACATATACATAAACACACACACATATAGTACTTAGCACATTACTTTAGAAAATGAAACCGGTTAGTTAATTTTTCAGTTGAACATCATTACAAACAAGCTCAAGTAGCTATACTGAAACACAAATTCACTGAAAACGTTTTTGTTTGAATTTTCATTCTATACACACACTACACACAGAACACATGAAGAACATCGGAAATTACTAAACTTAAATATAAATATAACAAATTCAGAAAAAGCAACTATTTGAAGTGGTACAACAAGCATCAAATGAATCCAGGTCTCTCTGAACTGTTCGCCATATGCCATTGTACAAAACAAGCTAAGTTGAACAACCGTTTTTGCCATTAAATGATTATTTGTGTTTCAGACAGCCTTTCCTATCAGCATTTGTATATGTATGCCAATGTAATGCCCAAGTTACACATATTACATACGAAATGTCATCAATAAGCATATGTTGCCCATATTTCCAAACAGAATACAAATTGGAACCAATGATTCGTCAAGCTTCCTTTTAATAGAACCCTCGTCATTTTTATTGACATTCAAAACCTTTAAAATTCATTGAATGTGTTAGTCTTCACTACGTCTCTTAGAAGGTCATTCCAGGAATTACATAGTTTCTAAAAACTAGCATTTTCACTACTGACCTCACACTTTCACTCTCCAGTTTTTGAGACTGTTAATGAGACTGGATGTATTAACAGGTTTATCCACTAAAGTGTTATCTTTCAGGAATTTATTAGCGAATAGCACATTTCAGATGAACTGAAAACATGACTTAAAGATTTATTTTTCCAATTCTGCTATATTGGTTTCAAATTTGCTATTTACTAGTGAGTTTGTGACAGTTCACTATATAGTGAATGACCCTGAAACCATATATTTCTCTTTTGCACGAACGACACCAACAACAAACCAGCATTCGTTATGTAACAATACAAACACCCTATGAACTTTATGCGATTTCTGACCTGCTCATTCCCTTGGAAAGAATCTGTAGCTATCTTTGAGAATCCTGCTCTTCTCTTGAGAATACTGATTTTCTCACTTGAAGCAACATTTATAGATATGTATTAGCTCCCTCAAGAAGATGAACCACTCATGGTGGTTACTGTAGGTCTACCGAGATTATTAATCTTGCCCGTCAAGGAAAAGCAAACTTTATTTTGCCAGTGTATAAATTCATGGCTGAATAATTAATTAAGCACATAATTGTACATTTTATGTAAAGCCCCACAGTGTGCATTTCTTTTAATTTACGATTTGATAATGATGTCTGTAGACCTACAGGAACAAGTGGCTTACAAGTAGACTTGAAGATCAACCCTCCAATCAAACCTGTCAATCTCATCCTTGTTTACACATCAAAGTGAGAATCATCAAATAAATTGTGAACGGGCTTATCTCCCCATCAGGTACCTGCATTTCAAGCTTGTGTTCAACAAATATTTACTAAAATGACCTTTACGTTCAGGAATATATACATACATGAATAATTTATATTGCAGAAAATGAAGGCACAGTAAATGAAAGAAATAGCTTGTAGATTAACCCTTAACATTACAGGCCAATGGGTCCTATGCCATGCCCAGATCTAAAAGGAATAATGGATCTTGTATACAAATAACTAGAAAATAATGCAAAATAGCAACAAAACAGATCTAATGACATATCTATCTGAACTCCTAAGAAAAGAAAATGAAATTATCACACGTGCCATGTAATGCACACAAACGCACACACATTTACACACAAGCTATGCACAGTGGCATTTGTGAATGTGTTTACAAGCTAACGTGGCGTATCACATTTCACATTGTAAAAGGATTTTAACTCTGAATAGAAATGTCTCTTTTGTCTTCCACCCACAGCAGGATGGCTCATGTAACATATGAAAAGAGGCTTACCTTGGTCGCTCTAAGCCTCCTTAACAGACTGGAGCTGGGGAAGCAGAGCAGCACGCGTCAAGGAGGCTATTCCGTATCCCCCAGTACAGTAGTGCTGCGATGGAGCTGCAACTATTTGCTGCTATTAGAAGATGATGTGCTTGTCTTTGCTAACCTGCTGTTTGACTGCTTCACGGGTCTCTCTTGGCATGCTCTCACACACATTCAAAACATCCACCAGGGGGCCATAAAGGCTTGTGTTCGATGCTACATTCCCATTATGCTCTCGTAAGGGTAACATAGAATTCTGCTCATATGGCTGTCTGTGAACAGTACAGCCAAGGGATATATAATGCTGGGTTATCGGTTTTGGTGTGCACAATGGGTGTGCCTGGAATACCCAGGTGTCTCCTAATTCTGAGACAAATGTTTAACCGTATTCTCTGTTTAATTGTCTGTAGGCACTTCTGCATGAGTTTTGCTTAGCTTTTACGTTTTAGAAGGAAAAAAAAGCAAATTATAAAAGTATCTCATTTGCAAATTCGTTTTTTGTAGGTAGCGTCTAGATGGTAATTTCTCTGGGTGCACCCCAAAATGCAATGTGCTGGTAACCTACGTTTAGCGGCCATATTATTTATTTATTTATTTATAAAATATATTGTACCAGGAAGGATACATTGTGATTTCTCTCGTTTTCAAGTATCTCCTATTATCTATTATTATAGAACCAGGATTCCTTCTGAAAGGCCAGGTTGGGCTTTTCTGGTTTTCAAAACAACTGTTGCTGTAAGGAGTATATAGTTGGAATATGTTTGGACTATTAAAATAGAGAAATCTGTCACTAGTTTAAAAATGTTGAGATTCTAATATAGGATAATAGCTACAATGTGCTAACAATCCATATGCAAATTAAATTAACCCATGCTGTACCATTAGTGTTCATTACTGATTTCTGCCTGCAGATTTAATGTCATGCCCTGGTAAGAAAGAAACAACAATGATAAAAAACAGGTTTTCCTCAATGTTTATCAGAAGTATATTCTTATAAACACATATATACAAAGGTGCATATCTGGCCTTTTTTTTTTTTTTTAAATAAAATTTTATCTATTAAACTAATGCAATCAAATATTTGAGGCTTCAAGTCTAGAGATGTAAAACGGAATGTTCTTTTTATTTATTAAAAGCCAAAAAACTATTTTTTTACTAAAATCCAGATTGTAATCAATTGAAATTCAAACTGCAAATTGTAATGAAATAGGCGATTCATAACTAGTACTAAGCTGAGCCAAATCATCAGTTTTCCACTAAATTCTGCCATTCAGAATGGAATTCATTATAATATGGCGTTTAGTAAATAAAAAGCTATTATGTTTGACATTGGTAAAGTGGTACAATTGTACTTTCTGCAACACATTTCACATATACAACCCACTAACTCCCAATTATTGCAAGAACATGTTTGTCTTTTTCTGTGTGATTGCTGTCTTATGTATTTTTCTATAGTTATGTTTTTCTTTCCATAACTGCTCCAAAAATCAAGCTGTTAGGAAAGGGTTGACATTTACCCTAAATGCCCTTACACTGGGCTGCTGTTTTTTTACGGATTTCATTAAATTTCCATTTCTTATCCTCGCATGGATTTTAGGATATTTATTTGCAATTAACAGTATTTTGTATTTTGTTAAGCTGATTGGATCACAAGGTCTATAAATCCTACATTTTCAAGGGCACAGCACTTAGTAAATTGTTGGTTTGTTTTGTAAACTTGAGATCATTCCAGTTTTGCCTTAAACTCTTACTCAAAGAGTAACCATTTATTTCTTCCTATGTGAGTGCAAAGAGTGTTTTATCTTACCATCAAGCATGAATGTGCAATGGCTTCATGACACTAGGGGGCACTTCAGTCACATAACACGCACAGTTACACTGCAGCAACTTTACTGCAGAGGAAAAATCCAATTCATTTTACTTTTGCAACAATCTGGGTTAAATGGGGTCAGAGGCAGCCAGGCCTCAGTAATGAATGTGGTGTAGGACTGCTGTACCCCATTGCATCATCATATAATACTTGTTGATCTAGAAAGGAGCAAGGCAGCTGTAACTAAGCAAAACAGCCCCGCCACCAAGTTCCCTCCCATAATACCCAGATATATGAAGAGGCCACTGTGATAGGAATTCATATTTTCTCAATCCAGGTGATGTCATAGTTTATACTAAAATGCAAAAGATCCATGCCAAAAATCATGCTGTTTGTGAGGAAAAAGTAGCAGCTTTAATGGTGGGCAAATAAAGTCATAGTTAGCTTCATTCTAATTATGTCCTTGAGTTATTTTATAGTTGAATTATAGATAAGAATCTGCTGTCACTCTTTGAGAAGATGGTTTAGAGCCTTTAAGTGATTGTGAATCAATAGAACTACTACATATCATTCCATATGAAGAGGTGTACTGCTCACATGGATTGGCTATGAAACAAAGTTCTCTAACCAAGGGAATAATCAGCCACAACCACCTACCTAATATAATGTAGGTCCCACTCGTGTTGCCAAAACAGCTCTGATGTATCAAAGCATGGATTGCACAAAGCATGGACCTTGGAAAAATGTCTAAGGTATCTGGCACCAATACATTAGCAGAAGATTATTTAAGACCTGTAAACCTTGAGGTGGGGCCTCCATGGATAAGATTTGTTATTACAGCACATCCCACAGATCCTCAATCGGATTGAGATCTTGGGAACTTGGAGGCCAAGGCAACACCCTGAACACGGTTGTACTTATTTGTATCACTTATGGTAGCTACTAATGACTGTATACCTGGAACACCCCAATAGACTTGACTTTTTGGAGAACATCTGATGCAGTCATCTGGGCAATACCATTGAGCCCTTGTTAAAGTCACTTAGATATTTTTTTGCTTTTTTTTATTTTTCCTGTTTCCAACACATAAGATTCAAGAACTGACTGCTCACTTGCTGACTAATATATCCCACCCCTTGACGGGTGCCATTGAAGCATTGTAATCAATTTCATTCATTTCACCTGTCAGTGGTTTTAATGTACTGGCTGATCAGTGTACAAAAATGCTTTATCTGTATAAAAACAGATATAGTACTATTCTAGATTTTACAGGATTATCAACAAGACTAAGAAAGGAAGTCTATGAAGTTCCACAATTTAGTAATTTTTATAGTAGGCAGGTTGAAATCTAGAATTAAAAAAAATATATACAATAAATATATTTAATATTTCATAGTTTGTAAATTCAACTCAAAATGCCTACAGCAACAAAGTGCAACTTCAGAGACCAGTTATAAAGTATTTTGTATAAGTTTACACTTGGAAATCATTCATGCTAGGTAGATTAATGTAGACTTACAAAATATGCTCATGGCTGCACATTGCATAAAACTGACCCTGTGCTAATGTAATTCTATTTTGGCAAACCTCACTGACCACAATCAATGGATATGGACTTCTGCATTGCATAGTGGTTGTCCATACTACAGATGTTTACCTGAAAAATAATGAGACAGAATGCAGATTGTCAACAGAGCCTTTCTCAGACTGGAAAAAATATCACCTCTCCCATTTATAACTTACCTATAATAGAATACCTAATAGAAGGTATTAAAATCTAAATTACTATTATTAAAATCTAAATTACTATAATTACTATGAATTTATTCAAATGCATTGCTGTATAATTAGGGGACCAATTACTGATGAGTAGATTCATATGTGGAGGGATGGATGGACGGACAGATGGACAGACAGACAGACAGATAGATGATAGAGAGATGGATAGATAGAGTTGTGCTCAAAAGTTTGCATACCCTTGGAGAATTTGTAATATATGTACCATTTTTAAAGAGAACATGAATGAGCCGGCAAAACACATTTCTTTTTTTATTGTTCTTTATTTTTGTTGTGCTCAATATAACAAAAGAGCGTAAGATGCCACAACAGCATAAGCAAGCACACTAACATCACAGTGTTACACATATATGACATGAAAGTAGTGGCACAATTTGTAATAGTATCGAGATAAGGAAGAAAACAAGAAAACAAAACATGTAAGACATGGTGGATATTATAGGTAGGGCAATACAAGAAAAAGGAAAACAGCATGACAATGGCATTGTTGTAATTATTATCCCCTAGGAGACCTCTGGTGAGGCAGCCGTAAGCAATCTTAATGGCAGGCCTGAAAGTCCATGGGATCATACATGTTGGACATGAGTCCTGCTATGAAGCACAGCGTTATGGAGAGGTGCACAATGACACACAGGGTACGTGCTTGCAGACCATGCAGGAGGTGAGTTGTTGTCGGATGTCCCGCAGACACGACCGCCCTCTGCTGGGACCTCAGGTTGGGCCTTGGCAGTTTTATGAGAGACCTTCACTTCGGCATAGTGCACCACCTGCGCTGCCGCCATGTGGGAGTTCTCACTATGTCTGTAGCTGCAGGCTCTTGAATAGGACCCCGAAAGAGGTACCTTGTGACCATGGTGGGACAGTTGTATTGATCCTGCATTTGAACTGTTTTCAGAAGTTATTGAAGTGTTTGTCCATTGGGCTAAGTATATCGCTGGAGTCGTTGCGTGTAGTTGGGAGCCATGCAGCCTCCACCATTTTACTTAGGCCGCGGCCTGATGTGCTCGCAGTCGAAGCCTCAGCTGTCCGCATTGAGTCTTTATCTTATGGGATTCATATTCAACTGTAGGTCATAACAGAATGGCACAATTATAAAACAAAACATGGCACCAAAGAAAAAAATTAAATGACCCCTGTTCAAAAGTCTGCATACCCTTAGTTCTTAATACTGTGTTTTTCCCCCTTTAGCATCAATGATAGTGAGCAGTCTTTTGTAATAGTTGTCTATGAGGCCCCTAATTCTTGCAGGTGATATTGCTGCCCTTTCATCTTGGCAAAAGGCCTCCAGGTCATGCAAAGTGTTTGGTTGTCTTGCATGAACTGCACTGTTTGAGATCTCTCCAGAGTGGCTTGATGAAATTAATGTCAGGAAACTGTGATGGTCACTCCAGAACCTTCACCAGTTTTAGACATGTGTAATTTATTTTGTTCCGAATGCACATTCGTAAGAATTTCATGCCATTCAGATGCTTACGAATGTACGAAGTGCCAAGGTCCTAAAGTGACGAAGTTCCGTAGGTCGGAAGTGCTGAAGCTCCAAAGTGTGGAAGTGATTCGGATTTCTGAAAAGTGGCAAAACTAGAGAGAGGGAGGGAAAATTATGTGAATTATGACAGGAATTTTTACTGAGAAGCCAATTCTTTTTGTGCAATGTAAGGCTTGCTTGCCCAATCCGGTTTCACTATTTCCTGTCCAATAAAATGAGCAAACGTTTGTGATTGATGTTAGAGGACAGCCAATTAATGGTGATTTTTAGACATGTGCAATTAGTTTTGTTCTGAATGTACTTTCGTCCGAATTTCATGCATTTGGACATTCGGATGTCCAAAGTGCCAAGGTTCTGAAGAGCCGAAGTGACGAACCAAATGTCATTGGTACGAATTACCGAAGAAGACACATTTTTTTACTTACCAGAATTTCCGAACCGAACCAAATTTTTTGCCATGCACATCCATAACCTTTTTATGTTGTAATTACTGGAGGGTCAACTTGGCTTTGTACTTAGGGTTATTGTTGTGCTGGAAAGTCCAAGAGCGTCCCATGCACAACCTCTGTGCAGAAGAATGCAAATTGTCTGCCAGTATTTTCTGATAACATGCTGCAGTCATCTTGCCATCAATTTTCACAAGGTTCCCTGTGCCTTTAGAGCTCACACCCCCCAAAAAAATCAGTGAGCCACCACCATGCTTCACAGTGGAGATGGTATTCTTTTCACTATAGGCCTTGTTGACCGCTTTTCAAACATAGCGCCTATGGTTGTGACCATAAAGCTCTATTTTGGTTTCGTCATTCCAAATTACAATGTGCCAGAAGCAGTGAGGCATGTCAAGATGTTGTCTGGCATATTGTAACCGGGCATTTTTGTGGCATTGGTGCAGAACTTTTTGGCAACTCGACCATGCAGTTCTTTTTTGTTCAAGTGTCGCCATTTGTGCTCTTTGAAAAGCCATACTTTTTTTTTCCAGACCTGACTGTAGTTCTCCTGAGGTTACCTGTGGGTTTTTCTTTCTTTTTATCCCGAACAATTCTTCTGGCAATTGTGACTGAAATCTTTCTTGGTCTACCTGACCTTGGCTTGGTATCAAAAGATCCCTGGATTTTCCACTTCTTTATAATTGATTGAACAGTATTGACTGGCATTTTCAAGGCTTTGGATATCTTTTTATATTGTTTTCCATATTTATAAAGTTCCATTACCTTGTTACGCAGGTCTTTTGACAGTTCTTTTATGCTCCATGGCTCAGTATCTAGCCTGCTCAGTGCATCCACATGAGAGCTAACAAACACATTAACTATTTATACACAGACACTAAATGAAATTAAAAAAAACACAGGTGAAAAAACTACTTTTAATTGCCATTTTAACCTGTGGCGGTCACCTTATGTGTCTGTAACAAAGCCAAATATTCAAGGGTATGTAAACTTTTCACCTAGGATTTCTGTTATCTATATGATTTAAAAAGGAGGCAAACAACTATGTAATAATAGATGACTTCATATGATCACTATCCTTCAATAAAATACTTTTTTTTGCATGATCAGTCATTTTTTCAAAATGAATGCCAAGATTTCTGCCAGGGTATGCAAACTTTTGAGCACAAGTGTAGATAGATAGATTATAGAGATATAAATATATATATATATATATATATATATATATATATATTTATATATATATATATATATATATATACATATACAGGGAGTGCAGAATTATTAGGCAAATGAGTATTTTGACCACATCATCCTCTTTATGCATGTTGTCTTACTCCAAGCTGTATAGGCTCGAAAGCCTACTACCAATTAAGCATATTAGGTGATGTGCATCTCTGTAATGAGAAGGGGTGTGGTCTAATGACATCAACACCCTATATCAGGTGTGCATAATTATTAGGCAACTTCCTTTCCTTTGGCAAAATGGGTCAAAAGAAGGACTTGACAGGCTCAGAAAAGTCAAAAATAGTGAGATATCTTGCAGAGGGATGCAGCACTCTTAAAATTGCAAAGCTTCTGAAGCGTGATCATCGAACAATCAAGCGTTTCATTCAAAATAGTCAACAGGGTCGCAAGAAGCGTGTGGAAAAACCAAGGCGCAAAATAACCGCCCATGAACTGAGAAAAGTCAAGCGTGCAGCTGCCACGATGCCACTTGCCACCAGTTTGGCCATATTTCAGAGCTGCAACATCACTGAGTGCCCAAAAGCACAAGGTGTGCAATACTCAGAGACATGGCCAAGGTAAGAAAGGCTGAAAGACGACCACCACTGAACAAGACACACAAGCTGAAACGTCAAGACTGGGCCAAGAAATATCTCAAGACTGATTTTTCTAAGGTTTTATGGACTGATGAAATGAGAGTGAGTCTTGATGGGCCAGATGGATGGGCCCGTGGCTGGATTGGTAAAGGGCAGAGAGCTCCAGTCCGACTCAGACGCCAGCAAGGTGGAGGTGGAGTACTGGTTTGGGCTGGTATCATCAAAGATGAGCTTGTGGGGCCTTTTCGGGTTGAGGATGGAGTCAAGCTCAACTCCCAGTCCTACTGCCAGTTCCTGGAAGACACCTTCTTCAAGCAGTGGTACAGGAAGAAGTCTGCATCCTTCAAGAAAAACATGATTTTCATGCAGGACAATGCTCCATCACACGCGTCCAAGTACTCCACAGCGTGGCTGGCAAGAAAGGGTATAAAAGAAGAAAATCTAATGACATGGCCTCCTTGTTCACCTGATCTGCACCCCATTGAGAACCTGTGGTCCATCATCAAATGTGAGATTTACAAGGAGGGAAAACAGTACACCTCTCTGAACAGTGTCTGGGAGGCTGTGGTTGCTGCTGCACGCAATGTTGATGGTGAACAGATCAAAACACTGACAGAATCCATGGATGGCAGGCTTTTGAGTGTCCTTGCAAAGAAATGTGGCTATATTGGTCACTGATTTGTTTTTGTTTTGTTTTTGAATGTTAGAAATGTATATTTGTGAATGTTGAGATGTTATATTGGTTTCACTGGTAATAATAAATAATTGAAATGGGTATATATTTGTTTTTTGTTAAGTTGCCTAATAATTATGCACAGTAATAGTCACCTGCACACACAGATATCCCCCTAACATAGCTAAAACTAAAAACAAACTAAAAACTACTTCCAAAAATATTCAGCTTTGATATTAATGAGTTTTTTGGGTTCATTGAGAACATGGTTGTTGTTCAATAATAAAATTAATCCTCAAAAATACAACTTGCCTAATAATTCTGCACTCCCTGTATATATATGAAACAAGAGGAGATTGGCTGCACTCACCTGAACATGCATAAATGGGGGTGCTGCTGGGGGCCAAATAATACAATACACAAGATCCAGAGCACTCACCTATCCACTAAACAGCAACTTCAATGTTGAAAGATTTTATTTGTTTTTTTAAAAACACATAACCTAGGCAAAAATAATGGGGGTTTAGTTACATTATATGATCATACATTGCATAAGCCTGCCACAAGGTCAATGTACCCCATCTTTGGCAGGTCCTACACTAATCTTGTGTATTATATATATATATATATATCTTGTGTATTGTATATATATATACATATATATATATATATAATTCACTATAATAAAAAAAAAGAAAACAATAACGTAAAGATCTTTTGGACACGCCATACTACGTGTAACGGAGCTTCCTGTACCCCGGTTGGGTACCTCCGCCGATGGACGCTCCTAGTGCTCACCGAGGACTTCAAGCACTCCACCAGACACCATCAGCACCGCAGTCCCCATTTTCCAGCATTACAGCTTGGCTGGGAACTCGCCATCTCCTACCCACCCTGGACCTATGACAAGGCTCCAGGTTCCAGTGGGTAAACCTCTCTTCCTCCAGAGAGTCAAGCAGGAACAGCTCTTAAAAGAGCTTAGTGATTATAATCCCTGGGGAGTATAGGGATATAGCAGTCCCCAGGGTAGATGCAGCCTTTTCCCCCACACATGATATAAGACTCTATGTTGAGGGTAAAACAGGAATTCAGCTTAAATGGGGCACACTGGCCTTTTATACAAGTTTCCCAACAAGGTTGACGCCCAGGTGGACTTTGCTGGGCACAGGACACAAAGTAGACAAGCCAATTAAAACCATGTAACAATGAACAACACTGTGAAATAATTAAGCCAGATAATGCATTAACTTAATTATCCACAGGCAGAAAAAAACACACATTTTTACAAAGTACCGATCTGGATGAACAACATATCGAAAACTCACCAAGACCGGTTCAGGGGTTCAGGAATTTCCTGGAAGTCATAGTTTTGACCGACCGTGCACATGTTCCTATACCCAAAAATGTTCCAGGGAATTAGGGCCAACAGTCGATCTCTCTTTATGGAGTATAAAAGTACTTACAATACATGGATGGAGCCTTTTAAAGTGTATTGAGCAAGGTATATTGCAGGGCCCATTGTCACAGGGTAAGAGGCAAGCAAAAAGGCCCCTCCAAAAACCAGTGGTGCGGTCACTTTTGCCACACTAAGTTTTAATTGAACATAATTGATTAAGAATATAATAATCACATAACAGATTCTTGAAAAGAGCTGTGCAGTTATTGTTCTTCATAGACTTAAATGGAGGGACATGCAATAATAATGACATAATGTGATGAGGCCCAGAGAATACTCTGGGGAGGAATTGTTCAATGTTCTTGGGGGAATGACAATGTACTTGCAGGAAATATCTGACGCACAGGTCGCCCTTCACGTGAATTTGTTCTACAGGAATTTATATTCAATGGATTGAACCTATTTTCCTTTAATGGCCTCTAAGAACCTTCTACAGGAATACTGATAAATGAAGATCATCATTCATTCACTGCTCTATTGTTTTAGTATTGATTGGAAGACGCAAAGGAGATATTCTTAGACAGGTGCCTTATGATGGTTATTTGTACTTCTGGCCAGCAGAGAATTCTTTTATGTTTCATCTGCTTCGTTATTGGGCATTCTCTTGAGATAAATGTCTGATAGCTAAGAGTCTTTTCAAAGACAGTTCCACAAATTCTATTAAACAAAGAGAGAATTGTACAGGAAACTTACACCAAACATCCTGAACACTGATTTCACTGTTACATTTTTATTGTTTTTCCTAAATTACGACTTGTCTTTATACATTGTTTAAAATTCAAAGTGATGATTTAAAATATCATTTAATTGGATTTAGTTTCAATCCCAGATTTAGTCAATGTTGCACCAGATGAGTTTGTGTGATAAGATATACCCAATAGGTCAGAATGAGCGTTCCCTGATTGGAGGAGCCTCTTCTCGGTGAGCATGAGGTCTTTCTGAAGCAGCATTTAATTGTATAAGGTATATGTAAATTTATTTTTATTATTTTTATTCATTATTTAATAATACAATAGGCAGCCATTTTTACCCTACTGATTTAATTTAATTGGATTGTATGTCCCTGTAAGAGCACATAGTTTTGTTTAATGCATATGTCCATTAAAATAATAATGTACTGGGGGGCGGGGTGGAGAGACGTGTTCTGCACGAGCTCCTTCAAAAGCCTGGTATTAAAAGCTTACTACAGCCTGCACAAGCAAGACTTCTGATGGCATCACCTACCCACCTGATCCTTACACATATAGATATGCAGTGGGGTGTTAGGCGACCTGAACAAAGCTTTCTAAATGCTAGTTGGGCCGTGCGACCTGGTGCTCATTTGGCGGGAGAGGCAGCCGCTCTCCCGACTTGGCAGTGCCCAGGGAATGTTGGCGAGTCACACAAGCCCTGTAACCCCCCCTTGGACTGGTGGGGGTGATCCCGGTCCACACGAAGGAGGCTACCCTAAAACTATGGGAGTGTGAGGTGGAACACCTCGGGAAGAGAGTTGGTTCGGTGAATCACCTAAAATGGAGGACACAGCACATGTCCATTGTCCGACAGATGAAAACATTGATATCCTGGCAAAACTGGACAAACTATTTGATGCCTACTGGCACAAAATGGAACACAGGCAGTACCAACTTGCCCCACCGCAGAAGAGCGATATCTCACTCAGAAGCCCCCTCTATGCAACTGTCCAAAAGCTTTGCCATCACTTGCTCAGCAGACCCCAAAATGGCTTTGCAGTGCCTATGATGCAACACGGATACAGGCACGATACCAGCCCGTGGCTGAAACCGGCGATGATCCTGAGGAGCCCTGGAGAATCCTGATCCTGATGCTCACATGCATCAATCTGCCTACCGAGTCTGGAGTCTTGCGGTGATCCTCTCTGCAGTGGGACCTTGTTCAGGCCCTGGAGGGCATAGGATGATTTGTCTCATCGACTGGATGATGCACAGTACATGGTCACCCACCTTCCAATCTATGTCTAACTAGCAGGAGATACTCTTTATGTTATGTGGTTTCACCCACTATCTTATTCCCAACTATCAATGTGTTTCTTTTCTCTCCTCACACAGCTCCTTTTCTTTTTTCTTACCATTGTTGTGGGAGCCTTTGGGTTAATTACTCAGACATGTGCATTAATGGTTTGTTTACGCATGCAGACCTGGTCTGTGTAAAATATCTTATTTATAATAATGTTTACCTAACCTGGCTACTCTATTATAGTGAATTCATGTATGCCTAGCTAGTTATCTCTGCCATGACAATGAATGTTGCTGACTTGCTAGCTCCTGCTGTTGTTGTGTTGCAAGCCTGTGTGTAACCATCAGCACGACAAAAATAAAGAATTTAAAAAAACAATAAATAAATTAAAAAAATAAAAAGAATATAGTGTCCTTTTCCAACATGTAAGAATTTTATACTCTAGATTAAAATGTAAGAAGTGCTTTGACATGCATTTTTATCAAGTATATTTAAATCACTCTCTTCATATCTCAGTACGTTTGTAATCTGATAAATAAATGTGTATTAAACGTTATGTACTAAGATGGCCCTTTAATTAGTCAAAACGAGACAGCATAATTCCAATATAAATTTACATTGGGAAGAACACACAGGGAAATCTTATTATGCAAATTGGTGTTTAAAGATTCAAAAGCTCCTTAGATTTTTAAGTTGGTGCTTTGCTTTCACTTCCAATAAATATTGCCATCATAACTTCAATTATACATTTCCAGGCACTTAAGAATGTATTGCAAACTGGAAACAGTTTTCAGATAAAACGGTCCTATAAACTATATTTATTTTGATGAAATAAAAATAAACTAATAAATAAATGACAGCTTAACCTTTTATATATTTGATAACATGATATTCTCTTGAATATATATGTACTCTGTGTTTATTTGTAATAAAGTTGTCTTTGATTTAAATGTAGTAATAAATCAATAAATAATATAAAACATGTTCACAAATATTTGGAAAGTCTGTTCAACCATGCAAAAGTTCAAAAAGGAACATAGTCCCTACATTTACCTGCAAAATCCACAGACTCTGAATCAAGCCAGCAAGCTTCCAGGTGTGTTTACAGGTGCAGACCTACCTATTGTGAAGGTATCAAGCCATTAAAGCTCAAAATTATAGGTAAAAAAACACATCTTTAGAGACCAATTATATCATCCTTAATGTGAAGAAGTAAAGATGTAGTACTGAGTGATTATAGCCATTCGTTATTCTGTATTCGTACGAATAGACAGAAATGCATATTTTCGTACGAAAATCCATTCGGCTGAAATAAAAGAGCTCCATTGATGGAATGTTTTAAGGATCTCTGTTATCCCAGTGGAAGATATATTGCAATCTTCCAACAAGAAGCCATGTCTCCAGATGTTTGTCATCAAGTGACCTCCAACATCAGACTTAGACTCAGGAAAAGGCATAATATGGATTACTGGATCATACTCTGAGATGTCCTCCATGATCTCCACTAATTATCAATGTAAAGCTCACTGTGGAAGACTATACGTGAAAGTATTTATGAATTTAAGGTTGATGAGATTGAATAAGTATGCTTACATTACAGTGATTTTAACATTTGTTTCTTCAAGGGTCACTGTAGGCACTATAAAAATGTAATGTTAAATTTAAAGCAATTTGACACTGAATGAGTGTCCCTGGCCACCCACCATTCAACCCCTGCTGGTGGTTTGGCTAACAAAGAGATTACAAACTTCCTTCTTGTCATACCAATTCATATCAGCAATAGGCAATTTGACAGGCTGAAATTGGCCAGTTGACATTCTCAACCAATCACGGTCATGCATTACTGCTCAGGCTAATGCTTCCTCACTGCCCAGAGCAGCACAGAGAGTGGATGGGTGGATGGCGCCAGGGGACTACAGACACTATAGTCACTTCAATGAGATCAGGGACGAATTTAGGCCTTTAGGTGCACTGTCTGAAAAATCTTCATAGCGTCCCTAAAAAGTGCTAAGCCTTCATTACATAGATGTTGTTCATTTATGAAATTTGTGGACGTATTATGCATATGCACATGTGAATTAATACATGCGTAAATATTATAGTCATAATGTTACATATATTAATAATACACACATATTAATATCTTTTTAGTGTGTGTGTGTGTACCGGCTGTAGTGAGTGTGTGTAGAGGCTGTCGTGTGCATGTGTGTAGGGGATAGAAATGTTTTGTGTTGGGGAGGGGATAACATAAGGCTTTAAAGAAGGGGATGGAAAAGCTATTTTATGGGTTTTTATTAATAAGTTTAATTTTTATGAAACTATTTTAAATGTATGTGCAGACCAGCCAAAATGCAATCTCTCCACTACCATAAGGTACCGCATGCCCTAGTTGTTGCAAGCTGTGTCGGCTACCTAGTGTCCCTGATATCATAGTACATGGTGCGGCTGCGCAGTTCGTACACCCCTAAGGCCGTCCGAGAAATGAGATGCAGCAGTTACAGTGTCCTTTTAATTTTTCTATGACAATATACAATACAAACCTGGTAGTTAGCAAAGCGTGCAGCCACGCAGCTGATAAAGTTATATGACTATTCGGAAGTTATCTGAATGATGGAGGTGAGCTTACATCTGCAGAGAAGTTTGAAAATGAATGCATTTATAAGTAATTGTGCACAAGGACACAGTGTCGAATAACCTACCTGCGCCATAACCTTTGCAATGAGCAGAACTTGTGGCACTTTATAATTGGCACTTAGAGTGTCCCTTTTAATACAGCAGTGTGGCTTGTGTAATGTATATAATATTAGACATAACTGACTGTGAGTGGAGAATACTAAACATGCTGTAATATCTATGCATGTAAGCTGACACTAATTAGGCATTGCAAAGTCTTCTAACACTTTGACAAGTAAAAGTGCAATTTGATTATTCAGTGAGGAAGACAAAACAGGATAACAAATGGTTTAAAATGAACATATGTTCACTGATATGACTATCAAGATAATAAAACTTTGTGCAATTCAATATGGAATAATGGATATAAATATCCTCATTATTAATGTAAAATATTATATATGGAAGGATTGGCTTGTAGTTGTGGGAGGGGATTGATTTTCCTACTTAAGGATCACCAGACCTCTCCCCAATTCCGTTATTGGTATGGCGATTTGCATACCTGGACTTCCGGCCGCAGCAGATCGCCATTTGCTTACCTTACCGCGTGGATACTCTTACCTGCTCCTACAGAGTCTGCCAGTTCTTGTTACGAGAGCTTTTCAGCTGTCCCCACTCCTCCGGTCTCCATCGCTAACTATCCTGGATCTCCTATAACTGTGAGTTATGTCGACCTCCGCGACACTGTCGTGGGCGCACAGCGGCATCACGTGCTGACTCTATACTTATACTTACCTCTAATTTGTATGCATTTCGTGAGGTAGTTCATTCATATTCATACGAACATACGGTTCTGTTGTCAATCTGAGAGTACTGCATGTTTAATGTATTTTTTTATTAAGATGCTTTATTCTGTTTAAATTTAGGTTAAGCAAGCACATTGTTTGTCGATTTTACTTTCTGCATTTTTAGATATGTTATAACAAGATGGTGTCTGTTATAGGTTGTCGGGTTTGACCTTTTCATCTGGCTGTTCCTCTGAGGATTTTTCAAGTTTCATAGGTTCAGTTTGGCTCAGTTCTTTGATCCACTCACCTTAGGTGGGTCTTTTTTACTTCTGATATTTAGGAATCATTTTGGCTTTATTAGAGGTTTCTGATGTATGTTGTATTATATTACAGATTGAAGGCAATCATCACCTAATTTTTCGATTCTCTACGATTCACAATGGTTAGTGGTTTTAGATTTGTCTTTGGGTCCACGATCTGACCCTTACAGCCAAGATAATCTAATATGTTTAATTTCTATGTCATTAGGTGCTAGGTCCCGCTAGTTCAATGACCACTTACGCTTTTTTTCTGATTCATTTTAGGCCATGTCATAGGCTGGTTGGTATCCCAAATAATTTAGTTTTTTCTGCTATGATCGCAGTCACAATTTTGGTACTACAACATTGCTATTACTCTCACAGGTCTTGCTCGGGTTCTACTACTCCGTGCTACTCTATATCCATCAGATACGACAGGTAGGTGAATCCAGAGGTCATTACACCTCCCTCCCCTCTCCCACCTGCAACTGGTGCTAGGGTGATATTTTCTCTACTGGCTCATAGGTTTCAGAGTCTGCTTATGTAGATTTTCAGGCCTTCATACCTTAACTTAGTGGTCCAGTGAGGCCAACACCCATCCTCATACTCGGAGTTACTCACGCCCAGTGCCCAACTCATAGTTAGTCGCTTCACATGGTGGCATAGAGAGGGCCTCACTTGTCACTCCCATGCTATCTTATGCTTTATTGGTCACTGAGAAGCCGACACCCCGCCACATCATTCGGTGGCCACAAAATCCCCTTAGGCCAACACATAGCTAGAGCCTCTCCTGACGCTTGGCAATTAGTAGGGCTCCCCTCTCTAATGTTAGATAATTTCTTTGCCACTTGGCGGTATAATCACCTAGGTGACTTATATATATTTATCCTATCCTAGCATGTCTGAACTGCCAGAAGATATCGAGGATTTGTTTATCCCCAGCACCCCTGCAAGGTCTCTCACTCCATCTCAAGGAAAGGAAACACCAGCCCAACTTCCCTCAGGTCTTGGACCATCCCTAGGGTTACGGCTGAATTAAGGTGTAGGAACATACCCTACTCCTTTACTCTGTGGTGTGAGGATATTTATGGGGTGATAAATATTAAAAATAATATTTTCTTTAAAATGATCAAAAATGAATTGTATAATTGATTCCCCGATTATATTAATTTAAAGCTGAGAATTACCCACTATTTTAATTCTCATAGATCCTGGAGAAAGTTTAATTAGAGGATTTTTAATTCACACATTAATCACAAATTAATTATAAAAATATAATTTATTGTGACAATAATAATAATAATATGTATCATGCGTGATAATAATCAGTGAATACTTAGGTATAACATAAGTATACAATAAGGCAGTGGTTGACACAATTTATAGACAGCTAAATTGCAGCAGTTATATCGACATGTATGCAGTTTTCAACAAGATTTACAACAGGACACTCCACTTTGAAATCAACTTAACACAGAACACAGCAGCATAGCCTAAAGCAATTAAAACTTTAGCTGACAGTCGAATCACACTGAATTAACTCATTCACTGCTGGCAGTAATTCTCATAGGCAAGATATCATTTTATATTGCAATGACAAATACAATATTTTTCATACTAGATCATTGACAATTCCTATGTCCATCCAATAAAAATAATTCTAACCAGATTTTACGTTTGCAGAATTTTAACTTCCTTACTTAAGATTCACTATTTCTAAATTACGTAAGCTTATATATTTGGCTAATTGCCTGGTATTCTATTTTTAAAGTTAAAAGTGATTTAGAGTTCATTGGTCCACCTGCAGGAATGGAATTAGGTATTCTTTATATTATTAACGAATTATGACGCCTTAATTTTGGAATCACCAGCTTTTATCCAAGTATATTCTGCTTTTTAATAAAATCAATTAATCTAAATTAATTAAATTAAATAAAACCAGCATAGTTACAAGTTATGTTGTAGATTTTCTATCAGATTTGTAGATATATCCCAGGAATTTTGAATGCAAGTATGATGTTTAGAGAATTGTATGAAAATAGAAAAGTTTTCAGAGTTCTGAAGTTGTGTTGGTTGGAAAAGATACAAAGAATTAGGTGTGTCCAGCTTTGGCTCCAGATGTCAGATGTTAGATGTGAGTCCATCCTCAGAGTGTGAATGTCTGAGTGTAAGTCTGAGTCCCCCAGTCTTTGAAAGTCTGAGAGTGTGAGAGTCTTAGTGTCCTTCTCTCTCCTTTGTCCTTAATTTTTAAAAGTGAAGTTCTCTATACGTCACTAGGTGATAGGACCAATAGAGAACTGTGGGCATGTCTACCCTACAGACTATCATCTAAATTTTGGTCAGTAGATGGTGCAATTACATCACAGAAAATTCTTGTCAGGGGTTCCATTTACCTTTTTGTAGAATGGGTTAACTGAATTTCGTGATGTGTTTGAAGTCACCTTGGTTATCTTTTATGATACCTATTTGTCAAAGATATATCGATCTTCAAAGGTTTTGATTCATTTGTCGCCATATGTTATATTTCTGACACGTCCTAAACTCTTCTCCACCTCTCTATACAATGGAACTTTGTAAGATTCCGCTAGTTTTTCAAAAGTAACATTAATTACTTAGTGTTATCTGTCATTGGTAATCCTGTCTGGTTTTCTTGTGTGAAACTGTAGCGCATAGTAATGTGATTTCTACATGTCTATTACACATATTCCACTAACGTTAGTAAATAATATGACATTTCTTCATTGATATTATATCCAAGAAGATTCTATATTATTAACATAGTACTATTTATATATGATTAATATAAAAATAGTAAGTTATATGTGGATATTGTGTGTATGTATATATATATATATATTGTAACGGCACCCCCAGGCATAAAAGGGGTTAAAAGCCGTTTAGGAGATCTTCCCTTCCAGAGACACAGGCACAGCTACTGTAGACACCAATCCACCGAACTGGAGAAGCATATGAATGCCATAAACAGCCGAACCGGAACCATACGAATGCTGTAAACAGCCGAATAGGAAAAACCATACGAATAGGTTTACACTCCTAGCAGTCAAACTGGAACAGCATACAATAAATCCCCCCAAGAATGAGACAAGGCTCCGTGTTAAGGGTTAAGCAGCGAACAGACAGAGCTGTGGGTTTATTGTTCTTATATACACATTAGTACCACCCACAGGGTTTTGGAACACAACCAATAAACACATACAATACACTCAGACACTCCCACACAAAATCCTCCCCTCTTACCTTACACAATGGCTAATGTAATTATCACAAGCAGAGAAATAAAATTTTTCCACATTATTCATAACTTGAAAAGTATGCATCCCATTCACATAAACATTTTACATTTTCAGAATCAGCATACTCCAAATACAAACATATGTCAAAATCATCCAAATTGGTCCAGTGGTTCAAAAGATAGATCGTAGTCCTTTGTGACCAAAGGAAGCATGGCTTTTCTGCCCAAAACCAGTTCCACAGAGTCTTCTATCCTGGAGATAATTGGGAAGTAATCCAATTATCTCCAAGGACAGAGGCAAAACTCCATTGAACACATGGCAGCAAAAGACAATAAAACACATAAAAACATATAACTGTGCAGCCATTGCACAAAACAGGTACATTCAACATATCCTCAGATAGCTCAGATCTGAGCGCACATTATTACTGAATGGCGCTCAGATCACACACATACAGTTCAATTGCCACGGAGCCAAAGTCTTTCCCATAGTCTTTCATTATACGAATGGGCTCAATGGCATAGCTATCTGGGGTATCACCGCTCAAACGGGGCCAGCACTGAATGACCCGGCTTTCGTGTTTCCGCAGGGGAAAATCAAGCGTTTCAACATGGGACCATAGTCTAAAGGCAGCAGGCAGGCAACCAGGCTCCTCCAATGCACAGTGGCGAGATTGGTCTCGTCACATATATATACATATAACATATATATATTTGTCTCTGAGTTGTTGCATTCAACCCCCCTGCTGCAGACATCATGCCTTATATTCAATGTTTACATTAATCGCATTCCTTAGCTCAGGCTTCGAATGAATAGTTACAGAAAAGTAAAAATGTGTCTGTCTTTGCATTGTAATACAAAATGGAGTCACTTCTGTTCTGATGGTGACTTACAGTATACACTTTTTTTTTTAATTCTTTATTTTTGCGTTGTGCTTATGGTTACAAACAAGTTTGCTCCACCACAACAGCAGGAGCTAAAATAGTCAGGCGGTTCAAGTAACTTAACATTATGGCATTTGAGATTTTGCACATATTTTTTGATAATAACAGTGTTATTTTTCAAGCTTACAAGGTATGGCATTTCAGGCATATACATGCTGTGCCCAGTTGTGTGTAACATTGTGCAAGAGGAACAGATAATTAAGTTAACCTGGAGAGCTGTATAGTAGTTGTGCTCAGGTGTAGAGTGTCAACGGGCATGTAGTGGTTCAGGGTAGTAAATAAACTAAATTACTGTTTAAATAAAATTAAATAAAATAAGGTTGCACGGACTGACTTATGGGGTAGGTAGGTCATGTGTCAAGATGTCTCAGTCAAGATTTAGGTGAGTGAATAGGTCATGGTGGGTTCAGGTGGTGAGTGTTTGGTAAACCAGGGTATCAGGTGGCCACGGTCACCAAAGGAGTTGATTTCCCCTAACCAAAGGGGTGGCGGGGGAGGGAGGGAAACTGGGGGGTTCCTGCCTCTCCAACAGGTGTGTGGAGCCTTCAATAGTTAGTGGTCACCTGGGAGTTAATGTTTTCATTTTCATGTAGGCTTCCAGGTATGTAAAACATATCAACAATTGCATAACTTTAGAAATAGCAATACATTAGCTATAGGAATAAGAAAAAAAAAGTCAAAAAGTCATAGGTAGCATTGGCAGTCGTTAGCCCTGCTCTTCCCCAGGATCTGTATGGAAGTTGAGAGAGTCCTCTTGCGCCCTTGCCAGGCAGGTGGCCTGGTCCGCCGGTTCTGTCGTTCGCGGGGTGAATGGTACTGAGGTGTCCGAATCCAATGTCTGTGCAGGGGTTCTTGCAGTGTTGTGCCTATCTGTTAGTCCCAGCTTGGCTAGTACTGCAGGGGTTTTGTTGTCCGATGAGATTCTATGCGTTGTCCCGTTGTGGGTGATCAGTAAGGATCTGGGTGCACCCCAGAGGTGCGCAGTTGGCTAGTGAGGTGATTCAGTGTTCTGTGTCATTGGAGTGTGGCTCTAGTTAGGTACTGGAAAGATAGCAGCTGTGCATTTTTAAAGTTAAGGGGAGTTTTGCCCCGTATTGCCGACATGATGTTGGATTTGTCCTGTGAGGTAGCACAGCGTAGGATGACGTCCCTGGGTGTAGTGATAGGCACATTGGGCAAGGGTGGGAGCCTGTACAGCCCATCAAGGGTGGTTTTTCTGGCTGCCATTGGTGGTAGGATGGTAGCTAGGAGCCTCCTCGTATAGTGAGGCAGTTCATCAGGTGTGATGTCAGAGGGTACCCCGCGTATTTTAATGTGTTTGCGGTGGGCACGGTCTTCATGAGTCGACATTTGTAGGGAGAATCCCTGCTGGGTTGTCTGCATTTGTTGTAGCGCTTCTTTCACTTGTGTTATGTCAGTGTGAATGTTCATGATATTCTCCTTTGTCACCCGTACCCATTCAGTTACTTTTTGTAAGTCCCCTTTGAGTAAGCCCACATCCGTGGCCAGCATCTTCTTGATGTCTTGTACCCAATTTTGTAGGTCCTGTTTAGTGGCCAGTGTGTTATCTGGTGTCAACTGTATTGGCATCGGGTTGCACTCTTTGTCTGCCTCCGTTAGTACAGGCGCTTGGGTTAGAGAGCAAGATGGTGTCGGGGCTTGTGGAGCCTCCACTGCCATTTTGGTGTGCGCCTGTCTCTGTAGTAAGGTTCCAATGTCGGCTTGCTCCGCCGAGGAACCGGGCTGCGATTTTTGTGTGCATCTCCCCATGTTCATTGGGGTAGTGTTGTGGGTCTGCAGGAGGTTGCCTACAGGGTCTGGCTCACCTTGGCCATAAACTCAGTCCAGGAAGTACTCCAGTCCAGTGATGGTTGATGAAGGATAGGCCTTAAGCCTTTGTTTACCTTGCCAGATCTCGGGGTGTGGAAAAAAAGCATCAATGTGTGCGCCCCACCGTCCAGATGCCGTTTTTGGTTTTGATGTGGGTGGGTTTTGATAATCAATCAGTCCCTTCTCAGAATGTTTGTAGATTAATCTCAGGATTTTTGTGGGCTGGCAGAAATGGTGACTGCTCCGTTTCAAGTTCAAGCTCCGGCCCCTCACAGTATACACTTTTAATTTCTGCCTTAACACAAAATGTCTGCCAGTATAAATATAGTGACAGTGGAATTTTTGGTTGCTGGGTTCACTGAAGGGTTCCATAGGGCGTTATTTACATGCCATCCGGCATTGTCGAATGCAAGAATCTACAGTACGCCCTAGCTAATCCAGAAGTTGTTAACGTTCTGTTGCAGATAGAATTAGATCAAGGTTTCCTCCTAGGGCCTTGTAGATCCCCACCTCACTCAGTATGAAAAACTAACCCCATTGAGGTTGTCTCTGGGAAAAATTCAGCAAAGCAAAAGTTAATTATTGACCTCTCTGCTCCCCACTCTTCCACGACTCCTATGCTGGCCTCTCTAATTCCTTCTGAGGAATTCTCTCTCCAGTATGCCACTATTGATAACGCCATTAATGCCATTCTGACTGACATCACTAATGCTCCTCCCAATCCATCTCTCTTTGTGGCATCTACAAGGTGTTAAGTGGCAAGGTTCTTACTACTTTTTCTCACGTCTCACTTCTGATGCAAAAAGCAGCTCCAGGATTTTCGATACCTTCACTGAGACATTGTGCTGGCTACTGCTTAACATCTGTAGATGCCCCATGGTCATACATTATTTAGATGACTTCCAGACTATTGAGAGTAACATATTTCAGCCCAGTAGCCTGAGAGCCACTATCCAACTTTTCCAATATTTGTGGGTCCCATTCTCCCCTAAAAAGACAGAAGGATCTGATACATTGATAACCTTCCTGGGTATCACACTAGATTCTGTTAATATGCAAGCCAGCCTGCCTAAAGAGAAAATTAACCGCATTCTAGCCAGCATCGATCTATAACTATCTGCTGGATCTTGTAATCATAAAGAATTACAGTCTCTACTAGGCTCCCTCAACTTTTAAACTTTGCCATGAAAATCATTCTTTAGGGCTGAGCTTTTATATCTATACTGCTCAATCTGTTTCCCTGCTTTCAGTCAGATACTTCTCGTATTTCACTGGATGTTCCAGCTACCTCAGATTTACGCATGTGGCAGGAATTTCTCTTGAAATGCAATGGGAAAAGTATGTTTATCCCCTTACTTACCTCTGATTCCCTGATTATCGGACGGACGCGGGTGCCACCTCCAGCTTTGCTGCGATTTTTGGTGATAATTGGTTATGGGGGGTTTGGCCTATTGAAGTGAAAGATGTTCCAGGTTTCTCTACCACTTCGTCCTTATTCGAGCTTTACCCCATTGTAGCAATATGGTCAGGCAGTGAAATGTTTTTTGGACAACATAGCCACCTGCCACATAATTAACAAAATCTCTGACAATCATGAGCTTTCTGAGGAAATTGACTTGGCTGGCTGCGAACTATAATTTCTTCTTGGTGTGTGTCCATATTCCTGGCATTCATAACATAGCGGCTGATCATTTATCTCGCTTTCAATTTCAGGATTTCCACAAAGCTTTACCAACAGCAGCCATGGTTGCTACCCCTGCTCTGTCATGGCAAGACATGACATTGGACTTGGGAATCTGTTAACTCATGGCAGGCTCTTCTCGCAGTTGGCTCTGTCTGATAACACCAAAATATCGTACAATAGGGCATTCCATATTTATAACAGATTCTTGTTTGATTTTCAGATTGTTAATAAATATTCCATGGAAACTATTGTAGCCTTCAGTTCTTTTTGCCAACTTAAGTTAAATATATCTTACAACACCATCAAATTATATCTGACTGGGTTACAACACCATATACTTACACATTGGCCAAACACCCACAGTTTCTCGTCATCTTATCAAATCAAAACCATACTAAAGGGCATTAAGTATTCAACCCCTACAACACCATCTTCTAGGTCACCTATTTATAGTTAACTCTTCCAATCACTGTCGGACCTCATAGATTGAACTCCTTTCGAATCAAACACTAATTGTGTCATTAAAACCGCCATCTACTTAGTTCTCTATGGTTTCCTTAGACCCAGAAAGTTTAACACCATAAACCTCACATCCCAAGACGCTTTCAAGAGATCTCAGTTTGTCAAAATACAAGATCACTACATACTATCCCTCAGCCACACAAAAACCACACAAAGATATTAACTGGTAAAGATTCCCTATTACCCAGGGCCGGTGCAAGGATTTTTGCCGCCCTAGGCAAATGAGAAAACTCCATTTTTTGGGGCCTCTTACATAGCCCAGGGCCTGACGGTGAGTATGCCCATAAAGCCCACCCATAAGTCCACCTACATGTTCCACCCATGAACTCACAGGGAGTAGAGTGTGTAGGGGATTTGTTATGTGTTACTGTAGAGGATCTAATGTGTGTGCATACGGAATGTAGTGTGTTTGTGTGTAGTGGAAGCAGTGTGTGTGTGTGTGTGTATAAGGGATGTATTGTGTGTTTCTTGTTGTGTGTAAGGGATGCATTGTGTGAATCTGTGTTTGTATGCATAAGGGATGCAAAGTGTGTTTCTGTGTATGTAAGGGATGCAGTGTGTGTCTGTAAGGGGTGCGTTGAGTGTGTGTAAGAGATGCATTGTGTTTCTGTGTGTGTGTAAGAGAAGCAGTGTGTGTTTGCATGTGTGTAAGGGATGCATTGTGTGTTTCTGTGTATATGTGCAAAGGATGCATTGTCTTTATGTGTAAGGGTTGCATTGTGTGTTTCTCTGTGTGTAAGGGAAGCATGTTGTGTTTCTGTGTGTATAGGGATGCATTGTGTGTGTGTGTGTGTGTGCGCGTGGTGTGAAAGAGCTCCCTGTCCCCCTGTCCTATAGAGCTCTCCCTTCCATTCCTTAGAGATCTCCCCTACCCCTTAGTGGTCTCTCCTCTCCCTCCACCTCCCTTAGTGGTCTCCTTTTCTCCCTGACTTTCCATTAGTGGTCTCTCCTCTCTCCCCACCCTCCCCTAGTGGTCTATCTCCACCCCCCTCCCTAGTGGTCTCTCCTCCCCCCTCCCCTAGTGGTCTCTCCACCGCCCCCTCCCTCCTTTAGTGGTCTCTCCCTCCCTACGCCTTTACCTCCTGGCACCCCTCGTATTCTCCTCTTCTTCTCCCCCGTGTTTTCCTCTTATTCCCCTGCCTCCTGTGTTCTTCCCTCTTCTTCTCCCCTGTAATCTTCTCTTCTCCCCTCCCTGTAATCTTCCCCTTCCTCCCTGTAACGCTTTTCTCCCCTGCATCTTCTTTCCTCCCCTCCCATCAAATCATCTCCCCATCAAATCATCTCCCTCCTGCCATCAAATCATCTCCCTCCTGCCATCAAATCATCTCCCCAATCATTCTCCCCTCCTCCCATCAAATGATCTCCCCCACCAAATGATTCCCCCACTCCCTCCCATCAGCATCTTCACTTTTCACTCTGCCAGTGGTTTAGCTCCTATCCGGTCCGCGACCCGGCGGACTGACAGGAAGTGCACACTTGGTGTGCTCTTCCTGTCATTCCGGCCAGGTCGCGGACCGGAAAGGAGCTCGGCCACGCTACAGGGCAGGGGAGGTGAGGCACTGCGGCAGCCACCTGAGCGCTCTCTATAGAGCGCTCAGGCGGCTGCAGAATTTAAAGGGCCGGCGATGGGGGCGCAGGGCGCCCCCTCCTATATGGCGCCCTAGGCGGCTGCCTAGTTCGCCTTATAGGAAGCGCCGGCCCTGCTATTACCCTACCGACAACAAATGGTGCCCAGTACAAATAATAGATACATTCTTAACCATTATTCACCTGGCCAACTTTTATTAACTTTACACGGCAATGCTCTCACCACAAATAAATTAATGCTCTATATCAGAGTATTACTGGCAATATTAGGCCTTAATTCATCTAACTACTCAGGGCACTCCTTCCGAATTCGAGCAGCCACCACTGCATCTAGTAGGAACATACCAGTACATATTATCAAAACATTAGGACGGTGGAAATCATCTCCATATACCTAAAATATTAATACTGTATTTTAGCACTTCTGGCAGTCTGTCCTGTTCCAGATTCCAGGTTCCAGGTTCCAATGCCAACCCACAATCTGACACCAGGCATCTCCACCTTAGAGCCAAGACTTAAATAGGCTCTAGATAAGGTGAGAGTTTCTTTCATATATTGTTCCGAGTCTACAATTCATATAGACATACTGCACCATAATCTTTATCTGTTGTTTGCCTTGAGAGTGGTATCCATTCAGGAAGGTGGGGTGCTGGCTATAGTGCTGGCTATAATAGCACATCTGCGTCTTTATAGAGCATTGTCCTCAGGCTCTGAATATTGTGAGTGTGTCTACTATATTCTATTCGCACATTTGCACTTTGGATTGTACCACCTGCACTAGTGTTGTTTTGTTTTTTCTTTTTCATGTTATCCTACATCATGACCTGTATACTTATGTATTAAGGGTAAGCGAGTATATGAATATATAATACTTACAGGATTATATCTTGTTAATCACTTTTAGTGTATTTGATTGTAAGGGTGAGGGAAGGAAGGTATACCCTCATGGTTGTTTAAGAGCTACTACTCACTAAGTTCATTTCGAAGCACTTTTCTTTTACACCGGACTCCTTGTGAGTTATTTTTGTTTTACTGACATACAGAATGACAGGAGGCCTGCCTGGATGGCTAAATTGCCAGGAATTCCCTTATGCCCTCCTAGAGTAGAGAAATATTTTAAGACCAATTTGACAAATGATCTTGGTCCCTGGTGTCCTGCATACGAAGACACCAGGGAACCAAATTTAGGACAGCGAGACAGGATCCCGAAAACTGAACTGTCCCAACAAAATTGGGACTGTTTGGAGGCCTGGGTTTGAATATTACAATTTACAATAAATTGTAAACATTTAATCTGTGTTCATTGCACCAACATTCTGTATCAGATTTTCACATTCTGGATGACAAAATAGCACACAGGTCTGACCTGTTTAAATGCAAACTCTCAAGCTAACTAAAAACAGGGTTACTGAAATTAGCTACAGTTGCACTTAGCATTAATTATAGATCATGTTTCTGTCCTAAACTTCCATTCTGCACTTACTCTAAATCCAGTTAAAACCTTTATATGCATGAAAGGTTTGGTAAGGTGTTAATGAATGTGTAGTGAACTCTTCCAAATCATTGATGTTTAGGGATGATAAAAATAGATTAGTATTACAGTTGTCTCTGTTTCTGCTCTCTCCAAGATACCTGCCCAAGACTTCCAATATAACATTGTACTATAAAATCATTTAATTGCTGAATTACCTCTCCCCAGCTCAGTGAGTCAAGTACCAATGTGCAGGTGCTGGAACCTCCTTTCCGGTTGGGAGGTTTAAGTGGATTCTCTTTCAACAAACTTGTAATTTGCAAATCATTAAAATGTTATGTGCATGTTACATTGTTAGCACTGTATACATTGAACCCATGTCGCTTTCAAGTTACATGAAAAAAAGCTGTTTAATTATTTATTTGTTGTTTTAGAGTGAGGAATATGCCACTCATACTATCTGTATGCTGATGTCACCAGTAGACTTGTGCGTGGAGAAAACAATTTTGTTGAGCCAAAAAATCTGTCCAAAAACCATTTTGTTCGCATTGATCAAAATTTGTCCATGTGGCATTTCAGCTTGGAAGATTTTTGTCTATGCAATTGTTTCAGGGAAAACAGATCAGACAAACTAAAAGGATGCAAACATGGGCCAATCAGTGTACTGCTAAATATTTACATAATATAAGTAATATATATAATTTTGCACTACACTGTTAGCTGCATTTTCCAACCATCGGAGTCAAAGATCAAGTGAGAAGAAGTAAGCTATAGAACGGATAAAAGGAGGCACAGTAAAAAAAAAAATCTACGTTTATGAATTATATTTTTAGATTCATAGATTTTTTTTAATGCTCCTTTTTTTCTCTCTAGTGTCACTTCCTACTTGATCTGTGAATAAAATCCTGCTGGCTGTCCCCTAAATATCTGCTGGCTGTCCCATAACCATTAATAATCTTTTGTCCGATCAATTACCTCCTTTTATGGCACCGTGGGTGGAACTCCGAATCACGAAACAAACAAAGCTGTTCACCCTTTGTCCATTTTGCTTGATTCATGATAACAGTATGTCCATATGGCGCTTTGTAGTTGAGGAATTCGTACAACTTGCCAATCTCCCAAAATTCAGACGGTTTGCGAATCATTTGAAACGGAATGCACAAGTCAAGTCACCAGTAGATATTACAGTTGTTTCTTACGCAAGAAGAAAAAACTCAAAAATCAAAGCAGCAGATTTCAACCAATATCTGTTGACTGACATAGAGAGAAAAAAGGAGAGAAATCAATATATCTACTTCACTAAGAAGGAAATAAAATGTACTTTTTTTTAAGAAAATGGTTGTTGGACATTTCCAACATTACCGCTTACATAACTTCTACTTTGTTATGTACCTAAACAAAAAAAAATTGTTATTCTTAAAATATATATATATATTTTTTTTTTTAAGCAATTAAAGGACTATATTCTAAGAAACAATACACATGTTTGTGATAATGAAAATTAATTTAATATGTTCTTTCAAAGCAAACCATGCATATAATATTTTATTGATATTTTTATGTATTTTTGCTTTAATTCCCATTTCTCCTAAAACACTTTACTGAGAAAGCTGCATAGTGTTTTTGTCCAGTTAATATTTCAAGACTATTCTATTTCGGCTTCTGCAAAAAGGCATGAATTCTCTTGAGTATCCAAAAAGCAATGTAAAAAGAGAGCAAGGTTTGTCTTCCTATATCCTGCACCAACAAAAACCATGATAACGTATAAAACTTAGGTGGTGAGAACCCAATGCATTATAAGTATGTATTTTCAAAATAATTCCGGCTACTGCACAGGATTCATCTAGCTAATCATTTGAAATAATGCCAAAACCTAGGCTCGGGAAAATGATATGAACAGCTGCAGTGGTGTGGGAGCGTGAATAACTCTCTAATTACCCAAAATATAAACATCCACTGAAAAATTTATATCAGGAAATGCATCACATCATATGTGTGCTTAAAGGGAAACATAGTATCCAAAGTACATCTGACTGTCTTTCTAAATATCCATCCATCCATCCATCCAATCTTAATCCATAGTATTAGTGTTTTTATTCTCCATTCCTCGTGTGTAGATAATAAATGCTTACTGCATTAGATATAATGATACTAGTTTCTATGTACCTGTAGCTCAGCACACACTTGCTATAAACTGCAGGTATTAGGCCATGAGATTAATAGATTTCTTGACATGTCCCTTAAACTCCTGCTGGGCTGTGGTTTTGTAGAAAATGCATAGCGATTAGCACACCTTGGAAAACAAACAATACAAATTAAGATATCTCTTCCACCCCCCCTCCCCCCCTTGCATGTCTCTTTTAATCCCTCTTACCTCCATTGGTCTTTACTAAAGTTCCTTACTCTCTTTTGCTTCTCTTAACTGTCTTACCTCCTTGTATGTCACTTAAACTCTGTGTCTCTCCTAACTCACTAACCCATGCTGTGTATCTTATGCCCTTGACACCATTTGTGTGTTTCTCTTAACCCCCTTAACTTCTGTGTGTCTCTTAATTTCCCTTACACGCTTTTATGTTTCTCTTAACTCTCGCTTACCACTTGTGTGCCTGTTTACCCCACCTTAACCCTTGTGTGTGTCTAAATCACACCCTATCCCCACCTTCCAATGTTGTAGTGTGGCAGAGTAGGACCATGGCAGAGGATGAGAAATGCATGTTCCCCTGCTTTGTTGGTCACTGGAGCTCTGACTAGTGGACCATGAGGGGTCAAAGAGACAGAGATAAGATTGAAAGTGTTATCCTCTGTCACAGTCTCGCTTCGCCGCCTTCCAATGAGTGATAGTGCAAGGAGGATGCATTGTATGCACCGGCCTCCCAGCTGTCACCCGCACAGTCAGCTCTCCTTTGTACACTACTATGTATAGTGTCTGTTGGGTAAAAGGGGACACCAACTACACACAAGGGCACAGAAGAAAACACATCTGTGCCAATCACATCTAGATCACCAACACAATATGACCAGTCAACGTAGGCAGAACTACACAGCCTACAATCACTATTGTTCTGTAAATGCTCCTTCTAAAAAGGAGATGTAAGAACTACAAAATGGAAATAGAAAACAAGAATATGACCTACTGGGGTATACACAGGTATTGTCTAAACCTAGCTACCAAAAAAAGAAGCAGATGACTTTGCGACTGTGGCATGATAATAGAAAAACGGTTATCAATAAAACAGCAGATAGTTCAAAACATTTTAATACAGTATAAAAATGGTTATCTAAGAATGATCCAGATATTAAAACATATTTATAAAACAAATACATATATTCAATATATATATTGGTGTTTGTTTCTTTGTTATTCTTTTTTTACTTTTGTAAAAGGGGTTTACCCCTACTTTATGTTACTATGTTAGTAGATCTTTATTTTGGGGGTTTTCTTTGAGGGGGGAATAATTCCTGGCCCTCCATTGCGAATCTACAGTAATCCGCAATATTTTCTCTCTAGCAGCGTAAGCAGAGTGAAGATAGTTAAAACAGAAATTACATTAATAAAATAAAACAAACTGGGCTCTCTAAGACCCCTTTTAACCAAGGCAGACCCAGAAATATTGTATCTCCTATTCCTTCATATTATACCGTGTCTTCTGAAGATTAATGATGCAGGTGAGCAGTGTTATTATAGACCATTCCAAATACGATTGTATCAATTTGCTTCAGTTTTTCTGTTTTCATTGTTGGGGTATATTAGACTCTTCTATGGAGCTAAAACTCTTTCTGCTCAGATTTCATAACGAAGCTAATTACACTTTTGTTATAGCTCATATCAGACAGAATTCAGAAACGTTTCACTTGAAAATGTAGAACTACAGGATCCCTGAAGTATTTGAAGCAACTTTTCCTTCACACCTGTCATTCAATTACAACCCACCTGCTCAACTGGTGGGTTTACAAAGAAGCCATTTACCTTGACATACATTTATATTCCCTTGAAACACAATATTGAAATGTTTGCAATATAGACCTCGATTTAATATTTATTGATAAGCTTTTCAAATTATTTAATAATAATTTAATAATTTTTGGACAGACTAAATTTTGAAAAATATTTTTTTATTTTTTATATATTGATATATTGTTTGATATTTTCAAATTCTGAAAAAAAAAAATTTACTTTTTTTTTCCAAAATGTTAAATAATTTTAAAAGCCTACCCAAAAGTATACAAAATCGAGGTGCATGTAAATAAGCATGAGGTAAAAGAGATATACATTGAAATGTAAATATAAATTAATATTTTCAGGTTAGTAACAACTAGCAATATTTTGTTTGTAAGACGCCACACAGTTTTAATGCCATCTATTCAGAAACGTCTACACCAACAAGATGACTGCAGAATTGAAAAAAAAAATGCTTTCTGCAACATCAGCTGGAAATTGAGTCTGCTAGTAAATGCATAAAAAAATATAGCACCCATAGCATTGCCATGAAGGACAGAAAGACTTTGCAGTCTATTGACATGTTCACACTTTTCAAGCACATCTTGCTCAAAGGACCTTCTGTTTCACTGTCTTAGCAACTGGAGCCTGAGAGAAAATATATACCAGGATAACAGATGTAAAACCTTTGGCAACAAGACATAATTAAACTACAAAAAAGATTAACTCTATCCCTTTGAGTGTAACAATAGTACAACATCAATTGTCTACGCTTATGCGTCCAGACAAATTAGCTGTCACGTACAGAAGAAGAAGCTCTGGCTTTTTCTTAATTAACATAATTGCTGCCAAAAACATTACAAACTTGATTGGAAAATGTTTTGAAGGTGGCACTTTGAATTTTGAACTAAGAGAATCCAGATTGTTGACATGGAAGTCTTGGGCAATGCAGATCATGCAAAAGATAATATATCCCATGTTTAATACGATTTGAAACACGTATATTCCTTCCATCTACAGATTCTTATATATGATGGATTAGTGATTATATATTCCTAAGCAACAGGAAAATGCAGCAACCAACTGTGCATAATAGATTAGAATAAATTTACTCTGTAGGTATAATTAGGAATACTGTAATACGAAATAGCCAGAAAATTAGGTTTTGGGGAGCACACAAACATACATTTGTCAATATTGCTGCTGACCACGAATTATATAAAACACAAAAACAGCTACTAGTGTACATACAACAAATAAACAGTTTTAAATATTTCCAGGCTACATAACATCAGCTATCTCAAGTTAAAATTTGGGGTTCTTATTACACCATATGACCATAGTGTGTTAAATCCACTAGTCATTCAAAATACCCCAATACTGGTACAAATTTAAAACAATAAAAAAAACTAAACATTTTCTATATTTTAGCACAGATATTTTGGTCTTACATAATTCACTGTGAGTTTTAAGCTATTCAGAGTTTAGAGTAATTGACTAAACTAAATTGGGGTTACCCAGAGAATTTACACTTTTAGGCCAAATTTTTTTTTTTAAACTATATTTTTTCATGCTTAGCTATGCAGATCTTAAAATATTACATTTCCGAATGGTTCTTATCTGCCGTCACATTCTATGTTTCTATGTTTCTATGTTTCCTTCTCATTTCTCAGGAACCCTTAGTTAACTGAATAGCCCTGACAGGTTCAGAGGGGCCATCAGATATTTTGGCCACTACTATACACCACTATACACCAATATACACCACCATGTGTGTATAGTGCATGTAGTGTGTGTGTGTTTGTGTCTGTGTTTAATGGATGAAGTATGTGTGTGTGTTTATACTGGATGCAGTGTGTGTAAGGGGTGCATTGTGTGTATTTAGGGTTCGAGAGGAACTGTTAATTCATATTTTCTTGTATAATATTAAAATAAAATATTAAATTTAAAGTTTAAAGTTAGCCATGTTGCCAGATTAACTGCATTGCCCTTACATATAACATTTTCTAAACAATGTATGGTTTAGCGCATAAAATGAGCAAGTAATTAAAAAATGTAGGACACTGTAGATGGAATTCCTCTGTCATTTTCCAAAAACTTGCACAAACAAAACTTTAGACCATGTTGGGAATATAGTTGATTTGCAGGACTTTCCAATTGTGGACACACATTTACATATAAAGTAATGACACAGGTGTATGTAATAAAGTGTGAATTGTTGGGATTTTTAAGTGAATTCAAAATAAATTTAAAGGACCAAAATTGTAATTGAAAGCAGAGTTGACCGATTTTTCCAATTCCAATTTCTCATTTTGACCTAAAATTTTTAATTCACTTTGAATTAATTTGAATTCATAAACAGCTGAGCTCACATTTAAATGAATACCTCTGCTAAGTTTAAATTGAAAACCTTTGCTAGGAAAAAATACTGGTTTCAAACTTAACAATTTCATTATTTTAGTCTTTAACATTAGATACAGTTATTGAAGAGAAAATTACATTTCACCCGCAGCAAGGGAAATGATTCTTAGTAATGTCTGACTATAAAATAATATGATACATACAGCCCAGGAAATTGTGAACGATGTGATAGATATTGCAGAGAATAGGACTAATAGGATCTAATCACTTCTTCAAACAGCCCTGTTTGAGTATAACGGTATCTTTAATTAACGTGAGGTTAACCAATTAATTTCTTGATGTACATAGGGAATTTAATGCTGGATCTTGTCACTACGTTTACCAGCCAGCCGCTAATTGCTAAAGTGGATGTCTCCAATTTAAGCAAATAGTATCAATTTCTCAATAGAATCTCACTATCTAGCACTAACATTATCTACCCAGAACTCTTGTTCTGGCCTAGTTAAAGGGACACTTTGGGCACCATAACAACATCTTGTAAATTAAGTTATTATGGTGCCAGGATGCCCCCAGGTGCACTCTTACCTTAAGGGGTTTAACCGTTCTCTAACAGTTTAACCCTAAAGTGTGACTACAGCACCAATCATCAAGTCCCCTAGACGGCATCTGGATTCAGACAGGGGTGCCATTGATTGGCTGACAGCTGGATTTCAGAATCTGGATGCCACCTGGGGGATCTGAAGATCTGCGCCAGAGGCTCACTTTGGGGTTAACCCTTCGAGAACAGTTTAACCCCTTAAGGTAAGACTGAGTCCCGGGCTTCCTGACATCATAACAACTTAATTTAGGTGAAGTTGCTATGGTGCCTAAACTGTCCCTTTAATCATGCTCCAATGATGCTGACAGTGGTATAGTTATACGTCCAGCAGCAAAGAGATTACGCTCTATTGGTGCAGTTTTTCACAGCTAAATACTGCACATACAGACTCCAGGCACCATGACAACTTCAAATCACTAAAGTGGTCAATACCTTGTGGTTGTTTATGGAGAGTGTTTGGGGGTTCTCTGTAAGTCCTGTTGGGGGGGGGGGAATTCATGTAGAAAGGCAAATCAGGGTGCAAGAGAAGTATACAGCATTTATTAGCAGGGCCGTCTTTAATAACGAATGGACCCTGGGCAAGTGTTTGCTTGGGCCCCCTGTGCCCTGCCGCTCTCGCCCCTCACTCCCTGGTATGCAATCACGGCATCCATCCCAACGCAGTGGCGGTACTAAAGTAGAATGAATTTTATTGGGACCCCCAATTGCAAGGTTGGACTAAAGGTAGAACCCCATCTGTCGTGCAACTCCAACAATGCTTTGACAGCTGGGACTCTACCAATTTCCCATGCTTGCAGGGTTGTATTTAGCACTGAGCCATGTTTGTATGTTTGAATGTAAGCATGTGTTTGTATGGAGTATGTTTGTGTGAATGTGTTTGTATGTGGTACTGGAGTTTGAATGCAAGTGTGCATTTATGTGTAGTGTTTGTTTTTGAATGTAGGAGTGTGCTTGTATGTAGTGTTGACGTTTCAATGCAGGAGTGTGTTTTATATGTAGTGTTGAAGTTTGAATGGAGGGGTGTATTTGTATTTAAAGTTGCGGCTCAGATGCACAGGTACACACTCTGACGCACAAGCAGATACAAACACTGACTACATACAGATAAACAGGCACATACACTGACAGACACACTGACACAGGTACATATATTGACACACACACAGACACATACACTGGTACGTACTGACAGACATACTGACACATACACATACTGACAGACATACTGACACAGGCACATATACAGACATATACCGACATACTGACACACACACACAGACACATACACTGATCAACATACTGACACACATACACTGACAGAAATACTGACACCCACACACTGACAGATATACTGACACCCACATACACTGAGAAATACTGACACACACACACAGGCACATACACTGACACACACAGACTGATATACTGACACACACACACACAGACATACTGGCACACAGACAGATATACTGACACATGCATACACATGCACTAACAGACATACTGACGCACTGACAGACATACTGACACATACACATACTGACACACACAGATCTACACACATATATATACTGACACACAGACAGACAGACATACTGACACACACACAGACATACTGACACACACACAGACATGCTGACACACACACACATACACTAACACACACATACACTAACACACAAACACACACACTAACACACATACAAACACACACACTAACACACACTAACACTACACACATACACAAACACACACTACACACACAAACACACAAACACACACTAACACACAAACACACACATACATACACTAACACACACATACACTAACAACACAACACACACACACACAAACACACACAAACACACACATACATACACTAACACACACATACACAAACACACACTAACACACATAACACACAAACACACACACACCCAACACAACACACACATACATACATACACTAACACACACATACACCTACACACACTAACACACACACACACACAACACACTAACACACATACCAACACACACACATACATACACACCACCACTACCACATACACACACACACTAACACACATACACTAACACACACAAACACACACATACATACACTAACACACACATACACTAACACACAAACACTAACACACAAACACTAACACACAAACACTAACACACACATACACTAACACACACATACACTAACACACAAACACTAACACACACATACACACACACACAAACACACACACACTAACACACACATACACAAACACTAACACTAACACACACATACACTAACACACAAACACTAACACACACATACACTAACACACAAACACTAACACACACACACTAACACACACATACACACAAACACACATTTTTTTTTTAAATGTAATCCCCCCAGCCTCCTTACCTTTTGGAGTGCTGGGGGGGATTCCCTGGGGTCCAGTGGCCCTGCTGGGCTCCTGGGCGGGTGGCCGGTCAGGCAGGAAGGCGGGCGCGCGAGGGAGCACTCACTGCTTCCTCTTCAGCTCTCTCGTGCGCCGCGTAGGGATGCCGGCGCCGGAAGATGACGTCATCTTCCGGCTCCGGCATCAGTGCGGTGCGCGAGAGAGCTGAAGAGGAAGCAGTGAGTGCTCCCTCGCGCGCCCGCCTTCCTGCCCGACCGGCCACCCAGACTGCCCGCCCGCCGGGGTCAGCGGGGCCCACGGGGCAGGTGCCTTGGGCCCCCCAAGAGAAACTGGGCCCGGGGCAGCTGCCCCGTTTGCCCCGCGTTAAAGACGGCCCTGTTTATTAGACAGGCAATACGATAGCAGGTAGAAGTATCAGGATGTTCAGTTCCACTGTAGCTCTTAATAGCTCTACAACATGAATGGAAGCCCCCTGGGCTTTAAATTAACAGAGGAGTGGTGGACATAGGAGGGCAGAAAGGAGAAACATATTTAAAGGAACAGTCCAAGCACAATAACCACTACAGCACTCTGCAGTGGTTATGGTGCCAGGAGTGTTGTGGCGCCCTCCCAGAGTAAGTAGTCAAACCATTTAAGAACAGTATAACACTTACCTTGGGTCTGCAGGTAGGTAGGTAGATAGGTGCTATTGTAGGGAATAGGGCCTTTTGTAGAGGATATGGGCAGTAGTGTGTGTGTGAGTACAATGTGTGTGAGGGACACAGTGTGTGTGTGTGAGAGAGGTCCAGTTTGTGTGAGGGTTGCTGTGTGTGTGTAAGGGGTACAGTGTGCATGTGAAGGGTGCTGTGTGGGGTGCAGTGCGTGTGTGTGGGGTGCAGTGGGTGTGTGTGTAGAGTGCAGTGTGTGGGTGTAGTGTGTGACTTGAGAATATATATTTATTTACATTATTTTTATTTTTATTCCAAATTTATACTTTTTAATTATCATTTTATCCCTCCTAACTTCTTACCTTTGCCTGGGAGGGGGGGACATAACAAGGCAATCCCTGGTGGTCCTGGTAGTTAAGCCCTGGTGGTCCAGTGTGGAGTGAACTGTAGCCTGCTGCTCCCGAGGCTAGAGTTTACTCTTGTGAGATCAGAACGTTGCCTTGGTAACCACAGCAACTCTTTGCGCTCGCAAGAGGAGATCCTGGTAGAGCTGTAGGTAAGAGCTCCCATGTCTCCTCTCTCCCTCCCCTGCCGGCTGCCAGCAAAATGCCTGTGGGCCATTGCAATTGCCAATTTAGCCATTTTCAACCAAAACATTGCAAGTCTACAATTAATTACCAAATTGGAGCAGTTCATTAAATGTACATTCCAAGCACCAAAACAGCTTGAACTTTATATTGGAATAATGATAGTGCTCCTGCAGTCTCACTGCTCAATTCTCTGCTACTTAGTAGTTATATCACTTTGTTTATGCAGCCCTAGCCATGCCTCCCATGGCTGCGGCTCTCAAAGCTTCACTACAAACTTCCTGAAAAAGAACCTACGTTTTTAACTTCCCTTACTTCTTAGTTTGATTGATTTAGAATTTCTTATCTCGTGTTAATAGCCTACCAGAGCCTGCAACAGCCTCATGTGTGATTATAGTTCAATTTAATCTGTAACTACAGATTGCAAATTCCACACCATGCACTTTAAGAAGAAGGCAGGCAGGCTGCGATCATTAAATACAGTGTCCACCAAATCTCTGTAGAAAGGTGTGCAGGATCAGTGGCCGCTCTAGACTTGGCGAGGCCTCAGGCGAAACTCATACATGAGGCCTCCACTAACACCATTATTGAAAAAAAAGTGCAGTTGACTTGTTTGTGTATAAGAAGCTGTAGATATATTGAAGGGGGAGCTTGCAGCACTGGATATAGAGAGCCAGTCTCTGTATACACCGTTGCATTGTCTACTTGTGTGTGCCTGAGAGTGTGTGTCTGACAGTGAGTATCTGTATGTATGTTTCTCTGAGCATGTGTATGTTTGTGTACTGCCTGTGGCCTTTGGCACTGAGTTTATGGTGAAGCTATGTTTTATGATGGTGTGTATAATGATTGCCTTCAGAGGGTGACAGGGTGAGTAAATTGGTAACTGTGTCAGGGTTAGTGTAAAAGAGCAGGAGGGTGCCAAAGTGTATTGGGGGAGGGGGTGCCAGAGTGTATGGAGGGGGGTGCCAAAGTGTTGAGGGTTGACAGTGTGTATGAAGGGAGGTGCCAGAGTCCTGTGTGTGTGGAGAGTGGCCCATGTGTGTGGAGAGTGGTGCCCGTGTGTGTAGTGTGACAGTGTGTATGGAGGGGGGTGACAATGTGTATGGAGGGGGTGTCCATTTGTGCGGAGAGAAGTGTCAGTGTGTGTTAATAGCCTACCTGTTAATAGCCTACCTGAGCCTGCAACAGCCTCGTGTGTGATTAAAGTTCAATGACTGTGTGCGGAGAGAGGTGACTGTGTGAGAAGAGAGGTGACAGAGTGTGTGGGGTGGGTGACATTAGTGCGAGAGGGAGGGTGATGTAGTGAGAGGGGGGTGACAGAGTGAGAGGGGGTGACAGTGTGTGAGGTTGAGACAGTGTGTGAGGGGGTGACCTAGTGTGAGAGGGGAGAGACCTAGTGTGAGAGGGAGGTTGACATAGTGTCGGGGGTGACAGAGTAAGAGGAAGGGTGAAATTGTGTAGGTGGGTGACAGAGTGAGAGGGACGTGACATAGTGTTAGAGGGAGGATGACATAGTGTGAGGGGGTGGCATAGTGTGAGGGGTGGTGACAGAGTAAGAGGGGGGTGACATTA
This sequence comes from Pelobates cultripes, assembly GCA_933207985.1. Lineage (NCBI taxonomy): Eukaryota > Metazoa > Chordata > Amphibia > Anura > Pelobatidae > Pelobates > Pelobates cultripes. Next base: position 60,662,824 of record OW240912.1, read on the forward strand.
GTGTGAGAGGGTTACATTAGTGTTAGAGATGTGGCAGAGTAAGAGGACATGGCAGAGTAAGAAGGGGTGACAGAGTAAGAGGGGGTGACAGTGTGAGGGTGGGTGACAGAGTGTGATAGGGTGACAGTGTGATGGGGTGGCAGGGTGAGAAGGAGGGAAACAGAGTGAGAGGAAGGGTGACAGTGAGAGGGAGGGTGACATAGTGTGAGGGGGTGACAGAGTGAGAGGGGTGGTGACAGAGTGAGAGGGAGGAGGGTGTCAGAGTGAGAGGGGGGTGACAGAATAAGAGGGGGGTGACATTAGTGTGAGAGGGTTACATTAGTGTAAGGGGTGTGACAGAGTAAGAGGGGGAGGCAGAATAAGAAGGAGTGACAGAGTAAGAAGGGGTGACAGTGTGAGGGGTGATGACAGAGTGAGAGAGAGGAGGGTGACAGAGTGAGAGGGGGGTGACAGAATAAGAGGGGTGACAGTAGGTGGGGGTGACATAGTGTAGGGTGCAGTGGATGACAGGGGAGAGGTAGGTGACAGGGTGAGAGGGGATGACAGCAAGAGGGGGTGGCAGTGTGAGATGTGTGATGGCTGAAAGGGGTGACAGTGTGTGGGGAGTGACAGGGTGAGGTGACAGAGTAAGGGGGTGTAATATAGTGTGGGGGGATCACAGGGTGGGTGATAAAGTAAGAGGGGATGACAGGGTGAGAGGGGGTGACATACTGAGAGGAGATGACAGTGTGAGAGGGAAGGTGACATACTGAGAGGGTGTGACTGTGTGAGGGAGGATGACATACTGAGAGGGTGTGACAGTGTGAGGGAGGATGACAGAGTTAGAGGGGGTGACAGAGTTAGAGGGGGGATGAGAGAGTGAGAGAGAGGAGGGTGACAGAGTGAGAGGAGGTGACAGAATAAGAGGGGGTAACAGTGTGAGAGGGTGACAGTGTGAGGGGGTGACAGGGTGAGAGGGGGTGACAGTGTCAGGGGGGTGACAGTGTGTGGTGGGGTGACAGGGACAGAGGGGGTGTCATAGTGTGTGGGGAGTGACAGGGTGGGTGACAGAGTAAGAGGGATGACATTGTGTGAGTCACAGGGTGGGTGACAGAGTAAGAGGTGACAGAGTAAGAGGGGGGTGACGGGTGACGGGTGACGGGTGAGAGGTGGGGTGACAGAGTGGGTGACAGAGTAAGAGGGTGCAACAGAGTAAAAGGGGGTGGTAGGGTGAGAGGTGGGGTGACAGTGTGTGGGGAGTGACAGGGTGAGGTGACAGAGTAAGGGGGGATGATATAGTATGGGGGGGTCACAGGGTGGGTGACAAAGTAAGAGGGGGTGACAGGGTGAGAGGGGGTGTTGAAATTTACCTTTTTCCCTGGAGGTCAGGTGGGTTCCCTCTGTCCCTGGTGGTCCAGTGTCCTGGCTGGCTCCCTGGTGGTCCGGTGGGCTCTCCGCTCTGCAGCTCCACCGGATGCAGAGCTGCAGACCACATGGTGAATGTCTCGCGACCTCCAGTCAGAGCGTTGCCGTGGTAACCTGCAGCAATGCTCTGATTGGCTGGAGATCGCGAAACACTTCAGTATGCAGCTCACACCCGGCGTAGTTTCAGACTGAAGGCTTGCTCTCCCACAGGGCAGACGGAGCAGAGGGGCCTCACACCCGGCGGCATAAAGGGCAAGCCGCCGGGCCCCCTCCTGTGTCGGGTCCTCAGTCATAGACAGAGAACCCAACAGTTCAGACTGCTCTATGGTGATTTAGGCGGCCGCGAGGACCCTTACAACGCGAGGCCTTAGGTGGCCGCCTAAATCGCCTAATTAGAGAGCCGTCTCTGTGCAGGATTACTTTAAAGTAAACCCAACCGCCAACAGGTAATAGGTTATAGACAATAGGTAACGGATATGAGCTGACAGCCTGTTAATAAGCTAGCTACAAACTTGAATTGCACAGAGATTCTGAAAAACAATCTAAACTTTACTAGCTGCATTACTAGCTACGTTGGATATAGCCAAGCAATATGTAACATTTTAACAAGCTTTCTTTTCACACAATTAGTGTTCATCACTGCACTATAGGGTGCAATAATTAAACCCTGTGAAGAACAAAAACATCAAAATACTTCAAATGCAGCATAACTAAAGTCCCAGTAATAAAAACTGTTAATTATATCTAAAGGGGGTCAACAAAATGTATGATCATTTGTTTTCTTTTGAGTACAATATACCCTTCTAATGCACATTTGTCACATTACATTAGTATCCCATGAACAATAGTGATGTAATAGCTTCTCCTGTCTGCGTGCTACTTTATTTCTTAAATGTGAAACTCTGGCAAACTAGCCATAACAGTTCAGCTTTCTTTGTTGTCCCAGCTGGGATATGAAGGAACCACAGCATAGATCAGGGCTAGACTACCTTTAAGTAGCACTTTGAGAAAACAAGACTTTGAAGTCCCTTGGCTTGTCTGTTTTATATCTTTAAATGAACCCTATCGAGTAATGAATACAAACGTGTTATCTGGATCATATAGTGTTAAAAATACAGTTTAAGCCTTTAGTCCTCCTTAAAAATTGTTAACACACACCTTTAATGCAGCGCCACGTGTGTCTGACAGCACTAGCCCCGCCCCTGATCCGCCTCCTTGGCTGATATCATCAGAAATTATGATCTCAGCCAATATAATGCTTTCCCATAAGAATGATCTTAGCCAAGAAGGCGGGGTGTGGGGGGCAGAGCCAAACACCACCTGGCCAATCAGCATCTCCTCATAGAGATGCATTAAAACGATGCAAATCTATGGGGAAAGTTCAGCGTCTCCATGCAGTGCGTGGAGATACCTAACATGACCCAGGAAGCACCTCTTGTGGCCATCTGAGTGACTGCCGCTGGAGTTGTCCCTAGGCATCAATGTAAACACAGTATTTACTTGAAAATGCGTGCAGGGATTGACTATACTAAGCAGAGCAACTACATTAAGCTGTTCTGGTGACTATAGTGTGCCATTAAATTTAAGTAACGTGCGTATATAATTCCATGTTCTGCTTGTGTTATGTATGTTTGCTGCAGTTGTTTTGTAGGGTTGTATTTGTGTGTATGTGGGCTGTGTTCTATTATGCGCGTGTGTGAGCAGATTTTGATATTGTGTGTGTTATGTAGGTATCTGAGCTGGTTTCAAATTATGTGAGTGAATGTGGGCTGTGCATGGGTGGCTTGATAGTGGGATTGTGTATGGGTGATATGTTTTATAGTTTGTGGTGTTGTGTGAATGCATGGGGACTGCTTGGGATATTACGTGTAAAGGCTGCTTAGGGGTTTTTGAGCATGTATGTGAGTTGTCAGTAGTGTTTTGTTTGTGATTGTTGTGTGTGTGTGTGTTTGTGCTTTTTGTACATGGTGGAGGCTTCTTCTGCAGCAGTGTGTATGTATGGCTATGTGGGTGGCTTCACTAGGGTCCAGTGGAGACTGGACTGGCCAGGTTAAGCTCGAACACTGTGGCTGCATTGACTACTGAGGTCTACCCACTGAGAGGAGCTGATCTCACATCACTTCCTCCTAATCTGGAAATTAGTAAATTAAGGACTGCCCTTCACCACCTGCTGCAATCACTGCTAGTTTAGTTGGTTTTCAGTTGGCACTAGCAGATTTCTGAAGAAGCCCCACAGGGACAACTGAGAGGCCAGCTCCAGTGGAGATCCTCAGATCTCTCCATCCTGTTTGGGTCTGCCAGCTTTGTGTGCCGTGCAAAGACACCTTCGTGCCAAGGGTTTCTGACATCTGGCACAGATCAATCCTCGGTTCATAAATGGTTTTAGATGCCCAACGTTCATTTAATTGCTCTCTAATTCCACAGCATTATCACACTTACAGCTTCATGCACACCCACACACAATAAATGTTTAACCTATACATTGCCAGCAACCCATCATGGGTGGGGAGGGGCACATTCCACTGGAGTAGTTTTTTTAATGAATTTAATAAAATCCATGTTAGGTTGGTTGGTTGATTGGTTGATTGGTAATTGAATGTCACACTATAGATTTAATAGTATGTTTTGTAATACAGCATTAATATACCTTGAACATAATCATATTGTTTTTTAGTGCACATTTTCTCTCAAAGAGGATTGAATCCATGTTTGGAATTTTCAAGCTACGCATTGTATCACAAGATACCAAAAAGAAAATCAATAAAGCAAGAATATGATAAACCATTGCAAACCCATAAGTGGGTAGACAGCTGTGCACTAATGCAAGGCTTTGTCTGGTTGCTAGGTAGTCAGGTGAATCCAGAGGTTATAAACAGAAGTCTAGAGTGTAATATTAATAGAAAAAATTAAAAAAAGAGTCTAAAATTATATTTCTATTCTACAATGACAACTGTTCAGGTGGTTTACGCTGCTAACAATGTTTGCAAAAGGCCAAAATAATAAATGTCGACAGGGCATCCATATGAAATGTTGAATGTCCTAAAAAATAAGGGTATGAGAAATCTCGGTTTTCAATTCATCTTTTCTCCATGTTAATTCCCCCCCCCCCCACCCTTCCTCTATTGATAGTTTTGTTCCTTAACTTCTACTTTCATTTTCTTGTCCCTGTCCCTTTATGAATAGTTTTGCTCTCCCCTTTGTGCTCTCCTTCTCTCTATTACCTGTTCTTTTTTTGCTCCATTAATAGCTCACATATCATAGACAATTCTTTCTTTTTCCACTTTCCTCTCTGTCCACTATTCGTTCATTTCTCATACTAACCACTCTTGGATTTCATTGCCCTTTTCTTTAAATGTTATCCCTTTTCTAGCACCTCTCTCTTTTCATTTTCACTAAATGGTTACTCCATTGACAGGTATTTCCAAATTTCTTCTCTTGCTTCATAAATTTAAATTACCATTCTTATTATCAAGCAGTAGCCATCTCCCAGCTTATGGTTTCCATTTTAGGTTTGCTTTTCCACAATGTAAAATAAAAATATTTTGGGTGTACTAAATAAAATTAAATTGTTTTTCCACAACTCGTAAGCATTTCCCATCATATTATCTCAATTTCCAGAGCCATGTCTTTATCAATTTGAAAAATGGATCTCCATTTTCAAATTCCTTTAAATTTGCATTTCTGAGTATTCCATCCCTTTTCAGTTTTTCTACTTTTAAAGGGTTACAAAGCACCATGAGTTATTTGAAGTGGTCATGGTGCTTAGAGTCTGTATGTACAGTGTTAGGTGCTGGGGTTATTTCTTCTAATAGGACTAGAGAGATTGGGCACTGTCTAACTCTGTGGGTATTCAGACATGGTGACTGGATATCTCAAGGTCCGTTTACCATCAGAGTATGAGGATCCTCAAGTCCAACCCATCCTTAACATTATTACCTTCCACCCCTCACATAACAGGGAGAGGAGGAAGTTATTGGAGCACAAAATATAGCTACCTCCACTCTTCCACATGTGTGCATCAGGGCATGCCTCTCCCACTCTCCCCCTCTCCTCCACCCCCCCCAAGGTGCCAGATCAGACAGGCTATAACTACCCAGGCAGTGCCACAGACAACTCAATCTGCATGTGAGGACTCCACAAGGACTTGATTGCTACTCTGAGAGGATGTCTAGGATGAGCCATTGCCATGGGAACATGGCCGTGCCTGCTTTGCCTTCCCAGCTGCTCACTTTGTGCAGTGATGGGGGCCATATTGGAAATGGATCTGTTGCTCCAGTTCTGAATTGGTTTTCACCACATGGAGTTTGAACAGTGCACCAGTGCATGTTCCTGCATTCTGGAACAAGAGTCTTGTGACTAGGATTTATTGATATAGAAAAAACAAGTCACAATGTGAGATCAATGAGTTTGGCTGCCACAAGCCATTTTATTGTATTTTCAAAAAAGTTCACGTTAGAGGACATGCTCTGGTTTTGTTTTGTCTGGATTACATTTAGACATACTCATAGAAAAAAATGACAACATGTGACCAGGTACGTGCATGGCTGTTTCCCCTCAGAGCTCAGGACCTTAGATTAACGCATGGTAATTACTGTATGGTGACTACTTTCACTGAATGAAACCCCACATTTCCTCTATAGCACAAGCCCAGCCTGCCTTGAGTGATAGCAAGCTTATGAGTATGTTAGCTAATTAGTTTGTGAGTGTCTGTGTGTATCAGTGAGATATTGTGTGCATGCGTGTGTGTGCGTGTGCAGGGCTGGTGCAAGGATTTTTGGGTACACAGGCGAAGATCATTTTGGCGCCCCCCCCAGAAAAAGCATCTTCACCTGTGTGCCTCTTAACCTGCCTTTTATTTCTTATCCCATTTTTTAAATGTCTTACCCCCTTTAGTGTATCTTATCCCTTATTTTTCCCCATTGTGCGTCTTACACTTCCCAGCCCCCTTTGTGTGTCTCCTTCTCTCCCAGATCCTTTATGTCTTTTACTCTTCCCAGCTCCTCTGTGTGTTTCCCTTTCACCCCCTGACCATCTATCTCCCCCCAGCCCCTCTGTGTCTCTTTCATCCCCAGCCCTCTGTACGTCTTTCTCACCCCCAGCCCCATCTATGTGTCTTTCTCCCCCCTCATGTCCCTCTGTGTCTTTCTCCCCACTCAGGCCCCCTGTGTGCCACTCTCCCCTCCATGTCTTAGTGTTCCTCTCCCCTCCATGTCCCTTAATGGTTCTTTCCCCTTCCTGGCCCTTAGTGTTCTTTTGCCCTCCCCTTCCTGTCCCTTAGTGGTCCTCTCCCCTCCCCTTCCTATCCATTAGTGGTCCTCTTCCCTGTCCCTTAGTGTTCCTCTCCCCTCAATGTCCCTTAGTGTTCCTCTCCTCTCCCTTTCCTGCCCTTTAGTTTTCCTCTCCCTTCCCCCCTCTGCCTTGGTGTTCCTCTACCTTCCCTTCCCTGTCCCTTAGGTGTTCCTCTGCCCCACTTACCTTTATCTTAGTTCCTCCATCTCCCTTAGTGTTCTTCTCCCCTCCCTTACCCGTTTCTTACCTTCCCTTTCTTTTAGATGTCCCCCTGTCCCTTAGTGTTCCTTTTACCCTCCCTCTCCTGTCCCTTAGTGTTCCTCTCCTCCACTTACCTTTATCTTGATTACCCCATCTCCCTTAGTGTTCTTCTCCCCTCCTTTGCATGTTTCTTACCTTCCCTTTCTTTTAGACATCCCCCTGTCCCTTAGTGTTCCTTTTACCTTCCCTCCCCTGTCCCTTAGTGTTCCTCTCCCCACCCCCCTCCCTCTTAATGTTCTTCTCCCCTCCCTTTTAGTTGTCCCCCCTCCACCTGCACTCTTAGTGTTCCTTTTTCCTTCCCTCCCCTGTCTGTCCCTTAGTAAACCCCCAAGTCCCTTAGTGTTCCTCTCTCTCCCCCCATGTGGAGACCAGCTCCCCTCCCATCCCCACACCCCTTAATGGTCCGCTCCTCTTCTTCTCACTCCTTAGTGGGCCACTCCCCTCCCTCCCTGGTGTGCCTCAATACCTCTCTTGTAGCATGGCCGAGTGGAGTGGAGCGGATTGCGGTACGGGAGCTTCTGATTCCTGTACCCGGCTCTCTCAGTGAGCACTTCCTGTCAGTCTGGCCGGATACAGGAATCAAAAGCTCCTGTACTGCGGTCCACTCTGCTCAGCAAGTGTTTGATTAGTACACATTTTCTCTCAAAGAGGATTGAATCCATGTTTGGAATTTTCAAGCTACGCATTGTATCACAAGGTACCAAAAAAATCAATAACATAAGAATATGATAAATCATTGCAAACCCATAAGTGGGTAGACAGCTGTGCACTAATGCACTAATTAGTTTCTCCCGAAAATAAGCAATAGCTTATTTTCGGGGGATGCTCCTAATATAAGCCCTACCCCAGAAATAAACCCTGGTTGTTCGCTAATCTATGTTCGGGGAATTTTCCTCGAACATAGATTTGCGGGATTCCATTTGCAAGTAAGATTATCTATGTTCAGGGAAATTTCCCCGAACATATATTTGCAGTATTCTATTAGCGAGTTTGCTAATCTATGTTCGAGAAAGTTTCCCCGAACATAGGTTTGCATGATTTAATGCCCTAGTGAACTGGTTTGTGTTCGGGGGGAATTGTCCCAAACAGAGACCTGCTTTCTAGCCCACATTTTTCCCTGAAAGAAGACCTCCAGCCTATGGCTGCTCACTGTAGAAAAAAAACAAAAAAAAAACCTATGGCCCCCATCCCTGTGTGATGGGTGGGGCCCGAAATAAGAATGTGGAGGGGGAGACCTACTGTCCTCCCCCCTAGCCCCCACCCCTGAGCGGCGAGTGGGGGCCCTAAATAACAATAAGGGGGGGACCTACTGTCTTCAGGTAAATGAAGAGACTGACAGGTAAGTTTCTACAATTACCTGTCACAGCACTCTGGTTGGCTTGAAAATTGATTTATTTATTTTTTTGCGCTCGTTTTTTTTGTTGTTTTTTTAAAGTGCGTCGGTTTTTATGGATTTATTTGGCCTTTTTTCGGGCTGAAAAAGGGGGGTATGGGGCTCAGGAGGGGGGAATGTTTAATAGACATGCCCCTACTCATGGTATAGCGAGTAGGGGCATAATTTAATAATACTAAGTAACCAGCTTATATAGAGGCTGGGTCACATGCTGCACTGGTCAATCACAGCCATGCCATGCCATGATTGTTGATTGTTGATTGCTTGTTGATTGGCTGCCTTTCAAAACGTACCATTAAATCGCTGAACACCGAACTCCAACCCGAACATACAGTGATATGTCCGTGTTCGGGGTCCAAAATCGTAATGTTCAGTACGAACCCGAACTTTACAGTTCGGGTTCACTCAACTCTAGAGGAGAATTGTTTACATACAAAGCTATTTTGCTTTTTGCCTACTATTGGCTTATTTTAGTTTAATAAATACATAACACATGTAATTTGCTTAACTGAACAGAAGATAATGATGAAAGCAAGTTCAGCCAACCAAAAAATGAAAAGCTTTTGCAGCTGACAGGTAAAATTGATTGTTTGTGTCAAGGAATGCAGAGGATAATTTATACTTATTTATAGAAAATAGTGACATCATATAGTACAACTAAAATTGTATTAGGGATCAGGACTGAGAACTAAAAGCAGCCCTGGAACAAATTGTGTGCAGATAGAGAGGCGGAAAAGATAACTTAAAATAAAAAAATAAAAACTATCTCTCTAACGTGAACGAAAGCACTCATAGGGCTTCAAAATAAACAAAAGAGCGAATATATTTTAGGCAGATGTATATTTACATATAATCAATGTTTCAGGCCATCTACCTTGACATATTAAGGAAAGTTTGGTAATGGGGCTGAAATGGTGAATGTATGCTTTTACACAGCTGTAGAAAAGTGATCTTGTTTATTTTGAAGTCCAATGAGTGTGTTCTTCATTGTGAATATGTTATTGTGCTGGAGTGTGCACCGAGCAACAAGACTGGGCATATTAATATGTCATATTTTAATGAAATATCTGTGTGTATTATGCATATATACATGTATATTAATATTTGTGTAAATATGATAGGCATACTTATATATATCACTAATACACACAATAATATACATGCTTATATGTATATGTATATATGTATTTCTGTCAGAATCACATCAATTATCAATTAGAACTTCTATCTGTAAACTGTGTTAGCAGGATTGCTAGCACTATGTATATATTGGAAGAAACTATTTAATAAGAGGTCTTTCTCTCACCTGTCAATCAACTCAATCTTCGGAATAGACTCCTGTGCTGAAGAACTGAGTTACAGGGGGAGCAGGAGAAACAGCTGAAGATACATTCCTCCCCCCCCCCACACTCTCCCCCCTGCACCCCACAAAAAATGCTTCTTCACTTGTATTTCTATTAATCTCCCTTTTGAATTTTGTGCCTACCTTTTGTGTTTCTTATTCCCTCTTTTGGATGTCTTAACCACTTTAGTGTACCTTAGTCCCCATTTTTCCCCTTGTGTGTCTCTTACAAACACTCTTTTTGTATCTCTTACTGCCTAAGAGTCCCTTTGTGTGTCCCTTTGTGTGTCTCCTTTTACCCTTCTCCAGACCCTCTACATGCCCCTGTCCGCCAGCCCCTTTTGTGTGTCTTTCTCTCCCAAGCCCATTTTGTGTGTCTTTCTCCCCTTTCCCAGTTCTGGCTTCTGTTTGGTACTTGACCCAATATAAATGCCAAGATGGAATTTGCTAATAGCCAAATGGGCAGTCTAAATGGCTTTAATAAATACACAAAATGAGAATTTAGCAGATCACTATTTTTAAAATAAGTGTTTTTCTTTCACATCATTGATTTTACATTGTAACCCTTATGAATATAACTATTGTATCAGCACGCATTATATAGTTACCATGCTTGGCCTTGTCGATAACATGTGGGCGAGATTTTTTTAATAAAAATGCAACAAAGCAATACTAGGTTTTTCTTTTCTTATGTATTAACGTAAACATAGTAAACCTTGTTTTAACCACCTTAACCCACATGGTATGCCCTAGCTGCCATACACAATTATACCTAGAGGATGAGCAACCGTACTGGCCCGTCATTCTTAAAGGGGTTCTCTAAACACCATAAACACTTTACCACTTTGCTGCTATGCATGCTCTGATTTTCTGTCTAACTGTTTGGTAAAGTTTTGATAAAAACAAGGATTTCTCCAGGACCCATAGCCTGCCCCCTCTGCATTCTCTGATAATGCGGAGATTACACTTTTGCATTATAAGTGCAAATTCTGTCCAGCCTTGAACTAAAGAGATCAATAACCTTAAAGGGATACTGTAGTGCCAGGAATACAAAGCTGCATTCCTGGCACTACCGATCCCTCATCCTCCTTCCTCCCTCGCGCCCCCTCCTACCCGGTTAAAAACCCTTTATTTACCTCCCTCGGTGCTGGATCGGAGATCTGCCCCCTCTGTCCCACAATGAGCGTGGTCTAATGCTCATGCAAATCCACTAATGCAAATCCGCATATGCATTAGACCTCCCCATAGGAAAACATTGAATCAATGCTTTCCTATGGGGAAAATATGACGCTGGAGGTCCTCATGCAGAGCATGAGGATGTCCAGCATCAGATAACAGACCTAAAGTCCGTTACGATTCCGAAAGCGCCCCCCAGTGGCTGTCTGTTAGACAGCCACTGAGGGCAGACTTAGAGCTGCAATTTAACCATTGCAGTTCTCTGGAACTGCAATGTTTTACAATGCAGCACTAGGTTCAAAAGGGAAACAGCAAACAGACCACTTCAATGAGCTAAAGTGGTCTGGGTGCCTAGAGTGTCCCTTTAACTGTGAATGCATATGGGACATTTCATAACTGATATGACATTATCGTAAAATAATACTAAAAAGTGTTGCAAATACTCAGTATGCTTGCATAGAACAAATATGAATATTTATTTTTTATGTATTTGGTTTGCTATCATTCTTTCATCATAATAAAGATAACAGGGAGTTTTAATTCAGTGCTCATGGAATATCCCACTCATCTGCAGCTACATATTTGATTCTTCAACAGCGGAGGCGAAAAAAGTATTTATTTAAAAAAAATGTCAAGTATGTATTTAAAAAAAAACCACACTACTGAAAATGCAACTTGTAATGACTCCTCACGCTATTCATGAGGACCTCGAGCGTCAGAATTTCCCCAAAGGAAATCATTAAATAATGCTTTCCTATGAGGAAATCTTAACGCAAGTGCTGCCATTGCCATGCACGCGCATGAGATCTCCCCCGGCTGGCGTCAGAGGGGGAGGAGTGTAGGCGGAGCATAGGCGGAGCTTGACCCAGCACCAAAGGACATCGGCGCTGGATTCAGTTGAGTGACTGAAGGGGCTTCAACCCTGTAGGATTCTACAGTACCAGGAAAACGAGTTTGAGAGATCATTACCCTTCACAAGCAAGGAACTGGATACGAAAAGATAGTGAAGGCACTGAATGTTCCTAAAGACACCATTGGAAACATAGTTTGCAAGTTCAAAGTTGAAGGAACAGTGGTTGAACTACCTGGGTGGAGCAGAAAAAGGAAACTATCAATGGCTGCCACCAGATTTCCAAGAAGGCATTTTGTGAACACCCCACAAGTGACTGAAAAGACCTGCAGCAAGCCTTGGTAGCCAGTTACTGAACTGGAGGCCATTGCTCATTGCTCATTCGCTGCCAGAAGCTGGTGTCTGGCTATGCATCTCAGTTGCAGCAGGTCATAACAGCAAAAGGGGGATTCTACTAAGTCCTAAAGATGCTTGCCATGAAAGGGGTTGAGTAATTTTGATACTGGAGAAGTCATGATAAGTTACATTTCCAGTTGAATTTGGGAGAAACACTTGAAGCACTCGTTGTGTTGAGCTATTTCTACTGCCTTTGTTTGATTTGTTCATGGCAAACAGCTGAAAGTCTGTATATTTTGACAATAAAAATTATTTTCAATGAGGGTTGAATATATTTTGATTACTGTATATTTATTTAAATAAAAAGCATACCGGAAATTATGGAAAAACTAACCTTTTAACATTTTTAATTTTTAGAATTTCAGAATGTTCAGAATTTCTGTAAGTACTGGGGGTGTACTTACTTTTGGGTGTAGTCACACATAAATAATTCTAATCATCCTGCTTATAGGCATTTGTAAAAAGCTTACTTGCATTCGTGGATATATAAGTCTAAAATGTTATAATATTCCAGTGCAGGCAAGTACAGTTGCATAGCTAGTACAAGGCATCTGTATTATATTGCTTAATCCTTGTAGTGCACCTAGAACCCTCCATGGATGCTATTCATAAGCAATGTACTATTGAACCTAGTAAATTGCAGTACAGTGCACGAGAGGAGGTCTTTTGCAGTCCCGGTGAAGAATATTGTTTACATGTTTATTAAAAAGATTGTAAGGTGATGCAAACTTTGTTTATATATATATATATTGACGAGTTGCATTAACAACAAAACAGCTGTCCATGAGTGGTTCACTGGTTTTGCATCTCCAAGTTGTGTTTCAAGCTGTTGTATACAGCAAACACAGATTAAAAGGAATCCATGTTTAAAATGGAATGAGGCAAAAATGTGATTCTTTGTTAAACTAATTTGCATATGCCCACCCAGAATCCTTTGCGGCTGTAACATCGCTGCAGTTATGGGATTTCTGTGGGAAAAGCAAGTCTTATGGCTTGACTGGTGTGCAGATGTTTGTTTAACATTGTATTAATTATATATATATATATATATATATATATATATATATATATATAACTTGGAGGGTTTAAGGTTTCCTATTTTGAAATTATGTTTTTTGAAATTCATTGGAATGTCTTCTCTACAGTTGAATGATAACTTGCACAGGCAGACCCCGTGAGCATAAAGTTGTTATTCCTAGGGGCAGGCTGTCAAATTCTTTTCCATTACATTATATAACATGTTCAGAAACAACACTCGGGAAATCCTGCCCACAACATTGGTATTTTACAGATGGGCAGAAATGACACTGTTATCTAAGAGTTAGTTGAGATTTTGATATCAGTAATTCAGCGTTCTGACTTGATTGGACTAAGGGTTGGTGATAGACTCAGTAACGGGAACCATCTGGATTCCTTCAGTTTTAGCACAATTTTAGCACCATGGCTTTTTTTGCAAAATATGCTTTTTCAAAATGTGCTTTAAAAAAGGGATTTCAGGTCTTTAATGTCTTCCTTAGTCAATGGAAAGTCCTACGCATCACAGACAATATGAAGCTGAAGTCTATCTTTTGCAGCATATGCTGGTTAAGTTGGTGTATCATCATCATCCACCGTGTACGATTCATCTGGCATATAAAAATATTCATCTTGTGTATGTATTATTTGGTTTGCATAAGGAATTTTCCCAGAAATGTCCTAATGTCTAACTTTAGGAAACCTTTCTGAATTTTCACCTTGTGGGAAACAATATAATACAGCATTTTAAGGGGAAAATACGTTGAAAAAATAAATTTAAGCCTAAGATTAGAAATAATTGAGACCCAAGTTTTGGAATAGGAAGACTACAGTCATCAAGCTGCAGGCTGCATTGGTAAAGTCTCAGATTGTAGTGGAATTTGGTTGTATTATACAATATAGACTGATTTTGATAATGTGGTGTAACATAGGCTTGAACCCACATTAACGGCTATATTTCGATCACAGCGGCTGCTTATCATCCTTTTATCTGTTAATTCAGGATTACAGATCGGGAGTCATATGTACCCTCCACTTCCACTGCACCAGTGGTTTTTGAGTGCTCACCATGTTTTTTAATTTTCATTTAAAATGTTAAAAGCTCTTACATATAATGGTTTCTATGGCATTCCTCGTTTTCAAATATCTTGTCTGAACTGATGTGACCTCTGCTTCCATGGTATATTTCTATAAGAAATATTGATTGTATGCATCTAAGGAATTGCTGGAATCTACTGCACTGAAATTTCAATGTGTTCTATAGTGTTCCATCATAGCTTAAACTATGGCAATATCAATTCAAATTACTAAACCACAATAGAGGGATAGAATATGTGTAATTGGCCACACAGTGTCTGTTGAAATGATGTAATGATTGGATGTTTTATTTCGAGACATTCTTTTACTGGCATTCATATTTCATCCATCTCACAAATATATATTTTTATTATTCTTTTCTAAGAGCCTTGAAAAAAAAACTTTCAAAGTTCAATGGATCCCTGAAACAGATAAGAGGTCAGATAATGAAAAACAAAAGTCTAACTGTAATCTGATGACAGTAAGTCCCTATCAATGTTTTGGTATGTGGAGGAATCCCAATCTCTCATTTGGCCTACATATATAAAGTATATAAATATCAGTCATATAGTATTAGAGCTTATGAGTATATCCCAAACAATATACAATCGATAAATAATATAAAAAGCGATAGTACTTAGCTTATAAAGATGTATGACAGCCTCCCTAGGTCGTTACCCAAACAAGCGACCTATATCATATATAGTATAAACCAAAACAGAGAAGATTATTCTACGCATCAGTGTGATATCCCTTTTATTTCTGAAGTTGTGTCCTTAAGGGATTGAATTTCAAATTTAGGACCAAAAAAGCTGAACTAAAATCACATCTGACTATAGAATGTTTCCAGTTCAGTTGTCCTAGCTTAAATTTGAGGCTTGACAAAGACACTGTGCATGTCCAAACATCACTGAGTCCACTGAGTTGTGGAGAAAATCTCTATTTGCAAATGGCTCTATTTCCTTTATTCTTGTGTAAAACATCTGATCCCAAGCAATTAATATGCTACTGTTATGTTTCTACTGCCTTTCTTGCCAGAATTAGTCAATTATGGGGAGTTATCATTAGATATGTAGCCGTCATTCATATAAATGTATAAATAAAAATTACATAAAGAATCAATATGTGAATTAAATATATTTTGACAAACATATGTCTGTGGCATTTCAGGCTGTACAGTACTTTTCCTCCACTGACACAACTTAAGTGCATTTCATGTGTTTTGGTCTCATATTCATAGGACTCCCATCTGTCCCGATTCTAGCTCCCTGCCAGGTACTACAGCACAGCGTGAGAGTGCTTAATGATGCACTGACATTGTGCTGCTAGGGAACTGTTCCCTGAAGTCCCCGAATGTGTGATACCAGTGAACTAAAGCGGAACGGTTGGACAGGAACCCAAAATAGGGACTGTCCCACCAAAAAAGGAGAATTGGGAGACCTGCTTCTCAAAGTATTGGTCTGTAAACCAGAGCCAGCCATCAAGCTGTTACTCATCAGTCGTAAGTGAGCCCCTGAATCATGTTTTCTGACAGTCCTGGATTCCCCAAATACTCTAAGTTCTTCTGACTTCCGGTTTCTAGTAGGGCTGCAAGATGGTCACCAACTGAGCCCTCCATGCATTGTTGCTTCAGCACAACTTTATGTCTACCATTTAAATCCAGGTTTCTCAAGGACTGTATACCTCCACAAAAGACAAGAATGAAAGTGGAGCTCAAAGACAAGGACCTTAGGAGACATAGAAGGGATGAAGGAAGCAATGTGGGAGCATGCAGATAAACTGTGTAAGGAACTGAAATAAGTGGGAGAGCCGAGGGGCATAGGAGGAGTTGAGAAGCATACAGAAGATACCAGTCCATGACATAAAGGCAAAAAGATTCCAGTCCTATATATCAGAAATATAGATAAGCACAGATTTGGAGTTTTGTTGTTTATATCTGCTTTAGACATTATATTATCATTAACAAACAAGAGATTTTGTAAATGAAGATCATGTCTAGTTCATTTGACTTTTCCCAGAATATGTAGAAAACTCAGTAATGACAATCTTAAGTCCAGTCTCTAGTATCAACCAGCTGTCATCTACATTTTTCAGCACTTGTGCTAAAGGTCTGTTTCGCAAACAGTTAAAGCATTCATAAGAGCCCTCAAAGTCTAAATAGAATGTAATCTCCGAGTTGTGGTTCGGCCTTGATATCTTTATTGTACTGTGACTGGGATATTCACAGCATTTAAATTATCCCTTGTCATTGCATATTAGTTCTGGGCTTTCATTTCCTGCCCTGCAATTTATTTGATCATCAAGCCTGGAGTTGTTTTTTTCTGTAACTTTTTATTTAGAATATTTTATAAAATGCAGAACAGTGATGATATTTTAGTATTTGCAAAAAGGCAATTTAGAAAACCGGAATATATATGAAAATTAAGGCTATTTACAATGACAGTATATTTTGGGGGACTATTCACTGTCTATCACTATGTCCATTGCTGGATTTAACACGTTATATAATTGTGGGGATGTGACCGACTTTTAGTTTGAATTTGCAATATAGAGGTTTCTGGTAAGCTGTGCTTTCTCGGTTGTTTCAGTGGCTTGTAAGACCGAAATCTTGTTAAATTCTGAACTATACACTATAATCTGTCTTTTTAAAAGAACATTCTGGCCTCCATCCCAGCCCCACAACAACTTCATCTCAATAAATTTGTTGTTGGGCTTAGAGTCCTTAGTCACTGGTTTACCTTACATTGTTGAATGATTTAACACCACATTTTACTGGATCCCATCATGCTGCCTCCTCTGTTTTTCTTTTGGTCAGTCTGCTAAAAGGGAAGCATTGGCTTGGCAGCCAGTGATAGGCTGAGTTGATTACAATCACTGGCCATCCATTTGAGTAAGAGAATATACCATTACCTACACTGTGTGGCCAGGGGCAAACTGACAGTGGCAGCTGATGCTCTCAGCCTACCATCAGAACCCAAGGCAACAATTTCTGGATTGTGCGATGGCCTAGCAGAGGAGAGGGGAGTCAGTGCAGACAGGGTCCCCGGGGATCCATCTTTGGTGCTAAAAAATTTGAAAGGGAAGATGGCGACCATGTATCTCCCCCAAAACAGCTTCATCTCAATGGTAGAGTGTTCCTTTTTTTTTTTGTCACTCTTTTTTTTTCATTAAGGTAAGTGTAAAACATGACCGGTAAGACATAAATATGCAATATATAAATATTGAAAGATATTTCACAATCGTTTGGCAATACCTAATTATTATTTTTTTTTTAGTAACAACAAGCAACACTAGACTATGCTGATAATAGAAGCTATATCCAATAATGTCTGATACTAGCTAGAGAAGTAGATGTAATTTAAATAGTAATGCTACTTCACAGGTTGTGGAGTGTTCCTTTAATTAGTTATTAAACACTTTGCTTATTAATTAATTGCCACATTGTTTAAAAAAAAAAAAATCCTTTTTACATGCAGCTTGTCCGATTACTGCAATCATTTTTATGTTATCCCCAATTTTGACCCTCCAAATTAAAATTTTATTACAGCTTATTCGCTTAAATTGCAGTGAGATAAAATTAGGCAAAAAGTGTTGATTTAGACATATTCTCCAACTCAGCTAAAGTCACAACGTCGATGTTTTGGTCTATATTTGGGAGTTTGAGTTTCACTTCACTATAGTTTGGAGTTTATTAAATAGACCTCAACTGTCTTTTACTAAAACAAACATGTATTATTCATGACTGATGGCAATTTTCAAACGGTCTCATGCTGAAGCCTACATAGTTCTCTTTCTGTGTTCTCTCATTCATACTGGAAGGTGTTTCATTTTTAGAGTGTTATAGATAATGAACGAATGTGGGGTTGCTGTGGTTACCTCAAGTGGCAACTTAGTGTTCTGTCAGGTTCCTCTGACAACCTGTAATGTTCTGTGAAATCCCAAAACAAAACAAGTTTTACTCTTATTTCTTAATTCACCGTTTAGTAGATATTCACTTAAATTCTGCCTGTGTTTGTAAAGCAATTTTGTTATATACATGTGAGTCAATAATATTTAAAACCTGTTTTATCTTTCCCGATAAAAAGAATAGATGTTAAAATGTCTCTTCCTACCATGTCTGTTATTTCAGATACACAAGTGTAACACATTTCATTATGATATGGCAGTGCGCACACACAAAACACATACACACACTTTGTTAAAGATATAGTGAAAGTGCTTAATAAAAATCCTCTGTCCAAGCCATAGAGCGTTCCAGGTCATGTAACGTGTCAGTGAATGCACAAAGAGATTTTTTAATCTGCAGCCAACCTTTATACTGTGACAAAACCAGCCACTTAAGACTATTTTGGTATATGTATAGGGTTGCCCTGGAGAAACTGTTATATATGGTGTTTTATGTGTTAGCTTAAAAATGTGATAGAGGGAATTCGTATGCTAGTGGCACGAAAGCCGATAGCATTCATATGGTAGTTTCATGAACAGTGACTTTCAACACTGTTCGTGAAACGAACAAAGTACCAAATGGGAGCCCACACACAGGGGGTCGTGTGGCTCCCATTAACCAATTGCAGCATTGTATCTATCGGCTGCTAATTGATTCCCAGGGTGGCCTTCGTTCGGATACCGACCACGCGGCGGCGGACATCTTGGATTCCCTTTTAGCCCAGCGGTGTTTGGTCGTCAAGTGTCTGGAACTAAAATCGGCTACGCGACGGCACGAACACTGCTGGACTACCAGGCCGTTCGGGAGCGCCGGTCTTTCGGTACTTTCTCCCAACCTATGCATTCGTGACTTTTCTGAAGAGTTGATGTTAAAATGTATTTCGTGCGGCGTTCGGTTAATTGTGCTGGGATCTGAGCAGTACTTTCACAAAGTATGCGCTCAGACCCCAGCTACCTGCCAATCGGTCATTCAGTACAATAGCAAGAATAAAGTATAAATTACAGATTTTTATGTGAAAAGCCAGTTCTGCTGTATGGAGGGATAATTCACTTAGCAGGATATTCTTGTGCGAGTATCCCTCTCGTACAGCAGTGCATGATTGGAAAAATGTCCTGCATGTTTAGTTCCCCATGTAGACACCTACTGTATAACCCCTGTAAAGTGATTAAAGAAACCCGTTGCATGGGGAACTACATAAATACTGGAGCTTGTGAATAAAAACCTCAGTTGACTCCCAGAACTGTGTTTTGTCCGGTTACTGGGGGATTTGGGATATTGCCTTCTTTCAGCGCTGTCTTTGGATTATTTTCTTCTACCAGCGGATATTGGGATGTAATATTACAGCTCCGCTACATATTCCTATGTAGCATGACTTTCCCCAGCTCAGAGTACAGTTATGTCCAAAGTAATTCCTTTTGAACATTACTAAAACATCTACTGCCATTGTACATTATCCAAAACACAATAGTGATCTATGGGTATTTTGGCAAGGTCTGTGGAATACATATAAAAGGTCAATATGTGAGGCAGAGATGCCTGATGTGTGTGTGCGTGCGTGCGCGTGATTTCAGGCTATCCATGAAAGAGTAGTTGCAATCATATTAATCCCATATTTCTTTTTTATACATACTTGATACCAAGCCACAGGCTTATATATACTAAGAACGGTGATACACATGTTGGCCACTTGCCAATAGTATTTATTTTCATACCACCATAATTGCAATGCAATGTTTTATGCAACACTTAAAATGTAAGAATTGGATATCAAGTATTGTATATGTTTAACACATCATATCCAATTTATACATTCACTAACTGTAGCGGACGCTAGGTAACCCGACCGGTTACCTCCGCTAATTCCTTCCTTCAGTCACTCTGGAACTCTTACAACAAGCAGGCATCCCTTTCCCCCAGTAACTGGATGAGACACAGCTCTGGGAGTACAACTGAAAATGAACTGCCATTTATTTTGTCATACATGGTTTTACAGGCAAAGACCCCTACATGGGGTCTCCAACACAATACATCAGGTTTCAATCCCAAGAATTCAATTGGGGATGGAGGAGGGACAAAGCAGCTAGGTTAAACTGGGCTGGCAGTGTCCCTGAGACAATGCCCTGCTAGGACAGGAAGAGGAAGGGGGAGGGGGGAGGCACAGACAAGCCATACATTTCATTTAACTGTACAGTCTATAGAGCTGATGACCCCCTCTCCCTTTTCTCCCCACAGCTACATATACAGAAACACACTGCTCTATGTAGAATACAGGCATACAACACAGCGACAACTAGACACATGTAAAACAGTCAGAAAAATGGTGCCGCAAGCTTGCGGCCCGCGCCAAACAAATCAGGCCATCCATCACATATCTCCCCCATTGAAAAAGACAGATCCACGACAGACCTGCAACAAGCCTGTTGGATCCTCCTGAGTCCACAGTCCAAGTCCATGGGGGTCCAATGTGACTGGACAAGTGGGTGGGCACGGCACTCCGTGACGGCGTCCCGTCACACTAACTTTCAGTTTGATTTGCACAGCAATACAATTTAGATTTAAGCCCCAATTAACTTCCACTTTGCTCCAGCACTAGTTTCATCCTGTAAATAAGCAGGATATTAGGTCTCCATACTATATTCCTGTATGTAAGCCCCCTTTTCCTCCTCATACTATTCCTAGATGGGCCGTCCCCCATTGTATATGTTTAACACATCATATCCAATTTATACATTCACTAACTTTCAGTTTGATTTGCACAGCAATACAATTTACATTTAAGCCCCACTTAACTCCATGTGACAAAACTACATACTTTGGTTCCCAAATTATTTATTTTTAATTTGGTAGTTCAAAGAAAACCACAGGAATTAGTGCTCTCCCTGTGTGGTGCCATCTTGTCTCACGAAAAGGGGCATCGGGACTCCAAGTCAGACACTCGTCCCTGCGAAAACCGGTCAACTTCGCAAATGCATGCTTGTTTTCAGAGACTAACCAGGAGAGCGCTGTTCGGTAGGTTTGTTCCCATGTTTGTGTGTGTGAGGGGTGTTTTGTGTGTGTGTGTGAGGGGTGTTTTGTGTGTGTGTGTGTGTGTGTGTGTGAGGGGTGTTGTGTGTGTGTGTGTGTGTGTGAGGGGTGTTGTGTGTGTGTGTGTGTGTGTGAGGAGTGTTGTGTGTGGGGGGTAGTGGTGCTATGTGTTGGGGTGTTGTGTGGGGTGCTGTGTGTGTGTGTAAAGGGGTGCTGTGTGTGTGAGGGGTGCTGTGTGTTTGTGTGAGGGGAGGTAAGGGTGCTAGGAAGGGGTAATGGTGCTGTGTGTGTTGGAGGTAGGGGTGCTGTGTGTGTTGGGGTGGGGGTGCTGTGTGTGTGTTGGGGGTAGGGGTGCTGTGTGTGTGTGTGGGAGGGGTGCTCTGTGTGGGTAGGGGTACTCTATGGGGGGTAGGAGGCTGTGTGTGTTGGGGTAGGGGTGCTGTGTGTGTGAGGGAGGGGTGATGTGTGTGTGTTGGGGGTAGGGGTGCTGTGTGTGGGGAGGGGGTGGTTAAAAAAAGGTTATGCTAAATCTGTATCCCCCCTTCCTCCTGCTTACCTTTAATGAAGGGGTGGGGGGGGACACAGCCATCCCTGGTGGTCCGGTGGTGGTAAGTACTGCTTCCGGGACAGGAGGCAGGGGGAGGAATCTGTGAAGCAGCTCCCCTGTCCTCCCTCGCGATGCTGTGTGGATGCTGCTTCACAGATCCCCCCCCCTGCCTCCCGACCCGGAAGCAGAGTAGGCGCTTGCTGTTTTGGGCAGGCAGGTGCCTACTCTGCATTGATGGCGAACCTATGGCCGCATGCCCACAGAGAGGGCCCGGCGTGCCACCTTTGGCACGCGTGCCATA
This sequence comes from Pelobates cultripes, assembly GCA_933207985.1. Taxonomy (NCBI): domain Eukaryota; kingdom Metazoa; phylum Chordata; class Amphibia; order Anura; family Pelobatidae; genus Pelobates; species Pelobates cultripes. The sequence continues at coordinate 60,684,844 of OW240912.1, forward strand.
GGTTCACCATCATTGCTCTAGACCTTTTAAATTGCAACTATCTCAGACCAACACATGCTGGAGGGAGTGCGGCCAAGTTGGTACTCTGTATTGGGTCTTTTGGTTTTACTCTAAACTAAAACAGTATTGGGAAGATATTCAGACTCTAATCAAACTCATCACTGATCAACTCCACATTATAACACCAGAATTGTGTCTCCTGAAGAGATTCCCAGATGATTTGCCCAAAATTAAAATAATTCTCTCTCTTATCTCTCAGTTTCAGCCTCTTCGGTCCTTCCTCGATATTGGAAAACAGCTACAATTCCTTTTATAAAATACAAAACGTATCCAATATACACCAAAATGATAGTATATGGAAAAAGCTACTTAGCTTAATAGTACAGTTTACCAAGGTCCCTTCCCTGATGGTGACCTCACATAGACAAAATGTATACAGAAAATGGGATACAGCTGGATATCTAACACAAAAGATAACAAATAATAGTGCAACACTGTTGGAGGAGGTTTGCAGTGCCCCCACTTTCTATGGAACTCACACTCCAGATGAAAAGAAACGCATTGAAGCTGCCGGCTCCTTCCTGGGGAGGACTGGATCCAAATCCAAATCATGAATCAGGTAGGTAGGTATAAAATTATTTATTTCAAAGAAACTTGAATAAAATAAGTATATTAAAAGCGGTGATATACCACCAATTTTAATATACTTATTTTATTCAAGTTTGTTTGAAATAAATCATTTTATACCTACCTACCTGATTACGCAAATATGTCTTTGAAAAGTAATTGCACTGGATACTTTAGAGTTTATTTACAAAACAGAGCATTTTAGGGATCTGAAATTCAAATAGAAACTTTAAGGCTAATATATTGGTAGATGAATTGGAGAATGTTTACACTTCAGCAGTGACTGTATGATATTAAAGTTAAAAAAATAGCTATAAAACATTGCCTTGTTTAAAATTTCTCCTTAAAGGAGCACTATAGGGTCAGGAACACAAACATGTATTCCTGACCCTATATGGTTAAAACCACCATCTAGCCACCCTGGTCCCCTCATGCCTCCCTAAATATACTAAAATATAACTTGTATTCAAGTCTGCAGCTGCTTACTTTGTCCCTGTTTCCTTTAGACCTGCCCACTGCCTGCTGACATCAGCAGAAGTGGTTGCTTGATCCAGTCACAATGCTTCCCCATAGGACTGGCTGAGACTGACAAAGAGGCAGATCAGGGGCAGAGCCAGCAGAATTCAAACACATCCCTGGCCAATCAGCATCTCCTCATAGAGATGAATTGAATCAATGAATCTCTATGAGGAAAGTTCTGTGTCTGCATGCAGAGGGAGGAGATACTGAATGTTTGGATGCATTTTAGGCAGCCATGAACCAGGAAGGAGCTCTAACAGCCATCTGAGGAGCGGCCAGTGAAGTTATCACTAGGCTGTAATGTAAACACTGCATTTTCTCTGAAAAGACAGTGTTTACAGCAAAAAGCCTGAAGGTAATGATTCTACTCACCAGAACAAATGCAATATGCTGTAGTTGTTCTGGTGACTATAGTGTCCCTTTATCACCTTTTTATATTAACTGACTGTTTTGGATGACATCAGTGGTGTTCCATTAGCCACACATTTCTTCAGTGATGTCACACTGTTGTTATGATGTAATTGATAAAGCCTATAAATACCAAGCATAACTCAGGTCTTAGCTAGTCCATACTTGACTTTTACAGAGTAAACAAAGAATTAAGAGTCATTAAGGAATAAACCGTTGCTGTTGAAGATTCATCAAAAGTGGAATTTTGGAGAAGTAACACAAAAAACATTTAAATCTATGTCTGAAATAACACCAGGTAAAAATTTCAATGTAACTTGTGACGAAGTGCCCTTCGCCACTTGTGCCTGGAGAGGACTGCTTGCCCGCCTCTTGCCCTGTGACTATGGACCCTGGGAGATTTGTCCCGTTCAATTCAGTATGATAGGAGTTATGTATTTTTGTATCCTTTTGTGTTTTACCTGGAACATGTGCTCAATGTGCTTTCCCCATTGTCTCCAGGCTAGAGGGCTCTGTAAAACCAGTTTGGGCCAGATATCCATGCTGCCAGCCAGGCCCCAAAAGATACTTTACTAACTTCTGAACCCCTGGTCTGATTCATGCCATTTTTTTGTTATGTTGTTTCCCTGAATGGATTGATTGGGAATATATAATTTTTATGTGAATGTGATGTATAATTTAGAAGTTATGAATGCTGTAAAAACTGTATTATTTCTGGCAAGCAGATAATTGAGCTTTGTGTATTGTAGAAACTCAATTATCTAGCCTGGCACAGAGGAGGAATTTGTGTTGCATAAATTGTGAGTTCTGTGTGCCAGTAAATCAGTATTGTTCCAGCATTAAGCCTTGGCTCATGTTTGGGGGATTGGAGAAATACACTCTGGGGATTGCTATAATCACTATACTCCCCAGGGTATGATCACTAAGTTCTGCTAAGAGCTTATTCCTGTTCCTGCTCTCTGGGGAAAGAGAGGTTCACCCACTGGAAGCTGGATCCTGGCCTTGGGTCCAGGGTGGGTGGAGACAGCAAAGACCCCGGCGCAGTTGCATCGCTGGAAGTGGGGTCTGCAGTGCTGATGGTGTCGGTTGGACTGCTTGGAGTCCTCAGCGAGCACTAGGAGCATCGATTGGCGGAGGTACTCAGTCAGAGTGCCAGCGGTCCGTCACATAACTCTTATGGCCTAAAATGTTACAAATTTTAGTTAATTCAACTCACAATCTTTCTGGTCTACACAACCTGTGAGTGTTAGAAGATGCATTATTTATGATGTTTTAGAAATAAGTTCACCCTGATTGTGTGCTTCTGAGCCCTTTCTATTGTCTTTCCTAAACATTGTGTCTGCCTGCCTGTGTCCCTCTTTCAGGTTGTGCCCGTGTTAAACTGTCACAGTCTAAATTAGCTGTAAGTGTCTCTCAGAGATTTTTTTTCCCCACTAAAATTGAGCTTTTTAGTATATTGAAGACCTAATTTACGATATACTGTATAGGTAAAATGTACTGATGTGAAAATGTCCTCCAATTCAGCTAGAAGCTAAGATTTAATACTTTAGTCTTAATGTTGCTATTTGGATTCCAGATCACTGCAATGCGCAGTTTTGTAAATGAACCATAAAATGTCTAATAATTTTTAGGGGACAGATTTGCTTAAAATGTGCAGGGTGAAAAGATGAAAATGTATTCTCTATAAACCATCCCCTTATATATTAAATGTCTGTGTCTGATTGACATTGGTGGTGTTCCTGTAGCTACACATATCTTCAGTGATGTCACACTGGCTGTATTCTGTCACTGACCAAGCCTATAAATATACAGTACAACTCAGGTCTATAACTGACTTTTATAGACTTCTGGGCTCTACATCTGTCTCTCTTAGATTTTTTTTTTTTTTTTACTATACAGAGCTTTGCTATGTATTTAACATCCAAATTACAATATTTTGGTAAATGTGCTGATTTGGAAATATTCTCCAGTTCAGGTACGGACAAAGCTTGCATATTTCAGCCATAAAGTTGCTATTTGTGTCACGGCTTACCTTAGTTGGAAGTCTGTAGTGCAGATATGTGCTCACCCTTACAATTAAACACAGGCCAAGGTGGTCAGGTAGGAACTCACCTGGCCTGTGAGTCTGTGCACGGGGGCTGTGCTGGATAATGCTCCAAGTCGCAGTACAGGTACGGATAAAGTAGGAGAATCGTCGTGGGTAAACCAAAGGTCAGAGGGTGCCAGAAGTCAGGATAAAACAAGGGTAAGCCAAAGTCAGAGGATATATAGATAAAAGTAGGTGGAAAAAACCTACACGTACTAGGAGATTCCTTACTAGACACTAAAATAATATTGGTAATTTGTATGATAAATAATAATACAAATAGCTCTAAAAGCACACAATAAGAGACATTTAAAAAAGCATATCATGCTAAAAATACAAATCAAAAGTACAATAATAGGAAATAGAAAGCAGATGATGTAATCACTAGGTGTCAGCCTTGTAAATGAGGGACACTACATGAAAAAGTGGCTCGTCCACTAAAAAGTGAATACTGTAGAAATAAATATAACGGCTGGAATATATGAATGACAAAATTCCAAATTCTATAGTCCAAACGGCTGAATAATCTCATAAAGTCCACGGTAGTAAGTATCTAACACATGGTCAAAATCGAAAATATTGTCCAAAAACAGTTCTTATATTGCACAAATTACAATATCACATCCTACACAGTATGCTTCTGCTCAATGGGAATAACAGTAGCAAAAAAGTGTCAAGATGTGGTGATAATGTAACCAATTATGGTATAAATGTCGGATAGCAGTAGAGAATAGTGATTGCTCATATACCACTAAAAGCAGGTTTAAGTAGTGATATCCTGAACTGTTCGCCGAACGGTTTGCCGCGGACGGCGAACATATGCGGTAAACTTTGACCCTGTACCTCACAGTCAGCAGAAACATTCCAGCCAATCAGCAGCAGACCCTCCCTCCCAGACCCCCCCACCTCCTGGACAGCTCACTAAGAATGCAGCTTCACAATGAATGTAAAATGGATGCTGTCCAGGAGGTGGGAGGGTCTGGGAGGGAGGGTCTGCTGCTGATTGGCTGGAATGTTTCTGCTGACTGTGAGGTACAGGGTCAAAGTTTACCGCATATGTTCGCCGTCCGCGGCGAACCATTCGGCGAACAGTTCGGGACATCACTAGGTATAAGGCAATAGAGCTATTAAATGCTCTGCAAATAATAAAATTAAAACTTGGAACACACTCACAAACCTGAGGTGAAAATATGCCAGCAGGAAGAGTCTTATCGTGTAAGTAGAGTCCGGTGATGTTAAGCACTTTGTGGAAAAGCTTCACTCCAGCCGGTGAGATGATGTGCTAGGAGAGGTGAGACACCTCTCGCGTGCGTTCCACTTCGTGCGTGCGGTCTGCGTTCCACGGTTACTCGGTAGCTGGATACACTATACGGCAATTGCCGAAAAATTCCTTCCGCGTTTCGTGACAGTTCACAGTCACTTCATCAGAGGCGGATGAATGTCTGAGGCTGCTAATCCGTTTAATATAGGGATCGCTGGTGGTTAAGTTGATTACCAGCTGCTAATAGATTATGGCAAAGAGTCCATTCAGTTGAAATAAAAGTCCCAAATAGTGAATGCACATGAAATATAAATCCTAAAGATAGAAAACGATGCTAATAAATATGAATGAAATAAAGTAAAATATAATAAAAATATAATAAAAATTGGACATCCAATATGGCTAATAAATGAATTAAAAAACAAAACAAAATTCAACATCAGAAATGAGAAAATGCAATCTTGACAAATTGAAGAGTCTAACCCGGGGTTTAAGATTAACTCGTTCTGCCCACAATAATTTGTGTACAATAATCAAATAATCAACAAGTTATACTGGAACACTATGGCTTCAAATAGGAAGTGAATAATAATATCTTGCAAACATACTAGCTAAAAATGTAAGAATTAAAACTTTGGTGACATATATTAATTATCCATTAAATGGCTTAATAAGGTAAAGTAATTAGAAAAAATCAAAATAAGAATCGGAGTGAGAAAGATGTGAATGATGTGAAAGCAGTGTGGACTAATGTGCTATACAGATATCCATCTCATAAATATTAACCAGAAATATTCAAAAAATAAATATTAGAGTAATTCTCATTGGAGTCTGTTGTTCAGAAGATCTTAAACCGCACAGTGTAGTGGAAGCTGAATAATTACGCTAAAGTAGTCAGCCGCCACAGGTCCATAACACAATATGGTTGAAAAGGTTGTGATGATTCTATAAGTCAGTGCATATATAGATAGTGCATATATAAATGCTTTCAGTGCAGCATAAGTGGAATGTTACATATTGAAAGAGTACACTAATACAAGAATACAAAAGAGAAACCAAACCATCTCTGAGAGGAAAGGAGAGAGAATAAAAAATACGTGTATATAACACAACATAGAAGTAACAGAGAATGGCAAATCTCAATCTATTTAAAGAGACATACACCATATATCTAGAAATGCAGATGCGAAATATGAATACATAAAATAAATAAAAGAAATCGAACAATAGATAGTGTATAGGTAAATGGATCAATGGCATAACTCTGATAGGGCTACAAAATGACAACATATAGGGAACCAGTAAAAAAAAGTTGTTATAAAGATATAATATAAAACTTGAAGTCTGTGAAGCTACTTGGACCAAAAATGCATCTGACCTAAAACTTATGGACATTGGAACAGAGATACATATGGCGTATAACATTAGGGTTAAAATTTGGATTAAAATAGGATAAGATAAGATCTAAAAATCACTTGATACATGGTATAAAATCAATGAATTTGATAAAACTTCAGATAAAAGTCCCCATATAGTAAAGATAAAAATAGTAAGGTGGGATGGAATAATATGAAGTCTCAGGTAAAGTCTAGCCCCCAGTGCTGGATACAAGGCAAGATTGGACTTCAGGCAATTACTTGAGCTGTATGGTGGCTCAGAAGAGAAATAGCTGGCCCCAGACCACAAAGTACCCAGGTTCAAATCCATATCCCTTGGGTTGACATTGTCTAGATGTTGCAGTGAGAACTGTGACAGTTTGAGTGCATTATTATTATCCTGTTTGAAGGACATATTTGGTTAAGCTTTGGCTCTGTGATGTAAATATTAAATATTATTCTCAGCATCACCTTGCTCTACAAAGTTTATCTCTTTAACACCTTATATATGAAATGTTGTGTCTGGATGACATAGGTGGTGTTCCACATCTTCAGTGATAAAACCAGTGGAGGCTCATCCATAGGAGTAGATGGGGCGGTGTCCCTAAAGTTCTTGTTACAAATGAAAAATAAATTACATGTTGTAATGGTAAAGACTAATGACTGTGTTAGAAAACAAGGGATGTATCTTTTAGGATTAGTTCTTCAGTTTAGGCCCTCATTTTATGGTATAGACCTCTCTGACATGCTTAGTTTGCTTTTACATGATTTCAGTCTTCACCAATTTTGCACTAAACCCTCAGACACACATGCTCATTACAGACAAACTCACTGACACACCCATTCTCCCAACAGAAAAGCTCACTTATACATACATGCTCATTACAGTCAAGCTCACACACATGCTTACTACAGACAAGCTTACTGACACACACAAACTCACTAAAGACAAGCTCACTGTCACACATGTCACCATAGACAAGTTCACAGACACACATACGTTTCCTACAGAACAACTCACTGACACACACATGCTCAATACAGACAAGCTCACTGACACACACATGCTTTCTACAGACAAGCTTACTGAAGCACACATGCTCACTACAGACAAGCTCACTGACACACACATGCTCCCTACAGACAACCTCACTGAAGCACACATGCTCACTACAATCTCACTGACGCACACACGCTCACTACAGACAAACTCACTGACACACACATGCTGCCTACAGACATGCTCACTGACACACACATGCTACCTACAGACATGCTCACTGACGCACACACGCTCACTACAGACAAGCTCACTGATGCACACATGCTCACTACAGACAAACTCACTGACACACACATGCTTCCAACAGACAAGCTCACTATCACACATGCTCACTACAGACAAGCTCACTTACATACACATACAAGCTCACTCACTAGCAGCCACACACACACATACAAGGTTACTCACTAGCAGCCACACACACAAGCTCACTAAGGAGCAGGCACATACATATACACACACACACACACACACACACAAGCTCACTCACTAGCAGCCACACACACACACACACAAGCTCACTCAGGAGCAGGTACACATATACACACACACACAAAGGCTCACTCACTAGCAGCCACACACACACACAAGCACTGTCATGGCTGAAGCTTACCTGTCACTGGTAGGTAAGTTACCATTTTGGGGCCTCTTCCCTCCAGAGAGGTCAGCAAGGTGCGTGTGGGGGCGGAGCTTCCATCAAGGAGACAGAGCTTCCCTGAAGGAGGTGGGGCTTCTGTCCAGGAGGTGTGGCTTTCTGGCGGGAGCAGGACATGTGGCCAGAATCAATGTACATTTTGAAGGGAGACTGACAGGTCTCCCTAAGGCCGCCAGCAGCCTAACTGCGGTCGCACCAGTCCCAGCTCCTCCTTCTTTACTCCCTTTGGACTGACACAGGCTGGCATAGTCCAAGGGGAAAATTATTTAAATTAGAGTAGCATAATGTTTTGGGCTGACTGCCCGGCTTCAGGTGCTGCGGCCCACCGTGAAATTTCCCTTGGCTTGTCCCTGTTTATTCTTTCTCCTTGTGATGTCAGCCCAGCCATTCTAAGGTCCGGTACTCGTTACTATTCTATTACACTCTGCGTATAGGATCCCAGTATTTCCTGACAATAATAATCTGGTCTTTAAAACTATTCCAAAATAGTAAGTCTCACTTCATTAACAAAAGAAGTGCTTCATAGTATTTCTAATGTTAAATAAGCAGGATATTCAATGCCAACTTGCTGTTTTTAAAAACCATATTGCAATGTCCACAAACACTGCAATGTGGTCCTTAAGGTTTTTACGCTGTCAAATATTGCAAACGAGGAATATCAAAATATGAATGAGAAAAGGCAAATTTACATTTCTGTTGTCATAGTTGTTACGGATTACGTGTGTGACGTACAGCAAAACTTCAGGTTGCTACGAGTGGACTGTTCCTGTAGTGGCAGGAGTCTCTTTTAGAATACATATTCGAGAAAAAAAAAATCAAAGATTATATTGAGGCTGATTTTCATAGCCTTGAGTTGCTTTTTCAATAATCGATGTTTATCTGATCTAGTATTTTCGTGAAATTGACATTTTATCTTACATTTAAGTGCTTGTTGTATTCAAATAAATGTTGTGACATTAGTGTAGAACTAGGGTTATAGAAAGTACTGTTGACTTATGAAGTGCTGAGTTAATTGAATGCTCGTGTCCCTCTCAGGATCTGTTCTCTTCTTAGAGTATCTCGTTTTTCTAGCTCATCCAACCAAAATTGCACTTTTAAAATAATGTATCACCTAATAACGTGAATATATATGACTAGCGTGTGATGCTGGGTGTTTTTTCTTCCTTTTTTCATTTCTGCATTTGGTTTTTGACATACAGACAATAATTCTTAACTGCGTTATATTTGATCATCCCAAGCATTAAGCATAATTACATAAAGATTAATAACACAAGTACAAACATCTTTTCTGCTTTCCTTGTTCCAGACTTTACGTTAAATTTTAAAATAGTTTTTACCTCAGTCCTTTTTGTTTTGTTTTGTTTTTCTTTATCAAAAACACAATTATCATTTTAGTGAGATACATAAAAGTGTGGTGTATTCTCATTGTGAAAGTAATAGTAATTCATCTCTACAAGACAAGACCAGCCCAGGTCCATGCCTTTTTCTTTTAAACTCATATGCCCAAAATCACTATATATTAACTATTTAACCTTTTTTTTTTTACCCCTTATCTGGGTTCTGCCCGTTTTCTCCACCAGAGAAAGACAGATGTCTCTTTAAAGCAGAGAACACTCAAATGGCACGTGCTTTGCTCTGGTATTAGGCTTTTCCTATTGGAGAAAAACAAAACTATATGCGGTAAATGCAGCAATGGCACCCAGCTTGAACCAGTTTTCAAACCGTACTAAAGTGATCTGACATCTTACTGTAGGATAGTTCTAGGGCACTCCAAACAAGCAAACCAGACGACCATTTGGTTTAGTCCTCTTGGATCTTTGAGAATTGTCAGAATACACATTTCTTAATACATGCATGATTTATTACGCAAGCTTGAATCTAATATGTAAAATCAGAAGCTGCCTACAATTGCCTTTTTGCTTTGGCAGGCATTTTCACATTGCCGCTGTACCTAGATCCTTATGGACGATGATCATTCCTGCCATTTGGTTGCTGCCATTTTTGTGAATTATATTCTTGGAGTACAGTTGCTATCTTTGCAGATGAAACAGATTGCAGCAAAGATCTGTAAGTGATCCCAGTTTCCACCTTTTAATGGTAGGTCATTTGTTACTTTCTCAAGACAAGGCCATCTTAAGGCCACACACACTGACAGACACACACACACTCACTGACAGACACACACACACACACACACACACACTGACAGACACACACAAACTGACAGACAGACACATACACACACACTCACTGACAAACAGACACTCACTCACTGACAGACAGACACACACACACACACACACACAGGGAGACACTCACTTACAGACAAACACTGACAGACACACACACAGACACTCACTGACAAACATACACTCACTTACTGACAGACAGACACTCACTGACATAAATACACTAACACACTGACAGACACACACAGACAGACACTCACTGACATACATACACTCACTCACTGACTCTCTGTGAGAGGCGGCCGGAGAGCCAGGTTAGGAACAGACTATGCCACCCTCTGCCAGCCCAGCCACCCCAATCACCCTCTGCCAGCCCAGCCACCCATATTACCCTCTGCCATCCACCCTCTGCCAGTCCTCTCACCCTCTGCCAACCTCTGCCATCCCTATCACCCTCTGCTAGTCCAGCCACCCCATCACCCTTTGCCACTCACCCTCTGCCAGTCCTATCACCCTCTGCCAGCCCAGCCACCCCATCAACCTCTGCCAGTCCTATCACCCTCTGCCAGTCCACCCAGCCCCATCATCCAGACAGACACTCACTGACATAAATACACTAACACACTGACAGACACACACAGACAGACACTCACTGACATACATACACTCACTCACTGACTCTCTGTGCGAGGCAGCCGGAGAGTCAGGTTAGGAACAGACTATGCCAACCTCTGCCAGCCCAGCCACCCCAATCACCCTCTGCCAGCCCAGCCACCCATATTACCCTCTGCCATCCACCCTCTGCCAGTCCTCTCACCCTCTGCCAGCCAAGCCACCCCATCAACCTCTGCCATCCCTATCACCCTCTGCTCGTCCAGCCACCCCATCACCCTTTGCCACTCACCCTCTGCCAGTCCTATCACCCTCTGCCAGCCCAGCCACCCCATCAACCTCTGCCAGTCCTATCATCCTCTGCCAGTCTAGCAACGCCTCTTACCCTCTTTCATCCACTGACATACATACACTCACTCACTGACAGACACACACACTGACAGACACACACACACACACACACAGGCAGACACTCACTGACATACATACACTCACTCACTCACTGACACACAAACACAGGCAGACACTCACTGACAAACAGACACACACACACACATACTCACTGACAGTCAAACACTCACACACTCACTGACACACAGACTCACACAAATTTATTTTTGAGACCCATCTAGCCTCCCTACCTCTCTGGGGTCCAGTGTGGGGCAGCTCCTCACTCCTCCTGCGCGCTGTTTTGTATGCCGGGGCCGGCTCCCGACATCACAGAGGGCACACGAGGGAGGAGTGAGAGGCTGCGAGAAGAGCCTCCCACGCCGCCTGGCTTCTCCTCCCCCCTCTCCTCGGGACAGGACACTGTTATCTTTTGGCAGAGCCCTGTGATAGGGTTCCTCTCGGCACCCCCACCTTCAGGTGCCTTGAGGATCAAGAGGCGCTCGCCCAGCGCTGCGGCCCCAGACAGGGGCAGGCATCCCACCAGGAAATATCACGGAAATATAACGGTTGCGCCGGCCCTATGTTTATTTATGTGTCTGTCTGTATGTGTGTGTATGTATGTATGTGTGTGTGTCTGCATCTATGTGTGGGGATTTAGACGTATGGGGGGGGACCCAGGGCAATTTTTGCACCGTGCCCCGGGGTTTCTGGTTACGCCTCTGGATGTGAGGTTTGCATGCAGCTACTTGGCTATGGAAACCCATTTCATGAATTCCTGTCATTGCTAATTTACAAACAGTGAGATTGCATATACATTATCAATTAGTCATTTTGGAGCCTTAGCAGCAGCCAGTAAAAGTTCTTGCCATAAAAAATAATAGGTATGTAGGTATAAGGACAAACCTACCAAATCTCTGTCTAGGGCAGGGCCATAGGATTTCTGGCATAGATCTAATTTCCACATGTAAATTGCTTAGTCTATCTAATAAATACAATTTGCTGTCACTATTTTTGTGTTTTTTAACTTGCTTCGAGAAGTTTATATGACTACATTAAAGGAACACTGAAGTGTTAGGAATACAAATCTGTATTCCTAATATTATACTGCCCCCTCCTCCACCCCCCAAAAAAACAATGAAATAAAAGTTTTACTTTACTTACCTCCCCCCCTCCCACAATATTATGGAGGAGGCATGAACTCCTCCAAGATCATCCAATCCAATGCTCCTCATAGAGGACCTATTAAATACTATCCTATGAATGTGACAAAGTTTTATTCAGTCAGCACAGTGGAAGCACCTCTAGAGACTGCCATATGACAGCCACTAGAGGTGAACTTATCCCTACAATTAAACAAACAGGCAACAGGTCCTGTTACTTCCTGGTTGTTTAGCTCAGTGGAGCTAAACTCAAGAGGCAGCAATTGCTCAGATCAGCTGCCTTGCAAAGCCTTCTCATTGAGCTGCATTGAGAAGTGTGTGATTGGACAGTCACAGAAAGTCTGGGTGGTGTTAGAAGGGGAGGGTTTGCAAAAGCTGCAGACAAGAAAAATGCAGGTTTTTGCATGCGATTTTAAGATATAATGCCTTTGAAAAAACACATAATTAAATGCATGCATGTTGCTATTTGGAATATATCTACTAAACCGTAATTTGTATTTATTTTGTATTTGTATTGTGTCCCTTTAAGAGCTTCTGGGTATGAACAATTAGTCTGAAATGTAATTCTATATATTCCACAATGCATTATATAAAACGCTGATGATATAGAAATTAAATAACAAATTAGAAAGTAGTTAAAGTTTAATCTTTGCCTTAAACTGCTACAATAAGTACTTTTAGAATGTTGCAGCGGCAGCAGCATACGCTCAGAGCATCGAGATAATAAACATATACGCTCAGAGCATCGAGATAATAAACAATCCAGCCCCCATGCATCTTACTTCATGTACATCAGACTTTAATTGGTGTATTGGTTATAAACTTCTAGGAAAGGCTATAACGTGACAGAAAACAGGGGGAAAAAACAATTATTATTATTTTTCAAATGTATGACACATTGTGAAATGTAAGGTTTAGAGAAGGTCACATAAAGAGCAAATTAAAGAAATCAAGGAAAATGTGACATCTCCTACTAAGAGCAGGTGTACTGGGAAAATAAGTGTGAACACGACTGCCAATTATACTGTAAATTAGGAAACAAAGTTTGTGAGAAATGATTACATATGAGGATGAAAGAGCTCATTACAGTTTCGTTCTTTTTCCATGGCTTTTATCACTATTGTATATTCAGTAATAATTTGATATGATGTAATTTCATCCCCTTCCATGCTAGGGTTGGTAGGCATAGATCCATGTGAAGAATGGAGAGGGATTAGAAATAAAAAAAAAATTGTTTCTGTTTGTTTTTTTATTTAATTTTACAGAGAAAAAGAACTGAATATCTGCATATTTAGTTAAGACAGCAGATGGATGATGAGGACATGTAATGAATATATTCTAAGGATCAAACATCAGTTATCTAGGTCATAATTCTGCCAACCTACCTTAAGGACCAGGGGTATTTCTGGGGGGAGTTAGCAGGTGCTGCAGCCCCAAATGCAGTCCTTAAAATCTCAGGGTCTCATTTTGGAACCATGTCATTGTCAGCCGTAAATCCACTATATTACATAGAGATAAATAATGCCTCCAATTACATAATTTGTGACAGGTTCATAACTCCATATTTGGAGTTAATTGTACAGCACAGTGTGGAGTTTATAAATCTAATTCCATACAATACTCTGAATTCAATGAAAGATTTGGTCTCACACTGTGATTTATAGAACACACTAGGGTGCATGGTCAGACTTAGTATAGGGTTGGTTTTAGGAGGGGCTTAGGTCAATATATGTGGGAGAGAACATACAATTTACCTTTGGGCTGAAGACCCTGATCTTTTTGCCACCTAGCAATATTCCTGTTTAGGACCCACAAGCAAAGCAATGTTGTAGCTGTCCATGATTTAGGACAAGTGCTTAGTGGCATAGGATGTCCAACAGGGACATCCTCAACTTCTACACTGTTGGTGGTTCCTGTTGACATGTTTGAAGAACATTTATCTTGATAAAACATTTATTTTATATTTTTTTCTCTGATTTTTTTAATTTACATTTGTGTTTGTTATTTTAATGAATAGCATAATTAAAATTTGCATTTAGGTATGTGTATTAACCGTTACCCTTGCCGTTACAGTTTAAGGTCAACATTTACTTACAATGAAGTTTCATTTTTTTTTTTCTTGCAAATAAAATTTTTCATTACTGAAAACTCCCTAGAAGCATGATGCATGCATACATCAAAATGCAGATCATACATGGACAGACTTGAAAGACTTGAAAGTCAGACTAAGCTTGCAAGAAATTCAAAAAGGCTAATGGGCAACTCAGCAGAATTTCAAATGCTAGGGAGATTAATGTTCCTATCTTATAAAAAGGTAGCAATGGAAAGGTGATGCAAAAAAAATAAGTCGTTTTTCTGACAAGAAACTGCTACACCATCTGCTGAACAGGGTATGGTGTTGCAATTTCTATGATTTCCTATCATAGTCAGAGACTTTTTTTTGTCAGCACTATTTAGTTATGAGGTTAATAAATTATTATAACTCCTAAAATAACTCCAATGTATGTATATGATCTAGTGGTCATATTGTTCAAAGCCCATGACTAAAATATTAATAAAACACTATTATAAGGGTTTTAATAACAGTGGATCGTAATCTTATTTTTTCTTTCTTTTTTTACTCTTTCTTTTTATATATTCTTGATAAAGGTCCCATTAGTGGACTGAAATGTTAAATGCTTTTTCCAATAAAATAAAGTCCTTTAACTGCTCTCGCTCTGTGGAAATATTTGCAAAGCCAGAGATTGCATACGAGTATGGAACTGTGAGTGAAGTCTATGGTGCATGGTCCTTTCCTCTTATAAGATATACATAATTTACAGTTAAAAGGACAGTTCCCATCCTGCAACATACTGCATTGTCATAGGCGTGCGCACAGGGTGTGCCGGGTGTGCCTGGGCACACCCTAATCCCAGCGGCACACCTATGGATTGAGACCGGCAGGGGAGATCTCAGAATCTCCCCTGTCGGCTCATGCAGAGCCGGCACTATCCGAGCGCTGGCTCTGCTCTCAGCCTCCATGGGCCGGTGGGGAGATCAAAGATCAGCACCCACACAAATACAGCAACCTCACACACATACAGCTCCCTCAAACACACAGCACACTAACAGCACCCTCACAAACACATAGCACCCTCACATATACAGCACCCACACACATACAGCACCCACACAAATACAGCACCCACACAAATACGGCACCCTCACACACACAGCATCCTCACACATTCAGCACCCACGCACACACAACACCACACACATACAGCACCCACACACATACAGCACACTAACAGCAACCTCAAACACACAGCACACTAACAGCACCCTCACAAACACACACACACAGCACACTCACACACATACAGCACCCTCACACATACAGCACACACACACACACTGCACCCACACACATACAGCACACAAACAGCACCGACACACATACAGCACACAAACAGCACTCAGACACACACAACACCCACACACATACAGCACCCTCAAACACACAGCACCCACACACACACAGCACCCTCACACAAACAGTACACTAACAGCACCCTTACAAACACACAGCACCCTCACATACAGCGCACACACAGCACACTCACACACAAACAGCACACTAACAGCACCCTCACAAACACATGAAAACCACACACAGCACACAAACAGCACCCTCACACACAGCACCCTCACACAGCACACTAACAGGACCCTAAAAAACACACACACACAGCAAACTAACAGCACCCTCACAAACAGCACACTACCAGCCCCCTCACACACACATCACACTAACAGCACCCTCACACACAGCACCATTACACAAACAGCTCCCTCACACCACCCTCACACAGCACACTAACAGCGCACACACACACACACACACACACAGCAGTGTATGTATGTGTGTGTATATATATATATATTTATATATATATATATATATATATATATATACACATACATACATACATACATACATACGCGGCGTGTGTTTGTGCTTTAGGGTGCACACCCTAATGCAATAGGCTGCGCACGCCTATGTGCATGGTATAGATCATGTACCTGCGCTCTAACTGCTCAATTTTCTGTCATTTAGGAGTTAAATATATTTTGTTTCTCTAGCCACACCTCCCCTGGTTTGACTCACACAGCCTGCATGAAAAATATGGTTTCATATTCAATCAGATGTTAACTTACATTAGAAGGTTTTATCTCTTGCTCTGTAAATTGAACTTTAATCACACACAGGAGGCTCCTGCAGGGTCTAGAATGCTATTAACAGAGCAGGAGATAAGAAATTCTGAATTAAACAGACTGTGTGGTAAAGAAAGTTTAAACATCAGATCACTCTTTACAGGAAGTTAGGAACTAGGGCTGTACCAGCAATGTGATTTAATCCTGAATGGCAAAGAATTGAGCAGCTTTCTCAAAAATAATCTGTTCCCCCTGACCCTCTACCTTATGAAGACAATGCCTATTAAACTTCCAAAGGGCAGTCAAAGTCCAGTTCTCCCACCCTCCTAGGCTGCTAGTGAGATTATGTCATGGGTGGCAGTATGGAAACCGGGAACCCTGAGTGCCTGATGATGATGGTGGCAGTCTCAGCGTGGAAATGGACCATCAGGGTCTGGTACAGGTTAACCACACGCATCCTGGTGTTGAGCACCAGCGTTTGTGCGGCCACATACCAGGGCCCTGATGCAGCTTCTGCGGATCCCAAGAGCTAGATGATATGCAGACCTCCCAGGAACTGGATAGCAGATATGTATCCAGTACAGAAACAAGGCAAGACTAGGACAGGCACCTAACAAGAAAACAAGACAAAACTAGAAGAACCCAGAATCGGAGCAGGACAGAAAGCAGAACCCAGAACATGTACACAAGACATGAGGGAAGCATGAACAGGGCAGGACAGGACTGTACATGAACTGGGACTACAAGACAAAATAAAACAAGACCAGAGATGCAAGGCAAAACAAGAGGAGACATAACTAAGTACTATATATGTAAAACATTGGAGATTTAGACATATATAAATGGCCAAGATGTATGCAGCCCACCACTGCGGCAAAGTACTCCTATTACGGGGGGTTCCTATCTGCCTAGATATGCATGACTAAATAAACAATAATAAAACACACACAGCACTTACCTGCAAGAAAGGGGCAGAGGACTTGGAGCTGCCTGCAGGAACCAACTGAAACAGAAGGATTAATGGAAAAGGAAAGGGTGTGGCAGCATAAAACAAACATAAAGGAATCCAGGAGACTGGGAATTCCAGGAACAGAATAAAGGAATGAACCCAGAAAACCCAGCATAAAGAAAACCAGACATAGAATACAAAACCAGAAAAACCAAGGAAAACTAAACAAGAATAGTAAAAACAGTACTGGATACCAGAAGCCAAGGCCAGACATCTCCGCAGAACAGAGCAGAATGTGACAGATTGTAGTGTGATGTGGCGCATTGGAATATGCTTGGATGTTTGCACTGCTGGAATGTCGATAAGTGGGCAAACGTGATTGCACATGGCACCACCCCATTTATTTATTTTTCTCTCAGATTCCTCTCTTCCTTTATTTTCCATCTTTTCTTGCTCATTATTCTAATGCTCTTTTCATGCCCTCTCCTAACAAACCTGTCTCCTTATAACTTTAAGTGTGTTTTAAGTTGTTAGTTATTTTTGGCTTACTCAACTGGGACAGTTATAAACTAATTACAGAGTCCTACTCAAAGCATATCTGAGCATCCATCTCTACCGTATAAGGTTTGTAGCCGTTTATTTTAAAACTGAAGCAGCTTTCTAGAAGTTTTACATTGGATAAAGAGGTGTATTGCTCAGGTAGTGATATGGTTCTTATTGTCTCCGTAAAAGCTGTTAAGACTACACCAAACACTGAAGCCATAATGGGTGAGGTGGTAAGGTACCTGAAACTTTTTTTTACCGTAGACACTCTTGCTGGTCTCTCCTTATAAAGATATTGTTTGTTGATGTCATGACTTTGTAACCATGCCACTGTACTATTTGCATACAATTGTTTCACATCATATTGTTGAATTGACTTTACTCAATAAGATTTATTAGTCATAGACGTCCAAAGATATTTTTTGTCTCTATGGACCCTGCTATGAGGGAATTTGTATAGCGGGCTGGGGTCCAAAGATTGAAAATGAAGGATATATGTCTCTCCATGCACCTCAGAGGAGCTGGCTTTCCTTCTTTTGGTAATACCCTGCCACACACCTGTGACAAACCCCTGTTTTGTGGATATCAGTGCCCTTGTTTCCGAATGCCGTTCGTGCATTTATTCCCTTTTAGTTTACCGAATAAACTAACGAACAGCCAGACCACACGCAATGGGAGTGTGCAGCCTGTTAAGCTCCCAGAAGCTCAGGTTAACTGTAACTAATTGACAAACGGCTGGGTGGTCGCCGTTCGTATGAACGAACACGTGGTGGCAGCCGTCTTAAACTGTCGAATGCCCAGCGGTGTTTGGTCGTCCACCGCATGGAACTGTTTTCGGTCACTGTTTCACACGAACACAGCTGGGACTTACAAACTTCCATCTCTTCATTTCAGTTTATATGAACACCGCACCATTCGGTAACTTAATAACTCACCAACTAGACCGACCATGATAGCTAAAAGCCATGGAACTAATTCTGGACAGATTTCTGCCAAACGGTCGGTGAAAACTCTTTAACTCCATGGCGATTCGACTGTGTTTATGGGATCTGACCGCCGTTCAGATATATTGAGCGCTGAGATCCAAGCTATCTGGGGATATGTCGAATGTGGGGGTCCAGTTAGGGGAATTATGAGTTATGTATTTTAATGTGTTTTGTTACATTTATAACTTAGAAATATTTTCTGTACCTGGAGATAATTAAGTTACTACGGCCACTTAACCCAATTATCTCTAGGATAGAGAGGAGGGATTTTACTGTTTCTGTGGGAGTGTTTCACATTGTATTGTATTTTGATTGGCTACTGTAAATTGTGTCCCAGTCCTCCACAATGTCCATGTGGGAGTATCCCTTGCTGGAGGACCTGCATAAAAGGCCAATCTGTGGCCACCATTAAACAGATCATTTTACCCCTTCATGAAGTCTTGGCTCATGTTTGGGGGATTGGGAGCTATAATTCACTACACTTTCTGCTACACTTGGATTTCGGGAGATTCTGCTCGGATATACTCAGCTTGAGTATAGGGGATCTGTTACAACACCTATTATGGATCACTGATTGGCAGGCTGAGGATGGTACCAAACCTTGGATGGACTTAGAGACGACAGGCTCAGGGGGAACTCTACCAACTTTGGTTTGGCTGGGGAAACAGCATGTAGATCAAACACTGCTTGACCATCCTTACATTTGACAAAGATAAGTTCAACTTTGACAAAGATAAGTTCAACCTCTCTTCATGCAAGGTCCACTTTTCCCACTATCAATGAACCTGGACTTCCCTCTGGGAGCTCAGCCTTCCACACTGGAAATTCTGGGTACGGGTCCTACTGTTCACCTGACTTCTATCAGCAGACCCACAGGGATGGCCCCGTTGGACTCCACTCTAGATAATAGACCATGTATGCCACTTGAAAGATTCACCATCTATCAAATCAAGCACTTTTATAACTTTCTCCCAGGAAAGTCCAACACAATTCAAAACCCTTAGTTTGAAAGGGAGTCGCTTATAATGAGGTATGTCCAGTGAGGTATGAGCTAGACCCTATCAACCCACATATTACAAATGCACAGTCTGCGTTCAAACACTGCAGTCTCATATGTATACGTGTGAGCTGCTAAACCAAACATGAATCTAAATAAAATGCTAAAAATCTAATAGAAGGAGCAAATATCCCTGTATGTCTATAGATCCATAGCCTCATTACAAGGCTTTCGAGAGCATCTATCTATCATACATTATATCAGCTGCATAGCCTGTCAATTCCTATGACTCACACAACAAAAGCAAATGTAAAGTGCTCTATTAAATCTGTGTTAACATCCTATCATCAGAATAATGCCTAAGCTCTCCACTCTTAAAATCTGGCAAAGGTTGGACAGATTGGGCCTTTCATCATTCCCGCCCCCCGTACTCCTTCAATAACATCCCTGAATTTCCACCGGGTTTAGGGGCAGACCATATGCATGCTTTTCCCAACACGCACAGGTCCAGGTCGTCACATGACTAAAAGGGAAGGGGCTCAAGACCCTAGTGGACTTTGGAATTGGGGGACACTGTAGGAACCTTCTCAAATATGAACAAATAAAAGGATTTTTAGTCCGCATACCTTAACAACCTGACTTGTACAGGGTACTTACCCCATTTGAATTGTGTAAATCCTGACCCACAACCTCCTTGTTACATGGGAAATTGGGAAGAGGCCCTTGGGGAAACCCTCACAGACAACCAATAAGGGAAAATTTGCCATTTGGTACATCACTGCGCATTAGCTAGCAAAATCCAGGAGTCAGCCTATAAAGTCTTAACACAATGGTACAAAACACCACACCTCCTCCAGACGATAAACCCTGCCCTAGACATTGACTGTTGGCGTTCTCGGACCGCATTGGGCACGTTCATGCATTTCTGGTGGGACTGCTCTAAAATCCAACCTTTCTGGACGGCAATAATTGTCATGTTACAGAAGTTATCGGACAATCCACCGCCTCTCAGGCTGGCACCATTCCTCCTACATCACACCACTACTCCAGCAGCCAAATACAAGAAATCCATGTCCTTATGGATCTTGAACACAGCCAAACAAGTTATCCCCCTATACTGTAAAAAGGAGGTGCCCCCGCCTCTGACAACACGGAGGAACTGAGACTGTTAGAGGAACTGACTTTTGCGGCCCAGGGACATATACAAAGATACACAGATATCTGGACTCACTGGCTGCTTGAAGCTTACCATCCAGACTTTCAAGCCCTATTGATGTATGGTACCCTGACAGACACAACTGAGGGATCTGGGACAGCAGTATGGGTGCGGGCTAGATAGAATGACAGGTCTTGGGTCGCCAGTTGAGAGCATCTTGCCACTGATTAGGTTATGGGGAACTCCCTTGTTCATATCTATGTGCTAATAAGGGACTGGAAGCTAACCTGCCTGATACTTTCGTGATCTCACTCATCCACTAGACACACGAAAGTAACAGACAAAGGGTATGTTGCTCTAGTCTCACTTAAATCCCCATGGTTAGTTCTTGACTCATGCTAGTTGACATGGTCTCTGGGAATGAGACACCATCTCATGACGACTGTATGTTCTGTCTATAATAATTTAATGATTACTTCTGAAGGACTCAAGGGTCCATTTTTCTTCTTCTTGACGATTATATTTCAGACTGGTCACACTGTTAATGTAAAATTTCTTTTAAAAAGCGATTGTTACTATAGATAGATGTTTTCCTTGATAAATGCAACTGATTTTTCTTTGGTGACAAATAAAACTTTTATTCACAAAAAAGAAGGCCTAAGCTCTAATGTACTTATCCGGGCATCACTATCTATGATATTGGAAACAAAATAGAGCCCCGATGCGCATTTTGTCTACCAAAGGATCTTCAACAGGAGACCAGAGTACTGTGGGGATTTAAATAAAACGCTTTAGCTTTAATAAATTTATGGTTGCAACTAATAAGATTATGTCAAGTATCAGTGGAAGGAGTTAAAATATGCCCTTCCCTGAAAATGGAATGCAGGGGTTTATAAGTTCCACCCATTGGGGTGAAGCTGAGAGAAAAGACCTCCCACACATGTCTTTCTACACATTGATGCCTAATTAAAATATTTTGATCTCAATGTAAACCTGAATAAAAAGGTATATCCTACTGATGTGACAGTACTTATTTCACATGCTAGATGCAGGTCTTTCTTTTTATAAATATTTTATCAAGACTTTCCACAAATATAGACACCAAGCTGTCGAACTAATCCTACCATGACCTAAATAGTTATTATTCATTATTTTGTTCTGAAATGATTAATTGGGATATAGCTCTGAGGTCAGTTGCATATATTTTTGTCATTGCACCTTATTCCTGTGGGCACACACTAAACTCGAAAGAGCAAGCAACCTAATCAGACCCATCAGCTTTTCATTTACACAAAACAAGCTGAGACAATTCTATAATTGCTTTGTTGCCTTAACAACGTTTTGTGAGTATTTAAAAGCCCTAGTTTTTGTATCTTGGACTTCAGCATGTCACATCTACCAGCCAACTCCTGCCACATTTGTTTATTTATGAGAACAGATAGACAGACACATAGCATTTCTTAAAGAACTTGTCCACCATATTAAATTTACTGAGAGAATCAGATGCAACATTCTACAGAACGTCACTACCCTTTTTCTGTTGCTACCTTGCTTTCATCCTCTAATCTTACAACCAGGCCACTTGGTTTGTTCTTGATTGTGTGTTCCTTTTCCCTACACTCTTTACTTATCTAACATTACCTTTAAGACAAACTTTAGTTTTTAACTCTGACACATACTCTTCTTCTTTCAAAAATGCACTCATCACACCTCCTTCATCCTTTCTCGGATCTAATATATATTGAACTATTTCACCTAATCCCCAAGCTACTTGACCATGATCCAGGTTAAGTCCATGCAATCTGGAGTCCATCCTCAGCACTCTACCAAAGTAACCCTGTTACAAATACAACTAAACTTCACTGCCCTTGAGTGTTTCGTCTATACAGAGAAATTACCACTATATAAAATGTATTGTTTTAGAATTTTAAATAAATAGGTATAGATGGATGAAAATTAACAATATGTCACTCGAGCCTGTAGATGGAGACATGTTGTGTTTTTTTTGTGTTTCATTTTAATGTGTCAATCATTTTTAGTTTTATCCATGAGCATAAGCACTCCAAATTATTAGCAATCATCTCAGGAGGTAGACCTAAAATGTTGCATACCTGTGTGGATTCCTAAAAAAAATCCTAATAAAGACTCCTATTGATAAATAAATTGCTAATACATTGACAAGATATGCAAGAACATTTTTTTCTTTGGAATTGACTGGTTTACTAGACTTCAACACCAGGATCATTGTGTACCCCAGTGAGTAGTAAAATAATGTTTTTACTACTGCTTATTACATTATGGTGCTTTTGTATAGTGTTATTTCTAATAGATTTTTTTCAATATGCATAACTCGCAACATTTTAAATAAAAAAAGAT
This sequence comes from Pelobates cultripes, assembly GCA_933207985.1. Taxonomy (NCBI): domain Eukaryota; kingdom Metazoa; phylum Chordata; class Amphibia; order Anura; family Pelobatidae; genus Pelobates; species Pelobates cultripes. Next base: position 60,708,394 of record OW240912.1, read on the forward strand.
GGACGCTTTAATTTAAGGGGTATGAAAATTATGGATTTGAGCACTCCAAGTAGGAAATTGTAGTCTTTAATCAAAATCAGAGTACATGAAATTTAAGTTTCCACCACGCCATGTAGTCGATAAAGGTCGCATAGCGTAGTCAAAACGTCATATTCTTGATTAAATACTGCAATTTCCTACTTGGAGTGTTTGTGATCCATAATTTTTATATTGATTGCATTCGAAACTTAATTATTTCAACCCTGTTTAGGCTTTCCCTTGCATTTCTCAGCATACTACTTGTAAACCAGTCAACCATTGCAATTGCATAATGTGTAGTGTAGTGAGTGTTGTCACTGTGAGTGGAGTGACTTTGCAGCATCCATACATATTGTGTATGCAGATTACAATATAGAATTCCTAGGCTTTGCCACTATAGTAGGGAACAGCGAGTTTGGATCTGCTGAGTTGCTAGGCAATATAACAGCCAACTAATTGCTATATTATTACAATTTCTATTCTCCTGAATATGACCTTAACACTAGCTGAGAAAGGTAGAGCCTGCAAAGTGCTCAGCCATTAGCAATGTTTTGTTTATTCGGTAATAAAGAGGTAAGCAATATGTGAATATGTTCAATTATCTATTCATGCAGCAAGTGCAACTGAGGACCGTTTGCCGAATGAGATGTATCTTTTCTTGGTAGCTGCAATTGAATTGGACCCTTTTAAAATTCTGTTTCAACTTTATCCACAGGCAAAATGGATGAAAGTGTTACCTGTATAACTGTAGACATATGTAAAGCAAAGAGACACTGGAGAACCGTGGAAAAAACACTCTTATGAAATTCTGCTTCAAAGATTATTCAATCTACATAAGTTGCAAGCCATGTCTGAACCCTTGCACCCCTATCCTTGTAAAAATTATTATTTTTTATTATTATTATTATTATTATTATTTTTTTAAACAGTCTGGTAAGCTTCACTTCCTTACCATTAGTTCTGTGCTGGAGGTCACCCACAAACGCCCCTGCACGGTCATTGTTAGGCCTTTTTCCCTCCGCAGAAGAACAGTAGTAGCACTTATCCCTCTCCTCTAGTGTACAGGAGCTCAAGAGTCTTTGAGAGTGGCAAGAGCTGAATTTTAGCTGCAAAGGAAGGATTTGAGCACAACATAAGGTCTTAAATTGTTCAAATGCTTACTAATAAGTAAGTTACTGTATATACTGTATTTTTAAATTCTGGTGGCATTTTTTATGGAAGCCAAATATGTGAATACCACCAAAATGCACTATTAATAATACTAAAATATCACAGTAATGAAAAGGTTAATACATTTTTATTTATTTAGTTAGGGTGGAAATAGCCTATTTGAAACAGCAAAATCGTATAAGGAATATTTATTAGTCCCCCGCGAACGCTGATTTACCAAGACTTTCAAGAGTTTATTATTATTAATATCACCAAAATATTCCACAGTGATTTACAATGACAGAATAATGGAGAACAAGTCATTGACATACAAAATATTCACAAGAGATGAAGAAGGACCTGCTCAAACCAGCTTACAATCTTTACGGAAAGGGTAAAGATACACAAGAGGCATAACAGCATATCACAGTGGAGGAGGGCTTGATGGATAAGATGCCTGTGTCGAATTAAGCTAGTAAAAATTTTGTGTGGAAGGAGAGAGAGTGAGCTTGGCTATGGAGGTGAGGCAACTAAGCAGGGCAATCGAATCGTAACCAGCGTCATCCATAAAGATGGTAGGATTTCCTAAAGAGGTGTGTTTTTAGTGATATCTTAAAGGATAGGAGGCTAGTGGAGAGTCTAATGGCCCTGGGTAGGACATTCCATAGGAATGTAGAAGTTAGACAAGTAAAAACCAGGAGAATGTTGCTCACAGAGCAAAGTGAACAGGAAGGGGAGTATTTCTTGAGTAAACAGGAAATGTAATGGAGTGGAATTATTGAGGGTTTTGTAGGTTAGTGTTAGCAGTTTGAATTGGATCATAAAGGGTAAAGGATGCCAATGTAATTATTATTATTATTTATAAAACGCCAACAAATTTTGCAGCAATCAAGTAGTTGCAACAAGACCATTTGGACGCACAGGAACAAAATGTGCTGAGAGCCCTGCTCAAATGGGGTAAAATGACAAGAGGTAAGGGTAAGATGGACTTCATGTAATGGAAAAGTATGTTACTGGAATAGTTACAAAGAAGGCTTAGTATATTAGTTGACACAGTTGCAAGAGATGGTGGGTTAGCGAGCTGCGGGAAAGGAAAGCTGTTAACAGTTCGATTGAAAGGTCTTACTGAAGAAATTAGTTTTAAGTGATTTTTTTGATGGAATGAAGAGTGTGTGAGAGTGTAACAGAGCAGGGAAGGGAGTTTTGAAGGAGCTGTGCAGCCCTCAAGAAGTTTTAAAGGCAAGAGTCAGAGGTGTGAGTACAAACAGTAGAGATAGTAGAGTTGGTAGATGTGGAGGTGATTAGTGACCATGAGATCAAAAGTGTTTCCAGCTGTGAGAGTTGATGAATAAGTCCATTGAGTTGGACTATATTAAGCCCTTGTGGCCCCTCTTATTGCTCTGTTAAGGTTTTTGCTAGCCAGAGAGTGTGTTCATATTTGTCTCGATATACTGGTAACTGACTTTGCTCTGTTTCACTGGGATTTCTAATATCTTTGACCCTTGGCTCTGTTATTCTTGTGTATCTGTCTCCTGTCCTGACCTTGGCCTGTTTCTTGAATATTATCTATACCTTACTTTATTACGTTAAAGGAACAGTATAGGGTCAGGAACACAAGCATGTATTCATGACCCTATAGTGTTAAAACCACCATCTAGCCCCCCTGGATCCCTCTTGCCTCCCTAAATATAGTAAAATCTTACTTGTATTCAAGTCTGCAGCTGCTGCCTCTGCCCCCGATCTACCTGCTTGGCTGACATCAGCAGAAGTGATTCTCTGAGCCAATCACATTGCTTTCCCAAAGTACTGGCTGAGCTTGTCATTGAGGCAGATCAGGGGCAGAGCCAGCATAAGCCAAACACAGCCCTGGCCAATCAGCATCTCCTCATATAGATTCATTGAATCAATGAAGCACCTCTATCAGCCATCTGAGGATGTGTATGTGTGTCTGTGTGTAATGCATTGTGTGTTTTTCTGTGCGAAAAAGGGGTGCATTGTGTGTGTGTGTGATGGATGTCAATCTCTCCCCCTCCCCCCCATCAATTTCCTTCTCCTCCCTCCAATTTCCTTCTTCTCCCCCTCCCTCCCTCTCTCCAATTTCCTTCTTCTCCCCTCTCTCCAATTTCCTTATTCTCCCCACTCCTTCTTCTCCCCCCCTCTCCAATTTCCTTCTTCTCCCCATCTCCAACTTCTTCTCCCTCCCTCCATACCTCCTCTCTTCTTTCTCCCCCACCTCCAATGTCCTTTCTTTCTCCTCCCTCTCCTTAACTTCCCTTCTTTTCTCCCTCCTCCTCTCTCCACTTCCTTTCTTCTCCCTCCCTCTCTATTTTCTTTTCTCCCTCCACTTCTCTTTCTCTTTTTCTCCCCTTCTTCTTCCCTCCCTCTCCAACTTCGCCTCTACCTCCTCCCTTTCTTTCCCTCCCTCTCCACTTCTTTCTCCCTCCTCTCATGGCCTTCTCTCCCTCCACTTCTCTCCCTCCGCCTCTCCTCCCACTTCTTTCCTTCCTCCCCTCAAATTTCTCTTCCTCTCCCTCCCTCAAATTCTCCCTGCCTCTCCCCTTCAAATTTCTCTCTTCCTTCCACCCCTCAAATTTCTCCTTCTCCCTCTCCCTCCTCAAATTTCTCTTCTCCTCTCAAATTTCTCTCTTCCCCCTAAATTTCCCTGCCTCCCCCTCTCCCTCCTTAAATTTCTCTTTTTCCTCCCTCCCTGCCTCCCGCAAATTTCCTTCCTCTCCCCCCCTCCCTTAAATTTCTTTCCACTCCCTCCATCCCTCAAATTTCCTTCCTCTCCCCCTGACACATCTTCTGGCTCCGGCATCAGTGCGGTGCGCGAGGGAGCTGAAGAGAAAGCACTCAGCCAGGGAGAGTGCTCCCTCGCGCGCCCGCCCGGTGTGACCGGCTGCTGGGCCCTGAGGTGACCGGCTGCTGGGCCCCCCAGGAGAAGAGGCTGGCTCAGTGGGTACATACCGGGGTCGCAGGGCCCCCTGCGACCCGGTATGTACACCACTGAGTGTAGGGCCCGGACGACCTGAGCAGTCCGGGACCCCCAGGACCGCCGGGCCCATGACAACCGTTACGGTTGTCATGCCCTGATGGCAGCCCTGTACAGAATACATAGGAGGGTGAGTACTTTGCAAGTAACCCTTCAAATTCCAAAGCCTAAATCTGAAAATAAATCCTTTACCTTAATATTTTGTTTAACTCCTCTTAAAAACTAAACACCTCATTTACCCCAATACTAAATTTAACACAACTCTAGTCCTAAACACAATAAGCTGTTAATCTTTTTAACACTAAACCTATGTAATCAAACTCTGTCATTAACCTCTTTTTAACCTTACAGTGGCACTGTCACACTGTACTTACCTTTTCCTACTTACTTTCTTTTCTCCTCTTTCCTACTCTCTCTTTATTTTTATATTTTTTATATCCTTCTAGCTAAAAATATAAGATAAAGCAGAGACTACGTTGTCTTAAGTATTTTTCCTACGCCTGACACTTCTAGACACTAGACGGAGCTACCGTCGTCTAAAAGTGTCACCTCCCCCAGCCATCACCAGTGATGAGTGCAGGGATTTGGCTCTGTCTATGAAGATCCTACATAGACCTCAATGCTGTACTATCGCTCATGCCACGGGTGGCACGAGTGAGAGTATTATACACTTCTATATATGTACTTCTTAGTCAAATTGATAGTTTAGTGGATATTTCTTTTTTCTCTGTCTACGAGTGTTGATACCATTATAAGCACACCCAATTATATAGTTATATCCAGGGCTGGATTAACATAGGGGCTGATGGAGATGCAGCTCCAGACCCATGGAATAGGCCCATTAAACTCTGAGGTTTACCACTTAACTGGTATTTTAATGGCACAGCTGGTATTTGAGGCTGCCTGGCCTGTGTTAGTATTACAGTAATACCGGCAATACAAATGCAGGTATTTTTCTCAGTATAAACGGAAATTACTCTGCAATACCAGCACCATGTCAAGTTCAGGGTGCTGCCTGAATAGTATGCCCTTAGTTGGACAGCCTGCATGATTGGCAGGCAGCCTGACATGCATTCATGCCAGGCTGGCCTTCCAATTCTTTGGACAAACATGCCCCCTTTTTGGGCATGTTCACCCCTTTTGGCAGGTCTGGTCACGTGACTCGTGTCAGTGGCCCACTCTTTTACCCTGCACATTGACTTCCTGCTACACTGGACACTGCTGTTAGGGGATATGGATTTACTTGAAAGATGAAAACATAAATTAGAGAGAGATTTGCATAGAGTATGTTTTTTCGTATAGCTGCATCCTATGAGTTTCCCCCAACACCATCTAAATCAGATACATGACGCTTGGGAGGTATGACTGTTTTAGTGTTTTTGGTCGATAAGATTCTGTAATTAGGCCCATCATAATTGTCAGCACCAGGCCCACTGGGCTCTTAATCTGGCCCTGGTTATATCTGAGCTCTTTTAGAATCGAATTTCTAATTGGTAGGTGTCTATTTAGTCTTTTGGTTACAATCATGGACAGGGAGGATGATAATTTTTAGATCTAGGGTTTCAAGATCAGAGACAACATGGGTTTACTTCAGGGAGATCATGCCAAACTAATCTTATTGATTTTTTTGATTGGGTAACTAAAATAATAGATCAGGGTGGTGCAGTAGACATTGCTTACCTAGATTTCAGTAAGGCTTTTGACAATGTTGCCCATAGAAGGCTCTGTACTTGGACCCATTCTCTTTAATATTTTTATTAGGGATATTGCAGAAGGTCTTGATGGTAAGGTATGTCTTTTTGCTGATGATACTAAGATATGTAACAGGGTTGATGTTCCAGGAGGGATAAGCCAAATGGCAAATTATTTAGGTAAACTAGCAAAATGGTCAGAATTGTGGCAACTGACATTTAATGTGGATAAGTGCAAGATAATGCATCTTGGACGTAAAACCTAAGGGCAGAGTACAGAATATTTGATAGAGTCCTAACTTCAACATCTGAGGAAAGGGATTTAGGGGTGATTATTTCTGATGACTTAAAGGTAGGCAGACAATGTAATAGAGCAGCAGGAAATGATAGCAGAATGCTTGGTTGTATAGGGAGAGGTATTAGCAGAAGAAAGAGGGAAGTGCTCATGCCATTGTACACAATATTTGTGAGACCTCACTTGGAGTATTGTACGCAGTACTGGACATCATATCTCTAGAAGGATATTGATAATTTAGAGAGAGTTCAGAGAAGGGATTGCAGGATAAAACTTACAAGGAGAGGTTAAAGGATCTTAACATGTATAGCTTGGAGGAAAGACGAGACGGTGGGATATGATAGAAACATTTAAATACATAAAGGGAATCAACACAGTAAGGGTGGAGACTTTATTTAAAAGAAGAAAAACTACCACAACAAGAGGACATAGTCTTAAATTAGAGGGGCAAAGGTTTAACAATAATATCAGGAAGTATTACTTTACTGAGAGGGTAGTGAATGCATGGAATAGCCTTCCAGCTGAAGTGGTAGAGGTTAACACAGTAAAGGAGTTTAAGCATGCGTGGGATAGACATAAGGCTTTCCTAACTATACGATAAGGCCAGGGACTAATAAAAGTATTTAGAAAATTGGGCAGACTAGATGGGCCGAATGGTTCTTATCTGCCATCACATTCTATGTTTATATGTAACCAATCTAAAAAATTATCGCTCAATTTATTTAGCAGTTGATGTATGTGTAACCTTATGGGTGTTCTCTCAATGCACAATAAAGCCTGCATGAGTCTCTCATAAATGGTTACTTTTTACTGTTAATTTGTAACTGCCTTTCCTTACTGGACTTAATATATAAGTTTCATCCAAGTAGTTCACTTTCTAAATACAAGGACTCTTGGGATCTTGGGTGATGTTTTGTTTATATATTATTAGGGTACAAGCCCAGGTTAGAACTGGTACTATCAACACTGACCAGCTCTCATTTGAGAGCTGGGGTTAATTTGATAGTATGAAAGGTCAGATGACAGAAGGGGTAATGTAAATTTCATAGGAATGTGAAAAGAGTTTTTACCATATGGATGGTTCCTGTGAATTAATCAAAGGCTCTGCAAGGTATGAGATTCTACACTTGAAAAGCCTGAATGGCTGGCTTCAGCCATATTGCCTGTACTTCTTAATTGATGAGTCAATCTCTTTGATATGTTAATGGCTATTAGCCTTGTTCCAGTATCATAGCCAAACAAAAAAAACATTAATGTTTACCCACAGAATAATGATTAAGCCTTTTTTTTGTTAAATGTGGAATGTGACAAGCGCCATCTTCTAAACAAGCCCAAACATGTTCGGCATAACTTAACCAAAGGAGAAGGGATTGTGATGTCCGTTATCTTAAGTCGGAAGTAAGGTGTGAGACATATCTATGGAATGGTAAAATAATAACAAGTAATTATTTCTGTGGCAGGAACATAAGAGAAGATAGAACCAAATGTTTCCATTTGGATTGATGTGGGTCTGGACACAAGTGGGTGGTCGCTTAGTGTCTCTATAGATACGCCTTAACTCCACCTCTGGGTGAGGCGTGGTTATCCACAGGATATATCTCTAGTGATACTGAAGTGTACCTTGTACTTGCTTGAGGGGCAGAATCTATATCTAAGTGAGTCACCATCTTTCCTACCAGAGACCCTGTTGGGAGAAGTATTTACTTTGAAGAGCTGAGTAAATGATTAGGACTTTCTGTTATTTTATCCCTTTTGTTTTTATCTGTTGTTGGTGTAAATAATTTTGATTGTCATCTATATTTTTGTATGCACTGTGACTATTTTTTGCGCATAATAAATATTCCTTTATTAAGTTCTGCGTCTGTCTGGTTAAGAATCATATTACTTGAAGAGACTAATTAGTGGTTTGCAATTGCTTAGATATTGTGCTAAGTGTATTTGGTGGGTTTTTATTATTGATTTACCTGGGGGACCAAGGCACCCCATTTATAAATTATCTTGGTGGTGGCAGAGTTAAAATAGTAATATGTATATCATTATGCTTAAGTGTGGGTGGTGTTAAGTGGGATTTTATCTTTATTTTCGGTCTAGTGCAGACAAATAGTGAACTTTAACCCTTTCACTACCACAAGTACGTCACACACACTCTTGAAGTATGGTGTGTTCGTGACACCCTCCATGTGTCTCATTCCCCAGCTCCTCCATGTGTCTCATTCCTCCCCTTACCCTCCTGTGTCTCATTCCCTCCCCAGCCCCTCCATGTGTGTCATTCTCCACCCTCTCCCCTCCATGTGTCTCATTCTCCCCTGCCCCCATGTATCTCAATCCCTTCTCAGCCCCACATGTGTCTCATACTCCACCTCCTCTTCTTCTTGTGTCTCATTCTCCTCGCTATCCCCTTTATGAGTCTCATTCCCCCCTTGTCATGGTGTAATACCCCAACATACAAAGTTCAGGACAGCAAGGGACAAAACAAGAAAATAACGTATTACCGGGCCTCAGAATGGCAGGACTTAATGTTAGTCAAAGATAAAAGCGTAGACAGTAACAAACAAGCCAAGGTCGGGGTAAGACAGCAAAATCAAGTACACAGTAATCAGTCAGACAGGCAAACAACACAGAAAAGAGTGAAAGATAAACACAGAGTTAGTAACAAAGGTCAATACCAGAATATAATATAATAGTATTTAAGTATTGGGAGCCAGAAAGGACTTGGGGCTCCAATTGCCCCTTTAAGAGCATGCTCATGACATGAGCAGCGTTCTCAGTAATACGAGATGGGCTGCACAACTGTTCCTGATGCTGCTCAGAAGGAGGAGTGATCAAGCAGTTTGCAGCTCGTGTGGAGGCAGGAGTGCTTGAGCCACACGCGACACGAGCGTAGGACCACAGGCAACTCATAGATCATGTGAGTAATGCCACACACCCCCAGGCCCTCCATGTTTCTCATCCCTCCAGCCTCCTTGTTTTTATATATCTTATACTCCTCCTCGGCACCTCCATGTGTCTCCCCCCTCCTGTTCCTTCTTCCAGTGGACCACTCATAGAGGACTATCTGTTCCTCTACCAGGTCTGACAGGAAGCAGTTTAGTGATCAGTGAGAAGAGAACTTCCTGTCAGGTTGGGTAGCAGAACAGAAGCTCCTCAATCGGTAGTTTGCTGGTCAGCCACGCTTCATGCGCTTAACGTCCTGACAGTGTGTGAGTAATTAAAAAAAAAACAAAGGGCATAAGGAAAGAACAACTAAAAGAAAAAAAACAAAAACATGGCAGTACTGTTTTAAATATGCAGTCACCTTCCAAATATACTTGGTGTCCCCAGAATCACGACAACTGAGAGAATTCCAAAGACAATGGGACAAGGACACAGAATCAGGCCTGTTGGCAAGTATGAATATTTTTGGAAGAATTATTAACAGATGATTATGGTATAAATTTACATCAATAGTAATAGAGGAACATTTGAAGGGTTTCTCTGTATCTCGTGGCAAGCACTCAAGTTGTTTTTATTCTTTTTTTTTCTCCCAGATCGTAGGAGTATTTCTATAAAACATGATTTTTATGCCCAGCAATGGTGGGTAGAAATGAGTGCCATAAACTAAAAGAGCATTTTTAAAGACAGCATTCAAGATTTTTTCAAAGTAATGAACATTTTCAGAATCCTTTGTTGCCCTCAGATAAGTTATGACAAGGAAATGATTCAGAATAAAACATACACTTGTTCTTCAGTTATAGCAACAAATTTTAGTTTGCATTGACATAGTTATATTTATACCCGCCCATACATCACATGTAATGTGATCTGATCCTTTTATTATATTAACCATCATATCTACATTATTCAATTACTTAGTTACAAGGCTGAAACATGGAGATAATGAACACTGAAAATAATTGTCTGGCATGTTGCTCGGTCACACCGTTGATATAAGAGATACTCTGCTATATTTCATGTAATAAGACAAATTATCACAATAATGTTTTACATATACTGTATGGGGAATGCCCTACCTGTAACTCTAATTTAGTGGAGTAATTATGATTTCAGTATAATGTTATATATATCATTAAAAAATTACTCCAAGCATCGTGACCACTTCAGTGTTTTGAAGTGATCATGGTGCAAGCAGTGGCATAGCTAGAATATGACAAGCATGGCACATGCCTTAAGTGCCACTTGAAGGGGTCGCCACATCAGACCCGAATGGAGCTCCGGCATTGTCATCTAACTTCTGCAGCTCTGCCCACCAAAATGAGAGGAAATCCAGCCCCTAACTAGGGAACTCCTAACATCGTAATTACTAGAGCGGGCTGTCATAGTTAGGATGCATGGAGTAACCCTTTAAAAGAGCTTTCTAAGGAACATAACCACTAGCGTCCTTGGCACTATCTCTCTTATTTAAGGACAGTTTGAGTTAAGCCGAGGGTCTTTCGAGCTCCGAGAGACAACTTCCATCTGAGCCACATTACTAATGTGAAATTAACACTTCCATCTTATCAATGTTAATAGTTAATAGGAAATAGCTAAAATGACAATGAAGGGGGAAGTTATCATCATGGGTGACTTTAATCTTCCTGATGTAAATTGGAAAACAAAATTAGCTACTTGTGCCAGGAGCACACATATTCTAAACTCCCTACTGGGATTGTCTCTAAAACAAGTTGTTGAGGAGCCAACTCGTAAAGAGGCCATACTAGATTTAGTGTTAACAAATGGAGATTTGGTATCAGATATTACTGTAGGTGAAAGTTTAGGATCCAGTGATCATCAGTCAGTGTGGTTTAATATAAGAACAGTGACTGAGTCACACCACACAAAAACAAAAGTTTTAGACTTTAGAAAAACAGACTTTTCTAAAATTAGAATATGGGTAGAGGAGTCATTATCAGACTGGAGCAATTTAAATGGAGTCCAAGAAAAATGGATTATTTAAAAGTTGCTCTATTGAAGGCAACAGAAAATTGCATTAGGCTGGTCAGTAAAAGCAAAAAATTCAAGAAACCACTGTGGTACTCCGCAGATGTGGCCAAAATAGTTAAAAACAAAAAGTTAGCATTTAGGAATTATAAAAAACCCAGAGTGAGGGAGACAAAATGATCTATAAGATTAGGCAGAAAGAGGCTAAGCAAGTTATAAGAGCTTCCAAATCACACACAGAAGAGAAAATAGCACAGTCAGTAAAAAAGGGGGATAAAACATTTTTTAGATACATAAATGAGAAAAGAAAAGTAAAACAAGGATTAGTTAGATTAAAAACAAAAGAAGGAAGGTATGTAGAAGAGGATAAAGGTCAGGCTGACTGCCTCAATTAATATTTTTGTTCTGTATTTACAGAAGAAAATGAAGGAAAGGGACCTCAGTTGAGAAAAAGGATAAATGAGTCATTTATTACACGTGAGTTTACAGAGGAAGAGGTTCTATTTCAACTGTCAAAAGTAAAGACAAATAAGTCAATGGGACCTGATGGAATACACCCAAAGCTATTAAAAGAGCTTAGTGGTGTACTAGCAAAACCATTAACAGATTTATTTAACCAATCATTGTTAACAGGAGTAGTCCCAGAAGATTGGAAGTTAGCGAATGTTGTGCCCATTCACAAGAAAGGTAATAGGGAGGAGTCGGGCAACTATAGGCCAGTAAGTCTTACTTCAGTAGTGGGGAAAGTGATGGAAACCATGTTAAAGGATAGGATTGTTGAACATCTAAAAACACATGGATTTCAAGATCAGAGACAACATGGGTTTACTTCAGGGAGATCATGCCAAACTAATCTTATTGATTTTTGATTGGGTAACTAAAATTATAGATCAGGGTGGTGCAGTAGACATTGCTTACCTAGATTTCAGTAAGGCTTTTGACACTGTTGCACATAGAAGGCTTATCAATAAACTGCAATCTTTAAGTTTGGATTCCAATATTGTTGAATGGGTAAGGCAGTGGCTGAGTGACAGGCAACAGAGGGTTGTAGTTAATGGAATATATTCGAAGCTTGGACTTGTCACCAGTGGGGTACCTCAGGGATCTGTACTTGGACCCATTCTCTTTAATATTTTTATTAGTGATATTGCAGAAGGTCTTGATGGTAAGGTATGTCTTTTGCTGATGATACTAAGATATGTAACAGGGTTGATGTTCCAGGAGGGATAAGCCAAATGACAAATGATTTAGGTAAACTAGAAAAATGGTCAGAATTGTGGCAACTGACATTTAATGTGGATAAGTGCAAGATAATGCATCTTGGACGTAAAAACCAAGGGCAGAGTACAGAATATTTGATAGGTTCTAACCTCAACATATGAGGAAAGGGATTTAGGGGTGATTATTTCTGATGACTTAAAGGTAGGCAGACAATGTAATAGAGCAGCAGGAAATGCTAGCAGAATGCTTGGTTGTATAGGGAGAGGTATTAGCAGTAGAAAGAGGGAAGTGCTCATGCCATTATACAGAACACTGGTGAGACCTCATTGGAGTATTGTACACAGTACTGGAGACCGTATCTTCAGAAGGATATTGATACCTTAGAGAGGGTTCAGAGAAGGGCTACTAAACTGGTTCATGGATTGCGGGATAAAACTTACCAGGAAAGGTTAAAGGATCTTAACATGTATAGCTTGGAGGAAAGACGAGACAGGGGGGATATGATAGAAACATTTAAATATATAAAGGGAATCAACACAGTAAAGGAGGAGACTATATTTAAAAAGAAGAAAACTACCACAACAAGAGGACATAGTCTTAAATTAGAGGGACAAAGGTTTAAAAATAATATCAGGAAGTATTACTTTACTGAGAGGGTAGTGGATGCATGGAATAGCCTTCCAGCTGAAGTGGTAGAGGTTAACACAGTAAAGGAGTTTAAGCATGCATGGGATAGGCATAAGGCTATCCTAACTATAAGATAAGGCTAGGGACTAATGAAAGTTTTTAGAAAATTGGGCAGACTAGATGGGCCGAATGGTTCTTATCTGCCGTCACATTCTATGTTTCTATGTTTCTATGTTTCAAATTTGGACAGCATTGATTGGCTGATAGGCATGATTCATCTGCATCAGGGAGACTGTATATTAAACCATTCTTAAACTGCAGGATGCAAGCTGTACATGTTATGCTGCTTATACTGTCTCTTTAAATAATGTTAAGTTTTAAATTTAATTATCTATTTATCTATTAACATCATAGCACATGAAAACATATCCAGTTTGAAAGTTGAAGTTAGAAGTTTTTAATGTGCTAAGTGTAAACATGGATTATATAGCATTTCAGTAAAAGATTGCATTCTGTAATCATGAAAAAAATAAGAAGCTATGTATTTCTATTAAATAAAGACACATAAATACCCGTTAAATAAAATCAGTTTTTTAAAAGCAACTGACACTTAACAGGATTTCACAAAGAAAGATTTTCTATGAAAAGCTTAAGTCTCATGCATATCACGCATCATGCATAAGATATTCTTTAGACAATGTAGGGACCAGTATGTCTCATGGAACCTGTTTTTTGGCAAAATGTAACAATGGGTTAAACTTCATTCCATTGCAAGAACATGACTGACACACTCTTGGCAGGTAAAACAGCCGGGAGCTGAAGAGAGGTGGCAGCATGAAGATGCTGGTGTCAAGGAGGCAAACAATACACAGATCCCACCGGTGGCAGGGTTGCTTTACAGACTCTGTTCCAAAATGGAAAGTCCTTACACAATGAATGACCAATAGATAAAAAAGAGTGGATAAAGTTAAAGGAACACTCCAAGTACCATAACTATAATAGCGGTCTGTAATGGCTCTTGTAATCTTTTATATAAAAGAAAAGAAAATAGAAAGCAAATGTGTTTTCAAAAGAACTGATAGTAATAGTTATGTACACCAAAAAAGTAGCCATCATAAGCCGTGGCTTAAGGGGATAGCCAGAAGCCAGATGACCAGGATCAAAAGAAATTGCTCAGATACAAAGAATTCTTAAATACAAGCATTTTTTGATACACTTGGAACAATCTACTCGTAAAAAAAAAAACCCAGAGAAGACTCCAAATGACAAATTCAAATATGCTTTTATGACGAGATAAAACAAAGACTATATAAAAACAGTTTGAACAAGTTTTGGGCAATATTATGCCAGGATCCAATTTTGGGGAATTATTTACCAGAAAAGCCCCTAATTATATTTAGAAAAGCACAAAACCTGAAAAGCTTATTAGCACTTAGCTACTTTAAAGGAGGTAACAAACAAAGAAACTGAAATATCTAGATACCATTTGAAGGGGTTTCGAGGGTGCTCTACATGTAAAGCATGTCGAACTATCAAAATAAACAAATGTATTAAAATTAAAAGCCAAAGAACAGGAGAAGAATTACACATAAACTCCGTTGTGGATGTCCGTGAGGCAAACAATACACAGTCAGGACCAAGATAATTTTGAAAATAAGGATATTGGAACATATCAACAATATCAGATAAGGCATGGTGACCCACTCAGTTTCAGTGCACTGTAGTCTGTGTCCCTCATTTAACTGGAAAGATTTTTCATGCGTTGGTTTGGAGCATGTACAAGCTAGTTGGAGTGGGGGGGGGATAGAATTAAAACAACTGTCACAGAGAGAGACCTTTTGGATTCACAGACTCGGTACGCTGGAGCCGAGTGGACTAAATATAGAAATTGATTTGAACTGTTTTCTATAGTTTTTTTAGTATATCTTCATTATAATTTTAATATGTTGTTATGTTTTTGTGTTAAGGGACGACTTGGGAGAGGCTGAACCTTGAAAACTTGTGTCTATTTGGAAGTATTTTGATTTAGGATTTCATTTTAATAATTTTTTATTTACATATTTTTTGTATTTTTTTTCCTTATTAGAAATACATATTTTTCTTTTAAAGTAAGACAACTTTTTAAAATGAAAATTTTCCCATTTTTGTTGAATGCAATATATCTGCATATTTTATATGCCATTAAAAACTGAGATGACCTTAAAGTTTATTTTTAGGTTTGCTTCTTTTTGAGTTGACTCTCTGTTGTGCCTATAACCCTATCTCCCACCTTGGTTAGACATATGGTAATGTCAGTCTCTTCCTAGAAATCCCTACATCGTTATAAATAAAGTTGGGCTGTGTCCCAGCGTGGAACACATGAAAAAAATTGAACTTTTAGATTCCATGACCCGGAAGTAGACCGAACGGTGGAATGCAAACAAGATGGTGCTGGACTGCGTTCCGGAAAGTAGAAACCCGGTGATTTCCATCAGCTGTTAGAGGGAAGCAATTGGGAACAGCATCCTATCAAGAAGGAAAATAGAATCTACGGCCACCGAACCACCAATGACTGAAGGGGTATAGCCCTATTTAAAGGACTGGGGGAGAGGGGGATATTAGGCTGTTTTACACTTTGTGTTATTGCTTGTCATTTATGTGTCACTATTGTCCCTGAAGAAGTCCACAGTTGTTGAGGAAACGAATTGGATGAGATTTTATATTATATTTTACTAAATTTGTACAGAATAAATCGATTTGATGCTTGGCAAGGAAAGTATCCTAGTCTTTTTATTTATCCTGGTACCTATCCGCAGCAGAAGGAAGTGAAAGAAGGTGTTTAGCAGGGGAGGCATCTCAAGGTGCAGTCTATATGAACACACTTTGAGTGTAACCTGTGAAGGGCAATTCTTGTTGTAACAAACTATATTTCATATATGTTTGGTTTATTTTTTCCTTTTTAGATGCTTAGCCAATTCCCAAATATAGTTTGTTTCATGCTGTAATGGCTCTGGTGCCAGGAGTGTCAGTGTAAGTAGTCAAACCATCTAAGAACAGTCTGACAACTTACCTGAGTCCCGATGAGCGCCCATTGCCACTTCCCCTGTTCCTGCAAGGAGCTTCTGATAGCTGCACATACAGAGATTAACCCCATAGCTGCCGGAGGTGTAACTTCACCTCAAGCAGCGTCATTAGCCAGCCTGTTGTTAGCCAGCCTGATGTTCCGTTAATGTCAATTCAGTGCAAAATGGGCATCTGATGTTGGCACACATAGCATGCTTGCACCAGACAGCCAATGGCGTGCTGCCCCTGTCCACCACTCAGTCCACCATCCCTGACCTCCCTCCCACTCTGGCAAGAGATAGTGGAGGTAGCAGACCACCTCAGAAAGGGTCACTCTAAGCAAAGCCAGTGTTTTATGAAAACACTGTTTTCTAGGTAATGTAATCCTTGGAGGTGTTTATTTACTAAAACTGTAAAAATCTATCCAATCTTGACATTTGTGAAGAGTGATTTTCCTAAATACCTGCTTATGCCTAGTCATTTACAAACTCAATACATAAAAACATGTTGATTGCTAGAGCTCGACAAAGGAAAAAAAATGCTATTGTCGCAGTTACACAAAAAATTCTATTTACTAATTCACATAATTTAGCATCTAGTAAAAGGCTCCATAGAAAATTACAGAAAACGTAATTCCATGCAGTTGACAGTTTCTAGTAAATCACCCGTAAATTGTGTGTAAAATACTCTCCATCACTGTCCTGCAAGTCTGTCAATCGACCTCATAAAGGCTTCAAATGACCAGAGGAGCACTTTCATTAAGGGATTATGTCTAGAGATTTGGTTAGAGGCTGGACTACTCTTGGACATTTTAAGTGAATTTGTAACCTACAGATAGCCATTAATGTAACTGAAAATGTAATTTACAATAATACCAAAATATCTTATTATTATTTAAGGACACATTAATGAGACTTTTACTACTATTAGTACAAGGCTCAGAAATAATCCTTTAATGGATCGCTTTAACCCCTTAAGGACCAAACTTCTGGAATAAAAGGCAATAATGACATGTCACACATGTCATGTGTCCTTAAGGGGTTAAGCTGCAATTGACTTTTTTTTTTTAAACCAATTATTTTTTAATGCATCAGATAATGTAGTATAATATATGTAAAAACAATAAACTTCCAGGGGCGGGGCCGGACCGCCATGCTGAGTGGACGCACAGAGGAATAGCTCCTGAAAAACTACCTAATCTTAGCCTCCAAAAACCGGCAAAACTCTCACCAACCAACCTGTAGCTGTGCCCCAGTGCAAGAAGCAGCCCTGGTCCCGGCTTGCCGCAAGGTTTTAGTCCCTCGGTGGGTAGATCCCTGCACACCAGCGGTAAGGCAGACCCAAGATGCTAGGTGGATCTGGCCTTGTTTCCCACCCCCTCTGGGCCGACGGGGGAGATCCCGGTCCCCATCCTGTGACCCACGGAAAGGCCACAACACCGACGAGAGCCCAATCCCAAGATGGCGGAGACCGCATGGCAACTCCATTGAGAGAGCCGCCGGACGCACCCATCTCTCCTGCTCCCGCACTGGCGTATTGCTGATTATACCAGAGAGCGCGCCGGCGAGTAAGAACCAAACTCCCGAGAAATATGGAGGAGCAACACTAGAGCCCGACACAACGGTGGGTACTGACCCCGAAGATGGAAACACCATAAAGCACAGGACTAACCTGCCACATCTCACAGCTTCCCGCACAGGGCCTGAATCAGTAAGGCTGCACACCCAGGGCCACCACGCATGGAACTCTCCCGATCAGCACTCAGATCAAAACATCATGGCAGCAAGAGCAGCACCTCTAAGAGAAGAATGCTTGATGCACTTAAAATATAGCTACTATACCTACTATGGCTTATCTAGCTTAAATGTAAAAGGACCTAAAAGCTAATATATAATAATTATTTGCTAGGATAAGGCTCATAGATTACATGTTCCTGCAATAACTTAAACCTTAAACCACCCTAATAGTCTACTGCTAGCGCATAGACCTCAAGCTCACTATGCTAAAGGACTAGATTCTTTGATGACTAAATTTAAATAAATTTAAGGTAAACTAAGTATTAAAATAATTCAATGACATAAAAAAAAAGGAATATTTAAATAAACCTTGTTACTTCAGGCAGTAGAGCAAGCAGGTAAACACAGGCATTGGCAGTGCCAGCCAGGCACTGTTTTGGAAACCTACTCTTAGCAGCACAGCTCACGGAAAGCACAACAAATTAAAAATAAATATCTGAGGAAAAAACTCAAGTACACAGGATGTTGTGAGGCAATGAGGCTAGCACCGCAGTGTGTCACACTGGAATAAAATCCTATCGGGCCTAGTGACTAAATCTTTCTTTTCTGTGATAAAATGCTACCTCTTATAATCCATTGGGCCCCTGGCTCCACTTCTGGCATGTGCCTCACTGCATTCACCCACCATGCCACCACCTAGTACCCTGCATTATCACAGTAACCTACACCGCAAACTGACAGGCAGCCCTGCTTGCCAAAACGGACTCTCACCGGACCGACTCAGGGCCAACATGGGATGGTTAAACTAAGTGTCGAAACACAATCCTGATTGTTAACACTGCTTTTAAAGTTTTAAGCTACAGTCTCTACAATGCGTTAAAAGCTCGCTTACGTAATTATTTATCAACATGTGACCTGCAAATTATACTGCAAGCTTAAGCATACTCAGCTATGTTATTTGAATGTCATATGTGCAAGTTATCAATATGCCATGTCTATGTAATATCCCATACAAACTGTGCTTGTGAAAGCTATTGTGGCTATGCAAGCACTGCTGTAACCTCATGCACAAATAAATAAATAAATAAAGTTCCAGCATTCCAAATGGACAATGAATAAGTAGACTTTAATTTTGTTAATGTGCATTGGGGTGAGAAATTTTACTTGACTTAGTAATAAAAATTATACAACTAAAATGTATTATATAGCAAGAACAATGTATCTTATTCACACAGACTGATTTCTAAACACATCTATTTTATTTTAACCCCTTAAGGACACATGACATGTGTGACATGTCATGATTGCCTTTTATTCCAGAAGTTTGGTCCTTAAGGGGTTAAAGACACATAACCGTGCTGTGGAGCTCTGTTACACACTCAAAAATACCAACAATATGGAGCTTCTAGAAAACATTAGGACTGGAAAGAGGGAGAGAGGGATTTAGGCCCAAAATAGGGCCTAACTAGGGACACTTGGGAGGTATGCATTGGAAGCTACTGCTTTTGCTACAAATCATCGGTTTTGCCAAATCTCCAGTGAGCTTTAACCTAGAATATTAGGATAGAAATGAGGAAGAGAGGGATTTGGGCCCAACATAGGGACTGTCCCTGCTAAATGGATCACTTGCGAGATATGCATTAGAAATTACTGATTTTGTTGCATATCTCCGCTTTGCTTTAACCAAATGTAAGGTTTAATATGAGATTAACCAACATTCCAGCACTAAAAGGATTAATGTGCAAATCTGCCTTATAGTTCTCAGTACGCCCCTAGTGCCCATTTCTTGTTATTGTTTAATGTAAATTACAAGGACGTAAAATACGTAGTTTTGCACTTGACCATGGCACTACGTCACATGCATAGTCTTGGCCCACAACCACCTTTGTTTTCTCCTATTCTAAGAAAGCCGACCACTATATGCTCAAGTTGTAAGAAGATCCCACCTAGTAGTGCCCCCTAAATACGATTTACATCAATGATTTGTTAATGTTTTATATGCATGAGCTTGTTCATGATGTTACTTAATAGTATTTGATTGGTAATTAATTATACTCCCCCTAGACTCTTTTATTGTGTGTTATTATAAAACCTTGTTCTGTTTAATAAACAGCATACATTTTCCTAAACAGATTCCCTTGTCTGTCTTTTGATAGAGTGTCTCCAGGTTTTTGAGAGTACTTGGCTCGCTCTGGATAGAAATAGAAGGCCATGCCAGGTAATTCTGGTGATCACCAACGACAGGACAGGAGTATGTTCCAGCACCAAAACAGGAACTAGCCACTTAACCAGGGGCATGCCTACAGTCACATGCCTGATGGGGTGCCTGCTCTGTCTGTCAAAAGCCCCTTTCCTACCCCCTGTCCAGCATGTGCTGATGCAGAAATCTGGATTAGCTGTTTTCAATCTGAGAGAGCCTGACCTGTGCATGGTCCTGGCCCCTCGTGTCCTGGAAAGAGAGGGAAGAGGAATGTCCAGGAGAAGGGATAGATTGAGTCAACTGAGACAACTCAGAAATAACAGGTACAAACACACACATACCCTACTACTCACAGTACTGCCCACACTGCTACATACACACATACTGAAACTCACACTGTCGACACACACAAACTACTAGACATACTGCTAGTAATCAGCCAAAAATAACACAAAAAGGAAAATTAGTCAGAAGAGAATGGGGTCACTACTTAGATAATATACCCCTATTTATATTAAGTGCTTAGTCTGTTAATAGTGAAAACTCTTAGAATGTACTGAAATAGACTATGTCTGTTATAGGGATCAATCCAAAAAAGGTATCTTAAACTGATAGTTAAAGAGTAAATAAAGAGAAGAATAGAGCAAATACGTAAGAATATTGTATTGGGCTTAATCTCTATGGCAGACAGAGTTTATTTCAGTACACTCTAATTGTTGTCATAAAAACAGAATAAACACTCAATATATAAGGTATATGGAGTTTTTTTTAATACATATTGCTACTACCACCACTGTTACCCACAGTAGACACATATTGCTACAAAAACACACACTGGTATACTCAGCAATACATATACACATAGACATTTGCACACACTGCCACACATGTGCACACACTACCAAGAAATCAAAAATAAGAAAAGGACATTTAGTTTATTTAAATCAGACAAGTCAGAGGCATCCTATATAAGGATATTCGCTTGATAACAGTGGTAAGTGGTGTCCCTTAGCGTTCTGCATTGGTATCCCCAATGGTTCTGTTTAGGTGTCCCCCAGGTTTCTGTTTATACAATTTATAAATTATCTTGAAATAGGCATTGAAAGCCATGTTTCAGTGTTTGCAGATGACACAAAACTCTGTAAAGTAAGGCAGTGTGAGCAGGATATTATTTTGCTGCAGAGGGATTTAGATAGATTGGGAATTTAAATGCCAGACAAAATTTATTTTAGAAAAATGCAAAGTTATGCACTTCGGAGTAAAGAATGCACAAGCAACCTATACCCTAAATGGTAGTGAGTTAGGGATAACAACACACAGGAAGGATTTGGGAATGTGCAATGTCATACAGCAGTTGCTAAGGCCAAGGTATTGTCATGTACAAAAATGGGAATTAATTATTGGGATGAAAATATAATTCTGCCTCTTTATAAGTCACTAGTAACACCACACCTTGAATATACTGAAATGAAAATGTTTTTTACAGTAAGAACAATAAGGATGTGGAATTATCTGCCCGAGGAGGTGGCTTTATCAGACTTTGCACATATGTTTAAACAGCATTTGAATGAATACGTGCAAAAACATAATATTCAGAGGGATAATTCTTAGTTAGTGGGGTAATAGTTTCTTGAGATATGACAACCCTTGTGGTTTCAAGAAGGAATTCTTGCTTAGTTTGTTGCAAAACTGGAAAGAGCACCAAACTGGGTTTTGCCTTCTTTTGGATAAACAGCAAAAATGGATACAATAGACTGATACAAATAATCTATACCGACATGTCAGCAACATAGTCATGTGACAACAGGCATCAATGACAGGTCCTGGCTGTCGGGGGGGGGGGAGGGGGGAGTTCAGGGTGGGGGGGTGGGGTTCACAAGGCTCAGGCTTTGCTTTGACAGTGGTCCCATGGGAATACATGCATGCCTGTGTAAACTAAACTTGTTTTTTTTCAGGTGTATTATGAATATCTGCCTATTGACTGTACAAATGCTGCATTCTGTCTCTTCATATGTGTGTGTCTTCTAAATAAAAATTTTTTAATTTTTTTTAAACAGGTATAAAATGGTATTATTATTATGTTATTATTATTATGTTATTTATATAGCGCCATCAAATTCTGCAGTGCTTTACAATGGGTGGACGAACTAACATGTAGTTGTAACCAGACAAGTTGGACACACAGGAACAGAGGGGTTAAGGGCCCTGCTCAATGAGCTTACAGCTAGAGGGAGTGGGGTAAAATGACACAAAAAGGTAAGGATAGTATTAGACAGTGACAGTTGCAGAAGAGGAATCAGTCAGGAGCTATTAACAGTTTAATTGATACGCTTTTATGAAGAAGTGGGTTTTTAACGATTTTTTGAAGGAGTGGAGACTGGGTGAGCATCTAACAGAGGAGGGAAGCGAGTTCCACAGGAACGGTGCAGCCCTCGAGAAATCTTGAAGGCGAGCATCAGAGGTGAGAGTATGGACAGAAGATAGACGTAAGATGGGTCTAGGAAAAAAATGGACTATCAGTCCTAAGGTGTAAAACATGGAGGAAAGTGACAGTACTAAAACGAGAAAAGCTGCTTCCAGTATCATACCTCTAAGCTAGCATCTTTGCAACTTTTGGGTTTTATGCTATTAAATGGAGGATATCCAAAAATTGTATTGTACTGATTAATCTATAGGGTTATCTGTGATTCTTGTGCATAGGTTCAACAGAATATTTCTTTTTTTAAAATGTATTCATTATTTCACAATATGATAGAATATAAATGTGAGCTGAATTGACTGGAGGGCTCTGGAGTGACACATTCATGAATAACCAATTCCTTTGTGTCAAAGGTTCGGTAGGTTCATATACTTGCAATCAGCTATTGCTCATACTCTATGTGTATTAACAGAATACATGACAGAACACAAATGACCTTATTTTTGTCTGCCATATGCTCTAAAAGCAATAAACCCTCCAGGGATGATTCACTGAAACCTTCCAGTAGCGAACCATTACAAAATATTTATCTAGTATCATACCACAATTTAATATTAGACTCAATTAGAGTAATGTTGTTCTGCTTTTTAAACATGATTCTAATTAATTATTCAATAATCACCAACCTGCAGATACAGTTCTTTAATTCTTTTTTTGTCAAAGATAAATATCTTTTACACATTAAAAATAAAATGAGAAAATATTCTCTCATATGGCTATTTTTTTCATAAACTGTGCTGTGTCCAAAGCAAATAACTATTAAGCATTAACCCCTTAAGGACCAAACTTCTGGAATAAAAGGGAATCCTGACGTCTCACACATGTCATGTGTCCTTAAGGGGTTAAAGCACACATAGAAGCTTGTGTTTTAATGTTTAATAGTTATTTATATTGTCTGCAGAAGAGACAAAACAAGATATTAACCGCTTAAGGGTTTGATTGTATAATGCCTTTATTACGAACTAATATCAAATATCAAATAACAAATATCTTGTTTTAAAAATGGAATGTCCCATTTATTTGGAGACAGCAGGACTTTGTTGCTAAAATTAGTAAATATGTAGGACATCCCATACTGGAACAGCGTCTTTAGGAGCCAGATTGTGAAGATAATATGGTATGTTATTAGTCATTGGTCTTTAAGGGGTTAGGAGGATATGATATATTCTTACAATACAACGCTCAACTTCTCTTTCAATTTATTTTCTTTGTGATTAATGTAATTAAAGGTTAACTCCATATACACATAACTCCATTCCTGTGCCAATGACCAATCCTAATTGCTGACGTCACTCTTATTTTGGGCTGGCTAATGACACCCAAATGACGCTGCCAGAGATGGAGCAAAACACTGCACATACAGACTGCAGGCACTATAATGACTTCAAATCACTGAGGTGGTCATGGTGTTTTGAATAACCCTTTAAATTACCAGTTTTGCGTAGGGCATCTCAAAGTCAATCCATAATCAAGATTATCAGAATTCCTAGATGTTTTTACTGGGGATGAGCAGGACATATAACCCATCTGAGCGACTGCAGAAATCTGTTATTTGTTAATCCCTAAAAAGTGCAACACCATAGCCTATTCAGTACATGGAATAACATTTCTTTAGTGAGAAAAATTTAAAATAAAACATGCCAAGCCTTGGTCCAGTGATCAGTGGGCTAAATGATTTGTGAATCACTAGCCCACCATAATTGTTACACTCTAGGAAATCGTACAAGCTATTTTCCAAGCTTCTTACTAGTTATTGACTTCCTTCTACCACCCTATACTGGGCAGAGTAAGAAGGAGCTATTCACCAAGTACATTTTTGTTTTTTAGTACTTCACACCTTCTGCATCGAATTGGGTTAAAAGAACCTCGGGGTTCATGACGGGGTGTTAATTGTGTTTTTTTTTGTTTTGTTTTTTAATGGTTAGGGTATATGGCGGTAAATAACTACAAAGTTGTTATTTTTTGCGTCTGTATTTGCTATTTCCGCAATTTTCTAACTTCATGCTAACCCAGCACATACTTCAGGAAATCTTTCTCTTTCTTCCGACATCCAACTATTTATCTTACCTAATGTACAATTTAGAAATCATATTTCTATGCATGAATTTGTATTATTATATAATTTTTCTATTAAACAAACTTGGGACCAACCCCAATGTAGACATGCAACTGTCCTAGTTAAAGAACCAACGTCACCTCAAAAATGTTTTATATAATAATCCTTTAATTAGGTATTGAAACGAAACAGATTTGTTAAAAAAGATTCTTCAGCCATATACATGCACCTTGTTAGAAAACCAACATAGTTACATAGCTGAAAAGAAACTTGCATCCATCAAGCCTTCCTCACATATGTTTTTGCTGTTGATCCAAAAGAAGGCAAAAAACCTAATCTGAAGCACTTCCAATTTTGCAACAAACTAGGAAAAAATTCCTTCTTGACCCCAAAATAGCAGTCAGATCTCTCCTTGAATCAAGCAGCTATTACCCCACTAATTAGAAATTATATCCATGTATGTTATGTTTTTGCAAGTATTTATCCAATTGCAGTTTAAACATCTGTATGGACTCTGACAAAAACACCTCTTCAGGCAGAGAATACCATATAGTACAAGAAAAAGGTGCTCTGTGCAATTAGGCGCTTAACAATAATATATAAATAGAACAGCAGCTCAAACACGCATGCAGGTATCCCAATCCTACACAAACACAATGTGAAAGAAAAAAGTGAACTTAGTGGATCGTACTACCACCAAAAGATCACTCAGTGGAGCGCTAAATATCAAATTCTTACCCCTATTGGAATAACATATATATCACTTTAAGGGGCAGACAGCATAATAAAATCTACAACAAGAAAATACACATCATGGTGCAGTATGCTTGTAAGGTGTGAATGGAGTGGAAGAAGATGTATGTCCAACTCACATGGTAAAGAGCCTGGAGATTGGCTCAAATCACAACAGCTGAGGTATGTTTGGTAATACCAGACCTTCTCCAGATATACAGCTCACAACATATGTGGATAAAAAAGGACAAAAATCCTAGTGCAAATATGTTTAAAATAAACAAGTGGTCACATATAACAGTGCATGAATGTGCTCACCTGGAATAGAGCCAATTGTACTAGGCTCTATGTATAAGCATGTGGTGCCTTTAAGGGAGGCACTACCCTTCTTTAGAAAATGCAGGAAGCAGTTGAAGATCCACTACCAGATGTATAAGGTAAAAGTAACAATTTATTAAAAAAAACAAAAAAACAATTAAGCAAAGTAAAACTGTATATACAGGTACCAAAAAGTAAAAGTCTCTGGGGTGGTCTTCCTTGGAGTTCCGAGACGCGTTTTCGCCGTGGGGCTTTCTCAATCGGAAAAGCCCCACGGCGAAAACGCGTCTCGGAACTCCAAGGAAGACCACCCCAGAGACTTTTACTTTTTGGTACCTGTATATACAGTTTTACTTTGCTTAATTGTTTTTTTGTTTTTTTTAATAAATTGTTACTTTTACCTTATACATCTGGTAGTGGATCTTCAACTGCTTCCTGCATTTTCTAAAGAAGGGTAGTGCCTCCCTTAAAGGCACCACACGCTTATACATAGAGCCTAGTACAATTGGCTCTATTCCAGGTGAGCACATTCATGCACTGTTATATGTGACCACTTGTTTATTTTAAACACACTTGCACTAGGATTTTTGTCCTTTTTTATCCACATATGTTGTGAGCTGTATATCTGGAGAAGGTCTGGTATTACCAAACATACCTCAGCTGTTGTGATTTGAGCCAATCTCCAGGCTCTTTACCATGTGAGCTGGACATACATCTTCTTCCACTCCATTCACACCTTACAAGCATACTGCACCATGATGTGTATTTTCTTGTTGTAGATTTTATTATGCTGTCTGCCCCTTAAAGTGATATATACGTTATTCCAATAGGGGTAAGAATTTGATATTTAGCGCTCCACTGAGTGATCTTTTGGTGGTAGTACGATCCACTAAGTTCACTTTTTTCTTTCACAGAGAATACCATATCCTTATTGCTCTTACTGTAAAAAAATCATTTTCTTTGCCTTAGATGAAATCTCCTTTCTTCCAGCCTAAATGTGTGACCTTGTGTCCTATATATAGCCCTGTTTATGAATAGATTTCCAGATAAAGGTTTGTACTGGCCACGGATATATTTGTATAATGTTATCATATCCGCTCTCAGGAGCCATTTTTCCAAACTAAACAGATTTAAATTTTTTAACCTTTCTTCGTAACTAAAATGCTCCATTCCTTTTATCAATTTTGTAGCTCGTCTCTGCACTTTTTCTAGTGCCATGATATCTTTCTTTAGAACAGGTGCCCAAAATTGCACAGCATATTCAAGGTGTGGTCTTACCAGCAATTTATAAAGAGGCAAAATTATATTT
Source organism: Pelobates cultripes (assembly GCA_933207985.1). Lineage (NCBI taxonomy): Eukaryota > Metazoa > Chordata > Amphibia > Anura > Pelobatidae > Pelobates > Pelobates cultripes. The sequence continues at coordinate 60,735,176 of OW240912.1, forward strand.
TCATCCTGAGAATTTATGCCCCTATTTATACATGACAAAACCTTACTGGCCTTAGCAACTGCGGATTGACATTGCATATTGCTGTTTAATTTGTTGTCTATAACAATTTCCAAATCCTTCTTGTGTGTGGTTATCCCTAATTCACTACCATTTAGGGTGTAAATTGCTTGTGCATTCTTAACCCCGAACTGTATAACTTTGCATTTCTCTACGTTAAATTTCATCTGCCATTTTAGTGCCCAGTCCCCCAATCTATATAAATCCCTCTGCATAAAGCAATATCCTGCTCACATTTTATTACTTTATAAAGTTGTGTGTCATCTGCAAACACTGATACATGGCTTTCAATGCCTATTTCAAGATCATTTATAAATATGTTAAATAAAAGCGGTCCCAAAACAGAACCCTGAGGGACAACACTTACCACTTTTGTCCAGCCTGAAAATTTACCATTAATAACAACTCGTTGTACTCTATCCTTAAGCCAATGTTCTACCCAACAACAAGAATATTAATCTAGGCCAATTTCTTTTAGTTTGAAGATTAACCTATTGTGAGGAACCGTATCAAATGCCTTGGCAAAATCCAAGTAGATCACATCCACTGCAACACTCTGATCTATACTTCTACTTACTTCTTCGTAGAATGCAATTAGGTTAGTTTGACATGACCTATGTTTCATAAAACCATGCTGATTATTGCTAATAACAATGTTCTTCCCAATGAATTCCTGAATATTATCCCTTAATAGCCCTTCAAATATTTTCCTAGTCACATAAGTTAAGCTTACAGGTCTATAATTTCCAGGCAAGGCTTTTGAACCCTTTTTAAATATAGGAACAACATCTGCCTTCCTCCAATCCTCCATTACAATACATGAAACAAAAGAATCTTGAAAAATTAAATACAGAGGTTCACTTATTTCCCCACTCAGCTCCTTAAGTACTCGTGGGTGAATACCATCAGGCCCCGGAGCTTTATTTACATTAATTTTCTTTAATAGCTGTAGCACCTTGTCTCGAGTTATCCAATCACAAGTTATCTGCAAGTTTTTTGCAGCAATCATTTGCATATCTCTTGCCATAGGATCCTCATTAATATACACTGAAGAATAATAGTTATTTAAAATTTCTGCTTTTTTCCTGGTCTTCATTAGCTAACAAACCCATCTCTGTTTCCAGTATACCTACACTTTCATATTTTGTTTTTTTTAGAATTGATGTACTTGAAATAAAATGTGGGGGTTGGTTTTGCTTTCTTTGGCTATCAATTTCTCATTTTCTAGTTTAGCAACTTTAATTGCCTTTTTGCAAGCATTATTGGCTTCCTTGTATCTTATATAGGATGCCTCTGATTTGTCCGATTTAAATGCTTTAAATGCCCTTTTCTTATTTTTAATCTATTGTATTACTCCTTTACTAGGCCACATTGGTTTTAATTTGTTTCTTTTATATTTTTTACCCAATGTTACATACTGAGAAATGTACCTTTCTAATATTTGTTTGAATAGTTTCCATTTATCCTCAGTGTTAGTCAGTTAGTCTCTATGGCTTTTCAGCTCGTGTGCAGAGAGTAAACAATACAAAAACCAGATCCAGGTTGCACCGGTACAAAGTCCAGTAAGTTCACAAATGCTTGATATATTCTTCGCTAGTAACCTTCTAGACTTTAAATAGTGGAAGTATATGGAAGAAAACAGAAAATAATGGGGGTGGGGTCCTGATTCAAGATGGACAGATGTATTTTCTGAGCTTCTCCTTTAGCCTCAACAATTGAAACATACATAGCAGCTGACCAGTCTACACCTCTGATGGCTCTGATACCCGAGTGCTCTGATACCCGAGTGCTCTGACATGGTTCAAAAAGGCATTAAATTGGCGCGAAATCGCACCATCTGAAACTACAGATTAATGGATTGTTGGCCTGGGGAGGCCGCCGATCTCCCGACTTTCACAGTGCGGTTCCAATCATCTTCTCTGAAGCCCCATCAACCCCCCTCTGGACTGGGTTATCCTTGTTCCCACTGGGGAACTTATCTCCCTGCAGCAGTAGACCCCTAATTTCTGCCTCTTATGCCAACCAAAGGGCCGACATGCTGAAGCATTTTCTGTGTCAAGCAGGCGTGGAAGGCCAGAATTGGAGTGTGGTCTTTGAGCCACGTCCACACTGCTGTCCACACACCCGAGGGGCAGTCTGAAGTGTGAAGCCTTCATGGGCATGCAATCCCTACAAGGGGTTAGAGAGGATCCCTGAACACTAGTCACTGGCTCCAATTATGACCTGGGCTAAAGGTGGTGAGCGGGTCTGGAATATGGAACTATCTCTATCACTTACTCTACAGGCTAGCTTATTCCTGCTTAGGTTGATGATGGTGAACTGCTCGACATAGGCTGAATGAAATAGGTAGACTATATGCTACCTGTCATTATGGTCTGCAGTGATACCTGTTTACCTATTTCTTGTCTGTCAGTTGAACCCAGTGGTTTAGCTAGTCACTATAACTTTTAAAAATGACAATGTATTTCTATTGCCTTGCCACTTTTAAGCCTTGTATTTCAACTACTTTGTCATCTGCTATTGGAGCATGACAAGTATGTATGTATTCCTTTATGCACACCAAAAGACAAATTACAAAAAAAATAAAAAATAACTGGTGATGGTGCAGAGTGTTTGAAACTAGATGAAGAACACACAACAGAGATATATAAGGTATATCACTCACCAGGGCTGCCATTAGAGATTTTGGGGACTGTGACAAATCTCAAGTTCTGTGCCCCCAGAGCCTACGCATGAGTCCATCCACAGAACCCGCCCCTGAATCCGCTCACAAGGATGCAGTGTGTGTAGAGTGAATGCAGAGTATGTGTGTTTAGTCAATTCACAGTGTGTGTTTAGCGGATGCAGTGTGTGTAAAGTGGCCAAAATGTAGATCCGCATCTGTTGTACAAGTCCCAGAATGCTGTGCTAGCTGGGGATCTACAATTTGCCCATTCTTGCAGGGCTTTACTTAGCACTCAGCAGTATAGGCAAAAATCAATTAATTTAATACCGCACTCATATGCATAACTATATGCATAAAAAAGAAGGATCGCTGTTTAAATATGCAAAAAAATAATTAATTTATTATTCACTGATAGCAGTACAGTATATGTGTGTTTGAATGTAAGCATGCTTTTGTATGGAGTATATGTGTATGTGAATGTTGGTGTTTGAATGCAGGCATGCATTTGTGTGTAATGTATACACACACACACACATACAGATACACACATTGATATACATGCAAATACACAGACACACAGTTACTAGGTGCATGGGGGAAAAATTTGGTTTGGTTCGGAAATTCGGGTAAGTAAAAAATGTGTCTGCTTCGACAATTCGGACCAATGGCATTCGATTCGGTTCGGCACTTCCAAACTATCGAATTTCGGCAATTCGGAACTTCGGCACTACGGACATTCATAAGCATCCGAATGTCCGAATTGCATGAAACGAATTGCACATGTCTAGTAAGTGGTTGTGGTGGCAGTCCTTGCACTGGGAGCCCTATAGATTTGTAAGTGGTTGTGGTGGCAATCCTGGTACTGGGAGGCATGAGCCCTATAGATGTGTAAGTGGTTATGGTGGCAGTCCGGGCACTGGGAGGCAGGAGCCCAATAGATGTGTAAGTGGTTGTGGTGGCAATCCTGGCACTGGGAGCCCTACAGATGTGTAAGTGGATGCGGTGACAGTCCTGGCACTGGGAGGAGGGAGCCCTACATATGTGCAAGTGGTTGTGGTGGCAGTCTTGGCACTGGGAGGCGGGAGCCCTATAAATATGTAAGTGGTTGTGGTGGGAGTCTGGGCACTGGGGGGGCGGAAGCCCTATAAATGTGTAAGTGGTTGTGGTGGCAGTCCTGGCACTGGGAGCCACTGCCACTGCCAAAACACATATATATAGCGATAATCGCTATGTATATGTGTGCACATTGGGAATGGGGGGCCAACAGTCATGGTTGTCATCCCCTGGTGGCGGCCCTGTCACTCACATTTAGCAGAGCTATAAAACCAGCTCCGAGGACAATTGCTTGCAGCGGTATAATCCCCACTGAAGAATATGTAGCTCTAGAAGTTGGTCTCTTAACCTATAGATGGATATATAAAAAAAATATAAAAGGCAAACAATAGTGCTCACTGTAATAGATGCAACAATAATCACAGAAATAAGAATTGTCTACTCATGCTTAGTAGAGCAGTGGATCCTGCACAGATGTTATCACTTGGGTGGTATAATCCCCACCAGGGGTACAGCATTGGGTAGATCCTCCAAGGAGAGGTCATCTTCAAGGTATTAGTATCAGGTAGGTATTACCAATATTGTAATGTTAGGAACAATAAAAGATAAAAAAAACTTAAAGGCAATAAAACATGTAATAAATGGACAAACACAATATAAAGTGAATGCCAAATATACTTTAATGCTTGAAAACAATAGTGTAAAACACAACACATTTCACCAACTGAGGGACTTTTTCAAGTGTAAATATTATTTGCAGAGAAGCGATGACTATAGCCCCTAACTAACTGTCAAACACTGTCCGATCCAAAGTGCATGTATATAACTGAAAGATCCTGTCATATTCTAAAGGCAGGGATGAGGTTGTCTCATTTTCTTTTACATATACTTTAAAAAATATATATTTTTTCTTTTAATTCTTTATGAAATTATAATTATATTAAAAAATTGTTTGAGATGAAAGTGGTCATTTAAGACACAATGCACTATTTTCATTGCTTGTTTCTACCTGTGCCTTGCACACAAATATTAAAATTATCTTTGTGGAGGGTTGAGTCCCTGTATACCTAACCCTGTTACTAAGACAACATCGGGAATAGATTTACAATGCTCTTTCATTGCATAACATCTACAATATCATATACAAAGTAAAAAGAGTAGTTTTCTGTGTATGTAGGATTCAGCAGACTCACGTGAACCTCCATAGATCTGTACACTTCGGGCATGCGCAAAAGTACACCGCTGATGTTGATTCCTGGCAGTTGAAGGAGCTGAAGGGGATTAGGCAGATGAAGATGGTGGTATCCACAAGGGACAGTCTCATTAAAAGGGAAACTATAGGCACCCAGACCACTTCAGCTCATTGAAGTGGTCTGTGTGCAGTGTCCCAGGTTCCTTAACGCTGTAAAGGTAATTATTGCAGTTTTTAATAAACTACAATAATTTGAGGGTTAACTCCACCTCTAGTGACTGTCTATATATATATAGACCAGTTCCCCTGGAAATTCAGTATTCTATTCTTCAGCATCTAGTGAAAGCGTACCTACAGCACTGAATAGATGTTATCTATGTTATCTACAGTAACACAGAGTAAGTCAGTTAATAAAAAACAAGCTTAGCTGACCTTTCTCATTGTGATTCGTCTTAATGTCAGCAGACATGAATTATGTTGATTATTATAAATACTGTAACGTGTAAACTATTGTCACCATTAATCCAATCAATTTATCGGAACTCACACTGAAAGGCCATGCAGCAATATGTCAACCCTTTCAGAACCAAAAGGGCTTGCAGTTCTTATTAAAGCTTTATTTAGCTAGCTCCTCTAGAATATTGATCAGTTAAAAAAGGAAAAGAAAACTATAACAATGTTGCTTGCAACTGACATCTCAACAGCAGTTCTAGGTACTTACATTGCCCATCACTACATAAACTGCACCCTCCCACTATGCCTGCAGCGTGTTTCCATGTCATAAACAAAACCTAAACACGCCCCATCCACCCACACACTCCAGATGGTAAGTCCATGGTAAGTTCGCGAAACACGTTGCCAGAGAGATATCAAATGGATGACTCTCATTTCATTTCAATATTATTATTATTATTATTATCACTTTATCTCTGCTTCTTCTGTTTCTATGTAAAACACATTAATGCTTGCAAGGCACCGACGCTGATTTGTATTCATACAGTGACATCTGCTGTCTGATTTATTCATAGATTATTTGGTATTATTTTATGTACATTAATCTTTCCTTGGCTTGACACGCATCTATAATAGTAATATTAGTTCTGGAAATACGGGCCATTTCGGCTGAAAACGACTCAGTAAAATGTATCAAAATTAGGTGGGATCGTCTCCATTCTCGCAGCATTGAATTGATTTATGGCCTGTTTATCTCACTTAGACTGCAACATAATATGTTAAATTGCAGCTCGTACATTCGTTCAAAGTGCGGTTTGGCCAGCTGTTGCACCTGTAGATCATATCATTTTGAATATGAAAAAGATATATAGCTGTGTTTCTCAGACATCCTTTCCAGTAGATATCTATACATTAAAAGAGGAACTGTTACTAGTAAAATTTATGCACAAGCCAATAGCTAAATTAAAGTTAGCCAGGGGCTGTGCAATTAACTGTACAAAAAAAAAAATCTCACTTTTAAATTACATGGCCTGGCTGGTTGTTACTGCTTGAGCAGGGAATGTAAATTACATTAACCCCTGTAGGGCTTTATACCAATGTGCAAGAGTAGATCACGATGCATGCATCAGTTTCTATGGCGTTTCTCTGTATGTGACCAAGTATGAATTAGCGGATCCAAGGCATCAAGGGCAAGCAAAGTCATTCAGAACACAGAACAGTGAAGATAAGTGTGTGTTTTTTATACTTCTCTGTTGTATTATTCACCCCTGTAAATGCTACAAAAGGTGTTTATTGAGGTGTGGGAACAAGGAGCTCTGACTTCCACACATATACACAATTTTACAGATTGGACTGGATTCTTAAAGGGATACTATAGTGCTAGGAATACAAAATTGTATTCCTAGAGCTATAGCTCCCTTACACCACCCTCACACCTAACCCCCCCCACACACGCACACACACTGTAAGGGTTAATAAACCTTTACAGTACTTACCCAATACACATGCCACGCATACGCATTGGCGCCCCCTGTTGGTTGTTGTCGGTGTGCCGACCCAGCACCAAGGGATATTGGTGCTGGGCACGCACTCCGGAGAGGGTAATGTGCATGTGCCCTGAGCGCAATAGACCCTCCTATTAGGAAGGCATTGCTACAATCTAGTGACATCCTTGGCGGTTCCAAGGTGCTGCTGGCCACATCCTATGGGTGAGCTCGTGGTCTGCTCCTCCAGTCGGTGCAGATCACAGGAAAACATTTTCCTGACTCATTGGTTGAGTCAGAGTATTGCCCCGGTACACTGAAGGGAGTGCTCTAACTCATTCTTTAAAGGACCACTATAGTGCCAGGAAAACATACTCGTTTTCCTGGCACTATAGTGCCCTGAGGGTGCCCCCACCCTCAGGGTCCCACTCCCGCCCGGCTCTGGAAGGGTGGAAAGGGGTTAAACGTACCTTTTTCCAGTACTGGGCGGAGAGCTCTCCTCCTCCGATCCTCCTTCTCTCCTCCCCGTCGGCTGAATGCGCACGCGCGGCAAGAGCTGCGCGCGCATTCAGCCGGTCACATAGGAAAGCATTCATAATGCTTTCCTATGGACGCTGGCGTGCTCTCACTGTGAAAATCACAGTGAGAAGCACGCAAGCGCCTCTAGTGGCTGTCAATGAGACAGCCACTAGAGGATTAGGGGGAAGGCTTAACCCATTCATAAACATAGCAGTTTCTCTGAAACTGCTATGTTTATGAAACAATGGGTTAACCCTAGCTGGACCTGGCACCCAGACCACTTCATTAAGCTGAAGTGGTCTGGGTGCCTAGAGTGGTCCTTTAAGCTTGAACAGTTATTATATATCCTGCCAGAATGAAATTTTTTTTAAGTAATGATCTGCACTTTGAGACCCCTTACTGGCACACCAGTGCCATTGACGCTTTGCTTTTACATACCGGACTGCAATTTTTTTTACATGTTATATAGATAATGCATTAAACTATGAAATCAAACTAAAATGTTATCATGCATACACAAATATTCATATTGAAAGATTCTGCTACAGTAGTCTCTAGCCAAAAAACTCTCAAAAAATCATGTTCTGTTAAACACCATAAACCTAAACTTGCACATATGTAAAAAAACATCAACCAATTTAAAGAGATCTGATTCCAGCCCCCGACACTGTTTCTTTAATGACAGACCTTTCAAGATATCCAGGATCCAATGCAATGTCAATGGGTCAGAAAGCCTGTTAGAGTAAACTAACTTTGTCTTTTCTATCACATTTATCATTAGTTTTTCCAAACAATAGTTTTTTTTTTTTAGTTTGCATCTCCTGTGTGGAGACGCAGGTTGACTCTATCCTAACCCATGTTTGATCTTTTCTCTTTAGTAACCCTTCCAAAAATTAATAAAGATTTTTTTTAGAGCAAGGTGATGCTTTATAGAGCATACTTTTTACCTTTATATTGCTCAATCAAACTTTAAAATTATTATTTTTTTTTAAGTGATTGCATTAGACATATTAGGGTCCATTCACATAACAGTGCATTGTAGTGATCTCAAATTCAAACATCAACTTTAAGGCTAAACAAGCCAAGCTTTGACTCCAGCTGATTTGGGATTTTTTTCCAAATCAGCACATTTTTCCTAAATATTGTAATTTGTTTATTCAATACGCAATGAACGCCCCTGGGAAGCCCAAGTGCTTCAATAGATGAAAGAGATAAGTCCGTTGGACTCTGTCAAATGCATTCTCTGCATCCAGCGATAAAAACCAGAGAATGCGCTTTGGATTTCATGGTCCTCCAGAAGAGGTCCACCCCTCTTCTCGTATTGTCATATAATTGGGTTTAGTTTAGTCTAGTAGTCTAGTGGTCATTATTTTTGCAAGGATTTTCATATGAAAGTTTATAATCGACATGGACCTGTAGTAGGCCGGCGATTTTAGAACATCCAAAATAATGTTGGGTATATAGAGAAGGAAAATCATGGTTTGAATTAAGTAGGAAATTTCACATGTTTGGCCACAAGGGTTCAAATGGACAAAATCTCATAATCTGCTATTTTTTACCTTGTCCATTTTGGATATAGATTTAAAATTTCTGTGTCGCTTCTCCAAAATTCCATGTTTTGGTGATTCTTCAACATTGGCCCTAATCACTCTAAATTCTACATGTTTGTGTGTTTGCTTTGTAAAAGTCAAGTGTTCACTGGCTCAGACCCAAACTGTGCTGTGTATATACATGCTTGGTCGATGACATCATAATGACAGTGTGATATCACTGAAGATATATGTGGCAAATAGAACACCACCGATGTAATCTAGACACAGTCAGTTAAGATGAGGTTTTAAGGAGATGATCTTTATAGCAAGGTGATGCTTTATGAAAAAAATCTTTCAAGTTTATATTGTGCAATGAAATGTTTAACAAATGTACTTTAAAAGTAATTTCACTAGACATTTTAGGGTTCACTTAAAAAAACACTGCATTGTAGTGTTCTGGAATGCAAATTTCTAATTTAAGAATAACACTTTAACTATAGCTAAATTGGATAATGTCAGCACATTTAGCCTAAATCCTGTAATTTGAGTCTTCAATATACACAAAGCTCTTTTCAGTGAATGCATTTCCAGAGCAACACTATGTCTAAAAGTGGCACTACCTGAAAAGAGACACAGGTAAACCAACACAAAGTTAGGGCAAAACGATATTAAAGGTTCAAGGTGAACACATATTTTAAAATATCTAAAATAATACATCTTGTGTCACCCACAGGTGGACCAGTTGAGTTAAAGGACCACTATAGTGCCAGAAAAACATACTCGTTTTCCTGGCACTATAGTGCCCTGAGGGTGCCCCCACCCTCAGGGTCCCCCTCCCACCGGGCTCTGGGGGGGAAGAAGGGGTTAAACTTACCTCTTTCTCCAGTGCCGGGCGGGGAACTCTACTCCTCCTCTCCTCCCTCTTCTCCTCCTCTTCGGCGGAATGTGCATGCGCGGCAGGAGCTGCGCACGCATTCAGCCAGTCCATAGGAAAGCATTCACAATGCTTTCCTATGGACGCTGGCGTCTTCTCACTGTGAAAATCACAGTGAAAAGCATGTTTCTCTGAAAAAAAATCTCATTATTTGCTATTCTTTTCCTCTTCTCATTTGGACAGTTTTAAAATTCCTCTTTCAGTTACATATTTAATGAATCTTCAATGGTTTATCTCCACAATCACTCTGAATTCTGTGTGTTTACTCTGTAAAAGTCATGTAAAGACTAGCTCTGACCCAAACAGTAGTTTGTATTTAAAGGCTTGGTCAATGACATCATAAGGGCAGTGTTTCATCACTGAAGATACATGTTGCAAATGGAACATCACTGGTGTCATCTAGACACAGACAGTTAATAAATAAACTTTTAAGTAGATGAACTTTTAGAGCAAAGTAATTCTTTATGGAAAATACATTTTCACCTTTATATCGGGCAGTCAGATTTTAAGCAAATGTCTTCTTGAAAAGTGATTGCACTGGACATTTTATTAATATTGTTTATTATTATTATTTTTTTCATAAAACAGCAAATTCTAACGTTCTGAAATCTTAAAGGGCAACTCCAAATCTCGAAAGCATGCTGTAGTGGTTATAGTGCTTGGAGTTTTGCTTTAAGTTGTTGCAATAAGGATAATTTTTTAAATTAGATGTCTGTGCTCTTTTGTAAACTTTAACAATATATATATATATTTTTTATTTTTTTTTGCCAACTTCTTTATCATTAGTCTTTACCACAAAATCATTTTTTTTTCATTTTTATTTACAACAAAACTGAATGGGACGCTTCCTCAACCGATGAGCCATCATTTATTAATTATCACCCTGCCAACCTAGCACTCAGAAGTTCAGCGTTACTAAGCGCAAGAGATTTACCAAAGTCCACAATGCTGTTTGTGGCGGATTATGGCAAAGTGTGCCTTCTCCACTTTGAGGAATAAATTCATGTCCTGCCATCAATGTTACATAATATATTTTACGAAGGCATTAAACATAATGATATCACCTACCAATGGTGTAATATGCTGTAGCAGATTATTTACCAACCAAATTTGTTAAGTTCATTGAATGACTATAATCTCCACTATCTTCACCAACTATCCACCAGATGAAAAATCCATTTTAAGATAAGTATTGCCAAAAATTTGGAACTCTGCCATTTACTCAGTCAGACTTTTCCACTGACTGGAACTTTTACAAAAAGATTCAGAAGACGTAACTGTCTTATCATTCAGTTTATATGTATTTTCATGGATGAGTATTGCACCGTTGGATAGTCTGTTTTTTATTTGGCTGTATTTTTCAGTCTACACACATACAGATATACAGAGAAAAGGGCTGCAGAAATGACTGTTTTTATTATTGTTAACTCACAGTCGTGCAGCTGTTGTTGGATTAGATTGGATGGTTGAGGTTCATGGAAGTTCAAGTACTAGAGGGTCAGTCAGTCTGCTATAAGTTTCTTGATCCTACTATGTCAAGTGAGTGGATATTATCCCTCTGTATTTATAAGCCCTTATTACAGATTCCTGGGTCGTGCCTGTGACCCTGAGCTATGATTGTTTCTGATTCTTGTTCTTCTCACGTACACACTGGCCAGTGTAAATGATCATATGCTGATGCAAAAAAGTCACAACGGAATAAGTACTCTTGTAGCCCATGGAATATGTGAAAATACATCAGGAAGCGTATTATCTTTAGTAAAAACATTATAAAATGAAACATTCCTAAAGTGATCTTTTTTATGTAATTGTTGATATTTTTATCATATTTTTGTATTTAATAACTATACACACACACACATATATATATATATATATATATACATATATGTGTGTATATATATATATATATATATATACTAATATTGCAGAATACCTAATCACCAACTGTTTAAAAAAAAATAATCATATATGCACTAAAGATAAAAGTATTTTTACTTATATTAGAAAGAGATCATATTTTTTTCTATATTCCTTTACTTAAGTCAAGTAAGCAATTACTTAAAAGGAAAACATCTTAAAGGGCCACTATAGGCTCCAAAACAACTTTAGCTTAATGGAGAGGTTTTGGTGTATAAATCATGCCCCTGCATTTTATTTGTTCAATTCTGCTCATTTAAGAGTTAAATCACTTTGTTTATGCAGCTCTAGTCACAGCTCTCTGCATGTGATTTGCACATCATTCCTAAACTAGTCCTGCAGAAAGAGATCTAATGTTTACACTTATTGTCTGTTTAGTTTAGAATCTCATGCTCTGTTAAAGGGACACTATAGTCACCCAGATCACTTCAGCTCAATGAAGTGGTCTGGGTGCCAGGTCCCTCAGGTTTTAACCCTTTAGATGCAAACATAGCAGTTTCAGAGAAACTGCTATGTTTACATTTGGGGTTAAGCCAGCCTCTAGTGGCTGTTTTCCGGACAGCCACTAGAGGCGCATCTGCGACACTGGAGGCATATTATACGTCCATCGCGCAGAGCGTTCATAGGAAAGCATTGAAAAATACTTTCCTATTGACAGCTTGAATGGCTCCGCTGAATGCACACAGTACAAAGAGGAAGACATATCTGGCCAATATTGACTGATTGCCCAATGGCACTGAAAATAACATCCCTTAACGTTAATGGACTGAACGTACCCAACAAATGCAGCCTTTTTCTAAGGGAACTAAAGAGGCAGAAAACAGACATTGCATTTATACAAGACAGACATATACCACACTCCTCTCACATTAAACTGACTGCTCATGTCTTTGATAGGGCCTTTGCATTCAGTTGGTCAAGAAAAAAACACGATGTAGAGATATTATCCACAAAAGATGGCCAAATAGTTAATAAGGCAGATATGTGGTGCTAATTGGTGTGGTCCACACCACTATGTATCATTTGATTAACATGTATGCACCCAATGTCCTGGATAGTGACTTTTGACAAAATCTAGAGACATTTATCTCTTCCCTAACCAGAGGGGTTGTGGTGCTGGGAGGGACTTCAACACAGCGCCGTGTCCTGCGGTCGATCACAGCAGCAGGGGCAGGCTACCTAGATCACAGGGTAAAGGGGGACAAGATAGGTTGTTTCATAGGTTTATTAAAAACACAGGCCTCCTAGACTCATGGAGAGTTCAATGCCCAGGAGTAAAGGACTATACATTTTATTCAGCACCTCACGAGACCTACTCATGCGTAGGTTTTTTTATAATCAACCTTACAGGTTTGCAATGGGTTCAGGCCTTGGAGATTAACCTAATCTCACGGTCGGATCATGCAGACATATCCTTAAAGGTTAGGGCTGCCAGGATCTTTCCCTTCTTGGTGCTGGAGACTCAACAGCTCGCTCCTCTGAGACGAACAGGTTGCAGACCAGATCCAGAAAGAGATTCAGAACTACTTTGATATCACCACATGGGCGGATCACAAGGCAATCCTTTTGCAACACACATCAAAAAACGTAAATGCAAAAGATTGTTTGAGCTTTAAAGGCACTCAGAAAGGAAGAAATGCAATGTAAGCAGTCTTCTACCCCCAGTAAACGTATGGAATTTATGGACCAGGCTCTTAGGGAGGTTAGCAATGTTAGCCCTTTGTGCTTCACAACAATACTCGGCAAAGCTGTCTGCTCTCGCTCCTTCTTTTATCCTGGCCCTTGAGCCTTTACTCCACCTTATTAGAGTCTACCCGGATATAAAGGGTGTAAAAGTAGCCATTGAGGGGTTTAAAGTCTCAGCTTATGCAGACAACGTTTTGCTCACCCTGACTTACACACCTCCTGCCCAACCATACTCAACTTAATAAGAATATGGAACTTAACAGCAAACAAATATTCCCTAAAGCACACTCCATCCCCCATTAACCTATCTACGTAACAAAGCTTTTGAACCTGAACTGAGGGTAAGAGATTTTGTAGGACTGGAAAACACAGGACACAGAGATATGGGCATCTATATGAAGCACAGGTATTTAAAAAAATGTGATGATCTGAAGGCTATTACAGATACATACAATTAAGAAACTTTGCTCAGGACATTAGTGTGAAAATAGCAGCTGCCGCCCTTTTGACTTTTTTGAAAAGCTATGTACAGCAGAAACTCCACAAAAAGGACTGATCCCTGCGGTATATGCTCAGCTTAGCGCCCCACCTGAGGCTGAGAACTTTCTGAGATATATCGACCAATTGGAAACAGACCAAGAGGGACAGAAGCTAGGGAATCTGGGAGGCAGCAGCTAAGAACTCAATCTGCGTGACATTCCAAGATCAATCAGACAAAGCCCTAATGAGGCGGTATACCACCCCAGTTAAACAATTCCTTTTGGGCAGATCCCCCACAGACGAGTGTTGGAGCAGTTGTGGCCAAAAAGTTACTTAAGTGTACATGAGGTGGAAGTGTCCCAAGATGCATAGGTTCTGGAACATGATTAGAGACCTTTTAACAGAAGTACTGCTCAGGCATGTAGAGACCAAGCCCTGGTCATTCTTGCTGGCTAAACCCACTGAAGGACTAACTCCTCATGATCAGAAACTATTGAGTAAGATCATACTAGCAGCGTGACCTGCACTAGCGCAAAACTGTCTCAAGATAGATGTACCTAGATTGGATAGGGTTATTGTCAAAATAATAGACAATTACCTAATGGATAAATTAAGAGCCCAGTTACGCAACACAATTAACACCTTTGCTAAAGTATGGCAACCGTGGAAGGAGTACGAAGATAGATAGATAGATGATTAAGTATGGGATGGTTCTGAGGCAGCGATGCTTGTGGAGGAGAGACCCCCCCCCCCTTCTCCCAACCCCCATTTAAAAAAAAAATTTTATGTTTCTCTCCTTTCTTTTTTTGGGCAGGAATGTTTATTCAGTTTATGATAAAATAACGGAAAAACTCTTTTGTGTCAGGAGACTGTGACTAACTATGTACAAAGTGAACTTACTGTGACAACATAAGTATTATTCCCTTTCTGCTGAGTTGAACTGTTCTAAATCTACTAATGTTATGTAAACGGCATTTCTACCAGCACTCTTAAATCAAGAATTAAAAAGAAATTGGAGGATAAGAGGAATATATAACATCATTCAGTTTTAAAATTTACTTTTTCATTGTTCTTTTGGGAACTAATACAGAGTGGAAATGATCTACCACAGATTTAACATTAGATCATTTGCATGTTGACAGTTTTTATTGGCGGTTCTTCTCTGACCTACTATCAGTGAAGGTACTTGGCAGTCATTACATTTTGCACTCTAATTGTTTTGCTTGATTGCTTTTACTGATGTCGGAATTTCACACTTCCTTTTGCCGTGTGATTGGCTGATGTTAAAACAGGAAGTGCTGGGAAAAGTGTGCCGCTCTTCTTAAGTCCCCTATTGGTTATCAGGGTTCAACCTCAGTATTTCATTACTAATTACACAACTTTCTTTTTGTCATATAAGCAGTTTATATACCAGAATGAAAAATAAATTTTCCTTTAATTCCTTTAAAAGTTCATTTAATTTACTTTTGAGCTAGTTTGACTGAATAACTCCTTTATAAATAATTTTTTGCATTATTTTGATACCTTATTTAATGTATGCTCAGATCTCAAGCTGGATTTAGCTCATCTTTTGCCATTACAAAATAAGAAAACAGGCCATTTGCATATCAGACTGTTCCCACCCAAAAGTGCAGTACAGATCCAAGATGCAGGCCGGCTCCCTCTGCACAAGAGATACAACAACCCCAGACAATCGTTTCAGCCTTCTTAGGCATCATCAGTGAAGTATAGCTGATACCCCTCTAGGCACCATGAACCAGGGGTCCATGTCTGGATTACTCTTCAAACTTGGGGTGAGCAAAAATTAACAAGGTGCAAGAGAATACTGAAAACAGACAGCAGCTCAAATAGCCGGCCCTTCGGTGGGTCCCCGCTCAGGTCTCAAGCTAGTTTTAGCTCATCTTGTGCCTTTACAAAATTGAACCAGGACCATTTACATATCAGACTGATCCGAGTCAAAAGAGCAGAACACATCCTAAATGCAGACCGTCTCTCTCTGCACAAGACATGCAGCAACCCCAGATTGTTTTTATATTGTAAATATAGTGACAATATCGTGATTTTGCCAGCTACATGCCCCTGTATTCAACTGGATTGTTTTTCCCCAGTCAATTTCAGGGCATTTGGACCTTAGAACCTTCATCGTATCTCTAGGTTCACTAAATGATGACAGGAAATCACAGTTTAAAAAAAATGCAAAAATGCCCATATTGCTCTAGTTATAAAAAGGAAAATGGCCTTTTATCTGTAAAATTATGGCTCTTATTCAGTCACAAATCCAGCTGCAACCAAAGTAATTGTACATGAGTCAATGAGTGGATACAAGTGCACACCATTTATCTGTATGCGGTAATTGCTGCGCATTTCCTGTGTTAGAGCACACTATCTTCTTCTGTCGATTTGTACTGATATTCCGGCTGCATGAAAACAACTTGAACATTTTTATCCCTTGAAAAGCATTGATGATAACTAATAAAAAAAAACTATCACCAGATGGCAGCATACATCAATTCAACGTCCATGTACAGGTAATGCTCATCATAGCTACGGCACCACGCAAAATACTTTACAGCTGTTTAACATTTACAGAAAAAAATTTGAAAAATTGCTCATGAAAAATCGGGGCAAAAACAAAATTGTTGCGTTTATAATTTTGTTCAGTGTAAATCCAGGAAACATAATGGCGTAATTGTAAATCCGATTATATTCAGTGCTGGCTTCAGCTGACAGAAATTATTTATTTTTATTAAAAATATTTATTTGATATTTTACATCAATGAAATATTTCCACAATGTTGTTTGGAATGGATAAATTGTGCATATCAAAAGCTGACTTGGAAAACTGTAAATCACTGTATTCAATGTAACTGCCTCATCTAATTGAAGTGGTTATAGAGTCTGGAGTAACCTGGTGCCATCCTTTATTCAGTGTCAAACCATTTTTGATGTGTTAATGCTAAATGAAAGTCTCCAGTCACCCATCCCCTCTGTGCTGCTTGGGCAAATGTTAGCCTAAACAGCAATGGGCAGCTGTAATTGGCTAAGAGTATCAGCTGAGCATTTTCAGCCTATCACAGCAATGTGCTTGGTATCTGTCGGGATGCCCAGCAGGGGGAGTGTCCTCCCTAGTCCACAAGGATGGTACATCTCTTTCTGTGTTTTTGGTTTTGCGGGTGTTCTGGAAAGGTACGACGGTGCACTTATGCCTAGAGAACCGGATCATTCGATGTACATGGCACTGGGAATCCAATAGATTCCAGACATACGTACAGTCACAATGCTTGTTGTAGGGTCTGTTATAGGGGTGAGATACATGGTTTGAATCATTGGCTACTCCTTTGTATACTGGTCCGAGAAGTGAGCCACACTTAGGCCACAGAGCTTGCAGCTGGGCTTTCCTGTGAAACAAGTAAAGTGGTTCGGTGTCCAGACCATGCGGAGGTAAAGGGTTTTGCATATGGTGCTGCTTACCATTTACCAGGGCAGCATGTCTGACATCGTGATGATTCATGTTGGGGGGAACGATATGGGCTGGTTCCACAAATGAAGGTGGTCCAGGTGATGCGGAAAGACTTACTGCGTGTTATGGAAGAGGTCCCTGGGGTAAAACTGGTTTGGTCGAACATGGTGCCTATCCTAACTATAAGATAAGGCTAGGGACTAATGAAAGTATTTAGAAAATTGGGCAGACTAGATGGGCCGAATGGTTCTTATCTGCCGTCACATTCTATGTGTCTATGTTTCTATGTTTCTAACTATGATGGTTCCCCATAACTAAAATTTTTGGGATGGCTCGGAGAGTTGGGAGTTAGACTCATGTTTAATTGACTGGATCTTGCATTACTAGAATTGGAATTGGAGTAGTATTTAAGTTGTATAGAGGGATTTACTGCTCTGCTTGTATGCATTTGGCAATAAGCTTCTTAAAGTTGTTGTTTTTTTAAGTTAATGAGCAGTGGTAACGGTTCAATCATTGGACAATCTTGCTTGTTTATAATTTCCCACTTAAAGGACCACTATAGGCACCCAGACCACCTAGATGGACCCTAGGTCCATCTAGGGTTAACCCTGCAGCTGTAAACATAGACGTTTCAGAGAAACTGCTATGTTTATGTGGCAAACCTAGCCACTTGGACAATATAAAGAGACTGTGACTTTAAGGGTTGCCTGTATGGTTGTGGGATATGTGTTTAACTATGTATAATGTATGCTGGTTGTAATACCCTGTATTTCCTGTATTGGCTATCTGCCGAATGCAGATAGCTGTATTTCATTTTGTTTCATGAACGGCACCTTTGCGGGCCGTTCATGAACCGGAAAACCATCATGTAATAGCCCACACACTTAGAGGCGTGTGGCGCTTGTTAACCGATTGCAACAATGTTGCAATCGGTAATTAGAGGCTCTCCTAGGTGGCCGCCGTTCGACTACCGACCATGCGGCGGTCGGTCATCTTGGATCCTTTGTTCTCTCAGCGGTGTCGTCGAGGGCATGGTACTAAAAACGGCTACTCGACGGCGCAAACACCGCTGAGCTTCCAGGCCATTCGGGAGTTCCGGGCCGTTCGGTATTATGTTCCCTAGACTTCAATCGGTCTTCTGAACATGTATGTTAATGAATGTGTTTTTCGTGCGGCGTTCGGTTGTTGTAGCTGGGATCTGAGCGGTAATCTCACGAATGATGCGCTCAGACCCCAGCTATCTACTGAACGTCCATTCGTGCTAATCGACTGATTATTCAAAAAGTTGTATATTTTTATATAAATTGCCAGTTCTGCTGCACGGAGGGATAATCCACTTAACGGTACATTCCTGTGGGAGGATCCCTCTCGTGCAGCAGTGCCTGATGGGAGAAAGGCTCTGTAATGTAAGTTCCCCATGTAGTCCACTCTGGGAATGCCCCTGGGATGGGACTCAGGAAACCCCTTGCATGGGGAATTGTATAAATTGTGGAGCCTGCGAATAAAGACCTCAGTTGACTCTCAGAACTGTGTTTCGTCCGGTTACTGGGAGATTTGGGATATTGCCTTGCTTTTCAGCGCTGACTGTGGATTACTGTATGTACCAGCGGAATTCGTGGGATTTAATATTGCCGGTCCGCTACAGTTTACAATAGGGTTAATCCAGCCTCTAGTGGCTGTCTCATTGACAGCCGCTAGAGCTACTTCCGCGCTTCTCACTGTGATTTTCACAGTGAGAAGACGCCAACGTCCATAGGAAATCATTGAGAAATGCTTTCCTATGGACTGATTGAATGCGCGTGTGGCTCTTGCCGCGCATGCGCATTCGGCGGTTGACGTCGGAAGAGGGAGGAGAGTCCCCAGTGCCGAGGGAGCACGGGGCTGAAGAAAGGTAAGAATTTAACCCCTTCCTCCCCCTTCAGCCTGGTGCGAGTAGGACCCAGAGGGTGGGGGGGACCCAAAGACCCCATAGTGCCAGGAAAACGAGTTTGTTTTCCTGGCAATATAGTGGTCCTTTAACTCTGACGGTTCTCCACACTAATATTGTTGAGATCCCAGCTAAAATAAATTTAAACAAATTAATAACTTATAAAAATTCTAACAAGCCTTGGGATAGCTCTGAGAGCTGGGAGTTGGACTCATGCCTAATTGAATGGATCTTGCATCAAAGCCAGCTGAGTGGTAGGAGAGCTGAAAGAGTTAGAGAGCTGGATTAATGAATCTTCTCTTTGGATCTCTGTTTTGTAATTTTTTTTTTCATGGATTATAATTTTTTTTCGTAGTTGCCCTGAGAAAAGCAAGTGAGTAGAAAAGAAAAGACCACCCTCTATTATGCTGCACAGGTTCATACAAATCAAACTAGAAGGAAGGTAGTTGCAACGAAAAAAGAATAAGACGAAACGCAAAACTATATAACTTAACTCTCATACAGGTGGGAGACTAATTGGCCCTTACAGAATCGTTCTCCCTTCTCTCATTAAATTTTTTTTAACAACCATGACTACTAAGAAAACTGAATCTAGACAAGGATCTAAAAAAGAAAAAGTAGGGAAGATAGAACACAAAACAGATAAACGTCTTTCCAATATTTTATCTCCATTACAAGACAAAACAGAAAGAAGACTGAGCCAACGTGATTTACAAAGTTACAGTAATGAACCGAGCAGCATAGTATCACCAGTGGAGAAGGGAAACAAAAAGAGAAATTCTAGATAACTCCATAAAAGATCCCCAATATTTTGATCAAGAACACCTGAATGCATGTTTTGATACCCAATCGCAAAATATTAAAGAGGAAATCTATATCATAAAAGATGAATTCAAAGGCGAAATGACGAAAATGACGACCAAAATACAATGTCTTGAAGAGAAGATTGAACATTCAGTACTACAATACAATCTACAACAAGATAAGATCTCTGGGTTAGAATGCAAGATGGAATTTTTAGAAACTGAACTATCAGAATATGAATACAGAGCTCAACGTAAAAATATAAGAGATATCCCCGGAAATATTACTTCTGAACATTTAGAGAAATACATGGAAGAACTGGTTATATTTATGGGTTTTCAGTGGGACAATAAGGTTAACTTCATTGGAAGAATTCACAGGATACGTAAACCTAACCCCTCCCAGTTCAGGTATCAAGAGACGTTATGGCATGTCTACACTCTTTCAAGTTTAAGCTCTCAACAATCTCAGCTTTGAGACAGAAATCTTTGAAAGGCTCTAAGTATGAATCTCTCAAGATATCAATGACTTATCCTTGGGAACCAGAAACCACGTAGAACTTTTTATGTTCAAACCAGGATACTCATAAAGAATGAAATAAGCTACATGTGGTCCTTTCCAGTGGGTTTAAGACTTAAATATAAAGATAAAACTGAATTCTTTAAAGATTCAACCTCTCTACAACAATGGTAGCAATCCAATAATTTGAAATAATAAGTTACTTATTATTTTAATTTTTTCATGTGCTCCCCGTCTCCCCCCTCTCCGGCCATCTCTGCTATGTGTAGGCTTTGGGCTGGATGGGGGGAACTGGGGTTGTGGGGGAAATAGTTATATTTATTTTTTATTATTATTTTTATTATTATTTTATGGTATAAGAAAAGTGCCACATACATGCAGTCTAAACTCCTCAATTCAAACACTTTTTATTTTAAAACATAGAATGCACTTACTTGCTCTATTATAAGAATGTATCTCACCTTCTATATATTTATATTGAGGAGTTTTCACTAAGCGAAAGCCAATTGCACTGGATATTGTTAGTAATTTAAAACTTATAATGCACTCATATATCCTCACCTACTGTGAGGGAGTTTACTACCTCTTATACTCCCCTTTTGAGGAGTATCAACTTAAGGAAACTAAATGCATAAAGGCTAAAATTGACACATAAACCTTGCTTGCTCCCTCTTCCCTCCTTATGCCCTTTCTCTCATATCCTTGTACCGCAAACAGAGGATGTGGGGGACTTGGAGCCATGTGGGAAATAGTGTATATTTTATTGAAGGGTCATGTAATTTAAATCTTCAATATATCTGTTTTTGCTATAGGTACCACACAACACTTTTATGAAATAGATGTTGTGCTACTAACTGTATTGTGATTTTTATTTATTTTTTTCTTCCTACTTGTGACTTACCAGCTGGAAGTGTTTATGGTTATTATTATTAGTTTTTGGGATAAATCAGGATAATTTAGTAAAGTTTTTATCTCCTAGGCAGGAGAAGCGACACCAGCTTCTTTACGTATATCTGAGGTTTATATTTTCTTGAAATGTCATACATTTCAAAATTATAGTGTATTCACTCTTCCTATAATGATCGCGATACTTTTATGAAATAGATGTAGTACCACTCATTGTACTTTAAACATTTTTATATATGTAACGTCATACAAAGTGTATTTTAATATTAATATAAGTACATATATTAGTATTAAAAAACACTTAGAATGACGTTACATATATATAATATATATATTATATATATAATAGATATATACACATATATTATATATATATATACGTATAATTACAATAATAAATAAAATAATAAAACCAATAAATAAAATATTGAAACAAAATTTTATATAAATTATATATTCATATGTAATTTCATTCTAACTGTGTTTTGTTATTAATATATATATATATATATATATATATATATATAGGTAACAAAATACATTTAGAATGACATTCTATATCTATCTATCTATATATAAAATACAAATAACCGCAAATATATATATGCAAATATTAGTTTTTTTGCTTTTTGCACACAAAAACAAATATGAAAGCTAACTTTGGCCAGTGTTTGTGACTAAGTGGCTACTAAAAAAGACTAAACATACCCCACTTCCAATACTTTGGGTTGTCTACTTTTTCAAATGGTATGCCATTATGGGGGTAATTCTCATTCCTGGGCTACCACACCGTCTCAAAGGTAACATTACTAATCTGGCAAATTTCAAATTTGAAAATTGAACGTTCTATATTTGACCCTGTAACTTTCCAAAACACCATAAAACCTGTTAATGGGGGGTACTGTTGTACTCGTGAGACATCGCTGATTAGAAATATGTGCATTTTTTTTGCAGTAAAACCTAACAGTATTATGACATTCACAGCTAAAATGTCAGATGGAAATACAAATTTTAAAAAAATCTTATTTTCTCAAATTTTTTTAAATTTTAGTAATAATAAATTATGTTACATATATGAATAGTTAATGATAAATTAAAGCCCTGTTTCTCCTGAACAAAATGATATATAATAAGTGTGGGTTCACTTAATGTGACAGTGGTGAATTTACGGTTAAACAGACATATAGCGCAAATTCCAGTTTTTGTTTACATTTTGTTTTGATCAAAACATGCACTATTGACTCCGTCCTGAAGGGGTTAAAGAAAAAAAATATATTTTTTTTTAACCTTTTTTTTTTATACACATTTCTCATAGGGTTGCCACCTGGCTGGTATTTTATGGTATTTGAGACTGCCTGGCTGGTGCCAGTATTGCAGTAAAACCGGCAATACGAATGCCGGTATATTTCTTAGTATAAATGGAGATTACTCTACAATACCAGCACCGGCCAGTAGGGGTCACTGTCTGTGGAGGCAGGGATAGGAAGTTTCAGCATCTCCCTCCCTGCATCTCTCTACTCACTGATCGCAAGGGAGCAGCTACACAGAACAGAGAGTCCAGACAGCAGCTTCCAACCTGCAGAGACAGCCTACAGCTCAGGGAAGTGAGGGATGGGGGGAAAGGCTGCAGGGAGACATGGGGACACTGGGAGACACTAGGGGACACTGTGTGACCTGGGGACACTGAGAGACCTGAGGATGTTGGGGGACATGGAGACACAGACATTAGGGGACGCTGTAAAACACTAGGGGATGCTGAGGCACTTGAGGACACTGGGAGACATAGGGACACTGAAACACTGTGTCCCTAGTGTCTGTGTCCCCATGTCTCCCTAAGTCTCTGTGTCCCCATATCTCCCAGCCAGTGTCCCTTGTGTCTCAATGTCCCCATGTCTCCCAGTGTCCCTATGTCTCGGTGTCTTACGGTGTCCCCTACTGTCCAAGTGACACTGGGCAACATTGAGATATAAGGGGACACTGGGAGACATGGGGCACTGAGACATAGGGGACACTGAGACATGGGGACACTGGGACACATGGGGCACTGAAACATTGTGATACATAGGGGACACAGACACTAGGAGATACCGGGAGACATGAGTACACTGCAAGACTAGGAGACACTGGAAAACTAGAGGATACTAAGACACTTGGAGATAGGGAGACACTGGGAACAATCCATCTTTTATTCTGCAGAATAAATGTAAGTAACTTTTTTGAGATTTTACAGAATTTTCTCTTATGTCACTCCTTGTGATTTACATGCATACGTAATTAATTATGCAAATTAGTAAGGCCGGTATTTTTTCCAAGAAAGGTGGCAACCCTAACTATCCTTCACATACTATTGCTTAAGTATGGAAACTTAAGAGGGATGTATGGGAACAAAACTTGTGTGGACTGGCTGACAATGAAATTAGTTAAGGTAATGCTGACTTTGGTCTCTCTAACACTGTGGCATGTTCCCTTTCTTCTACACTCACTACATGCACCTTTTCTCTGTCTCAGACTATATACCAGGAGCTTCTACCTGCTAGTAAGAAGGTAAGGAGACATGTGGATATGTGAGTGCTAGGGGACAGTTTTTAGAAAGCGTGGAGCAAACACATCATTAGACGCATTTATGCCAAGCTCAGGGTGCTGTCTGCATAGTATGCCCTTAGTTGGCCAGCCTGCATGACTGGCAGGCAGCCTGACATGCATTCATGCCAGGCTGGCCTTCCAATTCTTTGGGCAGACATGCACCCTTTTAAAGGCATGTTCGCCTCTTTCAGCAGTTCTGATTACATGATTCACATCAGTTGCCCACCCTTTTACCCCGCCCATTCACTGCCTGCTTCACTGGACACTGTTGTTAGGAGGCATGGATTTACTTGAAAGATGAACGCATAAATGAGAGAGAGATTAGCATAGAGTATGTGTTTTCAGCATATTATGAGTTTCCCTCCAGCACCACTTCCGCCAGATATATGACGCTTGGGAGATATCACTGTTTTAGTGTTTTTGGACGATAAGATTCTGTAATTAGGCCCATCATAATTGTCAACACCATGCCCACTGGGTTCTTAATTTGGCCCTGTAGAGGGGGGCGGGGGGGGGGCATAAGTAGTCAATATGATTAAGTTTACCTTTTTGAATGTCAGAGTGATTACGAGTTCCCCGCAAAAGATAATTATTTTGTTGGATTTCTTAAAAAAAGAATCTATATTTGTGGAATACCAGACACACATTGGCTATCCACAGACAAAGAGTGGATTAGATCCAAAGATTTTCCCCATGTGTTCAAATCATCTGTGCCAAACAAAAAAAAAAAGAGGTGTTGCTACTTTAATTTCTAGTAAGTTAGCATTTGAGCTGATACATCAGGATACCGACATTGAACGCAGATTTCATATACTTATATAGAAACATAGAAACATAGAAACATAGAATGTGACGGCAGATAAGGACCATTCAGCCCATCTAGTCTGCCCAATTTTCTAAATACTTTCATTAGTCCCTAGTCTTATCTTATAGTTAGGATAGCTTTATGCCTATCCCACGCATGCTTAAACTCCTTCACTGTGTTAACCTCTACCACTTCAGCTGGAAGGCTATTCCATGCATCCACTACCCTCTCAGTAAAGTAATACTTCCTGATATTATTTTTAAACCTTTGTCCCTCTAATTTAAGACTATGTCCTCTTGTTGTGGTAGTTTTTCTTCTTTTAAATATAGTCTCCTCCTTTACTGTGTTGATTCCCTTTATATATTTAAATGTTTCTATCATATCCCCCCTGTCTCGTCTTTCCTCCAAGCTATACATGTTAAGATCCTTTAACCTTTCCTGGTAAGTTTTATCCCGCAATCCATGAACCAGTTTAGTAGCCCTTCTCTGAACCCTCTCTAAGGTATCAATATCCTTCTGAAGATACGGTCTCCAGTACTGTGTACAATACTCCAAGTGAGGTCTCACCAGTGTTCTGTACAATGGCATGAGCACTTCCCTCTTTCTACTGCTAATACCTCTCCCTATATAACCAAGCATTCTGCTAGCATTTCCTGCTGCTCTATTACATTGTCTGCCTACCTTTAAGTCATCAGAAATAATCACCCCTAAATCCCTTTCCTCAATTGTTGAGGTTAGGACTCTATCAAATATTCTGTACTCTGCCCTTGGGTTTTTACGTCCAAGATGCATTATCTTGCACTTATCCACATTAAATGTCAGTTGCCACAATTCTGACCATTTTTCTAGTTTACCTAAATCATTTGCCATTTGGCTTATCCCTCCTGGAACATCAACCCTGTTACATATCTTAGTGTCATCAGCAAAAAGACATACCTTACCATCAAGACCTTCTGCAATATCACTAATAAAAATATTAAAGAGAATGGGTCCAAGTACAGATCCCTGAGGTACCCCACTGGTGACAAGTCCAAGCTTTGAATATATTCCATTAACTACAACCCTCTGATGCCTGTCACTCAGCCACTGCCTTACCCATTCAACAATATTGGAATCCAAACTTAAAGATTGCAGTTTATTGATAAGCCTTCTATGTGCAACAGTGTCAAAAGCCTTACTGAAATCTAGGTAAGCAATGTCTACTGCACCACCCTGATCTATAATTTTAGTTACCCAATCAAAAAAATCAGTAAGATTAGTTTGGCATGATCTCCCTGAAGTAAATCCATGTTGTCTCTGATCTTGAAATCCATGTGTTTTTAGATGTTCAACAATCCTATCCTTTAACATGGTTTCCATCACTTTCCCCACTACTGAAGTAAGGCTTACTGACCTATAGTTGCCCGACTCCTCCCTATTACCTTTCTTGTAAATGGGCACAACATTCGCTAACTTCCAATCTTCTCGGACTACTCCTGTTAACAATGATTGGTTAAATAAATCTGTTAATGGTTTTGTTAGTACACCACTTATGTTTAATTTTATGTGAAATTAATAATCAAAGCTATACAATAGTAAATCTGTATGCCCCTAACCATTCTCCAACTAGATTAATACAGAGGATTGTCTCCCGGGTGGAAAGAATAAAGCAGAGACGAATTATATTTTGGGGGGATTTCAATTGCTTACGGGATCATACAATTGACAGGAACAAATTAATTAAAAACGATAGACAGGGCCAAACAATAAACCTTGCTATACGTTTTAATGACATTTTGAGGAATAATAACCTGCTGGATTTATGGCGAGTCTGGCACCCCCTAGAAAGGGACTACTCCTGTTTTTCAAGTTCTCATAATGTATATTGTAGACTACATACTAGCTGAGAGAGATACAACAAAAATGATTTTAAAAATTCTGATGACTAATATCCCATGGTCAGATCACAATGCAATTATTATGGTCATTAATGACAAATTTCTTAGAACAAGATCTAATTGGAGATTAAATGAACTCATCATACAAAATAAACAGAATCTAGATCTGATCAAGGAAGCCACAGAGCTTTTTTTTTAAAGAAAAGCATTCAGTGGATATCCTGTTTCCAATGATCTGGTGTGCCTATAAGTGTACTCTAATTAAATTGGGAAGCCAAGAAAAAAGACGAAACAACTTGAATTCATCAGAATTGTATATAGATTTGGATCGTATAGTGATGAAAAACAGGAGTAGCCCCTCAAAGGAAGGGAGTGATAGGGTGAGGGTTAGACATGTGCAATTCGGTTCAGTCCGAATGGAAATTCGGACAAATTTCGGACATTCGGACATTCAGATACTTCTGAATTGCCGAATCTCCGAAGTGACGAATTTCCGAAGTGACGAACTGAACCAAAGTGGCGAATTTCCAAAGTGTCAAAGTACCGAATTTCCCAAGTGCCGGAGCGAATTGCCAAAGTGCCAAATTTCGGAAGTGCCGAAGTGCTTCGGACTTCTGAAATGTGGCAAAATGGGTAGGGGTAGGATTGGGGTTGGGGTCGGGTTAGGGGTAGGGGTTGGGGTAGAGTAAGGAGTAGGGTTTGGGTTAGGGGTAGGGTTAGAGTTAGGGTAGGTTTAGGGTAGGTTTAGGGTTAGGTTTGGAGTAGGATTAGGGTATGGTTAGGTTAGGGTTAGGGTTGGTTAGGAGCAGTGTTAGGGTAGGGTTAGAGTTAGGGTAGGGTTAGGGTAGGCTTAGGGTTAAGTTAGGATTAGGATTAGGGTTGGGTTAGGTTAGGGTTGGGTTAGGAGTAGGGTTAGGGTAGGGTGAAGGGTAGGGTTAGGAGTAGGGCTAGGGTAGGGTTATGGTAGGGTCAGGAGTAGGGTCAGGGTAGGGGTAACCCAACCCTAACCCTACTCCTAACCATACCCTACCCTAACTCTACTCCTATCCCTAACCCAACCCTAACCCTACCCCTAACCCAACCCTAACCCTACTCAGATCCCAACCCTAACCCTACTCCTAACCCTGCTCTAACCCTACCCTAACACTACACTTACCCTAAGTCCCGAAATGCCAAAGTCCAGAAGTGCCGAAGCGCCAAAGTTCCGAATTTCGGAAGTGCCAAACCTAACCGAAGTGCCGAAGTTCTTAAGTGCCGAAGTCCCGAATTTCGAAATGCCGAACAGAAACAAATATTTTGCCCATTCACATCTCTAGTGAGGGTAGTCAGGGATAAAATTAATAATATCTTAATTCAAAAAGCAAATTACACTCTTGAATGAGTTAAAAGAACATGATATTGTAAGGGGAATAAAGCTGACAAATTATTGTGTAATAGTTTAAAGACCAACCGAGCTTAAAAAATCATTACTAAGATTACTAAGGGCAGTGATAGCCTCCTCAACCCAGAAAAAATTGGTGAGGATTTTCAGGATTTCTACTCAACTATAACTTACCGGAGGGACTGTCCTCTGTAGACATAGCAGGTTTTCTTTACAAATATAATTTCCCCAATGTTTTGGAGGAGCAACTAATTAAACTTAATGAAGAAATTAATATAAATGAAGAAGGAACAGCTATAAGAAAACTCAAGGCTAACAAATCACCTGGACCGGACGGTTTTAATAATTTCTTTAATTTGGCCCTAGGAAATAATATCAAAGGGCACTCACCATGGTATTTAACCAAATTTCATCAACAGGAGAGATCCCAAGTGAAATGTTAAAAGACATACCCATACCTAACAAGATAAAAATCCAGAAATCATAGGAAACCATAGGCCTATCTCATTATTAAATGTAGATGTGAAAATATACTCGTCCATTTTGGCAGATAGACTATATAATATCATTCCATTCATTATACACAAGGACCAGGTTGGCTTTGTAAAAAGTAGATCTTCTGTTCATAATGTCAGGAGAATTATAGACATAGTGGACAAGGGGTCTCCCTCTTGACTCTGTTGTTGGATGCCGAGAAGGCTTTCGACAGAGTCAGGTGGGATTTCCCCGGTCAGGTTCTAGAGGTATTTTGTCTCTGTGGAAATGTAGTCAAAGCTATAATGGCCTTATATTCTTTTCCTATGGCAAGAGTAATGGGTGCGGGCTTTTCATCAGAACAGTTAAAGCTGAAGAATGAAACTAGGCAGGGATGTCCATTTTCCCCTATACTCTATATAATGGTAATTGGACCTTTGGCCATGGCAATTAGGGCAGATAACCAAATTAAAAGTTTTCCGGTTTTAACAGAACGTGTCAAAATCACAATGTACGCTGACGATGTAGTTTTGACCCTTTGTGGCCCAATTTATTCTATGTATAAATTTATGATGATCATTATTGAGTTTTCGATACTCTCTGGGTATAAATTGTATATAAGTAAATCTGCTGCACTGAATTGCTCCTCTTCATATTTTACATGTCTCGGAATTCAAATTACGAGAGATCCCTCTAACCTAATAGAGGTTTATTTTATGTCCTTACTAAAATATACTAGTAAAAAACTCAATGACTGGAAATCTTGGGAAGTATTATGGTGGGGGAGACTAAATATTATAAAATCTTATATTTTTCCAAAATGGATCTATTTATTCCGTATGATCCCCGTGTCCTGCCCAGATAGTTGGCTGAATCTGTTTCAATCTATATTCAACAAATGTATGTGGTTAGGCAAACACCCCTGTATCAGTGTCAGTTGCTTAGCTTAGTTGCAAGCCACTCAAGGAGGTCTAGGTTTACCCCAGCTTAAAGACTACTGGAAAGCTTGTATGTTAGCTAGTGATGTCCCGAACGGTTCGCCAAATGGTTCGCCGCGGACGGCGAACATATGCGGTAAACTTTGACCCTGTACCTCACAGTCAGCAGACCCTCCAGCCAATCAGCAGCAGACACTCCCTCCCAGACCCTCCCACCTACTGGACAGCATCCATTTTACATTCATTGTGAAGCTGCATTCTTAGTGAGCTGTCCAGGAGGTGGGAGGGTCTGGGAGGGAGGGTCTGCTGCTGATTGGCTGGAATGTGTCTGCTGACTGTGAGGTACAGGGTCAAAGTTTACCGCATATGTTCGCCTTCCGCGGCGAACCGTTCGGCGAACCGTTCGGGACATCACTAATGTTAGCACATATTATTTATACTCAATGTGATAATGTCAAAGAGGAAATCTGTTATAAAATTGAAATGTGCTTGACAAAATCTAGCGATACTATTAAAGAGTTGGGATCAATATTTTGGCGGACAAAGGACAAAAAAGAAAATAAATATCTATAAATAAATAAGTATCTCTTTAAAAAGTATAGTTTTTAATCATCTTCTGAACACATGGGAATGATAAAATCATTTCAGGTCTTCCCTTAACTCAACTAATGTACAATGTTGCTGATCTAAATCTCTCTAATTGGATAAAGTCTGGCTTTGCTAAAATTGAAAATCCACTCAATAATGACAGGATAAGGACTTCACTTCGTTAAATGCGGATTTTTGTCTAAATAATAAAGAAATCTTAATTATATTAAAATAAAAGGTTATCTTCAGGAACATTTAACTATGGATAGACCTGTCAAACATATTAAATTAGAAAAAATTATTAAGAGTATGTAAATGAATAAACTAGTTGCAGTCTGTATGGATTTGATTACGAGAGACCCTGACAAACCTATTCTACCTGTGATAAAAAAAATGGTAGCAAGAATTAAAAATTGATATTACCTGTGAGGAATGGATGGAATCATTAGAAATGGTCAAGAAAAATATGAATTGCTTAAATCTGATCCACTGTAAACTTAAACAAATGGTACCTGGTCACAGGTAGGCTGTCTAAGATTTACCCCAACACCTCAGATAGATGTTGGAGATGCTTAGTTCACAGAACTAATTTCCTGCAAATATGGTGGGAATGTCAACCTATCCAACTAATTTGGAAAATGATACACATAAATTCAAACTCTACTTTCAAAAACTATTGATTTTCACCCTAGGCTTCTACTATTACAATTAAACTTTCAAAAAAAATTTGGTCATGCAGCTGCCAAGATGTTGATTGCCAAAGTCCCGAATTTACCGAACCAAATGCCATGTGTCCGAATTGCCATGAAGACAAAAATTTTTACTTACCCAAATTTCCGGACCAAATTTTTTGCCCATGCACATCCCTAGTTTACATCTTTGAACATGACTGGGTCAACCCTCCTTCCCACCTTCTACTCTCTGCAGGTGTCACGACACTTCTTAGTTGATTTGCCCTCGGGCAGTACTCACACTCACCACTGTTTCTGTTTGGCACTGTTCCTGATTTCTCTTCATTAAGCACTTCACCTGGTCCTTGTTTAGCACCTATTTAGTTTGGGTTCTCCCCACACTCCTTGCCAGATCATTGCCTTTTGTTTCCTGTTTCCCTGGTTTCTTGTGTTGCTGGCTCCTGGCTCCTGCATACTGTGACTGGGTCCTGTGTCCTGCGCCTCCTGGTCTTTGCTCCTGTGTTCTCCTGGTCTTCATCCGGTGTCCTCCTCATCCTGCGTTCAGGGCCAGATTAAGAGCCCAGTGGGCCTGGTGCTGACAATTATGACGGGCCTAATTACAGAATAATATCGACCAAAAACAGTAAAACACTCCCAAGCATCATGTATCTGATGGAGATGGAGATGGTGCTGGAGAGAAAGAAAACAGCAGCTATAAGAAAACACATACCCCAGGCTAATATCTCTCTAATTTATGTTTTCATCTTTCAAGTAAATCCATAACCCCTAACAGCAGTGTCCAGTCAAGCAGGAAGTCAATGGGCATGGTAAAAGGGTGTGCCACTGACACAAATCACGTAACCTGCCAAAAGGGGCGAACATGCCCAAAAAGAGGACATGTCTGCTCAAAGAATTAGAAGGCCAGCCTGGCATGAATGCATGTCAGGCTGCCTGCCAATCATGCAGCTGGCCAACTAAGGGCATACTATGCAGACAGCACCCTGAGCTTGGCATAAATGCATCTAATGATGCGCTCACTCAACGCTTTCTAAGGACTGTCCCCTAGCACTCGCTGGTCCACTTGTCTCCTTACCTTCTTACTAGCAGGCAGAAGCTCCTGGTATATGGTCTGGGACAGAGAAAAGCTGTATGTAGTGAGTGTAGAAGAAAGGGAACATGCCACAGTGTTAGAGAGACCAAAGTCAGCATTACCTTAAAGGATCACTATAGGGTCAGGAACACAAACATGAATTCATGACCCTATAGTGTTAACACCACCATCTAGCCCCCCTGGGCCCCTCATGCCTCCATAAATATAGCAAAATCCTACTATATTCAAGCCTGAAGCTGTAACTCTGCATGCTGTTAGGCTCATAAAAACAAGCAGTCTGTTGACATCGTTAGAAGTGGTGGCCTGATCCAATCACAGTGCTTTCCCATAGGATTGGCTGAGACTGACAAAGAGGCAGATCAGGGTCAGAGCCAGCATGATTCAAACACAGCCCTGACCAATCAGCATCTCCTTATATAGATGAATTTAATTAATGAATCTCTATGAGGAAAGTTCAGTGTCTGCATGCAGAGGGAGGAGATACTGAATGTTTGGATGCATTTTAGGCAGCCATGACCCAGGGAGGATTTCTAACAGTCATCTAAGGAGAGGCCAGTGAAGTTATCACTAGGATGTAATGTAAAAACAGCATTTTCTCTGAAAAGAACGTGCTTACAGCAAAAAGCCTGATGGTAATGATTCTACTCACCAGAACAAATTCAATAAGCTGTAGTTCTGGTGACCATAGTGTTTCTTTACCTATATTCATTGTCAGCTAGTCCACACAAATGTTGTTCCCATACATCCCTCTTAAGTTTCCATACTTAAGTAAGAGTATGTGAAAAGTAGTTAGGGTTGCCACCTTTCTTGGAAAAACATACCGGCCTTACTAATTTGCATAATTAAATATGTGTGGGTGACATCACATGATGTAAATCACAAGGAGTGACATAAGAGAAAATGCTGTAAAATCACCAAAAACTACTTAGTTTAAATCTGCTGTATAGATGGATTCCTCCCAGTGCCCCCATGTCTCCCAGTGCCCTCATGACTCAGTGCCCCCATGTGTCGATTACTCCAGGTCTCAGTGTTCCTATGTATCAGTGTCTCAGTGCCCCATGTCTCCCAGTGTCCCCTAAAGTTGTGTCCCCAGGTCTCCCAGTGATCCTATGTATCAGTGTCTCAATGCCCCATGTCTCCCTGTGTCCCCATGTATCCCAGGGTCCCCATGTCACTAGGACACTAGGAAGATGGGGAGACCTGGGGACACGGGGAGACCTAGGGACAAGGAGACACCAGTGACACTGGGAGACTAGGGGGACACATGGGGACAATGGGAAAATAGGGGACACTTGATGACATGGGGACACAGACACCAGGGACAAAGATACTAGAGACACTGACTGGGGGACATGGGGACATTGAGACATGGGGGCACTGGGAGACATGGGGACACAGACACCAGGGCCACAGAAACTAGGAACACTAGCTTGGGGACATTGTGACACTTGAGGCACTGAGAGACATTGAGGCAATAGGAGACATGGGGATAGTGAGACACTGGCAGACTGTGGGCACTGGGAGACTAGGGGTCACTGGGAGACTAGGGGGCACTGAGACACCAGGGACACTGGCTGGAAGACATGGGGACACTATGTTCCCATGTGTCTGTGCCATAATGTCTCCCAATGTCCCTTAGTGTCTCAGTGTCTGCCATAATATCTCCCAATGTCCCTTAGTGTCTCAGTGTCTGCCATAATGTCTCCCAATGTCCCTTAGTGGCTCAGTGTCTGCCATAATGTCTCCCAGTGCCCCTTAGTGTCTCAGTGTATGTCTCCTTGCAGCCTTTTCCCCATCCCTTACTTCCCTGAGCTGTAGGCTGTCTCTGCAGGGTGGGAGTTGCTGTCTGGACTCTCTGTAGCTGCTCCCCTGCAGATCAGTGATTATAGATAGGCAGGGAGGGATATGCTGGAACTTCCTATCCCTGCCTGTCTCCACATACAGCGACCCCTTCTGGCCAGTGCTGGTATTGCAGAGTAATCTCCATTTATACTGAGAAAAATACCAGCATTTATATTGCCAGTATCACTGCAATATTGGCACCAGCCAGGCAGCCTCAAATACTGGCTGTGCCAATAAAAGCCATGTGGAATCCCTAGGAGTAGTGTGTAGCTCCATCAGCCCCTATGTTAATCCGGCCCTGCCTGCGTTACTGTGGCCTCCTGGTCCTTCATTGCTGTGTCCTCCGATCCTGTGCTCTGGTTCCGTGGTCTCTGCTTTACTACCAGTGATCCTGTCCCTGCAGCCTTGCTCATTTATTCGACTTCTGGTCTTGCTTCTTGATGTCACTACATTAGTCTAGTGACTCTGGATCTGTGCCCTACTTGATACTCGTGGTATCTGCACAATCCTGCCCTTATACCAAAAGGACAGTTTCAGTATTTGTTGCCTGCACGATTAGTGCTTATTTAGATTTACTGTATATATTTTATGGCCGTCTGTGTGTGTGTGTGTGTGTGTGTATATGTGTGTATATATATATATATATATATATATGTATGTGTGTGTGTGTGTGTGTGTGTGTGTGTGTGTGTATATATATATGTGTGTGTGTGTATATATATATATATGTGTGTGTGTGTGTGTGTGTGTGTGTGTGTGTATATATATATATATATTTCTTGATTTAACCTATTCATTTGTGTCTTGGCCTTTATTTCTCTGCTATATTGG
This sequence comes from Pelobates cultripes, assembly GCA_933207985.1. Taxonomy (NCBI): domain Eukaryota; kingdom Metazoa; phylum Chordata; class Amphibia; order Anura; family Pelobatidae; genus Pelobates; species Pelobates cultripes. The sequence goes on from OW240912.1 coordinate 60,769,868, forward strand.
TTCCCACATTTAACGTGACAGTGCTGCTCCAGGGCAGCACCCCTTCATGTCATTACAGCAGGGAACTTAGAGCTGTGGGGTTTTTTGTTTTTTGTTTGTTGTGTTCTGTGATGTCCTACTTGTCTCTAACATTAATTCAAATGATGTCAATGGATACATTATTGCTGGCTTAAAGTTTTGTGTATGTCATCAAATGTTTGTATAATTGAAAACTAATAAAAATTATATATTTAAGGTTAACAATTTAATGGCCATTTTCATTAGGAATCACAGCGCCCATTGCTGGTATGAATTGTCATGGCTAGAAGCAAGTGTGTAAGCTCTTACCCATATTTGTAGTAGGGTCTGGGCTGTGTGTCACCAGGAACCCTCATACAGTGTTAAATTGCTCGAAAATGGTATAACACTGAACAGAGGGACAATTCCAGAGGACCTCCAGGTACTATAACCAATTCATTGCAATAAAATTGTAATAGTGTATACAGTGTCCTTTTTGTAGCCACAGCCAGTGTTACGGTACCTCCAGTAATAAAATGTACAAACCGCCGTTTAGTGAATGCTCCCCGTTCGCATTAATGTAGGCTGGTAGCATATGCAGTATAATCATGCAAACCGCCAGCTAGGGAACACTCCAAACTCCCGAACGGTACCTGTATGGCTCTTTCCCTTCACAAGCTCCAAATCCACGAACTGACAATATTAGACGAACGCCAATATCTTCCAAGCGGCAAATAATCCAAATAAGCAGTCTCTAGTCGCCGGTAATAAAATCCCCCCCAATAACGAGACCAAGCTCCTCTTTGAGGGTAAAACACAAACTCGTTTACTGTGGGCTATCTGCCCGGTATTTATGCAGGTCTCCCACTTGGTGGACACTCCCCTAGGGGACCAAATGGGAGACTGAAAGGACAGAAGGACATGGGGACATTTTGGACATATATCCCCACAATATTCCCAGCATGCATCACAGTTCCCTCCCCTCTGATCGGGAGATAATTGGGAAGTAATTCAATTATCTTCCAGAGCAGAGGCAAATCGCCATTTTAACTACAAGTCATAAAACACATAAAAATCTATAACTTCATAACTGCCGAACACATTGTATTCGAGTAACACATCCCCAGATAGCCTGGATCTGAGGGCATATTATTGGCGAATAGCGCTCAGATCCCATTCGCATAGTTCAATCGCCATGGAGTCAAAGTCTATTACAGTTCTTCGGTATGCGATCGACTCCATGGGATGGCTATCTGGGTTAAGTCCATTCGTGTTGTTGAATCTCCCGAACGGCCGGCATTCGTATGCTTTTGTCAATTGAGAAGGGGAGGTCGACGGCTTCAGCGGTGTTCGGTTGAAAAAGTGTCCGTTTTCAGTTCCATGAAATAACTGTCGAACACCGCTGGTCTTTCGCATGGTTAAAATGGCCGCCGCCTCGTGGTCGACATACGAACGACGACCACCCGGTATTCGGTTTTAATTGAGAAGTATCTGTGGTTAACCGCAACATTCTAATTGGGATCAATAGGTTAACCAGCAGCACACTTCTCTTCTGGGTGGCCGTCCGTTCGGTAGTTTCGTTCGACAAAAACCGACATTCCCTTAAACAAGCATAAGAATGGGGGGAATTCATGCAACTGGCAAAACAGACGAATACAGTACTTTTAGTCCAGGCAGATGGGTCTGTCACAGCCAGTTCCCCTATTTACCACTATAACGTCTTAAAGCATAGAACGTAACAGGGTTAACCATACAGATATCTTAACCATAATATTACATAGTCAGTAAGAGATCCTCTATTTAAAATATATAAATAATTAAGAATACAATATAAAATAAGGGTTGTCTTAGAAGCAATAAAGTTTTGTCTTTTTAGATATTTGATTAAATAAAAATATAAATATAGACATATAAAATCCATTACAATAATTTATAGCAGAGTTTAAAAGATTAAACTACATGCTTGCAATATCATTAAAATATAATAACATATCAATGGGAAAAGATACTGATCCTGCACCACAAATGCTTTTTGAGTTCCAATTACCAGGAAAACAACTTTAGATTTTTGGCATTCTGGTAGAGAACACCCAAAAGCCTCCATAGAATCTTCACAGATGTGCCTAATGTGTTGGAGATGTGGAGCGGGTCCAGGAACGATAACACATATTTGGTGGGAATGCCCACGTATAGTACCATTCTGGGAAATGGTGAAACGAAAAACGGAGGAGATCCTCAGTGACACGGGATCTTTTGACATGGAAACATCCCTCCTGCACTCCACACCAACTACCATTGTGGCTTGCAGAAAATCTATCCTTCGACATCTTCTGAATGCAGCCAAGACCCCAATCCCACTACATTGGAAATAAGACACGATTTCCACAATCGGATAATGGGTAGAAAGAGTGTAGGAGATAAACATGGCAGAGTCGGTGTAGGCATCGCTACTGGGAACTGAAAAAGGCATGTGGAGAGGTGGCGGCTGTGGCTGGTGGACGTGGCAGAGCGGGAAGCGGGGGTGGGGAGAGGGATGCAGTCATAGGGGAAGGATTCTGAAAATTCTACCTTATTAGCGGGTCACCTCCTGCGCTGGATACCCTTGATATACAATCACAATTGGGAACACCCCTTGTGGTGGGGAGATTTGCAAACTCCTGGCAGTTTGGCTAGCTCTTGCCCCCTCTCTATTCTCTCTAATACTCCTTCTTCTCTTTAACCTCATCCTCTGTCCTTAAATCTATGCGCCCACTCGTTTGCCCCCTACCCAAATGGATGGGCAGATGGAGATATATATATTGATTTATTTATTTTTTTCTCTCTTGCTCACAGATAAAGCGACTGACAAATACTCTGCATAACTAAAGTCATAAGGTGCTAACTCTGTACACTCTATACTTGTTCGGTAGGGTTCATTTATTGATTTTTCGAGGCCTGGAAGTCTCCAACATGCCTACCCGGTCTTTATTAACATGTCCCTACACTGTATATATCGCTTACATTTCCTCTACATTATGGAAACTTGTACAAAAGATTGTTTTGTATACTATGACGGTTTTGTTTTTTCCTGTTTGGATCTGCATGTCCACTCTAAATATTGCAATCTTCTGCATGTTACTTATTGATGTTTCTTCTGCATGCACAAAATTACTGTAACATTCAATGGTGATGTTAAGCAAGTGATATTCCAATTTTTCTTTATTTTATTCTTTAATAATATTTGTTTACTGGGGATAACAAAATATAAAGAATTAACAAAATAAGCAATAGAGCATGCAGGCCCCAAATATAAGGGAATTATATTACATGGACATAACCTGAAATTTACAGGTCACATGCCTGTGATGATATGTTACAACAGTCCTCATAAAGATACTAGCACCAGTATGATGTTCCTGCATTGTGAACTGCAACAGAAATATACCTCTCCACTGTAATACCGTCCTCCGAGGTAGCATTGTTGCAATTGTCTTGTGCTGAGACCTGCGCATCTTACTCATGTTACAACACATGCTGACAAGAGTCATGTTTGCATTTGTGCCTTAATAAAGCTTCGATTCACAAAATAGAATAAAATACCCTCCTGAACATGTCAACATTTCAGCCTATCTCAGTCATTATAAGATGGAGCAGCATTTCTGTCTCCAAATCTCTCCCCTGTGTGCCAACATTAAAAAGGTACATATTTATACCTTAGATGTTCAATTTAGGACCTCGTTAGCTTGGCAAAGATACAAGGCCATAACTAAAACGTAAGGGTGCACACGTCATTGGAAATTCCATTAAGCTAAGACAAAATCGCGTAAGTTAGAACTACGCAGCATATTATGCACTGAAAGTAGGTAAGAGGTTATTTATTAAAGACACATTGTATAAAAAAACAATATGTTCCATTTCTAACACCTTGTCAGTTTGCAATATCTTAAAGACAAAGTACACTGTTGAAAAATAACATTTCGCATTCTAAAACTTGTAATATTTGCATTTGCCCATGACACTTTTAAAATACAATTAGGGTAATGTATTACTAATATCCCACAGCAAATTTAAAAACCACTAATCTTTTGACCACACACAACAACAATGTATATTATTCTGAAACATGGCAGCTTTGTGGGTGCCGGGATGTGAAAAATGGATATGTTTCTTGTGGTTTTGCAAATCAGGAAGACTTGTAATTTGTCTGTGTGACCGAAAACCACAGCTAGCTAGTTGCTAACAAGTCTAACACCAGAGAATGTATTACTGCCCATAAAAGCAGATCTTTGCTAGAACGTTCCTTAATATCTACATTTCCACTGCCCCAAAGTTAACTTTGCATATCTGGGAAGGGGATTCCTAAGAAGTGTATCTGGGTTAGGATCTGGGTGAAGAACTCACGATTAAATATATGAAGTCTGAATAATTACACACTCAGGAAGTATAAGTCTATAAAATATAGTCCACAAAGAGGTCCTGTGGATATGTCCCAATATCCCAGGGCACTTGGAAAGTGGGTTTAAAGAACATTGTTAAAAAATTTTTAAAATAATGTAAAAAAACACTAAGGCTACTTAAGTGAAATGTTCAGCCATCCACAATTTTCTGCACAGTGGTAGGTGTGTAATTCTCTGAACTTCCAAAAAGGCTCTTAAACACAATGATACTCTTGCTGGGAGGAGGAATAAAAGTAACTGTGAGACTAATAGGAGTTTCCCAATATATGTCCAACTAAAAGGGGGAAAAAACACATTTTACACTGGTTATGCCTATAATAATATCAGATGCAACTAAAAGTAAAACCCTAGTTATCACTAACTAGAGTTAGCTTGCCCAAATCACCAACCCTAAGGTAAAGGTTAGTTAACATTGACACTAACCCCAAGTCCAATGCTAGGTATCATGCACAGTGGGCGTGATTCTAGCCCAGCATTGCCAGGGTTAACCTGAATTGTCAGGTTATATTTTGTTTTTTTGTTTAGCATTGCAGGGTTAATCTGAATTCTGAAACGAGGCTCTAATGAAAAGAGCTTTGCCGTGGCTTCTTGATTTAACACCTTCACAGATAACTCCTGTAGTGTGTGACAGTAGCCAGGCTGCTGTAAAAATAAAATTATCTGATAGATTAGGATCATATGCTTATAGGTACTACATCTCTGATTAAAGAGTTCACATCAGTAATCTAGATCAACCAGGTATTATAAACTGGTCACGTGGTCAAAGTGAACTGCCTTTACAGGAAAAGGAAATAGAGACTCTGATATATAACTGAATGACAGTCCTGGTCAACTCTTGGACATTAGTGTGACCAACATCAGAAAGAACTTAAAGGACCACTATAGTGCCAGAAAAACATACTTGTTTTCCTGGAACTATAGTGCCCTGAGGGTGCCCCCACCCTCAGGGTCCCCCTCCCGCCGGGCTCTGGGGAGAGGAAGGGGTTCAAATCTTACCTTTCTCCAGCACCGGGCGGGGAGCTCTCCTCCTCCTCTCCTCCTTCACAGCGACGTCATCGGCTGAATGCACATGCGCGGCAGTAACTGCGCGCGCATTCAGCCAGTTCATAGGAAAGCATTTACAATGCTTTCCTATGGGTGCTGGTGTCTTCTCACTGTGATTTTCACAGTGAGAAGCACGCACGCGCCTCTAGCGGCTGTCAATGAGACAGCCACTAGAGGCTCTAGAGGCTGGATTAACCCTATTATAAACATAGCAGTTGTTTATAAAAAAAAAGGGTTGACCCTAGCTGGACCAGGCACCCAGACCACTTCATTAAGCTGAAGTGGTCTGGGTGCCTATGGTGGACCTTTAACTAGGAGTTCCCATTGGCCTACTGTAATATCCTTAGTGATATTTTTGCAAGTGTGGGTTCTGTGTCTGGTATAAGACCTATTTTACATTAAGAACTGATTTTTGCATTGATCTGTTGTGTTTTTTGTATGTCTCTTGTTTTGTGTAATTTTGACATTGTGTAACATTTATTTGTCTAGATAATGAAAGCAGGGAGGGTATGTCAGGTTGCTCATAACCATGGGGGGGGGGGGGTAACCCCTATGATATAGGATAAATGAAAATAAGGAACCAAGGGGAGACTCAGAGGCTGAGACAGTCTAGCCCTCACGTGTCTGCCCTCTAGGAAGAGAAGAGCAACCCAGAAATTAAACAAAATAAGTTAAAACATTTTAATAGGTATATAAGTGTTAAAATCCACTGATAGCCGATCCAAAATATGTGCTAACTACCATAAAGACAGGGACCTAAGCATAAAAGTTGTTGAGAAGGAGGGAGGGAGGGAAAACAAAGGTCAAGATAAATAAATAAGTAAATAACCTGACTGCAAATAGCAGGTACCGGGTAAACAAGGTGAGGTAGGAGTGGAAAAAAGGAATAATATCTGGTCTCTAAGAGGTACCCTAATGTGTCTTCGAGGGAACCCCTTAAAAAAAATCTCCTAAACCAGTCTAATACTCCAACAGCCTCCCACGTGCCCACCCTGTAAGTCACAAATAAATAAAGTAAAACCCTAGTCCCACGTACCCTGGAGGGTTCACTTCATTTTTCCTTCCTGCTCCTTTTCCTCTCCTTCATTTGACAGTCTTTTTTTATCTTCTGACACTGTTTTCTATCCTTGGCCCCTTCTGCTCTTTTACCTTTCTGCTACTTTCTGCTTATTTTGCACCCTTCTGCTTCTTTCTCATTCTGATCCATTTCTGCTCCTTGCAGACCCTTTCTGCTCCCTTTTCTACTTTATCTTTGTGCTCCTTGCTGTCCCTTTCTGCTCCTTCTCCTACTTTACCTTTGTGCTCTTTCTGATTCTTTCTGCTCCTTTACCTTTGTGCTACTTCCTGCTCCTTGCAGGCCCTTCCTGCTCTTTGCAGGCCCTTCCTGCTCATTCTCCTATTTTACCTTTGTGCTCCTTCTGCCCCTTCCAGCTCATTTCTGACCCTTTCTGCTAATTCTACTTTACCTTTGTGCTGCTTTACCTTCCAGCTCCTTGCTGACCCTTCCTGTTCATTTCTCTTTGTTCCTTCTCCTACTTTACCTTTTGTGCTCCTTGCTGTCCCTTCCAGCTCCTTGCTGCCCCTTTCTGCTCCTTGATGTCCCTTCCTGCTCATTTCTGTTCCTTCTCCTTTTCTTACTTTACCTTCCTGCTCCTTGCTGACTCTTCATGTAGGCTGTCTCCCCCATCCCTCACTTCCATAGGCGTGCGCACGGGGTTGTCGGGTGTGCCTGGGCACACCCTAATCCCCGCGGCACGCCAATGGATTGAGACCGGCAGGGGAGATCTCTGGGTCTCCCCGGTCGGCTCATACAGAGCCGATGCTATCCGAGCGGCAGCTCCGGTCTAAGCCTCCATGGGCCGGTGGGGAGATCAAAGTTCTACCTCACCGGTCCACAGCAGCATGGAGGGAGGCAGCAGAGAACCCGGGCTAGAGTTCACTCTCCACTGAACCACCAGGGAAGGCAGCAGGACTGGGATATTAACTAATCTGCCCCCACCTCCACCCAAACATACAGCACACACACAGCACCTACACACAGCACACACAGCCCACAATCAGCACCCACACACATACATCACCCTTGCTCACACAGCACCCACACACACCCAGCACACTAACAGCATCCTCACAAACACACAAAACCCACACACAAACAGCACCCTCACACACAAACAGCACCCTGACAAACACACAACACACACAGCACACAAACAGCACACTAACAGGACCCGAACAAACACGCACACACAAACACACACAACACACACACAGCACACTACCAGTTCCCACACAAACAGCACCCTCACACACAGCACACTAACAGCACTCTCACAAACACACACAAAAACACCCTCACCCACATAGCACACTACCAGTATATATATATATATATATATATATATATATATACACACATACATATACATACACATACATATACACATGGCGTGTGTTTGTGCTTTAGGGTGCACACCCTAATGCAATAGGCTGTGCACGTCTATGCTCACTCCCCTAATCTATAGGCTGCTGCCCCCCCATCCCTCACTCACTCCCCTAATCTATAGGCTGCCCCCCCCAGCCTCACTCTCCTAATCTACAGGCTGCTGCCCCCCCAATCTACAGGCTGCTGCCCCCCAGCCTCACTCTCCTAATCTACAGGCTGCTGTCCCCCCCTGCCTCACCTCCTAATCTACAGGCTGCTGCCCCCAGCCTCACTCTCTAATCTACAAGCTGCCCCCCAGCCTCTCACTCTCATCAATAGGCTGCCCCCCGCCTCACTCTCTAATCTACAGGCTGCCTTTACGCCTCACTCTCCTAATCTACAGGCTGCTGCCCCCCCTCACTCTCCCTAATCTACAGGCTGCTGCCCCAGCCTCACTCTCACTAATCTACAGGCTGCCCCCCCCAGCCTCCTCCCTAATCATATTCTGCCCCCCAGCCTCACTCTCTAATCTACAGGCTGCCGCCCAATCTACAGGCCTGCTCCCCCCAAGTCCTATAGGCTGTCTCTAACCTCCCCATCCCTCACTCCCCTGATCTGTAGGCTGTCTCTGCCCCCCCATCCCTCACTCCCCTGATCTGTAGGCTGTCTCTGCCCCCCATCCCTCAGTCCCCTGATCTGTAGGCTGTCTCTGGCTGCCTGTGTTGTTCCCCTGCGGTTTCAATCAGCAGAGAGAAGCAGGGATAAGATGCAGCTTCCTATCCCTGTCTCTCTCCATACACAGCGCCACCTACTGGCCGGCGCCGGTATTGCAGTTCATTTTAAATCTCACACGAAAAATATCAGAACAAGCTGAAAAATCCGGGGGGGGGGGGGCAAGTGCCCCCTCTTGCCCCCCCCTGCGGACGCCCATGGGGCAGAGCCAGCAAAAGTCAAACATAGCCCTGGCCAATCAGCATCTCCTCATAGATATGAATTCAATCAGTGCATCTCTACGAGGAAAGTTCAGTGTCTGCATGCAGAGGGTGGAGACATTGAATGGCAGTGCTGCACACTAGGCAGTACTGCCCCCAGGAAGCTCCTCTAACAGCCATCTAAGCAGTGGCCAGTGGAGTTATTCCAAGGCTGTAATGTAAACACTGCACTTTCTCTAAAAAGACAGTGTTTACTGCAAAAAGCCTAAAGGGAACAAATAAAATAAACTGTATATGTTCTGGTGACTATAGTGTCTCTTTAACTTTCTCATGAACACATTCTCCCACAGACTTCTCTGTGACATTAGGGTTAGAGACAATGAAGGGATGGGAAGATGTTTGTTCTAAAGTGATGCCAGTTTTCCAGTTATATTCGGAGTACCAGCACCACAATTGGCCACCACAGTGATATCCATGCAGTTTTGTGGGGACCATTTACTGTCTGCTTTGTGTACTGATAGTACCTACCAATAGTGTTGCAAGGAGGGACAACCAGTGAACCGGTGTCAGGGTCATGGGTGCCTGAAGTACACTAATGCACATGGGTAGTGAAGGCTAGCCCGTCTGGCCCGATCACACAGAAGAGCTACTGTAGCTCAAATTCCTGAAAAACTTAATGAAGGCCATGGTAGAAAGGAGTCAGAACACAAAGTGCATCACAGTTTGCTGCATATAGGGCTCTATAGCCGCAGACTGGTCCGAGTGCCCAAGATGATTCCTGTCCACTGCTCAAAGGGCCTTAATGGGGATGTAAGCATCAGAACTGGACCATGAAGCAATGGAAGAAGGTTGCCTGGTCTGATGAATCACGTTTCCTTTTAGATCATGTGGATAGCCAGGTGCGTGTGCATTGCTTAGCTGGGGAAAAGATGGCATCAGGGTGCACTATGGAAAGAAGGCAGGCTGGCAGAGGTAGTGTTTTGCTCTGGGCAATATACTGCTGAGAAACCTAGGGTAATTTGGATGTTACTGTGACATGTACTACCTACCTAGAGATTGCTGCAGAACGTTCATGGCAATTGTGTTCCCTGATGGCAGTGGCCTCTTTCAGCAGGATATTGCACTCTGCAACACTGCAAAAATGTTTTAGGAATGGTTTGAGAAATATGACAAAGAGTCTCCAAATTCCCTAGATCTCAAACCAATTGAGCATCTGTGGGATGTGCTGGAGGAACAACATGGAGAACTCACATCTTGCAGAACTTAAAGGATCACTATAGGGTCAGGAACACAAACATGTATTCCTGACCCTATAGTGTTAAAACCACCATCTAGCCCCCTGGGCCCCTCATGCCTCCATAAATATAGTAAAAATCTTACTGTATTCAAGCCTGAAGCTGTAACTTTGCATGCTGTTAGACTCAGAAAAACAAGCAGTCTGCTGACATCATCAGAAGTGGCAGCCTGATCCAATCACAATGCTTCCCCGTAGGATTGGCTGAGACTGACAAGGAGGCAGATCAGGGGCAGAGCCAGCATAATGCAAACACAGCCCTGGCCAATCAGCATCTACTCATAGAGATGAATCGAATCAATGAATCTCTGTGAGGAAAGTTCAGTGTCTGCATGCAGAGGAAGGAGATACTGAATGTTTGGATGCATTTTAGGCAGCCATGAACCAGGAAGGAGCTCTAACAGCCATCTGAGGTGTGGCCAGTGAAGTTATCACTAGGCTGTAGTGTAAACACTGCATTTTCTCTGAAAAGACCGTGTTTACAGCAAAAAGCCTGAAGGTAATGATTCTACTCACCAGAACAAATTCAATAAGCTGTAGTTGTTCTGGTGACTATAGTGTCCATTTAAAGGATCTGCTGCTAATGCCTTGGTGCCAGATACCACAGGACAAGTTCAGAGGTCTCGTGGAGTCCATGCTTTGTCACAATATTAGGTGGTTTCAATGTTGTGGCTGATCAGTGTATATTAGTGATAATATTAACATTTTAAGTTCAGTTATCACTAATATACACTGATACAGGATAGGAAAGCATGCTTCTATTCTGTAGATCTTGCAGACTGAATGTTAAACGTCTGTTCATGTTTATACATAGTACATGAATGGCTGAATCATTTTTATATTTTTATAATTGCACTCAGGATCCAACTTGCTTGAAATGCAGAATAGCTGCTCATAAAAAGCTCCATCCTCTCACATGAAATATTAAGGACTTCTAGACCTGTTTCATATATAAATTGAATGGTATTGCTTAGATATATCTCCATATCATACCCTTTGCAGATGCACTTTCTGACACATAAAACTACAGTCATAAAGAACAATAATGAATCTCTCCAATTTTTCATGTGGTTTAAAGGGAGAATCGCCATAACAAGCTATGATTGTTACAGATATTGTTGCTTATGTTCCCTGTCCCTGTCTTTCTTTTGCATATTTTGTATCATACAACCACATTCTCAAATATACTGCAGGGGAAGCTATGCATTCCACATCTTCTCCAACCAGTGGTGGAAAAAACATAGAGAGGACCCTATTGGAAGACTTTTTTGACCTCTCCCCCTTTGCACAAGGGTGGCCAAAAGGTGGATCTGCACATGTCGTACAACTGCCATGATGCTTTGCCAGATTGAGGATCTACCATTTGTCCATCCTCGCAGGGTTGTATTTGTGAGTAGTGTTTGTGTGTTTGAATGTAAGCATGTTTGACTTTGATGTGTGTATGTAGAGGTGTTTGTATGTAGTGTTGACTTTTGAGTTCTTAGTGCAGCTGTGCATTTGTTTGAATTAAGGGGTGCTTTTGTATATAATATTGTCATATTAATACAAGAATGTACTTGTATGTAGTGTTTGAATTAGGCTGCAGGTGTGTTTTTGTATGTTCTGATTGCATTTGAATGCTGGTATTTATGTATATATACACATAGACTGCCACACACATAAATACTGGCACAGGTACAGATACACATTGACACATACACACACTTATACACACACAGCATATACACATATATGCACACATACACATATACACAGACAAACACATACCGTACACACACACTAACACACAGAAATACACACACTGACACATACACAACATAAAAGTCATCCTTTCCATATTCTAGCCTCCCTCCTGCTTCATACTTTGGGTGCAGGAGAATGGCTTCCTTGGAGTGCAGTGGGTTCTGGCTGTTGGCTGAACCTGGGAATCTGGTCCAGGCTCTCTTCTTCCTCTCTCCCCATCCTCGCTCTACCTCCTCTGCAGGAGTGCTCAAGTAGTGAGTGATCTGGGATTTTCCTCTGCTGATGTCAGTACTGATGTCAGCAAAGGGAATCCCTCTAAAGCAGGACTAAAGGCTGGATAAGTGGTAGGATTAGGATTATTGGTAGGATTAGGAGTAGGAATATGGGATGGATTAGGGGTAGCATTAGTGGTTGGATTAGGAGTTAGATTTGGGCAAGATTAGGTGTAGGTGTACATGTGGGTGTGGCATGTGTGGTCTATGAAAGTCCCCAAAATAAAACATTTGATAAAAACACAAAAAATTAGGTTCATGATAAAATGGTTAAATTAAAAGCGTCAAAAAGCTCTTAATTCAATAGCCTGAGGGATGTACTTTCTACAAATATATACTTTTGTGAAGTGATTTTGGATTCTGTGCCTACTATAAAAGTTGTAATCTCAGCATGCCAAATTTTGCAAAGTTTTAGCTTTAAATAATAATACACTGGGCCGGAGCTTAGACTGCAAACTGGCAAGACGTGCAACACATGCGCTTCTGCTGCTAACGCTGCTTACCCGGTGATAATCTAAGCTACACAGTCGGAGACCTCCACCCAAGGAGACTCACATGTTGGGGGCACCTTGCTCTGCCTGTAGACACCTTAATCGATGTCTGGAGGCTCAGAGAACTGCAGTGGCAGGCTGCGGCTTAACGGAGACGGAGTAGAGGAGAGACGGCCACTTTCTTCCCTCTGAATCCATCCACGCTAGACGAAACTCGCCTAACCCCCATCTCCCCTGCTGGACCGGTGGGGAATATCCCGGTACCCTCTGGAAAGCAGTCGGCTACAACAGCTCTGCTTCTCACACACACAGTGCAGCCATTGTATCACACAACAATGTCCCAGGATGGCGGACTCCACCAAAGGCACATGGTGCGAATACCACCAAGATGGCAATCAGCGACTCCACTGCCTACTACCTATGGTGTCTTGGTCTGATATTCCAGAACTTCTGGCGGAAGATTCAGGCACGCATATGAGACAACACGGCTCTAAAGTATGTACCGCGTAAAGGGAACCGGAGAAAGGAGCAGCCACGCAGGGTACAGTCTCCTCAAAGGGCAAGGCCTCCAACAAAGCTGCCATGACCTCATGTGTGTGCGGGGTGCTGTGTGTGTGGGAGGACGGGTGCTGTGTGGAGGGGAGGAGTGCTGTGTGTGTGGGGGAATGAGTGCTGTGTGTGGGGGGAGTTGCTGTGTGTAGGGGGAATGTGTGGTGTGGGGGAGGGGTGCTGTGTTGGGGAGTAGTGTTGTGTATGTGGGGGTAGGGGTGCTGTGTGTGTGGGGGGTAGGTGTGCTGTGTAGGGGAGAGGGGGTGGTACATAGGTTTCCCATCACTGATATAGGGTATCAAAAGAAACCATGTTTCTCCTTTAAAATATGATATGTAATATGCATGAAATATACTATGCGTGGTGCACTTAAAGGGACATGCACTACTCTGAGACACTGTTTCATTCAAAAGCTTCAGCTTTGAATGAGACAATTGTCTCATTCTACAGGCAGAAAAAAACAGGTGCATATGATTTATTTATTTATATTATTTTATTTACCTGCTCCCTCTGTTCAGCCTTTTCCATGCCCAACAAAGGCAGTACACTGGCCCACTGAGTGTTCTATCCAAGGGGATTGTAGAAAAGTATCAGTGACATTGCCCTTTTTCTAAACAGCAAGCATCTACCTCTACAGAGCAGTCCTCCTCTACAGAGCAGACAACGGTGGGATGGGAGGGGTCAATAAAGAAGAAATCCATTCTACATATACATATTTGCTGATGCTGCCATTATTTTAATCTCTTTGGGCAAGGGTATTTGTAATCAGTGATGCATTGCACAGTGTACATACTTTAGGCTCCTGATCTCACTGTTCTTACTCTGAGTTTGTTAATGTATTATGTTGCTTTTTTTAAACCTGTCAAGCTCACAGAGCTCAGGTGCAAAATGATCCATGCAAAATGATTCATACATGAATATAGTGAATTTTCATTGCATTGATTCCTGTACCCTCCCAGCCACGGATAGCTTACGTGATCATTGTGCCCCCCAAACACTAATAACTCCCCTGATGTCTGTACCCTCTTACCCAATGATAACTTCTTTGGACCCTGTATCCCCCAACCCACCTCCATAACCACGATATGGCCCTATGGTGGAACTGAATCACCATATTTATTTACTGAGATAGATGATTTTATGTAGTCTTGTATAATGTAAAATGTATTTTTATGTGTGCGCTGTTCTTTAATCTGTATATTTTAAAAATGTTGGTCTCTACAGCAGCACCATTGCTGAGATATGCATGTGTTCCCCATTTTCCTTTTTATCTTTACTCTGTAAGTTTGGAGTCCAAATCAGATTACTTTTGGGTGGTGCACCAAGCCCTCCAGCTTCAGATATCCCTTTGGAGGTGACCAGAGGAAAGTATACATTTGAAGAGGTTTTAAATAGCAATGACTCTCTAATTATAATTTTCATTTGGTACAGGGGAGATATATGAAATGAATATACATCAAAGCATTATCACTTTAATTATTTAATTTTGACAATGCATTTTATTACTGTGTTTATCACATTATTTTTGCATTATATTTATTAACATGCTCTTTCAATAGACTAATTTAGCACATTTAGCACTATTTAATTTGTCTCCCACATTGGAATCAGTGTAGGACCCACCGATATTGGGGTACTGTGCAGTAGTGGTGGATATAACACAATATGGCTATATGGTGGAACTGAATCTCCATATTTGTTTGCTGAAATAGGTGATTTTAAGTAGTCGTAGCCTTATAAAATGTAAACATTTATTTTTGTGTGTGCTCTGCTCCTTAATCTGTGTTTTCCGTACCCACTAACAGCTTACCTGATCTCAGTGCTGCCTACCCACTGACAGCTCCCCTGATCCCTGTGTCATTCTACCCATTGATAGCTCATCACATGCTGCAGGCAGAAAATCAGATGTGTGTAGACGTATGTGTATATAGTTAATTTGGGTAGATTTCTGTTATACATGTTAGTGGCAGCACCTGAAGCTTGTTGTGCTGCAGTATGTGGCAATAAAATGCTGCAGGCAGGAACTCATTAATCTTGCAGATCATTTTATCAGTGAGCACTGTGTGTGTATAAGTATGTGTAAATGTTGTGGCATACATTGATACACATTGGGAGTGAAGGCTATGATGATCCCTTGTGGCAGTGGCCTTTTTCAGCAGGATTCAGCACACTGCCACACTGGAAAAAATTGTTCAGGAATGGTTTGAGGAACACAAGTTCAAGGTGTTGCCTTGGTCTCCAAATTCCCCAAATCTCAATCCAATTGAGCATCTGTGGGATGTGCTGGAATAACAAATCCGATACTTGGAGGCCCTACCTCGCAAGGATTTAAATGATCTACTGCTAATACCTTGGTGCCAAATACCATAGGGCATGTTCAGAGGTCTTGTGGAATCCATGCCTCAATGCACCATGTTGGCAGCAGAAGGGGGACTCTCACAATATTTTTCAGGTGTTTTTAACATTGCGGCTGATCAGTGTATGCATCAGCATTTTAAATTCTCCTTACATTTGGAAACTTTTACTTTACATTTGAAATGTTCTTGTGAATTCCTGACAAATCATATTATGAAGGTTCACACGGTAAACAGTCCTTATTAACTAAAAACAATTTGCGGCTTTTGCTGAGGAATTTTTCCTATATCAACTCTTTTAGTGAATAAATCCCTTACTGAATAATGGTGAATGTGTTTGTGATTTTAGAAGACTCAGAATGCTCTTCAATAAAAGTGTAAACTTTCAGAAAATCTAAGAGAATTTCACATTTTAGGCCAAAATAGTCTAGTGGAAATATTCTCTCAGCTCAAACAAATACAAGCTAAAGCAAATGAAAGATATATATAAACCACTTTAGGCAACACAAATGTAGTCACTAGTCCGTAATAGGTAGCATGGCCTATATGCAAGACTAACAATACAAATATAAGCAATTTGTACTAGTAAAGGTATTGTAAAGCCCACACACGCTACTTAGAGCTCTGAGTATCTTTCTGTATTTTGAATGTTCTTCCATTCAACCTCTATTTGAATATTTATTCATGTGGTGTTATAGTATGGTCTACTATGATTTATTATTATATATCTGTGTATAATCATACATAGGACTATAATCATCAATGAATTGTACTGAAATTAAGCTGTGACTTGAGATGGATATTTAAAAAAAAACCAAAGGAAACACCACACCAGAAATTAACAAGAAAAATCACTGTTTAGTAGGTATACCCAAGAGAATACGGGGCCTTGAATCCAAGATGGCCAGACATGTTTCCTTGTAGTTCTCATTGGCTTGAGTTAGAAACTTACAATTATTGCTGATATTACTGCACACAGAAGTGCTATGCTATAAGCAAACAAACTACATACTAAACACACCCTACTGAGCCCAGTTCCAGGTGCCCTGCTGGATACTGCAGAAGTTCGACTTTGAGGCCTACTGAGTTTTATGTGTGGGCGGTTGGGAGAAGCTGCCAATCTCCTGATGCTGTGTGCCTACCTTGCAGCTAAGGATCTGCAGCCTCATTACCCCTCCCACCTTGATAGGTGGGGACATCCCAGTCCCCACTGGGCAACATCTACACCTTGCCAGAAGTTTGGTCTATCCGGAACACCATGGCGAGATGTTTCAGATTGTATTTATAAAAGTGCAGATTTCTCATGGAAATTGGATACTTCCTGCACATACATAACTTCAGCAAGCTTTAAAATATCTTCCTGAAAGCCGCTAGAGGCGCTTCTGCGACGCTGGATGCGAAAATCGCATTCAGCCTGCAGAACGTCCATAGGAAAGCATTGAGAAATGCTTTCCTATGGACTGTTTGAATGTGCGCGCGGCTCTTGCCGTGCATGCGCATTCCGCTCCATTCGGGGGTCGACGTCGGAGTGAGAGGAGAGGTCACCAACGCTGAGGGAGCCCAGCGCTGGATAAAGGTAAGTGGCTGAAGGGGTTTTAACCTGTTCAGCGCCAAGGGAGGGGGGCCCTGAGGGTGGGGGGACCTAAGGGTTGTATAGAGTCAGGAAAACGAGTTTGTTTTCCTGACACTATAGTGATCCTTCAAAATTTGCCATTCTGTATAAAATTCGCTAGAATTAAGACTTTAGAGCATAAGTCCAATAGACTTGTATATAACTGCTGCTCTCCAGCCTTTTTTTTTTTTTGGCTGTTACCCAAAAACTTGAAAATTCACTCTCCAGCAATTCACTTAATATTAAATAACCCCGTCTGACTGTTCAGATTAGAGTTCCATCCATGTATGTGTTACACAGTTACCCTTTTTATGCCTTTCACTGACACAAATATCTCTTCTTTCTCTCTCTCTGCGCCAGTATGAACAAGGATACTTTTTTATTTTTGTTGTGAGCACAGGCAATTGAAAAGTAATGTGTAGATTTGTGACTAGGATGAAAGATTATTTTCAGCACCATGGACAGATCCTGTGAGAGAACACAGCACAACAAATGCAGTCTGAAGCTATATTGACTGCTTTGTCTGTGATCCCCCACCTTCAGGTCATTGCACATTACTAAATGTATTAACCCATTATTAGCAAGAGAAGCATGTTTAGTTCAGTGCCTGCCACAGATACATCCTAACAACACCTTCCAGTCTTTAAAAAAAAAGAAAAACATGTGCGTAGTTTTGATTAATCCATTATTTCAATTAGTGGTTAATATGAATTAGAGTTCCTCTTTATTCTGAATTATACTCATCTTGAAATAGTCCAGATCATAGTAGAGGCCCTGATGTTCCTGTAAGGCTATTGGGGTGCTTAATAATATCCTACACTCTGGTAAATGTTTCCACTCAAAGGACCACTCCAATGAAAAATCATCAAAATGAACAAATACAAAAGTGGATATAGAAAATACCTCCATACACAAGAGGGCCAATTAAAGGACCACTATAGTGCCAGGAAAACATACTCGTTTTCCTGGCACTATAGTGCCCTGAGGGTGCCCCCACCCTCAGTGTCCCCCTCCCGCCCGGCTCTGGAAGGGGGAAAGGGGTTAAAACTTACCTTTTTCCAGCGCTGGGCGGGGAGCTCTCCTCCTCCGATCCTCCTCTTCTCCTCCCATGCTGCTGAATGCGCACGCGCGGCAAGAGCTGCGCATGCATTCAGCCGGTCACATAGGAAAGCATTATCAATGCTTTCCTATGGACGCTTGCGTGCTCTCACTGTGATTTTCACAGTGAGAAGAACGCAAGCGCCTCTAGCGGCTGTCAATGAGACAGCCACTAGAGGAATTGGGGGAAGGCTTAACCCATTGATAAACATAGCAGTTTCTCTGAAACTGCTATGTTTATAAAAGAATGGGTTAAGCCTAGCTGGACCTGGCACCCAGACCACTTCATTAAGCTGAAGTGGTCTGGGTGCCTAGAGTGGTCCTTTAAGGAATACCTAAATATTACCTACTAAACTTTTAACACAACTATAGAATTCTCCTCCGCAGGAAAATGACTACACATCTTGCTGCACCTTCTCAGTATCTCCTGCCCTTTCTTTCTCTGACTTTTTTCCTATCATTCTGCTTCTGTGCCGTCTCCTGGGCACAGATATTCTGCTCTTGCTAGCTACTCTATACAGAATTTTGTTTCAAATTTTACAATAAGTGCACTTTGGAACTGTAGGCAGAACCATTCAGGAGTAATTCTGAAGACATCATGCTTTTAGGTTTTTAGATTTAGATAAAATGATTGATTAGATTCTTTAAAATGCAGGTGCATTTAGGAGATGTTTCTGTTTGGGTTGGTTTTGATTTATTTCGAGTTTATTTTGTTTAATTTGTTGATAACCGTAAATTTGCACCCAAATTTACACTTTTGAATATGGAAGAATTTCAAAGAGGAGACTATGGCAAATGGCCCTCTAACTTTCTCGACCTCTTCAGTAGTGGTGGGAAGAATCACCAGTGCCTGGATTATTTTTAGTTACAAAGCCCTCCCAATACCTATTAGAGCAGAGGTGCCCAAAAGGGCAGATGTTTTAAAACTACAGCTTCTATAATGATTTGTCATTCTAAAGGCATTACAAAGACATGCAAAGCATCATGTAATTCTACAACATCTGGGGGCTACCTTTTGGGCACCTGGTATTTTTAACTGTTGTTACCCAAAGCAATAACTGATTTACTTATCAGTGACTAGGAGGCCTAGTCCTGATTTTCTGAGCCTCTAATAAATCATGGAGCATTTTTTCAAAAATTCCCCTTACATTTTGTGTGTTGGGCGATTATTCTCTTTTACTGGATGGGTTGATTTGACATATGGAGTGCAGGTCACTAGTGATGTCCCGAACGGTTCGCCAAATGGCGAACATATGCGCTGTTCGGTCCGCCCTTATGTCATCATTGAGTAAACTTTGACCCTGTACCTCACAGTCAGCAGACACATTCCAGCCAATCAGCCAGCAGACCCTTCCTCCCAGACCCTCCCACCTCCTGGACAGCATCCATTTTACATTCATTGTGAAGCTGCATTCTTAGTGAGCTGTCCAGGAGGTGGGAGGGACTGGGAGGCTGGAATGTGCTGCTGACTGTGAGGTACAGGGTCAAAGTTTACTCAATGATGACATAGGGGGCGGACCGAACAGCGCATATGTTCGCCATCCGTGGCGAACCGTTCGGGACATCACTACAGGTCACCTGTCTGGCAATGCATGATTGGTTGGATGGGAACTAGTTATAGTATTCAGGGAAGAAAATGCTTTTTTCACATTCCAGAAACTGCAACACCATAAACTAAACATGTCATGGTGTTGACTGAGTATGTAATAACTTCAAGTCAATGCATAATGTTTAAACCTGAATTGATATGATAATGTGGAAAATATTAACTGAGGGAGACAACATAAAATTAAGTGTCAATTCATTCACAAATGGTTTGACCAATTAACAGTGAACAGCTCCCTGGAAAGCCTGAAGTGCATGGCGCTCTGTAGCAGTGATGGTGCATAGTGGGTCTTTAAAAACAGGACACTATGGTCACCATAACAACTTCATCTAAATGAAGTTGTTATGGTTCCAGGAGGTCCTATTTTAGATGAAGTTGTTATGGTGGAGTGTTCCTTTAAGTTTGCTAGTGAATTCGATTTTGGCATAAAACAGAGGGGTTCCAAAAAATAACTGGAAGCTTCGTTTAGTAAACATACCTGTGCTACCATATAAGCAGCTACATTGGGTCCTATTAATCTCCTATGAGGAACATGACCTTTTATACCTTGAAATACTCTATGCTTCAGTGACAATGATGTCCTCTCTCTGTCTTTTTCCAAACATGCATGAGAACAAATCTGAGTTTATTTCTAATTAAATATCTCCCCAACAGTCTTCCCTTAGGACCCCCAGCTTGCCGGAGCTGCCCTGAACAGCTAAGCTGTACGTTTCTCCTGCACACACAGTTCATGGTTTCTTGGTTCAGCATCATGTACCCTTGCAGCCCCCTTGGGAATGCCTATGATGATTTCATCATGCTGATGGGGTTATATTCCTCCTCCTCCTCCCCCCCTCTTTAGGAGCACTCTGTGTACAGCTCCAGGCTGGAGAGTCCCTCATCACTGAGATCACCAGTTCCTGTCACGTTGCTCTGTTTACGCCTCCTCCTGCCATCCTCCTTGGCTTGATGCCTTCATCCATAGAGGAGGCCTGCAGCACTTTGTGAGGCAGGACACCCAGCCCCTTAGCACTCTGACACCAAGCACTGAGGGAAGGCTGGAGTGTTATTATTGGATGCGTGAGATCACTGCTGCTGGTGTGGGTTTGTTTACAGCTTCACTTCACAGAGCTGAGAACTTGCCCTGCACCAGACCAACCCCCACTCCCTCCCCTGTGCCCATCACCCCATGCCCTGCCAGCTCTGAGAGAGTCCCTAATGAGGTGAATCTGCAGCCCACTCTGCCCGCATTCCTCCTTCTCTGCAGGTAAGATGGCTGTGCTCTGTGCATGTAAACAATTCATTTCCAGGCTGTTAGGATTGCATGGAAAGTGCTGAGGAAACGTGTCCTGCCTGTTTCTCTGTCCTATCAGCCTAATTAGTGGGGTGACAGCAGGAGCATCTCCCCCCAGGTAGCTCTGTATTAGAGCTACAGGGCTCAGCTGGGGACCGGGAAATAAACAGGGGATGTGATGCATTGAAGGAATCTGAGTTCTGCATTCCTGGCTGTGTGCTTGGCTTGTTTTGTCTGTATTGTACTTTGTCTGTATGTGTCCCTGTTGTCTGTGCTAAGGTTTAGTTATTTGGTATTATTATTATGGATACAATTTTTCTTAGACGTTCCATCTGAGAAACCACGTGACATTCTGATGTTTTGGGGTTGTTTGTTTTATACCTTTTTTTAAATGACAGACCATGTGATGTACCCATACACGCCATGGAGGCAAACATAGAATGCCAACCTCTGGCACTGCATCTGCGTGCTTTAGCTCTTAACTAAAAGCTGTCTGAGCTTGATAGGAGTTATAGCTCATTGTCACTAAAATCAACATTAAGGCAAGAGAGGGGCTTTTAATGTTGATTTAATGTAGGCTTGTAATGATGATTGGTGTTATTGCATTAGCCATGAGTATATTGTTTCTTTAAAAAAAAATTTATGCATTTCATTTTTTCACCCCCTGATTTTGGGTTCTGAGTCACATTAACCTTGGGAATAGGATGGAATCAGCTGTGTAATGCTTTCTGGAAATAGAAACCACTTCAAATAATGTGTGTCCTCTATGTTAAATTATCGTGACCAATCTGATTTGTTTTTTCACTGTGAAGGTTAAAATACTTTTATAAAGCACAATTTCTATTTTGAAGCAGATATGCAATTAGACTCAACCATTAGTATTATAGTCTAACTCTAGCAATTAGATAACCTTGGATCTTGAGATCATACTAACATTAGGGCATATCATTTAATGGTCTGTTTTTCCTGGTGAAACTCTAGCTCACCTTCACCAGAACACAAATTTAGCTAAAGGACATTTCTTAAATAACAGCTGCTTAATGAATGAAGCATGGTTAATGTTCTGCAAACTCAATTTAAGAGCAGAAAAATATATTATATTTTTTTTTGTCTAAGATTTTCCCTGTTAACGGACTGCATCACCGAGTACAACTGTATATAGTGTGCAGCAGCTGTGATCTCATTATAAACAGTTCCAATTTGTCATTTGCACAGGGTTGTCAAACTAAGTGACGCAGCTTAGAATTAGACCTTTAAAGATAGCTAATTATGACACAATCTATGGATTTCTGTCCAATTTTATTTTTTAAAAATTGGATGAAGGAACATTTTTTTTTTCTCATCTTATTAGATGAAGCGGCATGAAATTTATTTCATTAGTTACTGTGCGAATGTAAAAATCTTTGTGTGATTGTGAAAGTTAACGACTGATTCAAGTCTAAAATGCGATAATAGCAACTGACTTGGAAAAGTAAAATGGCAGCTCCCATAGACATCATATTTATCCATCATAACATTGCTCAAACAATGCAGAAAACATCTGGAGACATAAAACAGATATAAATAGGGGGAAGGCCAAGCATTTTTAATGGAAACTCACTAAATAATTCTGAGCATTTTATTTTTAGACAGTATTATTGGTACATTTTGCAGCTAACAAATTTGAAATTCAGAATAAGAAAACCAAGCAGTGTGGAATCATTTTATTTATATCTTTGTATTGCAATGTTACATTTAGCACGTGTTGGATTTTGAGACCTCACTAAGATAAATTAGTGTCTCATTCAAATAAGCGTATTTAAAAAAAAAAAAATATATATATATATATATATATATATATATATATATAAAATACCACTGTTTGTCCACTTAATAGTGAGCTGAGTTGACCTGTGAGTCCACTTTACATTTTCAGTCCAAAATATTAGTTTGAAAAAATCTCCAATTCTAATCTCAATCTTGCTGTTTGGTAATCAACCCCAAGAGTTACGTCGAACATTTTTACCACTACAGCCCACTGTGATTGCAATGATGGAAAAAGTACCTTGGCGCCATTCACAGGAAAAGGAGCAAACTGTTTTTCAACTATTTGCCTCTTAACGTGGTCCCACCTAGCCTCCATTAATTGTAGCTAAACAGCATCTGGCTTCTGCAGAAGCTATATGCCGATCACCCCAGCCATTCATCGACTGAGTGTGTCAGCTAGGTGCTCTCCGCCAATGAATAAGTGTCTGTGCAATTAGCCTGGACGTCTGATCCTCCAGAGGTGAAGTTACATCCCTGGAAACAACATTAAAGGGTTACTCCAACCTTTTTGAGGGGAGACCTTTCCTGTGTAACATGCCATATCTGGCACTATGGAGAATGTCCTGTCCCCACCTCAATTTGCAGTATAAACTACAAAATAATAACTTTACTCATCTTAAAACCAGCACCAAACAAAACAGGGGTCTGCAGATTCAGGAAGTGACCAGTGCTCTTGTCAAACCAAAAGTCGTCAAACCATTAGCAAACTTTTTGACTTCTTACTTTGAGGAGGCGTCAGGACACTCCTGGCAATGTAACCAATGTAGCACAATGCAGTTTTTATGGTGTTTGGAGTGATCTTTTCCCTGTTTCTTCATGACATTTCCCCCACTTTAGAGGTAGGTCCATAAAAAGTGGTTAGTTGAGACAGAACTCTGATCTCAACCACATTAAAAGCCTGTGAGATGATTTTGAAAACAAAGTGCTAGACAGCTGTATTTGCACAACACCAGTGCCTGACCTCCCTAATGCTCTTGTAGCTAAATGAAAAAGAATCTCAGCAACAATATGCCAGCATTAAGGGGAAATTCTTCCCAGAAGAGTGCAAACTGCAAATTATTTGGCATTAGTGTTTGACAGGCAGACGTTTACATACATACGGCCATGTAGAGTATTCTGCTTACATTTGGTCTTCAAGTTACATTTTAATTATCTTTAACGTTTTTATTATAATACTTGTTAAAGACGTGTATATGTGTATTTTCTCATGTTGGGAGTCAGAGACAGATATCAACTGAATATTATTTTTATCATTTAATGTCATTTTATATACTAGTTTCTAGTCCACTTTCAGATTAAAATATGGCCAGCATTTGCAAACTAAGATTTTATTATTGTAGATAAAAGGTATAGTAATGTAGCTGAGATCAACCTGTCACATTCTCTTGTCTTTTTCTGGCTGAATGAGCTGAAGCTATAAATTGATTTTCTTTTCAACTGTAGTATCTTTGCGTGGCTTCCTGAAACAACCATTTTGTGCTACATACTAATGACTTTCTACTATATCTTGCAAAAATGTTCACCCCCCATCACCATGTTTTCACATTTTGTGATATTGTGACATTGTATTCAAGTGGGATTTGTGAGGTGTAAAATATTTTTTATTGTCAATTACTTTTTTATTTTTGTTTGTCAAAACAATATTTTTTATTGTCAACTTGAAAAAATGTGTTTACCATCTGCATACATATGTACCCACCCGCTTTGAAATAAGCTTTGGTGCATCTATGTCAGATAATTAGTTTAATGATTTCCATCTCTGTTTAATTAAAGTGTCACATGATCTAAAAATAAGTACACCTGCTTCTTGAAGGCCCCATCATCATGAGCAACAAGAGATGGTGTCAAAACAAGCCTGGCATAAGGTTTAAAAGCACCACCAAGCAGGATTGGGCTACAGAAAATCCCACACTTTGAACATACCCTAGAACAGGTATAGGCAACCTTGGCACTCCAGATGTTGTGGTCTACCCCTGATACTTTGTCAACATTATGGATATAAAAACATGTAATCCACAACATCTGTAGTGTCTACCCTTGCCCTAGAACACTGGTAAACCCAAAAATAAAAGAATTAGGCATATAGAATATGAGAATGCCGTCCACTGGAACTCAGTGAGTCTCTAAGGAGGACATTAGTCAGAGAAGCCAACAAGATTCCATTGTTAACTCTATAGCAACCTGGGGAAAAATCACAGCTGAGATAGGAGAAACTGTCCACAAGACAGCTTTAAACCAAATGAATCACAATGCTGGGCTTCATGGACATATGGTGGGCAGAAGAACATTGCTGAAAACAAAACATAAAACATATCAAATGCCATTTGGAGTTTGGCAAAAGACATATGAGAGCCAAATGGAAAAGGTTTACATGTCTAATAAAGCAAACCTAAACTATTTGGCCTTAGCACAAAACGCAACACTGCTCATCATACTATGAACAGCGGTTCCACTATAAAACATGATAGTCGGGCCCGGACTGGCCATCGGGCATACTGGGCAAATGCCCGTAGGGCCGCAATGGCCATGGCTTAGGCCGGCAAGAGAGATCACAGGATCTCCCCCGTTGGCCCATGCAGAGCCGGCACTATCTGTGCGCTGGCCCTGCTATGTGCCTTCATGGGCCGGTGGGGAGATCATCTCCCTCACCGGCCCACAGGCACTGACATGTGGCTGCTGGCTGGGTAGGGAGGGAGAGAGGACGCATTGTAGCTCTTACCTGCAGCTCCACCGGTTTCCTCTCGCGAGGTCGGAGCGTTGCCATGGTTACCATGGAAACGCTCTGATTTTGCAAGAGTGAACTCTGGCCTCGGAGGCTAAAGTTCACTCACCACTAGGACCACCAGGGACTGCAGCACGGCCCTCCTCTCCCAGGCAAAGGGTAAGAAGGGAGGAGGGTATATAAAGTTTTGGGGGTTTTTTTATTTTTATTCTATGTTTCTGTAGCTCAGAAAATAAGCAGTGATTTTAATATATATGTGTTTTATATTTTCAATTTTTATGTGATGTGATTACTTTCTTCTTTATCTGTTTATTCACTGCAGAATGGTTCAGAACCAATCCACTCTAGTTCATAGTTTTTGATGTTATGTATTTTATTTCTGTTTTGTTTTTGTTTGTTTTTGGTCGTTTTGTTTGGGAGTTGTAAGTAGCGAAATTGTTTTAGAATGATTTGAACTCTTATATGTGGTCTGATAGGCACAGCTCCCTACGTCTACTAACAGAAGGAAGGGGTTGCAGGTACAGGGACATTTTACATCTCCAGTACGTTCTCAAGCTATTCTAAAATTGCTTGATTAATTAAATTGGGAGCGTGCCAGGGCACTCCTGGTACCATAACCACTACATGAGGTTGAAGTAGTTATGGTGCTTGAAATGTGTGTATTCTTGTATTAGTTTTTGTCATGTAACATCTATCGTTTGTTTTGCTCATGCGCAATGTTAGGTTTTAATATTTTTAAGGTATGTGTTCATTTGTTAAAATGATTGTCTTTCGTTTATCAAGTTCGCTATCCTTTTGAATGTTGAATTTATTATGATAAAAATGTTTCTATTATTGTATCAATAAATCAGACCTGGAGTGATTGCAATTGCTTAAACTTGACCAACATAAATCTGTATTGGACCTTTTTTCACTAAATGATAATGTGAGTGTGAATGAGGCAAACATTTGATGATTGATGTTGCAACTCAAACAAACATGTACACGCTATATATGCATGCAAATAGGTTTATTCCCTAAAATATAAATTGAAAGGAACTCACAGCAAACTTCAAATTGTATGCCAAAACTAAAACATAGTTGACTTTTTCCAATAGTTTTATTTATTTTCCAATTCAGCTATTTTCTCATGTCACTTATCTTTACACATGAGTAGCACACACCATTATATATGCCTAGAAAACACATGGACTACATACATGCATTGACCCATGTATATGGTTGTAGAGGCTGTGTTCCATGTACAAATGTCTAATTCATTGTCAAATCCATTTTCGCTCTTATTTTTTACTGCTGTTAGACAAAACAATACCTTTACACACTCAACACAAATATACACTGACACGTCATACAGACATACAGAGCTGCCCTCATAGATGATTGCATACATTGATAAACATGCGTACAATATCTCACATTCATTCATTCATGCATAAACAGATCTGTGTATATGTGTACATGTACAGGAAAGCTAAGCTAAGAATGTAAGCTTCATACATACATCCATGTATACATTTTGTACAATGCATAGCTGATTTGAAAAATCTCTGATTCTCATTCTATGCAATTTTGTATGTAGTGTAGGTTTTTCATTTGCATATTTAAATAGAAAAAATACTGTTGGATAAAATGATTTGGGACTTTGTGCGCCTGGCTGTTTACATTGTTTGTAGCATAGTTGCAGCCATTCGGTTTTCATGTAGCTGCAAATCACTGCTTCACATTATCCATTGTGATTTTGCATGCCTAGATCTTTAAGTTGGTGTGCTCTCTCTGAGGCTGGCTGTTGGCTACTAAGTGCTGGCTTGTGGGCACAGTGTGATGTGTAGTTGTTTACTTATCACACTGTAGCAAACATGGCATCTTAGAGAAATGAAAATATAAAAGGGGTTCTCCATTCTTGACTTTGTATAATCTTAAAGGGACTCTACAGGCACCCTGACCATTTCATCTCAATGAAGATGTCTTGATGCCATGTCCTTCTAGTTTTAACACTGCAAGTAAAACCATTGTCGTTCTGCAGGAACTGCGATCTTTACATCGCAGGGTTTAAATGCCTCTAGTGGATGTCACTTATCCTTTGAACACCAGCATAGATAAGTTAAAACAATAGTATTAGGAATACATATTTGTATTCACACAGACACACACAACTACACACTACCATACACACACAGCTACACACATTCCTGACACTTTGATATATTCTGGGAAGGATGGTCGCATGCTGCATTAAAGTTTTAATGGGGTTGTAAATGGCCCCTTGGCCTCTACTTTGAGACACATTCAATACTAACAATGTGTACAAATGGGGCGTGGGCTGTTGCATACATACCGCGGTCGCATGGATCAGTTTCACACTGGGGTACATGGATTGTGTGTACGTCACTGGGCGTGGGGGTTCTTTTTGAATTGTATTGCAATACAGAAACAAAACTTAGGGAAATGACTCCAACTTATATTCAACTTTGCTCTTGTGTTGGTCCTCAACTGGCACAGAAACAATTTTCATGTTAACTAATCCATTTAGTGTACCATATAAACATATTCATCACTATTACTGGCTCAACCCACATAAGACTCTTTAAGCCCCAGTATTGTAGCATTGCTGACCACTGGTTTTTAAACACCCACAGGAGCCATTCCACGTTGTAATGGAAACTCAGTCTCTGGAGCGGCAAATCCAAAGTGTGCAACGTAACATCGACTTCCTAAAAAAGGAACAGCTGGAATTATTACGTGATCTTCACCAGGAAATCCTGCGACTGCAGAAACGTTCCACGGGTGAGTAACTTATAAATACACATGCATTTCAAAATCTGAGATTTTATTCTATCTATAACCCTTTTTTATTCCAGAGCAGTAAATAATGACATGCTGTTGCTTGCTTCTCAAAAGAGTTAACACTTCAGTGTCTAGAGAAGACATTTTATTACCAGCTACGAACCTGATGAGGCAAGATGAAACCTACTAAGTTTACATGTATGGAATATATACTAAAAACAGATTAATTCACTATGAACTGTCAGGAAATCACCTGGGAAATGCAACTGGAAGACCAAAATAGACAAATTGGAAAAATTCTCCCAAATCAGTCAAATTTCTTATTCAGCTCTATTGGATTTCTAATTTTTAAATGCCTGGTAAATTCCTGGCAATTCATTGTTTAGTAACTAACCCTAAAAAGAACCTTTATCCACTAAATGCTCCCAACATTGGAAGGTATGAGATCGGGGACATTACTAGTGATGCAACGTGCATTACAGGCAAAACCCATAAATTGGGATAGCGGGACAGGACCCTGAAATTGGCACGGTCTCTCCAGAATATGGCTGTTGGGTGGTTTTAATTGTGGTGAGTTGACTTGTAAAGTATGTAGGATTATTTAGATGACATGAAAAAAGGCCTGAGTTGGAGAATTTTTTAATTCAACTATTTTGGTCAAAGCTTTTGAATTTGAATATTAACTCACCAGAATTCCATTTATTATCAAATAACCTGCTTAGAATTTCTGGGTTATATATATATTTATATATTAATATATATATATATATATTTGTGGTCGGGGACAGTAAGCTGAGTTATAGTAGTAGTGGCATAAGATGGTTGGGGTGTGCGGTAACCGACATTCGGGTAGGCCTGTAAAAAGAGGGCCAACCAAATTGAATATTTTGATAAAGGGAGCGGTGGGTGGGCTGAACCAGGCAGCAACAGCACAGAGGAAGGGGAAACCTGTATATTTATAGGCAAACTAACCCCTCCCACTATTCCAGGCTTCGCCCACATTTGTGGTCGGGGACAAAAAGCCTTCTTTTAATCCACATGTCAATAACTCAAAGTAATCCTACAAAATGTGTGGGTTTAGATGATGTCACAAATATTTTGTTCCGGGGATTTAATTTTCTGCGAGAAAATGTGTTCTTAAGTTATTAAGCTTATTTATAATTTCATAATTTTAAAAATGACCTGTATAGAAAACTGAGTATTTTCCTCAACTAAATTTCTCCATTAACAAGAAATATAATCTCCTACCATGTCCCCAGCTTCAGCAAATCTAATTAACGAAGTCTAATGACTTCAAACTAATTTACAATCTAGCGTGTACTTAATGTACCAAACAGATTTCATTCCAATTTACATATAAGAGGATAAAACAACAATAGCCTGATTCTGTACAGATTCTCCTATTATGATGGGATTTTTCCTCTGGCAGAGTCGCCTTTAACATAGCTTATGTCATCATGCTGCTTGTAAATTAGGTCACTCATTTCGTTTTCCTCTCATGTTTTTTTTTTTTAAACTTCAAAAGCCAATATAATCCGGCATCACTATCTGCTGTTAACCTTTATGTAATATGCAACGCTTAAAATCTGGCCTGTACATTGGAAAATTTGCTAAGAGTGGGTAAAAAGAGCGTGTGTCATTATGGGATAAGTTAGTGAAATATAAAGCGAAAGATGTGGTGCATTATTGCAATTTATTTAAATCTATACAAACTATATTCTTTTGCGTGTGATATTGTTTCAGTTCTCTTGGGGGTTATTTGCTAAACTTTAAAATTCGTTTGAATTTGAATCTGAAATTTGAGGCTAAAATATTCATGGCATAATTATAGCTGAGTTTTAATTGTTTTCCAGATATTTTTGCTACAATTCAGTAATTAAACCCCTAACTGCAACAGTACTTCCTGGTTCTTTCATGCAGGAACGTTGCTAGGTTCCAAAAACACCTGGTGCTTCAACCCAAGGCAAAACGTAATTACCCCTACAGTAACAGAGAGGTGGAGATATGTCATGACATCTCACTGAAACACTGATCATTCTTTTTATAATAGCAGATCTTTGTAAAGCATTAAATAATAAGAACACTAATCTCTTCCTGCAACCTCCATCAACTGCAACGTCTATGCCATTAGGCTTGGATCAAGCAGATAACCTACAGCTCTCTTGGAGCCTGCAGTGAGGCAGGGAGTGGTGTTTGATGTGCCCCAGGTAAGAAGTCAAAATTTTCTAAAACATTTTAGAAATTTGGCAAGGCACTCTTGGCCCTATAGCCACTAAAGCACTCTGTAGTGCTTATAGTGCTAGGAGAGTCCAATGAAAGTACAGGGATTAAAACAACACCAGAAGGGGGTTTTGGAGCACAGAACTTTGCTGCACAACCCTTCTATTAGTTAAGTAGAGTGGAAGGTTACCTAACTCTGACAAGTGTTCTTGTCTCCGACTGTGCTTTCATTGAGACCCTGGAGAACATCTTCAGAAAGCTGTTCATTGGTAGAGAGGAAGAGATATAACATAGATTATCAGGTATAGTTTATGGCATATCTTCCCTCGTTTAGTGTAGTGTTTATTATAAGTTTATTATAAGTTTTCCCTAAACGATTCAGGGTTCTAGGAGGGATATGTGCCTTTCTTACCCCTATCTGGGCTGAAAGGAGATTCCCAACTGGACTTGGACTCTATTTTTTACAGGTGTTTTTAGAACCTAGCAATGCTGCCCATCAGTGCAGGACCTAACTCAATGACTGAAAGCAATATGCTGACACCCTTAGCCAATGAGTTGGCTCTCAACTGCGGACTACTTACATTGAGGGCACCAGGGCACTCCTGGCATCATAACCACTACTGCACACAAAAATATACCAAAAATCCTGTGAAAATTACTGGTTACCCTAATCCTTACACCTTGAGCCAGGCTGCTGATGGCCAAAACAATTTAAAAAAATTACAGCGGAAGTGCAATTGCGCTACTGCAACATTTAAGGGCTATGATCATAGCTGTACTGACAGCCTGAGGCCACTAACTGTGGCCTCAACAGACAGAGGGGATCCCCAGGTATCTTCTGATCCCCTTTTTTTTAATTATGGATGGATTGCTTTAAATGGACCACTCACTGTCTATTATGTCACTAAAAATAGCAGCTATACAAACTAGGTCACAACCTGCACACTACAAAGAGTTATTTTCCATTCAAAGGGAATTTTAAATTTAACGCTAAAGTAGCCAAACCTGAAGCATAGGTGACGTGACAAATTTTTCCAGTTTATCTGATTCATTTTAATTTCCTGACAGTTTTCCCTTTAGTAAATAACTTTGTCAGCTGTATCCACAAACAGAATCACATTCTTCACATTATATAAAACTCATACTTTCGGAGATCTGCTAATACACAGAGAGCAAGGTAACAGGATGACAATTCAAACAGAAGACTGTGGAACTTTATTAATGTATTAAAAAATAACTAAATACTTTGCAAACAAGGACTTGGTACGCTTTGGCAGCTGCAATTCTGCAGTTACTCCAGAATTTCCATAGCTGCTGTGATGAAAATGTACGCTGCAGGGTTCTACCAACTTGAAAGTAATTGCTTTTTATAAAAATGCCTTTGACGCTGAGATCAGTAAAAGCTAAAAATAAATAATGTAGCTTACTCTCACTGCCTAAATCACATTACTGTTTGCAGTATAAAACCATCAGCCATTTGTAATGTGTGAAGTTGGCAAATGTCTGCAAGTTGAAATCCAGTTCACCGCAGCAGGTCCCCGATTCTTTGTTTGATAGGACATGGCTAGCGATGCTACAGCTTGTCATCCTTAGTTAAAGCAACTGAGGCTCCATAGCACAAAGGACAGTGGATACAACACTGCTTTCAAGTATATATGTTGCTTGATTGCTGTTTATAAACACCCAGATTTTTGTTAATTACCTGTTAGATTCATGTAGGCAGTGCCACCTTTCTGCACAAAATAGGGGTCTAACAGCACACAACTTGAGTTGCAGCAGCATATCCTGGAATGTAAAAAACAACAATTACTGCAGTCTATATGTTTTTACACTTGCACTGCCAAAGTGAGTTAAACTGTTGAGTAGCGCTGCATGCATTCATAGCAATATAGTGCCGTCCATTGTTTTTAGTAAAGATCATTAAGGTTAGGGTAGGGTGTACATAGGAGTAGGGTAGGGGGTAACACTCACGCAGTCCATTACCCTATTCTCAGCCAGGCAAATCCAGTTTGATGACAATGTGAGTTATAGTTCATAGGATTTGTATTGTTCTGTTTAGGTTAAGGGACTACAAGCAGGGGTAGGGCAGAGGTCGGCAACCTATGGCATGTGTGCCATGCCCAGCACTCTAGGTGTCTTTGCACGGCACTCAAGGCTGCAAGAGCCAAACAGGCTCTGGCCTATCAGGAGTCCCAGTGAAACTTCAGATATCTGCTAATATGAAGAGGTGGTGAAGGACAATCCTCAATTTATAGATAGAGGAAGTGATCTCAGATCACTTCATTCTAGCACTTGTGAATGGGAATCCACAAAGTAGTAGAGCAGCCCGCAGTTGCAGCTCCTGTCCTTGCCTGTTACCTATCCAGCCCGGTCCCCACTGGACCCTAGGGAAGCCATCCACACTACTAGATATACACAGAGATGCAGAATAACCCTCCCCTCAGACAAATAATACTAACAGCCAACACACAAACGCACAATCCACACAAACGTAACATTAACAATCCACATACATGCACACAAACCCACATGCAATACCTTAACCAGCCCCACACATACACACACTACAAAACACACAATGTGACATTTCCATCCCCACACAATTCCACAAGCAGCCACCATACACAGCCCACATTCGTAGGTATCATACACAACACCACAAACTACTCATGAACATATACAATATAATAGCTCATATACGCACAAATATAATGATACAAAGCAACTGCAGTATAAATAACACAAGCAAAATACGACAACATACACACCTCATTTAAAAAAATAGGAACGTCACGCTACGGGACATCACAATCCTATTTCGGCACAGTGCTGCTAAAAGGTTGCCTACCCCTGGGTTAGGGGGATAGATTGCTCTGTGGAAAGGGTAAATCCCTGTACTTATACACATTCTGTTATGATCTGCACTGCACACCTCCCAAGTGTCTTTGTTTAAGAGAGACAGTCCTTGTTTTAGGCCAAAATCCCTCTGTCCCTCTTTTGGATCCTTATGTCCCTCTTTTCCTCTTACAGAGGAAGAGGTTCTATTTCAACTGTCAAAAGTAAAGACAAATAAGTCAATGGGACCTGATGGAATACACCCAAAGCTTTTGAAAGAGCTTAGTGGTGTACTAGCAAAACCATTACAAGAAAGGTAATAGGGAGGAGTAGGGCAACTATAGGCCAGTAAGCCTTACTTCAGTAGTGGGGAAAGTGATGGAAACCATGTTAAAGCATAGGATTGTTGAACATCTAAAAACACATGGATTTCAAGATCAGAGACAACATGGGTTTACTTCAGGGAGATCATGCCAAACTAATCTTATAGATTTTTTTGATTGGCTATTGTAACGGAGCTCCCTGTACTCCGACCGAGTACCCTCCGTTGATGGATGCTCCTAGCGCTTTCTGAGGACTCCAAGCGCTGCAGCAGACACCACAACCACCGCAGACTCCGCAACCGCCGTATCTTGACTGGAGTCTCGCCGTCTTCCTTCCACCCTGGATCAGCTTCTGTCCTCCAGGACTGTGTGGGAAAGAACTCTTCCTTCCACTCTGTATGAACCTCCAGCATCCAGGACTGTGTGGTGAAGACCCCTCCTCCAAGGAGAGCGTGTCAGGAACAAGCTCTTAAAAGAGCTAAGTGACTCATGCTCAGGAGAGCATGCAGAGCATAGCAATCCCCAGTGTGATTATAACAGCTCCCTCCAATAACGAGACAAGGCTACGTTTAGAGGGATCAAGAAGAACTGTCAAAACCTTTATTCCCTTGGGACCAGCCAATACAGTCACCACAATAACATTGTTGTGAAACCTCAATAAAATCACAAACAGTCAAACCATATCAAGAAACACACAGTGACTTATCACAACACAATGGCACATTTTTAAAGGGGTGGGGGGAGACAATATTTAACAGTAAATATCTCACCTGCCTGCAGAATTAGCAATATGCAAATCTACCTGAATATGCAAATGAACCAGTCTTGCAATTCAGGTAGTGCATATTGCTGTTGCTACCAACAGAGGGCACTAGACCAGCTCCATAGCCAAACCCACCTAGTTGGTAGCAAACCTCAGCAATATAAGAGAGCAGGCAATACATTACACAGTACACACACACTATAAACAATTACATTACACACACCCTGCACCTATAATGGGTACAGGGTGACTAAAACATAGGATAAATAAAGCAGCCCACATAAATAGTCTGTCTGAAGGTAGACTAGGGGCTTTAAAGCCAGATAGATGAAAGAGTCATAGTAACAGGGGAGGAGGCTGGCAAGTAGGCCTCTCCAGGACCAAGTGGCGAAGGGCACTTCGTCACAGGTATCTAAAATTATAGATCAGGGTGGTGCAGTAGACATTGCTTACCTAGATTTCAGTAAGGCTTTTGACACTGTTGCACATAGAAGGCTTATCAATAAACTGCAATCTTTAAGTTTGGATTCCAATATTGTTGCATGGGTAAGGCAGTGGCTGAGTGACAGGCAACAGAGGGTTGTAGTTAATGGAATATATCTGAAGCTTGGACTTGTCACCAGTGGGGTACCTAAGGGATCTGTACTTGGACCCATTCTCTTTACTATTTTTATTAGTGATATTGCAGAAGGTCTTGATGGTAAGGTTTTTTGCTGATGATACTAAGATATGTAACAGGGTTGATGTTCCAGGAGGGATAAGCCAAATGGCAAATGATTTAGGTAAACTAGAAAAATGGTCAGAATTGTGGCAACTGACATTTAATGTGGATAAGTGCAAGATAATGCATCTTGGACGTAAAAACCCAAGGGCAGAGTACAGAATATTTGATAGAGTCCTAACCTCAACATCTGAGGAAAGGGATTTAGGGGTGATTATTTCTGATGACTTAAAGGTAGGCAGACAATGTAATAGAGCAGCAGGAAATGCTAGCAGAATGCTTGGTTGTATAGGGAGAGGTATTAGCAGTAGAAAGAGGGAAGTGCTCATGCCATTGTACAGAACACTGGTAAGACCTCACTTGGAGTATTGTACACAGTACTGGAGACCGTATCTTCAGAAGGATATTGATACCTTAGAGAGGGTTCAGAGAAGGGCTACTAAACTGGTTCATGGATTGCGGGATAAAACTTACCAGGACTGGAATGCAGACTGACATTAAGGTCAAATAATAGGATAATACAAATGCATGCTCAACAGGTTAATGTTAGGTGCTAAGGTTAGCAAGAGAGAATGAAGTTTCTTCAGTTAGATATGCTAAAAATTCTGTGCTGCATAATATATATGACATCTGGCATTCAAATGTGCCCTCTCGTTTAAATAGTGTTAGTCGAGCCCCAGTAGTCAGGCTGTACTTGCTGTGCTATGCTATGTATTAGGGCTAGTCCAAGATAGTTGTGCGTGTTAGTCGAGCTTGTATGTTAATCATGAGATGGCAGGCATGGACTGGGGAGTGCTGATGTGCGGGCAGGACGATAAACTAATGAACTAACGCCAGGTCATAAAGCCCTCTGGGGTCCCCAAGATTTAAGTCCTTCTTTAAGAGACAAGGTGCTGTGTGGAAAATAGATTGAGTACTTCGGCATTTGTGAGGTACATGTTTAAGGGGCATGAGTGTAAGGGCTGTGCCGTTACACTAAGAGAATGCATAGTACTAGTACAGTGAGACCAATAGCAGTGCTACTTCTGTAACAGATTAGGTATAGAGAAGTGCCATGAGGTATTAAGTGTACTAGGTTGATCAAAAAGAGCCACGTTCAGGCTGCTAAATTAGGTAAGCTATTAGGTTAGCTATGCAACATTTCTAGGTACATTACAGTCACATTCACCAATGCCCCTCGGACAGACAGAAATACGTGAAATCCAGGGGGACGTTTAGTATGCGGGTAGGTACATTCAATGGTATGAGGAATTAAGTCCCCTGGCGGCCACTCCTAGAGCAAGTATACAACATAAACATATATAAACATAAACAGAACAAGTGGGGGTCACTACGGCCATGGTGCTGATGGGGTAGTTTTAGGCAGCTACATTGGGATTGTGGATCTCCTGCCCCAATGTCCCATGCATTTACCCTATACCTTTGCTGAAGAGGAGTGCTGCAGACAGTGACAGTGTCCCGGTAGTCCATGTGTGGCCGCTCTGCTGGCCCCAGGCCTTCTCAAGGGCTCTTACGCAGTTTCCACCGCTCCGGTTGCCGACAGCTCCGTAAGCGAGGTCTCGGGCGGTCGCAGGGTGGTATCAGGCCGTCCAGATATGTGGGATAAGCGTCGGGGGGTATCTCCTTGGGGCCCTCAGCCCAGGAAGGCAGTAGCGGGTCTTGGACTTAGTGGGCTGTTTCTTCTTCTTCGGTCTCCTCTTTTTGCATGGCACACGCCGCCTCCAGTTCCCGCCATTTGCATGGTGCGGTTTGACTGATGGTGGGTATCTCTGATCAGCTCTTGGTTGCTGCTCCCTTGAGGTGTGGACCCCTTTGCTCTGCAATTTCAGCCAGAAGCTGTTAAAAAGGTCCTCCAGTCGCTTTTCAAATGTTATCAGTCGGGCCAGCATTTCCCAAGTCTGATGAGCAGCTGCCATCTTTGGTCGGTTAGAATTTCTCGATACTCATGTTGAGTGCTCTTCTTGCTTGAACCAGGATATCCCTCACCTGTGGGGGGGGGGGGGAATGGAGGCCCCAACCTTTGCAGTGGGTTTCAGTGGAGTGCCCAGCAGGAGGATCGGCCGTGTCTCTCCCGCCTGCCTCCAGCGGTAGGCCGCAGTTCGTCGCGTAAGGTCCAGCTTCAGGTAGTGTTCTGATGTCTCTGAGGGTGGTCTCTGGGTGACCCCAAGTCTGCTCCGAGCTGGATTATGTTTGTCTCCGGCTGTTAGGCTTATTTATCAGGATAAGTTGCAGGTTTATCTCCGGAGCGCATGGATCGTGCGGCCATTCATGTCGGCGGTCAGGCCCCGCCCCCCCCGTCCCTCTTAGTCTGTTTGAACTGTTGGGAGATATGGCACTGTAATATCTTTATGCTCTAACAAATGTGGCAACATTACAGCTATTAAACATGTCTGACATAGTTAAAAAAGTCTCTCTAAGCACCATAACTACTATGGCCCATTGTAGTAGTTATGGTGTTATGAGCCATTTTCTGTCACATTGTTTTGGATCGGTTTGACAAAAAGCATGCCTATCCCCTGCATCCAAAGCAATGCTTGTGTGCAGCCACTGAGATTATGTGGAAGATTCACTTCCGTATTACCTGTCCCAAACTGAGCTACAGTGGTTAGGGTGCTTAGAGTGCCCCTTTTGCATCGACTAATTGAGATATAGTGGGATATATTGAAGGTGTAACATTGTGAAGATGTAATTTTAGTGTGCAATTACAAAATACATTATTGTATTCCCAGTACTTTTTTCATAGTTTCATAGTCTCATCCATTAATCATTCACCCCAAGGTAACCACATCAAATCACAGAAAACCACATTTTTTATTTTTATGATGAATATAAATATGTTTTGGTGTAGCTTTTGTCTTTGCTGTCCATTTAGTTCACCATAAATCGATAGGTATATATTCAGTTGAACTGAAAATGATTCTGTGCAGAGACAAACACTGAGACTTTGCTATTTACTGATAACAAAAAGGTAAAATATATGAGTGTCTCCTGTTTCGTCTGGTGAATGTATGTTCATGGTACAGTTGCTGCAGTGCAGATATTTAAAGGATCACTGTAGGGTCCGGAACACAAACATGTATTCCTGACCATATAGTGCTAATCCCACCATTTAGGTGGCTTGCCTCCCCTTAGCCCCCCTATAAAAGTTTAAAACTCTCCTTATTTCCAGCGCCGCACGGGTCTGCTGGTGCTGGCTCCGCCCCCTTTGTAACATCATCAAAATTGCTGCTTTTTAGCCAATCGACACGGGGGCGGGGCCAAATGCAGTTTTGGCCAATCAGGACCTCCTCAGAGAGATGCATTGAATCAATGAATATCTATGTGGAAAATTCAGCGTTTCCATGCAGAACGTGGGGATGCTGAACGGCAGGGCTGCTTACTGTGCAGCCCTGAGCCAGGAAGCCCCTCCAGTGGCCATCTGAGCAGTGGCCACTTGGAGGTGTCCCTAGGGGCAATGTAAACACTGCATTTTCTCTGAAAAGGCAGTGTTTACAAGAAAATGCCTGAAGGGAGCTATTATACTCACCAGAACAAATACATTAACCCCTTAAGACCGCAGGGCGTACTATTACGTCCTCTAATAGGCGGCTCTAAACGCCGCCGGGCGTAATAGTACGCCCTCCGGTCTTTCTGTACTTACCCGGTCGCCGGCGGTCCCACACCGGCGATCGCGGTGAGGGGGACTCCCAGGGAGCCCCCCGCGGCACGACCGTCCTCCAGGAAGCCCCCCGGCCGGGTGAGAGTGGGGTCCTAGCGAGGACCCCACAATCACATGGCCGGGTATAGCTGGCTTCTGTATTGCCAGCAGGGGGGCTGCCTGTAATTACAGGGGGTCCCCCTGCTGGCTGAAAATAAAAGTAAAATAAGTTAAAAGTGTAAAAAAATAAAATTATATATACTTAGATCATATATATATATTATATATATATGATCAAAGTATATATATACACATATACATACACACATGTACACCGTCTAGGTGTATTTTACTATTAATATATATATAATTATATATATATATTAATATCAAATTACACGTAGACTGATACTGATTAAATATATATATAATTATTGTTATATATATATTTATATATATTATAAAAAAAATTAAAATGTAAATACGTTAAAAAATAAAATTAAAAAAATAATTAAAAATAAATAATTAAAAAATATATAGATGTGTGTTATTTCGTTCTAACTGTATTGTGAAATTATATATATATATATATATCAAAATACACGTAGAACTAAATAATATATATATCTATATACATAAATATATACGTATATATCACTATATATATACCTATATATAAATAAAAATATTTTTTAAAAATTATATAGATATATACATATATATACACATACGTATATATATATACATATATTGATTCTACATATATATTTATGTAATATTTTTACATAATTAGGTATCTTAATTAATTACAATTAGCAGGACCCGCATGACAACCCATGCCGAAAGTAAAGGGAATTTAATTTGCTAGCACTATATTTAACCCTATAACTTTCCGAGACACCATAAAACCTGTACATGGGGGTACTGTTCTACTCGGGAGATTTCGCTGAACACAAATATTAGTGTTTCAAAACAGTAAAATGTATTACAACGATGATATCGCCAGTAAAAGTGACGTTTTTTGCATTTTTCACGCACAAACAGCATTAAACGGACAATATTATTGCTATGATACTTTTTACTGTTTTGAAACACAAATATTTGTGTTCAGTGAAGTCTCCCGAGTACAACAGTACCCCTCATGTACAGGTTTTATTGTGTTTTCAAAAGTTACAGCGTCAAATATAAGGCTTGCGTTTCATTTTTTTCACATTAAAATTCGCCAGATTGGTTACGTTGCCTTTGAGACCCTATGGTAGCCCAAGAATGAAAATTACCCCTATGATGGCATACCTTTTGCAATAGTAGACAACCTAAGGTATTGCAAACAGGGTATGTCCAGTCTTTTTTAGTAGCCACTTAGTCACAAACACTGGCCAAAATTGGCGTTTTTTGCATTTTCACACACAAACAAATACTAACGCTAACTTTGGCCAGTGTTTGTGACCAAATGGCTACTAAAAAAGACTGGACATACCCCATTTGCAATACCTTGGGTTGTCTACTATTGCAAATGGTATGCCATTATGGGTGTAAATTTCATTCCCGCGCTACTATACAGTCTCAAAGGCAACGTAACCAATCTGGCGAATTTCAATTTCAAATGTAACGTGCTATATTTGACCCTGTAACTTCCCAAAACGCCATAAAACCTGTACATAGGGGGTACTGTCTTACACGTGAGACTTTACTGAATACAAATATGTGTATTTTATTGCAGTAAAAACAAACAGTATTATGACACTGACCGTTAAAATGTCATGTAGAACTAAAAAAATAAAAAAAAATCGTATTTTCTCCCATTTTTTTCATATTAAATTATGTTTCATAGCTAAATATTTGATAATAAATGAAAGCCCTGTTTCCCCTGAATAAAATGATATATAATAAGGGTGGGTGTATTTACTATGAAA
>OW240912.1:60810817-60856356 GCA_933207985.1 Pelobates cultripes
TTTCAAACTGGTAAATTGTATTACAACCATGATATTTTAAGTAAAAGTGATGTTTTTTGCATTTTTTACAAACGAACGGCACTTTTATGGACTATATTATTGTTGTAATATGTTTTACTGTTTTAAAACACTAATATTTGTGTTTAGTGAAGTCTCCCGAAAATAACACTACCCCCATGTACAGGTTTTATGGTGTTTTGAAAAGTTAAGAAGGCCAAATATAAGGCTTTATGCTTTCATTTTTTCATTAAAATTCGGCCAGATTGTTACGCTGCCTTGAGAATTTATGGTAGCCCAAGAGAAAATTACTTTATGAGGAGATACTATTTAGATAACCTGCTAAAGAGTTGCAGTCCGTTTTT
This sequence comes from Pelobates cultripes, assembly GCA_933207985.1. Classification (NCBI taxonomy): domain Eukaryota; kingdom Metazoa; phylum Chordata; class Amphibia; order Anura; family Pelobatidae; genus Pelobates; species Pelobates cultripes. The sequence goes on from OW240912.1 coordinate 60,811,180, forward strand.
AGTTTTAGCTACAAAACACTGGCCAAATTGGCGTTTTTTGCATTTTTCACACACACAAATATTAACGCTAACTTTGGTCAGTGTTTGTGACCAAATGGCTACTAAAAAAGACTGGACATACCCCATTTGCAATACCTTGGGTTGTCTACTATTGCAAATGGTATGCCATTATGGGTGTAAATTTCATTCCGGGCTACTATACAGTCTCAAAGGCAACGTAACCAATCTGGCGAATTTCAATTTCAAATGTAACGTGCTATATTTGACCCTGTAACTTCCCAAAACGCCATAAAACCTGTACATAGGGGGTACTGTTTACACGTGAGACTTTACTGAATACAAATATGTGTATTTTATTGCAGTAAAAGCAAACAGTATTATGACATTGACGTTAAAATGTCATGTAGAACTAAAAAAAAAAAAAATCATATTTTCTCCCATTTTTTTCATATTAAATTATGTTTCATAGCTAAATATTTGATATTAAATGAAAGCCCTGTTTCCCCTGAATAAAATGATATATATAAGGGTGGGTGCATTTAATATGAAAGAGGTGTGTATTACGGTTGGACAGACATGTAGCGCAAATGCCAGGTTTTGTTTACATTTTGTTTTGTTCACACAACGTGTACATTTGGCTCCGTCCTTAAGGGGTTAAGCTGTAGTTGTTCTGGTGAATATAGTGTCCCTTTAATAACCATAGAGTAGCTACAGCAGATGAGGTTAAATGCAGATGGCAAAGCATTGCTGGTGACTAATGGAATAACTAACTGCTCTTAACAGAGCAAGTCTTAAATAATTTATCATTTCTTCCTTAAGATAGACATGCTTTAGCATCAGAGCAGGTCTTATAAAAATCCTGGGCAAGTAGAGCAGGGGATATATGTAAAACCATCTGGTGGGAGTATTAAAGAAACTGTCAATATGACAATTTAATGTGTTAACAATTCAAATGAATAAAAATGTACATTAAAGGATATTCTAAGAGCCATACATAACATACTGTAGTGGTTATGGTGTCTGGAGTTCCTGAGTGGCATCGTATTACGAACAGTTGGACCTTTGCCTTGGTGTGTCGGACAAAAAGGGTGCTTCTGATCTGAGCTGATGTGATAAAGCAGAAGTTCATACTTATTATCATTCCAACTGATATCAGGTTTAAACAGTATTCATTGACTAAAAGGGTGCCTTATACAGCAAGTTAAGTATCAAATTGTTCATTGATGGTATAATAGATTGTTATTGGACAGCTCCCTGTGACTCCTGGCACCATAACCACCACAGAATTCTGTAATAGTTTTGGTGCTTAAATTGTCCTTTTTATTTTTCATACATTTCAGATATATGTATTGGTATATATTTGTTACTATACAGAATCAGTATGTTATAGCACTAGTATTCACTATATTTAAATAATTGTGTGTGAGATTGTGAGATTGTTTGGTGTGGTCTTTTAAAAACAGCAATTAATGGGGGGCGGGGCCTGACTACTATTTCATTCTTTGTGTGTTATTAGTTTAAGCAGACTGTGATTGTCTATTGTTGTGACTTAGATGATGATCAGATCACATTTTATGACCAATTTGTGAAGAAATCCATATCATTCCAAAGGGTTCACATACTTTTTCTTGCAACTGTATTTGTAAAAATGTGCTGATATTTCTATTGCCACCATGTTATACTAAGTGTTTCTCTGATCTTGCTACTGCTTTTGGGGCAATGCAAGACTGTCTGTTATCTGTGCACAAAAATTATTTTTTTTTTTTTAAATATATATACATATATATATTATTATTATTTTTTTTTTTTAAACAGCAATTAATGTAATTATACAGAATAGGATAATAGTGTTGCAAGGGACCCAATGTGCTCTTAGCCATCGATCACTTTGGAATGATTAACATTCCGCTAGCTTTTACACCAGTTAAGGATGGAGGCAATTGTCCAAGTTCTAAAGTAAAATAAAACATATAATTTGAGCTGTGTTTATTCCACTGTAATTTAACTGTTACTCTTTAAGTGCCCAACACATATCATATATTGATTTTCAAAGGACAGAAAGAGCTTTTTTTTTTCTTTAATAACTTAAATGTATATTTAATACAACAATAAGTGTAAATAAAATAGAAAAATGCATTTTTTACATTTACATATAATAATTTTTACTTTCCTAACGCTACATCAACCAGTTCCCTCACCCTGTGCTTACACTAACTCTAACTACGTACGTATCCCAACCATACCCCTAAACTCAACACTACACTATCCTAACCCTAAAAATAGCATTAACCCCAACCAAGCATTAACACTTACCTTACCCTAACACTAACCCTAACCTTACAACTAACCTGACCCCTAATCCTAAGGAAACCCTCTGCATATATCAATACTGATATAAGTAGATGGGTTTCCTAGATAACAGTGTGTTTCCGCCATCTACTGGCTGCTTTCAGTATTACAGGAAGATTGTCCAGCTGATTAGATATCAAAACTGGCCACCTGACAAAACCCAACACCAATCACATTCAGCTTGGGGATATGCAGGAGACCTTGTCAGGATTTGTTCAGAAAATGAGGGTCTGCCTTCAACAGACCTAGAATCAACAAAAGTATTTTCAATGGATTTACAGTATCTCACAAATGTGAGTACACCCCTCACATTTTTATAAATATTTTATTATATCTTTTCATGTGACAACACTGAGGAAATTACACTCTGCTACAATGTAAAGTAGTAAGTGTACAGCCTGTATAACAGTGTAAATTTGCTGTCCCCTCAAAATAACTCAACACACAGCCATTAATGTCTAAACCGTTGGCAACAAAATTGAGTACACCCCTAAGTGGAAATGTCCAATTAGCCATTTTCCCTCCCCGGTGTCATGTGACCCGTTAGTGTTACAAGGTATCAGGTGTGGATGGGTAGCAGGTGTGTTAAATTTGGTGTTATCGCTCTCACACTCTCTCATACTGTTCACTGGAAGTTCAACATGGCACCTCATGGCAAAGAAAAAAAATTGTTGCTCTACTTAAAGATGGCCTAGGCTATAAGAAGATTGCCAAGACCCTGAAACTGCGCTGCAGCACGGTGGGCAAGATCATGCAGCGGTTTCACAGGACAGGTTCCACTCAGAACAGGCCTCGCCATGGTCGACCAAAGAAGTTGAGTGTATGTGCTCTGCGTCATATCCAGAGGCTGTCTTTGTGAAATAGACATATAAGTGCTGCCAGCATTGCTGCAGAGGTTGATGGTGTGGAGGGTCAGTCTGTCAGTGCTCAGACCATACGCCGCACACTGCTTCAAATTGGTTTGCATGGCTGTCATCCCAGAAGGAAGCCTCTTCTAAAGATGATGCACAAGAAAGCCCACAAACAGTTTGCTGATGACAAGCAGACTAAGGACATGGATTACTGGAACCATATCCTGTGGTCCGATAAGACCAAGGTAAACGTATTTGGTTCAGATGGTGTCAAGCGTTTGTGGTGGCAAGGTGAGGAGTGCAAACACAAGTGTGTCTTGCCTACAGTCAAGCATGGTGGTGGGAGTGTCATGGTCTGGGCCTGCATGAGTGCTGCTGGCACTGGGGAGCTACAGTTCATTGAGGGAACAATTTTGACACTTTGGACCCAATTTGGACATTTACACCTAGGGGTGTACTCACTTTTGTTGCCAATGGTTTAGACATAACTGTCTGTGTGTTGAGTTATTTTGAGGGGACAGCAAATTTACACTGTTATAGTGGCTGTATGTAAACTTACTATTTTACATTGTAGCAGAGTGTCATCTCTTCAGTGTTGTCACATGAAAAGATATAATAAAATATTTACAAAAATGTGAGGGGTGTACTCACTTTTGTGTGATACTGTAAATTACTGTATGCAGTGCCAATTAAGCGCAGCATAAAGCTCATTGGTCAGCTGACATAGGGGAGCCCCAGGCATCCATTGATACCTGTGTCACAATTGGTGTTATTATTATTATTGGCATTTATACAGCGCCAACTGTATCTGTATCTGCATCACTTTACATAATTCTAAAGTAGAGATTTCACAATAAATGAGACAATTACAAAATGTTACAGGAACAATAGGTTGATGAGGACCCTGCTCAAAAAAAAATTAGAATCTAGATGATGTGAGCAGAGATGTATCAATGCTCACACAATGGATACGCAATTTGCATTTAAATGGCTAAAGCAAAGCTCTCTTTGAGCGCTGTATACAGTGCATCTGTCAGTCTAGGGTCACTAAAAATAGCTCTAGATGACAGAGGATAATATGACAAGGATTAACCCTGCTCTCACTACAGCCTATATAGATTTAGACCCCCATTTTAAAGAGCTGCTCACGTTGAGCCCTGCATACAGCTCAACTATTACTCTGGAACCACTAAAATGACCCCAGCAGATACCTGGGACTCCATAGTGTGAACAGGGATTTAACATTTATCACACCAAAATTGCAGGACATTCCTTTCCCTCCTAAAAGCATTTAAGCCCACTCTGTGGAGGATGGCATGGAACATCTTAAAGTCGGAAAGGGGTTTAGGCAGGTCAAGGTCACTGGTGGCCTAACTGGGAAGGAGGAAAGCTTTGACTTTGGTGTCATAGACTTGTTTATTGCTCCTTCTATGTGATGCACTGTAGTATAACTGACTTGGGGATGTGATATGTCCAAGGCCAATCTTGTTGCCCCAGTAACAGGCACTGGGCAATGTCATCCATAGAGCCGGTAGGTAAAATAGGAGGTCGGGGTTACACTAACAGCAAATTGTAGAATGAGTAAATGGGGAAAAATCCTGCTGGAGAATGAAAAACACAGACAAGTGCAATTTAAACCATGCATAGCGTGACACTAAAATGAAGACCAGAGTGGTGGGGGGTAACCCCGGCCCACTGCCGAGAGGCAACCTGGCTGTATGGAAGGCATGACTCACTGTTGAACAACCAACATGTAAACTCAGAGACGCGTATCATGGCAGATGCCACGTGCTCTTCTAAGTGCCGTGCTGAACAACCGGACTTCGCAGCTCAGCTGGACAGCATATTCAATGCCTTCTGGAGAAGCCTGGCACGCCGACAAAACCAAGCTACAGCTCCCACATCGGGTGAACACTTACCTCTGGGGTTACCCGCATGCTCCCATCACAGGCACCCGGAGCTCATATTAAAAAGAGCTTGTAAATGGCGACTGCGAAGGAGACATCCCCTGTCCAATACTACAGTCACACAATTGAAGCCAAAAGCAGCAGGGCTTTGTCGCAAGAGATTGGAGACTCACCCCAGATCCGGCTGGGGCATAAACCAACTCTCCCAGTGAGCCTGTACTCTGCTCTGCTCTCAACTCCACAGTAGCTGATCTTGAGGACCTCTGACGGCCTACCTCACTTGCACCATCCTGCTTTCTACCTTCAACTAGAGGAACCACGGGGCCTGATACCGGGAATATCATGGCTGGACTCACTGTTCCCACAACAGGGAGTCGGCTGACCTTGCAGGTAGCTTGTATCAACTCTGGCGTTATCTACACCAACAGTATGCCTGACTTACCTCCATGTTGAATGTTTTTGTTTTGTTTTTTCATTCTTCCTGAATGTGAGACCTGCAGCTGACCTGGGGGGCTTCCTGTGGCTTTTTCTACTTCACATTAAGCATTCTTAGCGTATGTAACTCCCAATATTAATGCTAAGCTTCCTATAATGCATAACATGCATTATGATATTCGTGCCTCTATTTTCTACATCTAAAAATGTGCAGATTTTTGCAATATACTTTATCTTGCAAGCTATGCTACACTATTGATTTAAGTAACAAAAAATGGAAATGAGACAGCGCTAGATAACTAATAGGCAGCAACCTTAAAAGGGGATCCCTCAGACCCTTTAGAACTGGATAAATGAAAATAATAAAAAAAAGGCTGCGCACACAAGTGAAAATGAAGTCCAATGTAAAGGAAAAGAAAAGTCCCAATGTTTTATCCTTACAAATGGTCTTTGCTAATGACGTCTTCTCTTAATGTAGCGGTTCCACTTATATGAAAGAGAAAAAAGGAGAGAGTAGGGCGACCAATAGTGTAGTATATAAAATACTGGTGTGGACGTAAAAAAATAAAAGTATAGAACTCACATTTACCAGAGCTACTGTCCTAGCTCTGGGGTAAGGCACATACAGTGGTTTGATCCCCGCTTGTGGGATTTTTATGGGTTCCTCTCCGTGATAGGTGTCCGATTCTCGGAATAAAAGAAACAGCCAATAGTGCTCACTGTATAGCAATATGGATAAAATAATAAAAGAATGTACTTACAAAGCAAGAGCAGATTTCCTGCTCCGTGATGACAGCTTGGGTGGATTGATCCCCACCTAGGATTTCTTTAAGTACAGGAGGCTTCCAGGAATTCTCACGTTTTTTTTTAAAACCAATAAAAAAGGGAATAAAATAATTAAAAGGCCAGGGTAAAAAAAAGGAAAATTATGTGTCTATAAAAAAGATTACTGGCACAAACAAATAACCAAAAATACTTTAATATATAAAAAGAACACAATAATTTAAGTTTCCATGCCAATAATCTTTTTTATAGACACATAATTTTCCTTTTTTTTACCCTGGCCTTTTAATTATTTTATTCCCTTTTTTATTGGTTTTAAAAAAAACCTTGAGAATTCCTGGAAGCCTCCTGTACTTAAAGAAATCCTAGGTGGGGATCAATCCACCCAAGCTGTCATCACGGAGCAGGAAATCTGCTCTTGCTTTGTAAGTACATTCTTTTATTATTTTATCCATATTGCTATACAGTGAGCACTATTGGCTGTTTCTTTTATTCCGAGAATCGGACACCTATCACGGAGAGGAACCCATAAAAATCCCACAAGCGGGGATCAAACCGCTGTATGCGCCTTACCCCAGAGCTAGGACAGTAGCTCTGGTAAATGTGAGTTCTATACTTTTATTTTTTTACGTCCACACCAGTATTTTATATACTACACTATTGGTCGCCCTTCTCTCTCCTTTTTTCTCTTTCATATAAGTGGAACCGCTACATTAAGAGAAGACGTCATTAGCAAAGACCATTTGTAAGGATAAAACATTGAGACTTTTCTTTTCCTTTACATTGGACTTCATTTTCACTTGTGTGCGCAGCCTTTTTTTATTATTTTCACTATTGATTTAAGTGTATACAGTGCCATGCTTGTTTCTTATTATGCTCGTCAAAAATAAAAATGAACACTAGTAGCTAATATAGAGAGCTGAAAGGTGAGAAACAGGGTCTGCAAAGGGAGAAGAGGGAAACATTTGGGGGCAAAACAAACATTTGCTAAGGACTGTAAAACTCATTATGTTGCCAGTGTTAAACCATCGAGAAAATGGATTTTACCGTAAATGTTAATGCGAGTCCTGTACTATGGGAATGAAGTATGTGCATGGGAATATAAATAGGTAACATGATATAAATTATGTATAATCTATTAAACAATATAAATTGTATATATATTTGATATGTCTAAAGATCTATACTGAATAACTCTAGACTCCAGCTATAGCCTTTTTATTGAACTCCTTTCCAATGTATTCTACAAAACAAAATCACATTTCTGTATTCAGGATAGGGTTAGTATTATTTAGGAACAGTATTTACTATATGGGGAAAAAAAAATAAGCATTATGAATGTGGATACCTCACAGGAGAATCACACAAATCCATGTTTAAAAAGAGCGATCAGAACATTGTTGGAAAGATAACTGCATTGCCGAATAAGAATTAAGAGACAAAAAATAAATATATGAAAAACAATGTCTTGACAAAAATTTGCCTTTCACTTGATAAAGATCTGCATTGCGTATTGATTTTTCTAGATGCTTGTCAACTGGTTAATATTACTTGAATTTCATCCATCTGGATTTTCTTTTCGTAGATTCTTCAATTGTCTGGGTTAAGTCAATGTTTCCTGCACTCTCGTTTTCTTTAGATAATATTGATAATCCATGAAGCCTTTCTTATTCCAAGCAGCTTCTTAGGTAATTCTTAATTGCTTGGAGTCTAGAGAAGGAAACACTCAGCACTTCAAACTGCTGCAGGGACAATAAGAAATGACATGAACCCTGAATGTGCAGGGCTTCGGGGAAACAAGATAACAAAAATGTTATTGTCAATAATCAGCGTCTCGGGCAAATCTTCTTTAGCTTACTGTGATGTGTCTTGGAATACGCAATTGCAATTGCCTTAGGAAGAAAGATACTCCCTCCAACGCCCCCAATAAATAAAGAAACTATTTTATATTTTAACAGGGTTATTCGCTACTGTGAGACTGAAAAGTAATTTCAACATGAATTTCAAATTTAAGGCCAAAGTAGCTAAACTGAAAGCAAAGTTGACAGAGAATGTTTCCAGTTCGGTTACTTTGAGCTTAAATTTTAAATTGACTTTGAATTCACCTTGAATTTTCAGTTTGGTGTATAACCCTGTAAGACACTTTATAACTAGAAAGACTCTATGGATCATAACAGTGTCATGGAGATTTGGGAATTAAGAAACAGATTTTGAATGAAGAAACAGAATGTGAAGGTTGAAGTATATCTCAATATCATAAGTTATGTATTTTTTTACGGTAAAAAACTTTATTTTGTTGTATAGCAGTTCAGTTAATGATTTCTAGAAGCCCAGTGTGATCAGCTTGTGAAGTAACATCTCTGTAAATTTTGTAAACGTCATAACCCATCAGTCATTTTTTTCAAGAGTTTATAACCTTTTCACTCCAGAGAGCTTTTAACATCATGGCAGAGAACCTGACTGGGATGCTAGAGCTGTGAGTTCAAACCCAGCAAGGTCTCTTAAAGGGGTTGTCATGTCTTGCAGTCTGCAGGGCTCGGACTGTGCCGTGACAGAGCCCCCCAAGGCGAGACCTCTGGGGGCAAACAAGCAGTGCTTCAACTACGGGATCCAGTTCAGGCTCAGACAGGGAATCCAGGTCTGTATAGGCATCATAATCCGAGAGTGTTGGAACATTTTGAAGGTTATTATTCTTCGAGAAGGCAGTGGAGGCAAGGAGGCAAGAAGGGGATGCAGCTCTGGCCTTAATAGCCTGTTCAAAAGGCCTTTAGATCTTCTCTGCGGACCACGGTTCCATTGGAGGCAATTACACAGCCTGGAGACAGATCCTCTCTGTTGGTGCAGGAAACGTTAGGGGAGACAGAGGCTGGGGATTGGAAGGTAGCCACAGCAGCCTCCTTTTGAGGCTCTGGAACAGGAACAGGGTTAGCCAGGGCTGTGATGGTGCCATTGGTCTGGTTAGGTGGTCTTTTCAGTCCAGTAGCATGCAAAGTTGAACAAAAAAGCGGCCATGAAGGACTTACTGGATAGCAACACAGAGCCCCCACATAGCTATGTTTAGGGCGAGGAGGACGTATCGGGCAATAGCTGATGTAGTGGCGACCAGTGAATCTTTCAGGCAATGTACTATCAGGTTCAGGAGCATGGTGTTCCCCTTTAAATCAGCATAACCACGCTGCAATTCACTTACAGTTTGAGACAGGAGGGTCACTTGCTGTGTGAGGGTACTCAGGACATTCAACATCTCCGCGGGCTCCATGGTAGAGATCTGGTCATTATGTAACAGTTCACCAGGAGGTGAAGCCCAGATGCAGGAGATGGCACAGGAAGGAGGCAAAAACCAAAAGCGCAGTACAGATTAAGGGGAAATCCAAAGGCAGGGTCAGATGAGAAGCAGAAGTCAGGGCTGGCAGCGGAGTAACATAGTCGATAAAGCAGGCAGAGGTCAGAGTCCAGGAAATATGTCAGTAGCGAAGCAAAGATCCAGATCCGACTTTTGTCTGATAATGCTTAGTGCATTAGCTTTTGCTAAATCCCTTGTCTAATCGTTGTGCCTTAGTTTTCGAAGAAATACCCTTTGATGTGTTACCCCCATACCTGTGTGTAAAACAGTTATTTACTAAAGTGAGAATTTGAAATGAGTTTCAAATTTAAGGCCCTGAAAGATTTCTAAGAATAGAATTTGCATCTTTTCCCACCTGTGATTACCTGTGATGTGTTTTGAGAAAGCTTGGAAGCAGATACACAGTCTGCGTAGCAAAATGTGTGAGACAATGGAAAAAAATGTAGACGCATTAGAACACTTCACCCTTAAAGCAAATTTTCACTTCAAGGGGATAAAACGATTATTTTATTTATTTTTATTACTAAAATGTCAGTCTGTGTAGTTGTTATGGAAACTTAAATCACAGAGTTGCATATCCCATCGGGAGGAACTGTTCTAGGTCGTGTTTATTTTTTATGGTCGTCGGATCATTAACTGAGGATCATGATCGTCGGATCATCTCTGCAAAAGAGGGACATACATATTTTGTATTTTAAGTTCACCATAACACCTCATATTATAAGTAAGACCACTTATGTGCCTTTTTGCCTTTTTTTTTTTATAACAGTTTTATATTTCAAATGGGTGACAAACCAAATTAACTTTCAGAACCTAAGTTAAATACCATGTCATTCCCATACATTAGTGATGGAATATTGTGTTCTACCTATATATGTTGTCGACCAGACATTATCAGGATACAGGCAGCAAGGCCTCCAGGAGCGAGTGGGCAGGATACAGAGACCATATATAGTTATACATAGTTACATGGGTGAAATGAGACATGCGTCCATCAGGTTCAGCCTTTCTAGAAGCCAGGAAGCAGGATACAGAGATCAAGCCCTTTAGGAGCCGGGAAGTAGGATACAGGCAGCAAGGCCTCCACTGTACAGGCAGCAAAGCCTCTAGGATACAGGTAGCAAGGCCGCCAGGAGACAGCAAGCAGGATACAGGGAACAAAGTTTCCAGGAGACAGCAAGCAAGATACAGGAATCAAGGCCTCCAGGAAACAGCAAGCAGGATACAGGAATCAAGGCTTTCAGGAGTCAGTGAGCAGGATACAGGAATCAAGGCTTTCAGGAGTCAGTGAGCAGGATACAGGGAGCAAAGCCTCCAAGACCATCCAAGCAGGTTACAGGAAACACAGCCTTTAGGACCCAGCAAGCAGGTTAGACGGCACAAGGCCTCCAGGAGACAATAAGCAGGGTACAGTGAGCACGGCCTCCAGGAGACAGCAAGCAAGATTCAGGAATCAAGGCCTCCATGAAACAGCAAGCAGGATACAGGAATCAAGGCTTTCAGGAGTCAGTGAGCAGGATACAGGGAGCAAAGCCTCCAAGACCATCCAAGCAGGTTACAGGAAACACAGCCTTTAGGACCCAGCAAGCAGGTTAGACAGCACAAGGCCTCCAGGAGACAATAAGCAGGGTACAGTGAGCACGGCTTCCAGGAGACAGCAAGCAAGATACAGGAATCAAGGCCTCCATGAAACAGCAAGCAGGATACAGGAATCAAGGCTTTCAGGAGTCAGTGAGCAAGATACAAGGAACAAGGCCTCCAGGAGACAATAAGCAAGATACAGGGAGCAAGGCCACCAGGAGTCTGTGAGCAAGATACAGGGAGCAAGGCCTCCAGGAGCCAGCAAGCAGGATACAGATAGCAAGACCTCCGGTGCCAGCGAGCTAGATACAGGGAACAAAACTGAAACAAATCCAATTAACTGTCAATCAAGAAGGGGCAAGACTAGCATAAATAGGGAGAAGATTATTAACAGACTTGTGCCAGATGGAGATAGTGATATATCGTCGGTCTGCGTGCAGCAACCTGCAACAGCATCACAGCAAGTTTGTGGCAGTGTGAGGCATATACCCTGAAAAAAAACATGGAAACTTAACTGCATGCATATTTTCTTTTTTAATGTACTGAATGTTCCTTTAATAAATGCATTCATATATTTTTATTTAAAAACAAATGCAAGGTAGATTGATGTTTTTAAAGGACAAAGAACTTGAAACTAAGAAAAAAACGATAAATCTCTTTTATATTACTAACCCGAAATAAGGTAATGTCAGTGCTTCTTTCAGGAAATTTACATCCCCCCATCCTCACCCCTAATTAAACACTATGATTATACTCTGTTCTCAGATGTTCATAAGCCTCCTGTACATTTGATTTAATACAGTGAAATTTAACAGAAATTTTTACAGAGATTTTCATTAAGAGGCAATGTGATATTTTCCCACTTCTGTATTGACTAAACCGTAAGGAATTTTCAATATACTGGAAGGAGTTTGGCAGCATTTACGAGGATGACTTCACCAGTTACTTAGTCTGAAGCTTGGAATAGAAAATGTATTTAGCAGGAAGATATTAGGATCAATATAAATCAACGTGATAATACGGAAAATAAAATCAAGATAGAAAACATAATAGCATCATTAACAACTCACAAATCATACCGTGCTATACCAAATGGTATACAAAATATAAATATTGAATTGAATTTCTGCATGCAATCAAACCTTCTAATGTTAATATTTCTAACTCTAATTGCTTAGAGTATCATGTAAACCAGAAACAGTGAATGGTAACAATCAGTGTTCTAAAATAAACCTTTTCTTTTCCAATGGAGGTACCTATTTTCGGCTGCTTTTTTTTTTTTTTACTGAATAACTGCCCATAGACACCACATTAAACTGTTAAGATTGAATTACTGACGTTCTTCGTTTAAGGTTTATTCTTAAAATAGATATTTTACTGTTTACTGAACTGTTATTAAAATGGAAAATGTTCCCACAGCACAGAGGCCACAGGTTTCAATGTAACCCCTTAGTTTTCTGATCTTTTTAGCCTGGTGCAATGTAGTAGTATGGTGGGTAGATAGGGTAATTGATTGTGGTTTCATACTCATGCTGTATTTTTCTCCACATTCAAATTTCATAAGTTTTGCTAAAAGGATAACCCTGTGCCGTTAGCGATCCCTCCTCTTTTTACAAAGTAAACTCCATATTAGTCTATATGATTCAACGAGAGATGAGTGTGAGCTGAGCTGCCAAAATTCCTCTACCTCACAACCAGTCACTGCCCCTTTATTCTTTGTCCAATTGCTCCTAAGGCTGGCTTTGAAATACTCTACTTATAATAACAGTGAACAGCTTTGCTGTCAGTGTCAGGTCGGTAGTCCAGCTTACACTAAGGTCTCACTGCCTCAGCTGCACAATATGCCTTTCAATCAGGAAGATATTTTATGGAAAGGGGAAATATGGCTAAAGAGGTGGAGTTATGATGCAGAAACTTGCAGTACAGTTTTGATTTTGATTTTTTTAAGTAAATCTTAAGAGATTTGAACAAGGAGAAAAATAAATATGAAGGCAAAATCTGTCATTTGCACTTAAGTATTGTTGATGTCCATAGTATTCCTTTAAAGAACCCTATAGCGATAGGAACACAAACATGCATTCTTAATGCTATAATGTCCTAGCACCTTGTTAAATTTTTGCCCCCTACTAATGACGTAAGTAAAGAAATTTGCCTACCTTTACTAAATCACCACACCATTCCCCATCCTGCTGCCCCACATCCTTGATTGAGATTGTGAGAATATATGTGGGGAAATAAAATAGTAAAAATAATATTTTTAACAAATTATCAAAAAAAAATACTTTTTGTTAATAATCAATATCCCCCTTTTTAATTTAAGCTAACTAACTCACTAATTTTAACTCTTTTCATGATTATTAGTGAATTTAGATTTCACACAATAATTCACACGATTTTAAATAAATATATATATATATATATATATATATAAAAATGTATTGTGATAAATCAAATGTATGTGTGACAATCAGTGAATATTTGCACTAATAATATGAGATAGAATATGGCAGTATTATGATTACAGTACTCACAATTGGATAGTTTCTAAATCACTGTGTTAGGGTGATGAGATTATGCCAAACTGGTAAGGACATTTTTGATAGTAACAAATTAACGAAATCAACAACTCAATATGTACTTTTTACAGTGATCAGTGATCAAACAGTGGTTACTCAAAAATTGTAGCAGAGTACGTAGAATACAGCAAAAGACAATTAACCCCTTATGGACGGAGCCAAATGTACACGTTGTGAACGAAACAAAATGTAAACAAAACTTGGCATTTGCACTACATGTCTGTCCAACCGTGATTCACCTCTTTCATAGTAAATGCACCCACCCTTATTATATATCATTTTATTCAGGGGAAACAGGGTTTTCATTTAATATCAAATATTTAGCTGTGAAACATAATTTAATATGAACAAAATGGGTGAAAATAAGATTTTATTTTAATTTTTTTAGTTCTACATGACATTTTAACTGTCAATGTCATAATACTGTTTGCTTTTACTGCAATAAAATACACATATTTGTATTCAGCAAAGTCTCACGTGTAAAACAGTACTCCCTATGTACAGGTTTTATGGCATTTTGGGAAGTTACAGGGTCAAATATAGCATGTTACATTTGAAATTTAAATTCGCCAGATAGGTTATGCTGCCTTTGAGACTGTATAGTAGCAAAGGAATGAAATTTACGCCCATAATGGCATACCATTTGCAATAGCAGACAACCCAAGGTATTGCAAATGGGGTATGTCCAGTCTTTTTTAGTAGCCATTTGGTCATAAACACTGGCCAAAGTTAGCGTTAGTATTTGTTTGTGTGTGAAAAATGCAAAAAACGCCAATTTTGGCCGGTGTTTGTGACTAAGTGGCTACTAAAAAAGACTGGACATACCCCGTTTGCAATACCTTGGGTTGTCTTCTTTTGCAAATGGTATGCCATCATAGGGGTAATTTTCATTCTTGGGCTACCATAGGGTCTCAAAGGCAACCTAACCAATCTGGAAAATTTTAATGTGAAAAAAAATTAAACACAAGCCTTATATTTGACGCTGTAACTTTTGAAAACACCATAAAACCTGTACATGAGGGGTACTGTTGTACTCGGGAGACTTCACTGAACAAAAATATTTGTGTTTCAAAACAGTAAAAAGTATTGCAACGATATCGTCCGTGTAAGTGCTGTTTGTACGTGAAAAATGCAAAAAACTTCACTTTTACTGGCAATATCATCGTTGTAATACAGTTTACTGTTTTGAAACACTAATATTTGTGTTCAGCGAAGTCTCCCGAGTAGAACAGTACCCCCCATGTACAGGTTTTATGGTGTCTTGGAAAGTTATAGGGTTAAATATAGTGCTAGCAAATTAAATTCCCTTTACTTTCGGCATGGGTTGTCAGGCAGGTTCCGCTAATTGTAATTAATTAAGATACCTAATTATGTAAAAAATATTACATAAATATATATGTAGAATTAATATATGTATACATACGTATGTGTATATATATGTATATATATATATATTTTTTTTTTTTTTTTTTAATTATATTACCCAAAATGTAATAAATCTCTGAAATTCAACAGAAAACATCATAGGGTAATAACGTTATGAATAAGACACTTTAAAAATTCTGTGTTAGTCTCACTCACATACGTGGAGCCACTTATAAAGCTGGCTCGGACTGCACGTCTTGAGCAAATCACTGCTTGGACTTTAGCTGGGTTCTTCCCAAAACTTGATCTGATGTACCACCAGGAACGCAGGTTCAGGGGGTTACACAATTCTTTATTACTTCAAAATTCAACAAAAATCACAAAAGATTATAAATACATAAAATTATAGGAAAGTCCCATGGAATAGTCCAAAATAGTGCACCAAACGCGTTTCGGCGATGTGCCTTCGTCGGAGGTGATACTATACTATATCACCTCCGATGAAGGCACGTTGCCGAAACGCATTAGGTGCACTATTTTGGACTATTTATTGAACCCAGTTAAAGTCCAAGCAGTGATTTGCTCAAGGCGTGCAGTCCGAGCCAGCTTTATAAGTGGCTCCACGTATGCGCTGGAAAAAGGTACGTTTTACCCCTTTTCCCCTTTCCAGAGCCGGGCGGGAGGGGGACCCTGAGGGTGGGGGCACACTCAGGGCACTATAGTGCCAAGAAAATGAGTAAGTTTTCCTGGCACTATAGTGGTCCTTTAAGATGCATTTAGTGATATTATAACTGGGTTCCTCTAACAGAATGAATACCCCAATTAAACAAAGAGTTTATTTAATGTAAATAGTCACATCAACCCACTAAACTAATAGAGAATAAAATGGAAAATCTTTGTTATCACAATTAACCCAAACATCGATTGGGGGTAAATTTAATGTACGCAACTAATTCATCCTCATCAAAATCACATACAATGATACCAAATTCTCATAAGAAATGTTTAAAAAAAGACAAAATATTTTATTTTATAAATTAAAAACTACACTACAAAGGTTCATATAAAATCAAAAGGCAAATATATGGTTTGCTAGACATAGATTGGTAAAACAATCCCAAAAAAATAAATCTTGTGCTGATTTTAAATAATAAAGCAGAGATGTCACATTTTTGATTGTCGCTTACTTCAATGGCTAACTAAAAGTTAACTACATTTTTTTAAATTCTTCATTGTTTGTATTTTTATTTTTTTTACTTACTTTGTATATCTGGTTGTCCTGGTAAAGTCACTGCTTACCAAGCAAATCTATTTTACCCACAATTGCACCATATATACAGACATATGTTAATGTTCGACACTACAGGGAGTGCAGAATTATTAGGCAAGTTGTATTTTTGAGGATTAATTTTATTATTGAACAACAACCATGTTCTCAATGAACCCAAAAAACTCATTAATATCAAAGCTGAATATTTTTGGAAGTAGTTTTTAGTTTGTTTTTAGTTATAGCTATGTTAGGGGGATATCTGTGTGTGCAGGTGACTATTACTGTGCATAATTATTAGGCAACTTAACAAAAACAAATATATACCCATTTCAATTATTTATTATTACCAGTGAAACCAATATAACATCTCAACATTCACAAATATACATTTCTGACATTCAAAAACAAAACAAAAACAAATCAGTGACCAATATAGCCACCTTTCTTTGCAAGGACACTCAAAAGCCTGCCATCCATGGATTCTGTCAGTGTTTTGATCTGTTCACCATCAACATTGCGTGCAGCAGCAACCACAGCCTCCCAGACACTGTTCAGAGAGGTGTACTGTTTTCCCTCCTTGTAAATCTCACATTTGATGATGGACCACAGGTTCTCAATGGGGTTCAGATCAGGTGAACAAGGAGGCCATGTCATTAGATTTTCTTCTTTTATACCCTTTCTTGCCAGCCACGCTGTGGAGTACTTGGACGCGTGTGATGGAGCATTGTCCTGCATGAAAATCATGTTTTTCTTGAGGGATGCAGACTTCTTCCTGTACCACTGCTTGAAGAAGGTGTCTTCCAGGAACTGGCAGTAGGACTGGGAGTTGAGCTTGACTCCATCCTCAACCCGAAAAGGCCCCACAAGCTCATCTTTGATGATACCAGCCCAAACCAGTACTCCACCTCCACCTTGCTGGCGTCTGAGTCGGACTGGAGCTCTCTGCCCTTTACCAATCCAGCCACGGGCCCATCCATCTGGCCCATCAAGACTCACTCTCATTTCATCAGTCCATAAAACCTTAGAAAAATCAGTCTTGAGATATTTCTTGGCCCAGTCTTGACGTTTCAGCTTGTGTGTCTTGTTCAGTGGTGGTCGTCTTTCAGCCTTTCTTACCTTGGCCATGTCTCTGAGTATTGCACACCTTGTGCTTTTGGGCACTCCAGTGATGTTGCAGCTCTGAAATATGGCCAAACTGGTGGCAAGTGGCATCGTGGCAGCTGCACGCTTGACTTTTCTCAGTTCATGGGCAGTTATTTTGCGCCTTGGTTTTTCCACACGCTTCTTGCGACCCTGTTGACTATTTTGAATGAAACGCTTGATTGTTCGATGATCACGCTTCAGAAGCTTTGCAATTTTAAGAGTGCTGCATCCCTCTGCAAGATATCTCACTATTTTTGACTTTTCTGAGCCTGTCAAGTCCTTCTTTTGACCCATTTTGCCAAAGGAAAGGAAGTTGCCTAATAATTATGCACACCTGATATAGGGTGTTGATGTCATTAGACCACACCCCTTCTCATTACAGAGATGCACATCACCTAATATGCTTAATTGGTAGTAGGCTTTCGAGCCTATACAGCTTGGAGTAAGACAACATGCATAAAGAGGATGATGTGGTCAAAATACTCATTTGCCTAATAATTCTGCACTCCCTGTATGGAAACAGTAATTCTTACTTTCCGTAGAGTGACAGTTCTGCCTCAAAGAGCAAAAATTCAAAAATAACTACTTTTTTGCCATTTAATTATCTGGTAAATAAACTTCCAAATTATGAAATACTCTATAAACACTCAAAAATGGAATATCATAAAATGTAAAAAAATACACTCAAGTAATATAGATTAAAAAAAAAAAACTTAAGTAAATGGCATTACTCATCAAATATTTAGAGCAAATATGAAAAAGGTTTGTCCGTGTTGTATGATAATAAATAGATTTAGTCACTTCATTGCTGTCTATTGATGAAATATATTATTTCGCATTAAATTCAAGCAGGATTATTAACTCAACAGTGAATTATAGAGAATTGAAATGCAAATTGCAAAATTCAGGCAAAAGAAGTAAATGGGGTAACTAATTTTTAAATTCAGTGCCATGCAAGTACCAGTATATCAGTCATGTATAATGGGATAGTTTTAGGCACAGGCAACCTTCGGTACTGCAGATGTTTTGGACTACACTTCCCATGATCCTTTGCCAGCATTATGGGTTTAAGAGCATTATGAGAGATGTAGTCCACAACATCTGGAATGCCGAAGGTTGCCTACCCTTGGTATAGTACATCACATTGACATAACGACTGTGGAGATTTACAAAACTAAAATCTCCCCAATTGTTTTCTCAGTGTGTTCTGATGCTCTTTTGTTTAGAACCTTTAAAACTTTTCTGTAGTTTTATTTGTGTTTTGTGCAACAGATAATATGTACACCATTATTTCCACCAGAAAATTATTCCATTGTCTGGCATTCTCTAACAACACATTTTAGCAAGTGAGTCGGAATATTCAAATGGTATTCTTACTTAGCAGGACACAATTGTGTAAGCACAAAAAAAAGATGGCAGACAAACTACTTTAATGCATATTAATAATTTGGAGCAGATTTTTGTATACAGCAAAAACACACATTTCAGAACACTTATGTAAAGCTTCCCCTATGTGTCTATAAGTAATGTATTGTGCAAAGGAATGAAAGCAAAACACAGCATCAATATTAAAAAAAAAAAAGGTATATATTTTTATTCACATAGAGGTTAGAGAAAAATGCTTCTTCAAATAGTGTCAATGTTCCGTGGAGATTATAAATGATGTATTCTCCCATGACAGAGAGTCCTGGCAGTTGCTTAAGATAGCTGTTAATGGTTTGCAGTGGAATCTGTAATTTGATTAGAAACACTATACAGTCTGAATGCAATCATTGACATTAATGCAGCACGAATCCCAGTACAAGCAGGTTTCTATAGTTACTATGATGTGTGTGCTACTAGCATCATTTTACATTGCATGTCTCTTGACCTAAAAGGCACTCATGGTTGATTAACACTTTCAATGTATGTATCATAGGAGAAAAAAAAACACAGAAAAAATAGCTCCTAGCAATCTCCCACTAGTAATCTAATATGTGTGGGAAAGACAGCATAACTTGTGTTGCTCTTTTGACTTGGCTGGCTATGGGGCCAATATGATGCACATAAGTGCCACACTGACAAAAGCGTTTCCAGGTACAGTGTGTTCAAAGCACAGAGCTTCACAGAAGTGCTATGTTTGTGTGATAAACATGCAGGGCCGGACTGGGGAAAAAATTAGGCCCGGGCATTTTTCAATCAGAGCGGCCCCCTAAGAAGGGGGCGGGGCCAGAGAGTGTGTGTTTTGTCATCACTAATGACAAGCACGCCCCCTCTCAAAGTGAGCATGTTGGTTCAATGCGCAGAGCCCCGCTGAACAGCTCTGGCATTAGAAAAAGGCCCTGAATTTGTTCTGCGCAGCGCAAGCAAATTTAATAACATGCTTGCGCTGTGTTTGCTTTTAAATTGTCTCTGGTGTCTCCACAAGTGGGATACCAGAGGACAAAAGGGCCAGGAAAGTGCATGGTGCATATATTTGGAGCCTGCTTGTGGGATTGCGTGTGTGTAGAGTGTGGTGTGGTATTGTATAAATAGGTCAATTTAATTTGTGTTTGTGGTGTAATATGTGTGGCTAGCGGCTGTAGAGAGTATGTGTATAGGGGGCATAGTTTTATAGGGGATGCAGCGAGTGTGTGCATACGGACTGAAGTGTGTGTGTATAGGTGACGTAGTGTGTGTAGGGGTTGCAGAGGGGGTGTGTTTAGAGAATGTTGTATGTGTTTGCTGACAAGGAATGTAGTGTGTGTGTGTAGGAGATCTACTGTGTAAAGGACCCAGTGTGTGTGTGTGTGTAGAGGATTAAGAGTGCATATAGGGTAAGGGATCTAGTGTGTATCTGGAGCGTAATGTGTGTAGTGGTGCAGTGTGAGGGGTGCTGTAGTGCATGTGTGTGTGTGTGTGTGTATGTGTGTGTGTGTATATATATATATATATATATATATATATATATATATTTGGACTTATTGTATGTGTGAGGGGCGCAGTGTGTGTATGTAAGAGGGGTGCTGTGTGTGAGGGTGTTTTTATCTGCTGTCACATTCTAGGTTTCTAATTTTCTTTGTTAAATCACTGAGTGTTATTTTATATATATATACATATGCGTGCTGTATATGTGTGGGAGTGTGCTGTGTGTGTTTGGGGGTGCTGTGTGTGTCTGGGTGCTGTGTGTATTTGGGGGTGCTGTGTGGGTCTTGGGGTGCTGTGTGTGTCTGGGGGTGCAGTGTGAGTTTGGGTGCTGTGTCTGGGGGTGCTGTGTGTGTCTGGGGGTGCTGTGTGTGTGTCGGGGTGCGCTGTGTGTGTTTGGGGGTGCTGTGTGTGTCTGGGTGCGCTGTGTGTCTCTGGGGGCGCTGTGTGTCTCTGGGGGCGCTGTGTCTGTGTGTCTGGGGTGCTGTGTGTCTGGGGGTGCTGTCGGGGTGCTGTGTCTGGGGGTGCTGTGTGGGGGTGCTGTGTGTGTGTCTGGGGTGCTGTGTGTGTCTGTGTGTGTTGTGTGGGTGCTGTGTGTGTGTCTGGGGGTGCTGTGTATGTGTCTGGGGGTGCTGTGTATGTGTCTGGGGGTGCTGTGTGTGTGTCTGGGGGGTGCTGTGTATGTGTCTGGGGGGTGCTGTGTGTGTCTGGGGGGTGCTGTGTGTGTCTGGGGGTGCTGTGTATGTGTCTGGGGGGTGCTGTGTATGTGTCTGGGGGTGCTGTGTCTGGGTGCTGTGTGTGTGAGTGAATGTATTTTTTATTTAAATTTAAGTATATTTTTTTTATTAATAATAAAAAAAAATTATATCCCCCCCCCCCTTCTTACCTTTATCCTGGGAGGGGGGGGGATGGAGATCCATTCTGCCTGGGGGTGTGGAGCCATGCTGCCATCCTTCCCTGGTGATCCAGTGGTGAGAGTGAACTCTAACCTGCGGGTTAGAGTTCACTCTCGCGAGATCTGAGCGTTGCCGTGGTAACCGCGGCAACGCTCAGAATCCCGCAAGAGGACCCGGCGGAGCTGCTGGCTAGAGCTCCGCCGGTCCTCTCTCCTCCCTCCCCAGCCTGCGGCCGCATATCAGTTCCTCTGGGCTGGTGAGGGAGATCTTTGATCTCCCCACCGGCCCACGGAGGCACATAGCAGGGCTGGCGCTCGGATAGCGCTGGCCCTGTAGGGGCCGGCCGGGGAGATCCCCTGCCGGCCTCGGCCCCACGGCCATCGCGGCCCACCGGGCATTTGCCCGGTATGCCCGATGGCCAGTCCGGGCCTGTAAACATGATATTATGTGGTTAGAATTGCCTTGAATGCTAAACGCTCACCAAACTTTTGAGGGTAATCATCCCTGAGAATCAGGACACCAGAGCAGTAACCAAGGATAGTGGGACATTTGATTCAAATTGGGACTGTTGTGCTGGATCCAGAACACTTGTGAGATAGGAGAAAAAACAATGGAATAAGTCAAAGATGTTAATTGAAATATTCAATAGTATATCCTACATATTGTTTTGAACATTTTCAGTTATTTTATGGTTTCTCCTAAAAAGAGGAAGAATTCCTATGCTTTGCTTATTGTGCCTAGAGATTACCAGCTGTGACTCACTGGAAGGTCCTATAATTGTGCAGAATGTATCTCCAAGGCTGATGGAATTTAGATGACCTTTTGGATCCAGACCACTTTCAGAGATGAGACCAGTTTTATTTGTTCACAAAAAGGTTTCTTCTGTAATGTTATACGTCTGCTGAAACATGTTAAAGATGGATCAGTGGATACCATCTCATCGACATAACTGTTAATCATTGTTTTTCCTCAATCGAGTGTAAAAGTTTTGCAAAATGAAATGTAGTCCATACGGCCTCACTCACTTTCATGTATACTCCAGGAATGATTACCAGCCTTTTAGGAAAGAATTTCTCTGCAGGAAACTGCTACTTACACATTTAATGCCTGCAAGTGTGCTTAAAATTTCAGTTTACCCCATCCTTCAAAACAGTAAGGGAATTTTCAGTGGGTACTACCATTCCAACAGTCAGGGAGAGGGCAAAGTGAATGAGCTCTACCGTACCACTGTTAGCATTACAGTAGCTTTCCAGTGTTGATAAATATTACAAGAGCACTTTTAAATATCCATGCCTCCAAACATTTCAAATGGACAAAGAGGGGCACTTTAATTTGGGGGGATATGAATTGGAGTGTTCTGAAAAAATTAAGGGACTTACTAATTGCAATTTATGCAAGTAATATATAATTTAGAACAAGAACAATGCATCTTATTTTCATAGACTGATTTCTAAACACATTTATTGTAGTTTAAATATACGTTACTATGAGTATTATTGCTGTGAAGTTCTATTATACACTCAGACATACCAACAATATGGAGCTCCTAGAAAAGAGGAACCTTAGGATAAAAAAGGGGGGCAGAGGGATATGAGCCCAAAGATGGGGACTGTCACCTATAAATAGGTATGCTTGGTAGGTATGAACATATGATTTATTGTATGTATGCATGCATGGCATTTGACCATTTTTATTTATTTATTTTAGTCACAACTACTGTATCTTATACTGTAATTTAAAAGTTTTAGCACAAAACAGCAGAGCTAAAAAAAAATAGCTTGAGTAATAAGTAATAAGTTGGGGAGTATTTTAATACAACTATTGTTGCCTAAAATAACTTTAAAATCCCTTCCCAATTCATCATTCTCAGCATAAGGAATAAACCTCAAAGTATTAGGACTTTACTCCATTATTAAAATAAAAAGGAACTAATCCTGCAATATCTATATCAAGTCCCACATTATCTATTCAAAACAGACCATCTCCTTTTGATATTTGCATTTTAATAGACTTGATTTAACAAATGTCTGTGTAATCACAAGTGGGGGTTACTACATTATAGTTTCATATATGCTAAGTAAGTAGGTATATATTGACTCTCTGCTGTGAATAGAATATGGGTACACTGTCACGATACTTCACTGCGAATTAAGACGTGAGGGCCTATGATTAAACATTAATCATATTATGAGCTGATCATGCCTGCGGCATCATTCCAGTCACTTATAAAGGACCTGACAAAATCACAGACCACATATTTTACTCTTTATCAGGCGTAAAACCAAGCAAGTAAATTTATTTTACCATTTCATCAGGACGTGACAAATGTCTCAACCAGACAATGTACGAAAACGAATGCATTCTGACTGTTCTGAGGTAATTTTGTCAACTTAATGTGTCTTCCATAAATTGATAGTCTCTGAGGACACCATGACAAAGGATGGAAGAGAGCCATTTGAAATCCTTAATGAAGGCCAGTATAGTTATTTCACTGCTGATTAATTTGCATGCACGGTCCTGCATGTATTTCAGCAATTTGATTAAGGTAACAAAGTAGAAATTATTTTTAAATAATAGAATGAGGGTTTTGAAAGATGGTTAGTAAATATGAAGCCATGCTGAAGATTATAACATAAGAGGCAGCCAGAACATTTGAGGTATGCTTTTAGTTTGAGTCCTTGCGGTGACATTTTGTTCACTCATATAGTAAGATGTCACAGAGCCATGATATGCCAGCTTCTTCAATTGGTTATGTGCATTGCAAACTGCTAAACAGGTACAAGGAATTTGCACTTCCACCTATCATATTACACATGTAAACAACATGCCATTCTTTTCAATTACCTGATTAAAGGAGAACTCCCAACACTTTTGGAAAAATATATTTTTTTCCCCCTCCAATTTAGAATACCCTACTGTGCTTTATTCATAAGCATTGCCCGCTTTAAAAAATCAGCAAATTAAGGGATAAGCTTCTGGTGCTTCTCTCCACGTCTAGTCTGATATCAGGTGGACCAATAAAAAGATTCTCATGATAGAGAAGTCTCTGATTGAACCCTCGCACCGTCCATTTAAAGCCTTCTCAAAGAGAAGCATTTGATTGCACCATTCTCAATGACTCTGAGTGCATGCATGCACTTTGAAACAGTGAAGGGCTCCGGAAAAAATTACAATCTACAAAATAGAGGAAGGCGGGGTGGGCTGGGGGTACATTAGTGAGGGAGAGAGAAAAGTGCTAGCTACCCCTTGCAAGTGCACTGCCTGATAACATCTGTCATCAGCGCATATTGTGCACTGACGGAAGGCGTAATTTTTGCACAGAATAATTCACATGTACCTCAGGTTCCAACTAGCTCCCAGCACACAAGTGCAAAAATATCTATAAGTGCGGAATTTCAAGCAGAAACACAGCACATACAGACTCCTACCTAACAGCATGACCACTTTAATTTAGCAACCCATACAGCGGGAAACACTCTTAATCTGCCTAGGTGTTCTCTTTGACTCTGATCTCTCCTTCATGCCTCATGTTCAGTCTATCGCAAAATCTTGCCGCTTCCATCTCAAAAACATTGCGCGCATCTGACCCTACCTAATGCCAGATGCGACTAGGGTGCTGGTCCATTCCACTGTCCTTCTTGCCTTGACTACTGTAATCCGCTTCAGAGTGGTCTTACATGCTCTCACCTTGCGCCATTACAGTCCATAATGAATGCGGGAGCAAGGCTCATCTTCCTGTCCGCCCGCAACTCCCACGCCTCACCCTTCTTTTAGTCCCTATATTGGCTTCCTGTAAGATATAGGGCTCAATTTAAAATTCTGGTTCTTGCTTTCAAATCTCTACATAATTCTGCTCCCACCTATCTATCCTCCCTAATACACAAGTATGTCCCGTCTAGGCCCTTACGCTCTGCTGAAGACTTACGTCCATACTCCCACCTCTGATGCTCGCCTTCAAGACTTCTCGAGGGCTGCACCGTTTCTGTGGATCTCACTTTCCTCCTCAGTTAGATGCTCACCCAGCCTCCACTCTTTCAAAAAATCATTAAAAACCCACTTCTTCATAAAAGCGTATCAGTTAAACTGTTAATAGCTCCCAACTGATTCCTCTTTTGCAGCTGTCATTAGTCTAATACTATCCTTACCTTTTTGTGTCACTTTACCCCACTCCCTCTAGCATGTAAGCTCATTGGGCAGGGCCCTCAACCCCTGTTGTCCAACAACAACCCCTGTGTGTCCAACCTGTCTGGTTACAACTACATGTTTGTTCGTCCACCCATTGTAAAGCGCTGCGGAATTTGTTGGCGCTATATAAATAACATAATAATAATAAAACAGAAGTGGTCACGGTAGTTGGAGTAACCCTTTAAGCTTCATACAGTTTCAAGGTTACCCAGGATTGAAATGAATATATTCAAGTCATTTATTAAAACAGAAACATATATATAAAGCACACACATTTAGAGAATAGATAGAAGGACTCTGCCGTTCTCCCTCCTTTGGTATGAAATGTAATAACTTGCTACTGTCCTTCATTAAACTGTAGTCATGAAGATGTGTGGTCTCTACTGGCTGTAGTAGAGTGTCAGCTCCCTAATTAAGGTACATAAGTGCTACACACCACATTATGCATTA
Source organism: Pelobates cultripes (assembly GCA_933207985.1). Classification (NCBI taxonomy): domain Eukaryota; kingdom Metazoa; phylum Chordata; class Amphibia; order Anura; family Pelobatidae; genus Pelobates; species Pelobates cultripes. Next base: position 60,837,197 of record OW240912.1, read on the forward strand.
TTTAAGTAGACTGATACTTCACATATGCATTATTATTACTGTTAGATTTATTAGCATATTCCACAGCACTTTACAATTATTCAGTGGGAATATATAACAGTAAGTTAAGAAACAAATAAGAGATGCTCAAAAAAATCTTATCCTGTAAATACAGTTAAAACATATATTTTTAGATACATTTTTTTTTGTTTATTATTTTCTCTGCAAACTCGTTTTCAGTCTGCCTGGACTATTTTACTTTATAAAATACAGTTGTATGTGACTATATGAAACACAGTGTTAGGCAGGTGGTTTTAATGTTGTGGCTGATCAGTTTAAATGTTATTTATTATCTTAGATCTGATATATTTTATATATTGCCAGAAAGACGATGTTTGTTAAACAGAGTAGGTACTTATGGATATGTGTAATCTTCTGGAAATCCAGACTTAATAAAAATGCTGTAGCTATTATATATCGTGGGCCGCTACTGTAGTCTGCTCAGAGGTTTCCTATAATTCATCCCTGGGTATTGAATGCATCCTTCAAAGTTTGCTGTAGAGTTTGGGAAGAGGAAAGGGCAGGGATGTATCTACCGCGAGGCAAACAAGGCATTTGCCTTGGGCAGCACTAACCATCTTTGGGCCCCTCCGAGCAGGTGGCGAGGGAGCACTTTCCCTTGAGTTCTCCTGCTCAGCTCCCTTGCGCGACCCATTGTGATGCTGGGAGCTGGAATATGACGTCAGTCCGGCTCCTGGCATCACTCTGCGGCACGCAAGGGAGCTGAGCAGGAAGATCACAGCTCCCTTGCTGATAATGTGGCCACCCGCCAGCCAAAATGTTTGTCAGTAAGTGTGAGTGTGTGTGTCAGTGAATGTGAGTGTGTCTAAATTTGAGTGTGTGTGTGTCAGTGAGTGCGTGTGTGTGTGTCTGTCAGTGAGTGAGTGTGTGAAAATTTAATGTTCATTTCGTCATGTGTTCATTCCTTCGTTTCAAGTCTTTTTAACCCCTTAAGGACACATGACATGTCATGATTCCCTTTTATTCCAGAAGTTTGATCCTTAAGGGGTTAAACAATCCAAATTATTCCGCACACATACCACTGGAGGTCACTGTTTTGCAATAAATTACTCTTCCCGTAAGCATTCACTGCCCTCATGGTCATTTGTATCTATTGTAAGTGTGTGAATATTTTTGTATAAATTGTGTCAATGGACAGTTAGAATACATTGCTTTAAAAGCCGGCCTGTCTTGTCTTTTTGCTTTTGTTTTTTGTATAATAACATTCTTTACTGAATTGTTCTCTGTGTTTGGTATCTAGTGTCAAGTTATGGCAATATGTAGATTACTGTGATTTGTTTAAATATATGTCCCATAGTGAAGTGAACACTATGGACCTATCACTTCTGAAACAACATCTCTGAAAGCTTCTCTAAGACTGAACTAGAATATCAATTAGCCATGGTTTATGAAACATGAGTTTTGTCTGCTGTCCGGCTGACCTCAGGAATTAGTTAAAAATCTAGATATTCTATTTAACATCAAAGATTACTGTTAGAAGGTTACTCCAACCACCATAACTACTTCTGTGTTTAATGGACATGTATGTAGGAGTCAGTATGTCCCGCCTTTCAGTATGAAACACTGCACATAGAGATATATTAACTTTTGTGCCGGAGGCTAGTTACACCACCATCACACGTGACTTAGACAGCCCAGAGCTCTGAAATCTGTGCCTATTTCACGTCTGTCGTCAGCACGCTAACAACATATGTATTTAGATTCTCTCTCTGCCGGCAAGGGGAAGTGTTGGTTTCCCCGCATCCCGTTACCTGTGCTTGTTTTGTTTTGAATACCCAATCAATCTCCCTCCCTCCTCCCCTTGCTAGCTCAAATTGCATGCATGAGCTTGGAAGCCGGCAAAACAGTCCAATCAGAGGCTTCTCTATAAGAAGCTTTATATTGGTCCACATGTGGCCCTTGCTTACATCGGGTGGAGGCGAATGACGTCAAAAAAAGGATACTTGTAATAAAACCTTTGTATGGTTAAATTAGCGGCTCTTGTATCCGCTATATAAAAAGCTGCCAGTAGGTCAATCTACTGTGTTCAAGGTAATGCATGCACCATAATCGCCTATGAAGAGGCATTGATCTTCAGTGAGGCCTTCTGGATGGAAAGCAGAAATTGATCCTCAATGAAGTCCACAAAACACTAGATGCAGGACTCATCTTGACTCCTCTTCATTTCATCTCTTGGCCAGCCCCATCCTCAGTCGTGTGTGCCTGATTTTTGCTGGCCCCAGCACTCCCTGTCTCGGACTATATTTGAGGCTGCGTAAAGATTTCTGCCATCCATTGTAGCTGTGGAGGAGGCCAAAGTCATGTTAAGGCAGGGCAGGCAGTGTGGGGGATCCAAGGCTGAGTGACGGACTGGTCACTCTGTCCCTGAAGCTCTCCAGTATATTGCCTAATTGGCAATGTACTAAATGGCAGTTTTACTGTGGTGTCCCTGCCTTGCCAGGACTCCCATGGAAAGGAGGAACTAAAGAACCCATTTGCAACAGTGACAATCAACCCTGGTAGTTTCTCCACTGCTTGACCAAATAATTTCCATTTATGGCCACATGCTGGGAGCATGAATCAAAAGAGGGACCTAGCTCATTGGAAAGTCAATGGACAGCTGTCACTGATCAAGTCATTAATATAAAGCAGTGTATTTATTCTTTACATAATCAATTTTAAATGAAGGTAACAGCAGAAAGTAGCATGTGGTGGGATATTCTAATATTTTGTTTCTGTGTTCTCTTCCAGAGCTTACGTTGGAACTAGAATTGAAGCAAGTAGACCTTTTCCAGCAAGGTACAGTAGCCCTTAAGAGGGCCTTACAAATGATTGCTTTGTCCATAAAGGATCACCATACACCAGTGGAAATTACTTAGGTGCCATGATCAAACTATTTAGGATTGTGTTTTTTTTTTATATTAAATGAGTAAATAAGTCCTAGAAAATCCTGCACATACACAAAAAAGTTTGAGTGCTTTGTGCATGCGCACATGTGTATATTTTTTTTTTTTGGTTGTATACCTGTTATCACTGTTATGCTTGTCTTGCTCCCCATCCTTCCACCCAGTAATACAGGGTTCGTGTTGATGATGTGGAGGTGTATTAATCAAAAGATTTAAAGGGGGTCAAGTGGGCACAGAGAATTTAAATACAAACCTGTATTTTTAATGCTAGAGTGAAAGTGGTGTCTAGCTATTTAGATATATGCCTCCCCCCTTTCAATTCATTTCTCCATAACCAATATATAGCATCAGTTTATTTCCCATTTAATTTTTTTTGCAAAGTCATTTTATAGTGAAACTGCAAACAGAGAACCTTTACGTACAAACTGAGCTAGTTCACCTAGACCACATCTTGTAACGTGATAATACAGGCTTGTTTGAAGAATAGCATTTTCTAAATCCTACAAGCCCATTGGCAGAGGTTCCATCATGATTCATATTTACAATACCAATTAAATCATGTTTTTGCAGGTTTCCAGACACTGTTTGAGGCATGTACGATTTGAGCCATGACTCAAATTAAACGAAATCATTAATAGTCTGCTGTGCTGGGCGGAGGTATCTGTATGAGTAGCTGTGCATCTCTGTATCGGTTATAATACAGAAACAAGTTTTGTAGGATCACCCCAGCGTTTGGCAGCATGTTATTAAATATATTTAATGGTTGCTATACAAAAAAATGCATGGGATGATTGCGAAATATAGCCTGGGAAAAAAATGCAATCATTTTTTTCCCTATATACTTTATACATTGCTGATATTATTTCACAAAATGATTTAAGTTTAAACACAAAACACAAAGTATTATTACTCATTTGGCTGTAGTGAAGATCCCTTTAGGTATATTAATTCAGGAGTGGTTATCATGCTTGAAATGTTTAAGAACCTATAAGTCTATGGAAGCTGTTCTCCATATTTTATGTTTTCATACCAGTTTGACAAAATGATGGTGTTCTCCCTGGTCTCCTTAGCCTGCCCAAATTTTAGCTGAAAATTAGATTTTAGCTGTTAATGTAGAACTTCACTACTTTAATGTACTTTATTAAGGTGTATTTAGCTCGTCTGAGCAGAAAGTTGTAGGCTTAATTTGCCTTTAGTAACCATAACATGTCCAAGTGGATGTATCACTATACTGATACCTGATGCCCCACCCAAGCATTTTCAGACGCTTGGGCTGGTTTTACTTACTGTTATTACCAGAGGACCAGTCCCTCCAGGTCTTCTTCTTAGGTGCCACCATAATTAAGTTTCTAAATGCCACCCTTTGCCCATAGCTGGGCGTGCACCTCAAATAACACAATGCCCATTTCACTGAATGGGTTACTGGGGACTAATTGGTCTGAGAGGGTATCTCAAGGTGATCACTGATGTGCTGCTTAAGAAAATGAGGAATTGCAGGAGGAAAGTGAATATTGAAACAGACATCCAATGACAAAGTTGACAAAGGCCGTAGAGCTTGACTAAATCTCTATCCTTCAACAACTTTTGTCAATCTTCGTGTTATATATAATGAAAATTTAGTCACCATTTTTCCTTATGTATCACTTTGAAGTTAAGCATATTTTCGAGGGGGGTGGAGGTTCTACATGCTGATAAAAAAAACTGTCAGTTATGAATTTTGTGTGCATACTGAAAATAATTTGTTACTTAAAAAAAAAAATGAAATTAGAAAAAAAATGAAGATTTAATGAGCATGAATTAGTAGGAGAGGCTCATTCAACCATAATGTAAAATAGGCTGTGAATATGTACATTGTTCTGTAATATTGAGCCAATTCTTCCAGCAAAATGCTCCCAAGTCCGTTGACATAATTGTGCCAGTATGTTTTTCATGCACAAACAGTGGCTTATTGAATATAGATTAAAGCCCTTTTCTTGGACTGATTATAAATGTTAAAAAAGCATTGGCATATCGGCACAAAACAAACTGGCATAAGAATTAAGATTCCAAGGGGTGCAATTGAAAGGATGAACTTTGTGTTGATGCCAGTCTCTGTACCTGTTTCTAATTAAGACTGAAGCTTGATCGTGTGTCTGTGTCCTCTGCAGAGCAGAACTCTCTTCATTGACCTCTATTTAAAACAGAATGCTTGGGAATAAAGAGTTATATCCCTGCAACTGTTGTATGGAATACAATATTGCAAGATCTACGCCACCAACTCATGAAATAGGTAGTACTAACTTCCACCCCCCATTAGATTAGATTAGGACTAACTTAGACCTTGACAACACACAAGGTATTTATTGTTTTCTGCCCAAAGTAATATCCAATAAAGAGTGGATGGGAAGGTGAGAAGGAGTTCTACTTATGAAAGTGGAAGGAATCCCTAAAATCGTTTACGAATACACTTATGTATGTGTGTTACTAACGGAGTTTAGATCCCATTTTATTTGTGATGCAACAGGGAAATTCTAAGATGGAAAATAAGAGTTGCATATTATTAAAGGATCTCTCACTTGGTAGTATTTCATAAAGGTATACATTTTATGAAATACTGATGCTGACTGCGTTGGAATTTGATTGAAATTCCACCTTAATCCAAAAATTCCAAGACTCATTTGTTATGTAGAACAGCCTGAGGAAGACAAAAGGCTGAGCCCTGCCATCAACTTTTGTCCAATCCCAGCAGCCGTCACAAGTGGCATCGTCTCACTCATCGCATGACTGAAAAGACCCACAAAAAAGACCCACTTTATGCCTTCTTTTAGTATATAAACGTTAATTAGTTATGCAACTTGCCTGTAAACAGAAACATATCACACAAAAGCAATCTCTATTTCACTTAAACTATAAATCGGCTAAGAAATTAAAATTGGGTAAAATCTGATTAGACAAAATTATTTACCCCCGAGCAATGGAAGGTATGGAATCGGGATGGGGTTGGAAAGGTCCTAAGGCTGCGTCACCAGTGACACAATACTTGTCACTAGTGACACCAATATACGGCAGACCCGCTCACTATCACACTGTCTGGCCATCCCCCAGTCTTCAGGACCATGCAGGGATCACTGCTGAAGAGCTCCTTACATGCACCTAGCCCTCTCTGCAACTAATGTGCTCGCACTGTGCTTCCTGGGGTTCCCAGATGCTGGATACCAGGGAACTAAAGCGGGACAGCAGGACAGGACCCCAAAATTAGGACTGTCCCACCAAAATGTGAGACTGTTGGGGGGGCCTGAAATTAGACGGTGAAGGTGGTTTGCTTGGTCAGACAGAATTTAAACGAAACCTTTTTTTCATGGAGGCTGCTTAATTCGCAGCCAGTGGAGGTGTAACTGATGCCCCATAAACAGCAACTCAAGTGATATAACTTCTAAATGACAGGATTAATAAAAGAGACTGCAGGGGAATGTTCATTACACCAAAAGTCCTATGGTGCTTAGAGTATCCCTTTAATATTATGGGCCTGCTTTGCCGCAATACTTCCTCATCTTTTCTTCACAAGTGATAGTTACGATTTTAATTCACCTCCACATTTGAATGAAATGGGTTGGAACAGCTCTGGACGTCAATGTGGTATTAATGGGGTGACATGACTGGATGTACTGTATTGGAACACTTTTGCTTTGTATAATTGTTTGAACGCCTTTTGCAATGTAAGTTATTTGAAGATCGTTGTAGGGTAACTTTTTAGCCAGTTAGCTTTGCCCAGACATACATCATGTTCAGGGGCGTACCTAGAGCATTTGGCACCCGGGGCGGTTCCTGTGTTTTATCTTAAATGTTTTTAAAATGTGTGGTTTCCTTCAATAGCTGCTTTTAAAATTTTAAGAGTCAGAGGTGTAAAGCAATGTATTTGTGCACGTCTCTCAAAATATTAAATTTATTAGCATTATCCAAGTATCCTCATTTAAAAAGTTCCATCTTTTTTACGATGGACAATGGTTTTTATTATAAAACAATACGATATTGGCCATAGTGAAAACATATAATTCTATAATTTTATTGTAAAATCATTCCTATTTTAGAAGGTTATTATATGTTAACTTGAGTTAACATGTTGGATATAGTAAGCTTGCCGTATAGGTTATGGTCCTTTGTCCCTGTCTCCGTGCACACAGTTAATTATAACTGCACCTGTTGGAAATATATGGCCTCTCCAATGTCTGACAACAGAAAGTATGCTTCCTCCTCTGTATGTGTATATACGTATATACCTGTATATACATACATACATTGTGTGCATGTTATACAAATCCCCATGATTCCTTATAGAATTCACCCTAGCTCACTTAGCCAGGAGCGTTGCCAGGTTCCAAAAACACCTGAGGGAAAACGTGATCAGTCCTAACTTAACAGAGACTTCCTTCCTCTCTAGCCATGAATAGCGTCCTTATGACCCACTTGCTATCTTTGGGCAGCCCCTTTTAAGATGGGACCACCCATTCTGGAATGACTGGTATGCCCCTATAGGTCCACCATTCTCTCTCTCTTTTTGATATATTGCAGTGTTGGGACATATGATGTTTGTGTAGGTTTAAGTTTTGATATCATGTGCTGATTCTTAATCTGTATTTTGTATATATTTTGTTCTTTAATGCAGCAACACTACTGATAAATGTATGTTACTGGTGTGCCCCCAATTCCCTGTTTTTCTATTTAAATTTGGAATCCCGACCCGATTCCTATTGGGTTGAGCACCACACCCATCCACTACAGGTGTTCCTTTGGAGGTTACCACAGGAACACATAATTTGAGGAGCAGTTTAAGCAGTATTGCAGTTATCATGTTAATCTCCCACATTGAAATTAGTGTAGGACCCACCGATATTGGGGTACAGTGATATAGTGGTGGGCTTAACATAATATGGCCACATGGTATAAATGAATCTCTATATTTGTTTGTTAAGATAGGTGATTTTAAGTAGTCTTGTAAAAATTTAAATTCCCTAATACTGAGAGCTGAGCATAATACAGAGATATTTGTTCAATAAAACAAGTTGAGCACAGCTTCAATATATCTATAAAATACATAAGGCTGAGCACAATACAGAGACAACCATACCACAAGCAGAGCTGAGAGAAAATAGAGATATAATACACAGAGCTGGGGACAAGACAAAGATACCCATACAATACACAGAGCAGGGTAGACTACACAGATACCCATACAACAGGTGGAGCTGAGTAAAATACAGAGAAATAACACAGAGCTGGGGATAATAAATTGATATTAATAGCTATCCCTCACAGCCGGGACCATTGTGATGGATTACACAGAGCTGCAATACAGAGATCCCCACACAGTACATATCTCTGAATAAAGCTCCAGCTCTCTATCCTCCTTGCCCTTCCTTAGCTCTCCCTTACATGATCTAATCTTAAGTAGTGCTCCTGCTATGATAACTTTCTCTTTCTATTAAATATTACCTCAGTAATGATTCAAGTCAGCTACTCCATTAGCTCTAAGCACACAGTGTGTATGTGGTTAAAGAATAAAGATACTCATAGATGCCAAACATTTCAGCTACTCGACTCAATATTAGCTCTCAGCACACAGTGTAAACAGGGTTAAAGCAGCAGGATACTGATATTACCTTTGCAGCTGGCAATATAATTAATCTGCAGTGGTAATATGGAGCCAAGACATAGCTGACATGGTTGACAGAATCAGTCATGATTAAAGATTAAAACAGATTGAAATCAGAACCAGATCAGTCCTCAGAGTCACAGCCCCAGTCCTGTAGTTTGAAGCTTCACAACTTTTCAAATAGCCACAGCATGAGTGTCTTAGGTCTCAGGTGTAGAGTGACTGGGCACTAACGAAGATGGAGGGTATGTGCAGAACAAGTTATTAAAACTATTAGTGACAGGGAGCACAGTACTCTGAGTCAGACATGCCCCCTCCTTTTGTTACCCCTGGACTTTCCTGGCTTTATATATATTAAATATATCTTTTAGTAAATGCCTTTGCTTCATCAGCCCTCAGTCAGTGACTGGGTCTATTGAGGGAGAGAAACATATATTATATGTATCTGCTGTGCTCTCTGTGTGTTACTTACAAAATAGCTAATTGCTTCTCTTTCCTATGGGCACTGTAACCCCACCCTCTGGTGCTATGAGCCAATGATGGACTTTTAATAGAGAGGCCAATAGCATGCCTCCACTCATGGGCAGCTGGCTCTGTTGCAACTCCATTCTTGAAATCCTTTGTTAAATGACACTAAGCATGTGTAAAATCTGCTGAAACAGGGCTGAATTATTTTTTTTTTACATGTCTGGATGCTCTACAGTAAGCTTCGCCAAACAGCTACCAATGAGGGAGGAGGGGCAGAAGTGAAGCTGATTATAGAATTAAAGAGCCACTAATTTTTCCAATTTATTTGTTTTACCGCCCTCGTCCACAAAAAGAATCTTAGTGTTTCTTAATTACTGCAAATAGATTTTTTTCCAACATAAAACTAGTGGGGCACTGCTCCAAGTTCCCCTATGGAGGAACTTCCAATGGTAAAACTCAAAATTCCCTGGTTGGTGCACTTGATGAACTCAAAGTGACAGCAAAGCTCTAGGAGGTGCATGAGGACGGAAGTAAATATGTGGCCTTAGGCTGTCATCTTACTGATGCAATTATAGAGCCACCTCTGTTTATCTCAAACCATTCCTAAATGCTTTAATACTTAAATTGGAGATAGGGCCAGTCTACCTAAAGCTGTAGTGGTAACGTTGCTCAGAGTGCCCCCTTTAAATAGTCCATGTAGAAGGGACATTTTGTGTCCCCAACATTTTCATTTACCATCCTTTCAGCTAGTAAATGTATCATTTTCAACAAAGAAGAAAATGAGTATAAAGAGGAAGAAAAAAGTAATATTGTATCTATGCTTAATGACAAATATGTTTTGACTTACATTATAAATAAAGAGAAACTACTGAAAACTGAAAAAAGTTCACTTTTAGGACCATTTACTAATTTTAGATTGTATGTTTACCATGGATTATTGGTCCTCAAATCAGATTTCTGCTCACATACAGAATTTATGTCTTGGCTTCAGTTTATGCGAATGAAAATGTTATTCCCCTCTAAGTGACGGGGCTGATTTTAGCAGTTATGAATTTAGACTCTTGAAACATTCTCTGTCTTAAATCATACCATTGTCTTATGCAGTATAAATATCCTGTAATCTAAATATCTGTTTTTATATTTTTCTATAGATCTTTTTGAACAAGAGATGGAGGAAAAATGCCGGATCCTGGAAGCAAGATACATTGAAAAGGAAAAATTTACCTCCGAGCTAAAGAAAGATCTCTATCACCGGGAGAATAGAGTAGCTGCACTAAGATCCAAACTGAGGGACAAGGAGAGGAGATTCTTGGATGAGCTGAAAAGAAGAAGTCATCGAGTGACGATCCTCAACACAGAGTTGCAGAAGCAGACGGAAGCTACAGCATATTTGTCATTTCAACTCCATACCACCAAGCAGAAGCTTCTCAGTCACCAACAAGACACTGAGATGTTTTTTCGGCCTATTGACTTCACTGTACTTAAGCAACCGTATAATGAAGGGAAGGCAAAAAGGAAAACCTATAAGAACCACAGTGTTTGGCGGCAGATGTCAGAGTGCACGACAGCCAAAGTATTATCAAGAGACTCATTTCAAAGAGAGGAAATAACTAGCTTTGACGATCTGGAACCTATGCCAGATCCAGCCCTGTTTTTATATCCCAAGAGGCATGTTCCTCCTCGTCGGCACAGATCAGAGTCCAAATCCTCCAGCTCCCACCATGGTGGTGCCGTAGGACTGAATACTCAATGTCCCGAAACGTTTTCAGCAGAAAATGATAATCTATCATCTAACATTCCAGTCGTTAAAGCCAAGCTCCCAAAAAGTGAAAGAGGCAAACAGCAATCCTTAGCCCGGCATGATTCTAGAGATTCCGAGTAAAATAAGACAGATTATTAATACAATAATTTAAATATATGTAGTGAATATTGACCATAAATAATCTAGACATAAAACTGGTCCTTGGCCTATATATCCATATACAACATTGATATATTAAAGGCTGTCTTACTTATTTTAATATCATTTATTATTGCTGTCTTCCTCTTTATGCTAGTTTTCTTCATGTTGTATATAGGCTGTACAGGACTACCAGTATAAAAAAAATAATCTTTTTTTGGATGTGTTGCCTATAAATTTACTTGTCATAGAAGCATCCTCTTTTGCTATAGCTCTATTTTTCTACCAATGTTTTTGCTTTGAGATTATGGTGTCTGTTGCATGATGCATAGTCCAGCACTGCAATGTCTACAGGAGAAATGTTCTTTGACCTCATACACATCATCAGGATTGATCCCCTTTGAAAATTTATGGAAGAAGGACAAATCACAGCATCATTCTGTAAGGCAGGTTTTTATCATAAATGCAATTTGAAATGGGGACATAAGAAAAGAAGAATTGAAGAAAACATGGCTATTCTTTTAGAATTTAGAAAGCGCTGACTATGGAATAACCTATAGATCATATATAAACTGCTGGGTAAATAATGAAATCAAGGTGTATAATCAAGTGTATGGTAAAGATAACCAGGGGGAATACTGTTCATTTGAAGTGAGCCGATCACAAGAAGGAAGACATTTCCTTTCAATTGAATTTGTTTTTTTTATTTATTTTTTATTATTATTTAAACATATCCTTTGTACTGGATTCTGGAGACCAGCTTCTGAAGTCTATTTACTATATACTTTTTTTTTTTTTTTTTACTGTAAACAAGCTTATATTTGAATAATGTTTTACAACATGCAAAAGGAATATCTATTAACGCTTTGTGCACCCCAAAGAACGTTGACCCTCTGCTTAGCACATGAAGGGTTACATCATCCCAGTTTTGTACTGGCATAAACGAGCAATATGGTTTTTCAATGACATGTAGCTGCTTGAAGTCAACGGATATCATTACATTTGTTTCAGTACAAACCAAAGTACCATTTGCATCACAGTAAGCTGACTTGTGATATTTTTACCCACGTTTTAGGCTATGTTAGGCCTACAAGCTGCTTATGAAATAGTCAGTATTACGCTAAACCCTTTGAGTGCTAACTGCATGTACAGAACATAGCTAAATACTCCTTACTGGTACTCAAACTAGCTCAGATTATCACAATTGTTATAAATTCACGATAATAATGTATGTAATTTATCTCAACAAGTACCAGGCTGAGCAGCTACTGTCATTGAACTGATGTGTGGTTGGTTCTTGTTAGTTAGATTTACTGTGTAGCAACAGATGGTGTTTCAGGATGTCCAGGTCTGATAGGGACAGTAACGCACTTTACTTACTAATTAGACTATTGATGTGTCTACTTTCTCCAGACGTTATCATAGAAACCTTCACATTACCTAGCTCTGCTGATATACTTGATTATCATTAAAACATGTCAATCTTTTTCCGTCCAACACCCTTGTCAAAATATCCCAATCTTCTTTCAAAGAATATTTTATTGAGCATTTTCCTATGTAATACAATGGTTTTCTGCAGTTCCTGCTGTGTTCCTGCTTGCTCCATTGATGAGACCAGGATTGAATTGTGGCATTTTTTTTGTTTGCAATCTATAGAGCAATTCCTTTTTGTTTGTTTGTGTGTTGTAGCACATACTCTCAGGTATGATGGATTGCATCGGTGATAAGTTGTGTAGCAGGTTTTTGTTTTTTTTAAATTGTGGTTTCCACATATAGCGAAAAGAGAATTTTGACTGTTCACTTCTTGGATGCCTAAAATGATCAAAATTAAGTTCTTTGAAGCATCTTTTTTAAGCAAAGTACACCTTTGACAATTAGTGTGTTATCACACATTAAAATTTAAAGGAATCCTTCAGGCACCATAACAACATTATCTCAATTAAGTTGTTATGGTGCCTAGAATCCTTTGGAGCCATCCTATCTTTAACTGTTAAAAAATTCTCAACAGTTTAACACTTAAAGGTAAGATGGCACCTAGGGGCTACAGGCACCAAAACAACTTAGTTAAGATGAACATTTTATGGCGCTCGGGGTATTCTTTATAAACAGAATTTTCCTTTTTGCAATGAAAGCCATTTTACAAACTAGGTAAAACTAAACTATTCACTATGTAAGCAATGCTTTATCAAAATCTACCTCTGAAGAAATCTTCTACATGCTTAGTAAAATATCAAATAATGTGGTTTACATTTTGCCATAACAGTAAAGGTGGACCTGTCATTTAAAATAAACATTGCCTTAATTGATAGAATTATTTAAACAGTAAAATAATAATGATAAAATGTCCTTTTCTTTTTCGAATATATTTTTATAACTCATTTCTTGTCCTCAAAATGAGGAGGGAGGTAATTTTCACCCAAAACTATCTTGACAATATCTGCACTAGCTGGAAAAAGTGTGTTCTTAAAATGCTAGACTGGTTCAGAATTCCAAAGTTTGTTTTAAAAAAACATTATTTACTAAGCACAAGATACAAGCAAATGTGTAACTATAGCTGGATCATAAACCACAAAATTAGAAAATAAATGTTTTCTGAAACTGTTTTTTTTTTTTTTTTTAAAGAATCCTGACATTATAATCTCCACCATAATATTGTGTTAGTAGATGTTTTTTATTATCTTAGTGGCTACCTTAGTTGTCCTGTAGTAGCAATAATTAAACTGTTATAGGTACTTTCTTTTCAAGTACTCTCTCTTGCACCATGTAGCTATGTAAAATAGTTGGTGTAATTGCTAAGCCTTTTTCTGATCTCAGAGAACCTTGGATTCTGCATCACTGATCTGATCTCAGAGAACCTTGGATTCTGCATCACTGATCTGCTCCTTTAGGTGTGTGCAGATACTTACTGCACTTTATAACTCACAATGCTTTAGTACATTTACATTAGCAATGCACATAACTGGTATTAGATGTTGTGTGTGAGCTTGTGGATAGCAGTGTTCATCTTGCATTGCTAATAACTGCAGAGACCTCTTTAAAGGACCACTATAGGCACCCAGATCACTTTAGCTCAATGAAGTGCTCTTGGTGCCAAGTCCCCCTAGTTTTAACCCTGCAGCTGAAAACATAGCAGTTTCAGAGACCTACTATGTTTACACTGCAGGGTTAATCCAGCCTCTAAAGGCTGTTTCCCTGACAGCCACTATAGGCGCTTCCGCAATTTACACTGAGTAAATCGAACTTATTTGACGCTGGAGGTCCGTGAGGACAAAAAGATCCCCATAGGAAAGCATTGAGTAATGCTTTCCTATGGGCCAGTTTGAATGCGCGCGCGCTCAGGAACTGACGGTTATGGGGGAGGAGAGGTCACCAGTGCCGAGCTAGCCTGGCGCTGGATTAACCCCTTAAGGACCAAACTTCTGGAATAAAAGGGAATCATGACATGTCACACATGTCATGTGTCCTTAAGGGGTTAAGGTAAGCAAATAAATGGTTAATTAACCTAAACAGTGACTAGGGCTCTATAGCATTAGGAATGCATATTTGTATTCCTAACGCTATAGTGTTCCTTTAATAGGTCTTCAGCTGAAAATTAGGGCATAAACCTCCAGGTCCAATTTTACACGTTCCGTAACAGTATCAATTTTTTGCACATATATACATACAGCTGCGAAGAACATGTTAGCTTCTTGGCAGCATGGCTAAAGCAAATGACAGCTATCATTAGATATGTTTAGGTAAGCGTTAATATTAAAACGAATGGTTAGCACGCACTTATCCGGCAGGAATTGTTATTATAGTTAGGGATCCATACTACCATGAAATACAGTGTTAGAACATACCCCCCATATTGGTGGGAGGGAGTAGAGAGGCAGCGAGTGACACGATACCATCACTGGCTGTGCTCAAAAGGGGGCAGACATCCTGAAAGTGGGCGGAACAGGTTAGCATGCCAGGTTGTCTGCCAATCAAACAGGCCAGCCGACTGAGGGCAGGATTTGCAGGGAGCACTTCAAAAGCAGTGAGAAGACACAAAACTCGGGATTGTCCTGCCAAAATCGAGGTGGTTGGGAGACATGTTAGAAGCTAATGGAATAATTAAAATGAATTCTGTCTAGTATAAGCCCATTAAGACACATGCCTTTATTTACTTAATAGTAAACTTCACAATGAATGATGATGATGAAGCACTGCAACAGTTAAGTTGTTAAAGTAACAGAAACGATACCTGTTAAAACGTACATTTTGTTTCCTGGGTTTGTTAAAATACAGTTTAAAGAACATTTCCCAACAGTCCCATTTGTAGTGCTGCTAAATTCATTTATACCTTGCACTTAGAGGTGTATAAAAATAAAGTTATTTAGCTAGTATACCTATTAATATAGTTCTAGTAATGAACCTTTTTGACACAGGAAAAAAGAAACCATAGCCTTTTGCCGATAGATGTTTTGGCGCCACCCCAAAATCATTTGCACACTATGCATTGTGGAATACCTTGCACATCAGCGGGTGTAGCTGACCCCTCACAATTATTATTAAATATAAAGTTTACGGAAGTATCTATTAAACTATGTGTTTGTTGGTGAGCTTACTAACATCATGTATAGATACCTGCTTTTTAAGGGACATTCCACTGCCCAAATACATTTTTTTTTTTTAAATCACTGTTTAGTAGATATACTTTAAATGAAAACATGCATGCATTTAATTGTGCATTTTTCACTTCGGGGTATATCTAAAAATAGCTTGAAAAAGCTGTAGTTCTCTTGTTCCCTGCCTTTGCAAGCTCTCCCCTTCTTACCCAACACAGACTTTCTGTGGTTGTCCAATCACAGACTTCCCAATGCAGCTCAAGGCAGGTGCTCTGAGCAATGGACCTTTTTGATTGACAGCCAAGGGGGGTGTAACAAACTTAATTTATAAAAGTGCAAATTTATATTGAAATCTGTACTTTTCATAAAATGAAAAGAAGAGGACACATTCGTCACACATGAAATACTTCAGCAAGCAGAAGTGCTTTCAGGGGCTGGATTGTCCCTTTAATAACTTTAGGTCAGGTAATAATGCAATCTATAAATTAACTTCTGATACAGTTAAATTCATGTCTTAGAGTGCTTTGAGGCATTTTGTGGATACAATTTCCAAATCAAAATAGGTTATTAAAGCTGTAATTGTTCTAAGTGCCATTGTTCACTTTATATACACGGTAAAAATCGAAATATTTATAAGTAGATTTCCACAACAGCCAGTTTGCTACAATATTTAGGAGCTATACTGGTAGTGAAAAGTTGGAAAATCAAAAGTGAGATTCAGATTTTAAGCCAAACTAGTCGAAGTTTGAAATCTCCAACTCAGCTAGTGTATTTAATTCAACTACTTTGGTCTAAACTTTGAAATACTTTACATTCCTGACTGCTTAGACGGAATAACCCAGAGACAATATGTACTGTGATCTTGGATACATTTACCCATATAACACTGGGAAGTAAAGGAGCCATCAGTAATTTAATGGAGCTAGCGTATATTGGAGTATTCAGAGAATGGTGTAGGTAGGGCAGCAAGTCATGAACAAGACTGTTTTGTAACATGCCATAACTCTTGTACGACAGAAGCAATAACTAGCATTTCAGTGATAACGGAAAAGCCATTAAGTCTATACATATCTATAAAAATACACAATTTGTGTTTAGTTTAGATTGGAAGCTCATTGGAACAGGGCCTTCCTCAACAAACCATGCTATTCCCTTAAACGTGTTTGTTGATTTGTATATATCCCCATTGTACAGCGCTGCAGTAGATGCTGGTGCTATAGAAATAATATTTTGACTTACAAGGGCTGGAGAGCTAAAACAGGATTCTACCAGCCTGCATAATCTTCCACTCGCCCAGCAGTTCCTGCAGCTATTATAGACATTTTTCAAAGCTTTCACATGTGCCCCAAGGAATGGTTTATTTTTGCTAGTTTTATACAAATCAGCCTTTGTATTTTTAATCCAGGATGTATAGGGTATTAGAATTGCAATAAGTTACAAATGTACTTCACATCTGCCTGGTTAAATACTTTGATATTATTATTGTTCTTGGTTTTGTTGTATTACTTAGAAAAAGAAAAAAAAATAGTTCCATTTATTACATTTTGATGTTAACGTTGGGCAGTTTGCATTTCTATTTCAGTTACTTGGGGACATAATTCTTCATGTGAATCTGTATTAAATGGAAAAAAAATGATAAAATGGAAACATTGGAAAGTCAGGATGGAAACACATCAAAAGAAAAATGTGTTTTGAAAAATAAAAACTCAAGTAATTAACTTCCTTTTTAAAAATGTCATAATTTCTATATGATCTCTTGTACAGTTTCTTTTTTTTTCTATAATAGGTGAATAACACAAATTGTCCTCAGTAACTATTCATCATACGCATCTGTATTGACTCCATGGAATCTCCCCCCCCCCCATTTGCCATAACTTACAAAATTTTAAATGAGCATAGAGATAGGGAATGCGGAGGACACTGTTTTTCCCTTATAAATGGTACCCATTGTGTGCCTCATACCCCTATACCCCTTTTTTTCTCTTAACTTCCCTCTTACCCCTCTCCTTACCCCTCATCCACTGCAAGCCTATGGGTTTGTGCTGGGACACACATAATAAAAGTGTCAAGGAACAGAAGGCAGGTAGGAGGCCAGTATTCTATTTTGTATGAGGATGATGTGTGTGCATGTACAGGATGTAGTGTGTGTGAGCTCAGAGTATATGTCTAGATGATGCACTGTGTTTTTAGGGGATATAGTGTGTCCATAGATGTCTAGGGACTGTAGAGAGTGTGTGTGTGTGATTGTATGGGGCTGTAGTGTTTGCATGTGGGGGCTCTAGGATATGTAGTGTATGTGTGTTTACATGTGTGTCTTGAGGCTGTAAAGTGTGTGTGAGTGTATATGAGAAGTACTGTGTGTGTGGGCTCATAGGGGGATGAGAAGGTATGTGTCTTTTTAGAGGATGTAGTGTATGTATGTATGTATGTATAGGGAATGTCATGTTTATAAGGGGAATGCAATGTGTGTGTATAGGGGCTGTAGGGTGTGTGTAGCTGTAGAGAGTTTAGGGGTATAGGGTATGTAGTGTGTATAAGGAATGAAGTGTGTATTGGCATGTAATGTGTGGGGGGTGAGATGGTTTAAAGGACCACTATAGTGCCAGGAAAACATACTCGTTTTCCTGGCTCTATAGGGTCCTTGGGTCCCCCTCACCCTCTGGGTCCCACTCCCGCCAGGCTCTAGGGTGAGGAAGTGGGTTAAATTCCTACCTTTTTCCAGCGCCGGGCTCCCTCGGCGCTGGGAAATCTCCTCCTTCTTCTGCCGTCATCGCACATTCAGCAGGTCTCATAGGAAAATCACAGTGAGAAGCGCGGAAGCGCCTCTAACGGCTGTCAATGAGACAGCCACTAGAGGCTGGATTAACCCATTAGTAAACATAGCAGGCAGGGATAAACCTAGATGGACCTGGCACCCAGACCACTTCATTAAGCTGAAGTGGTCTGGGTGTCTATAGTGGTCCCTTAAGGGTGAGAGAGCAAATTATGGATATTAATTAATATTACATTTTATGCTCTCCCAACCTTGCCTACATAGTTCAGGGGATGGAATATTCAGATCCAGTGTTTCACTCTGCACCTCTGCTGGGTGCAGGCTGTATGAAGTCCTCTCGTGAGCCAGGGAACTCCGGGAATCAGAGGGTTACCGCGGTAACCAGTGTCAATGCTGTGAATGGCTTGCAAGTTCGCAAAAGAGGAATACTCTGAGTTTGCACCTAGTAGAGGTCTTCCTACTCCCTCTGCATGCCGCATTTGGCTGAATTCATACAAATGGAAAAACACTAACAAACCTACTCAGCAAGCTGCTAATGCCATAATCTGACATTTGTTCACCAAATTCCTTAAACATTTTCATGAATACTCATGCACTGCTGCCGTACAGGTTTTTTTCATGGAAAGATATCAGAGTCGACATAAAAAGTACTCTGGACTTCTGCAATGTTTGTGCACATCATGCAAGAACTTGTCCTGCCAAAGTGTAGCATAGTTTCCCTCAGTGAAATCAAAGGTGTGGCTTATAGCTGCAGCAATGTTTAAAACACGATTGACAGAGAAAAGGATAAAAGAGCTGGTAGTATTATAATCTAAACAAGAAACATAGGCAGCTATGGTGGTTTTATTCTCAC
>OW240912.1:60856456-61158779 GCA_933207985.1 Pelobates cultripes
GATCTATGGTCCTCGCATTCCCTAAATTTTGCCTATGTGGCTCGAAGGGAACCCAGCGCAACATTTTTCAACGCAAACAACACTGTCAGTGCTCTCTACTGAGCCCGTAGAGCTATGCCTGGCAGAGGTGGGCAGAACAGCTTAAGAGTGACGTTGGTGATACAAGTTGATACAGGGGGTTATACACTAGTTAACCCTATATAATGCCACATAAGACACATTCTCGCTGCTCAGACGTACTGTGGATTCCAGAGAGTTACCCGCTTCGACTTGCTGCTATTGTGTTGTCTCTTTACTGGTTATTGGCCATTTACTAGTCTGCTCGATTGTATACCTTTGCTGAATGGACCGGCCCTTTGTATGACCTGATTACGCTTTCTGAAATCTCCTGGTCTGTACCTCATTCTAGATTTTTTTAGTCATGTACTGAGCTCCTACACTTCAAACCTGACAATTATATGGTTATTTCTTTGGGTACTATATAACATAGTGCTATGATAAGTATTGGTTCTATGTGTTGAGCTATACCCTATTTTCAAGACTCTCTTATGTCCAATATAAACATCCCATTTTGTGAGGGATTGTATTATAGTACTCGTAGAATTGTATAAGTATATATAGTAGTTCCTAATGAGTGTAATATTGTGTGAAAAATTAATTTACAAGACTGTTGATAAGGTCGCTGAATATCCTGTCTCTTGCTGTTAAATGCTTGCTATATATTTATCACATTAAGAGAGACGGAGGCTAATGCAGTCTGTGTAAAATTCCTGGGTCTGTGTCTTTTGATAACACTGAGTCACTGGAGTTAATTACCCAGACACATTTTGGAACTTGTTGATTTGGCTTGGAGCAAATCTATGACATAACTAATTATTAGAATAAAATCCATTGATGTGGCTCTGTATCGGTCAGTGAGATATTTGCTTTTTTTTTGGTATCTACAGTTTTAATCAAATTACTGAATCTGTCTCCTAACCTAATTGTCTTTAGACAATGGTTCCCAAACTTTTTAGGTTCAAGGCGCCCTTAATATTTCAAATTTTTTCCAAGGCACCCCAAGTCAAAATTTCTAGGCTGCATATCTGTACAGCGCTGCGGCATTTACTGGGGTGTGTTTGTATGTAATGTTTGATTGCAGGGGTATGTTTGAATGTAATGTTCACTTTTAAATGTGGGTGTACATTTGTGTGAAGTATTTGTGTTTGAGTGAAAGAGTGTGTTTGTATATCATTTTGGAGTTTGAATGCATGGGTGTGTTTCTATGTAATATTTGTGTTAGATTGCAAAAGTGTGTTTGTATGTTGTGCTGGTGTATGACTGCTTGGATGTATGCACATACATACACACAAATTCATATAAACACCGACACATACACCCATAAATACACACCAACACATACACACACCCTAACACACATACACTTTCACAGGGCCGATCCTGGGCGGGTGCACAGGGTGCACTGCGCCAAGAAGTGGGAGGCGCCGCGCAGAGTAGGCCGATGGCCTGTCACAGGGTGGCCAGCTGGCCACCTAAGGGCGCCCCCGGAATGGCAGTTAGGTAGCAAGGCAGAGGAGGCAGGATTTTAGAAAATATAGTGATGTAGTAAAAGAAGGAATTCAAAGGAAAGAACAAAAATGCCCCAACAAAGAGCCTTCCCATCAATCCCATGATAGACCAATTTCCCAATATAGAGAACAAAGAAAAAAGAATATCGACACATCACCCCCTCCAGATACCCCGCCATCACCTTCTTTTTTTTCGGAGGGACTTAATACAAAACAGAAGAAAGTGGACAGACAACATGCAATCGTGGGAAATGCAGGGGAAAAGACAACGTTCAACGGAAGAAGAAGGAGACAGGGAAGAAAGAGGAAAACACAGAGAGAAGAGGGGCAAGACATCGATTTAGAAGGAATTTTTAATTTAACAGATAAAACGCTTACTTTAGAACAGGCAAAAAATTTTAATAAAGGTCTTAAATTCGCCCCTACAGCTGATTTTAACTCTTTTGATTTTTTTTGTCGACATGAATTTATTTAAAAGAAAATTATGTTTAAAAATTTTTTTTTACAATAAAGAAAATAATTTGCCAGAAGAACTAAATGATGGATACATTCACACATCACTTAAAGCTAAATCCCAGTTCTTCCCAAGACACTTGATTTCAGATGCAATCCAAACCTTCGAAACAATGGTGATGAAGGATGTAGAGAAATTTAGGAAAATTAATAAATATAAACAGAATTTATCGATAAAGGGAAAAAAAGCTTTAAAAGAAATTAAAAATGATGATCAATTAGTGATTAAATCTGCTGACAAGGGGGGAGGAACGGTAATTCTAGATAAAGTGTTATACATCAGAGAAGCAGATAGAATACTTTCAGACTTCTCAACCTACCAGAAATGAACACATAACCCTACGAATGAAACCATAAAAATCTTCAAGCAGTATGTGGAGAAAGGAAAAAACTTAGGAATTCTTACTGACAAAGAGACAGACTATTTGTGGATAGATAATCCCAAAATACCAGTCTTTTATTTATTACCAAAAATTCATAAAGATATAACCAATCCTCCAGGAAGACCAATTATATCTGGCATAGATTCAATTTCCACTAGAATTTCCGAGTATATAGATTCTATCCTTCAGCCAATTGTCATAAAAAACCCTACATATCTTAAAGACACGATTCATGTCTTACAAATTTTAGAAAGAACGAAATGGATAGAAGGCAATATATTAGTCACTTGTGACGTAACTGCGCTATATAGTATTATACCCCATGATAAAGGAATAGCAGCAGTGAAATATTTTTTAGAAAAATCTGATTTTAAAGAAGAGCAAACCCAGTATATTTTAGAAGGAATTTCATTAATTTTAACTCACAACTACTTTTGGTTTGAAAATACTTTTTACCTACAAATCAGTGGAACGGCAATGGGCACCAAATTCGCCCCAAGCTATGCTAACCTCTTCATGGCATTTTGGGAAGAGGCATTCGTAATCCAAGGACATCCATGGAGGGCGAGTTTGGTGTCCTATTGCCGTTTCATAGACAACATTTTTTTTATATGGACCGGTACCACAGAGGCTCTAAAAGAATTCATTTTATACCTCAACAATAATGATTATGGAATCAATTTAACTAGCACTTACAGCGAACACAATATCAATTTTTTAGACCTTGATATCAGGATCCAAGATGCCACGATAGTCACCAAAAATCATTTTAAACCAGTGTATGCCAACAGCTACATCGATATCAGTAGTTGTCATCATAAACCCTGGTTACACAACGCCCCTAGGAGCCAATTTTTAAGGATCCGTCGTAACTGTAAACTAGATAGTGATTACTTAGAACAGGCCCATTATATTAAACAGCAGTTTATGGAAAAGGGATACAACGAAACGTCTTTGAACCAAGACCTAGAAGATGTAGGCAAATTAAAAAGAAATTAACTTATTCAATACAAATCAAAGAAAACACGAACCGATACTAATGAAGTTCCTTTTATCTGTAATTTTAACGGACATAACAAACGTATACATAAGACTATAGATAAACATTGGCACCTATTAAAAGATGACCCAATTTTATATAAAATTTTACCCCCAAAACCCAGGATCACATACAGAGGAGCCAAAAATTTTAAAAACATATTAGTTAAGAGTCACTTAAATCCCACAAAACCTAAGCATTTTATTCAGGATCTTAAAGGATTTTATGGTTGCGGTACATGTCTCCCATGCAGAACAACTAAACAAACAAAAAGACATCTTGAAGACTTAGAAAGTATTATCTACAAACCGTATACTATTAAAGACCATCTGACGTGCCATTCCAAGAGTATTTTATATATTTTAAAATGCCCTTGTAATCTGCTTTATGTAGGGAGAACCATTAGACCTTTAAAAGTTAGAATTGCTGAACACATTCGCAATATTAAAAATGGCTTGGAAACCCATAGTGTATCGCAACATTTTAAAGACACTCACAACCAAAACCCAGAGAATTTATTTTTCTGTGCAATTAAAGAAGTGAAACGGGATTGGAGAGGGAGTAATTACATTAAAACATTAGGGAAAGAAGAAATGAAATTCATATATACTTTTAAAACTCTTATTCCCTATGGTCTGAATTCAGATTTTGAGGTTTGCCACTTTTAAATATTCAGTTTCTTAACAATACGTTTTTTAACAAGAGTTTCTTATTTTAAGCTAATTTAGGGGCTGTTTTAATCCTATTTTATTCTTGTCTTATTATCAGTATCTTTTATTTATATTTATATTCTAAAATTCTCAGTTCCCTTTTTACAAGAGAACAAGATTCATATAGAAATTTTAAGGCGCTTATTTTATATTTCCTGTTTACATAAGAGCTGCTCCTCTTCACTATACTTATTTGTATTGATAATATGCATCTATTTTATTTTTCTCTCAAATCTCTGCTTTGTGAGACTTTATTGCACAATGACAATTATTTTAAGTGTACAATGAACTGCCAATAAAGAATTAAACACAGTGGAACGCAGAGACACGTCCCTATACATGAAAACCAGAATTGAAACGCATGCGTTCCACTGTTGGAACGCAAATGCCGAAACCGGAAATTACTGAACCAATGCGTTCCACTTGTGGAACGTGAAGTGAAAATACCGCGATCGAACAATTAAGCCAGAAAAAGGGCGAGAAATTTAAACTACAAATAAAGAACATTCACAGCAAGTATCTACAGCAACTGAGGAAGCCTCTACATGAGGCGAAACGCGTTTTGCTACCAGAGACTATCTCTACAAGATTACCTTCAACTGTAAGGTTTTGTTTTTATATTTTACTTGTGCACTTTATTAATAAAGCACTTTTCACCATTTATACCTACCTGTGAGAGGACATCCCATTATTCGTCACCTCCTGGAAGTATAAAGAAGGGAGTGGGAACCTAAATCCCACAACGCTGGAAGATTGAGCCTTACTCTACAGGCTCCTGCTTTGTGAGTTTATTCCCACATACTTCCCTGTAATTTATAGGAGATTTAGACAATATTGCACTATTATGTGTCCTTTTTTGTTTTATCTCTAGGTTATTTTAATATCTATTTTAAACAAGAAGATACTCCACCTCATATTGTATGTAGAGGAGGCACTTGCTTATCCCAGATGGCAGGTGCCTACTCTGCAGGAATATACCGGTCAGGTGAGAAAGGAGACGTCACCAAGTCTAGAGCTGCTGCTGAACAGAGGGGAAGCAGAAAGGAATACCTGCCTCCCACTAGACACTAGGAACCCTGGCTTCCTTTCCTCATCCCAGTGTTCATGACAGCAAGGACTGTGTGTCTGTGAGAGAGAGAGTGTGTGTGTGTGATACAGTGTCCATAGGACAGTGTGAATGTGTGTGTATTGTATTGTGTGTGACTGTCTAGGTATGCATGGGGCAGTGTGTGTGTAATTGTGTGATTATGTATGTTGTGATTTAAAACGCTGAGTGCTGGACTTCCTTGTTTTGTGTACCATTATGTGTCTGTCAGTGAGTGTTTCAAATCAGTGAGATTGTGTATCTGTCATTGAGAGTGTGTTTCAATGTTTCTGCCTGAGTATGTTTCTGTCAGTGTGTGTGACTGTCTGTGAGTGTGTGTCTAGATGGAGAGGTGGAGTTGTTGCAAATAGGAGGGGTTAGAAAGATGACCATGCCCACCTGGGGTGCCAAAAGTTTTTCTGCACCCAGACAGGGCCGTCTTTAACACGGGGCAGCTGCCCCGGGCCCAGTTTCTCTTGGGGGACCCGAGGCACCTGCCCCGTGGGCCCCGCTGCCCTCATCAATTTATTTTTTTCCCCGTCCCACCAGGTGGCCCATGCACTTAGGGCAGTGGCGTACATACCCTGGTATGCACCCACAGGGCCAGCGTCTTCCCCTGGGGGGCCAAGGAGGCTGGCCCTGCTGACCCCGGCGGGCGGGTGGCCGGTCGGGCAGGAAGGCGGGCGGGCGCACGAGGGAGCACTCACTGCTTCCGCACTGATACCAGCATCCCTATGCAGCGCGCGAGGGAGCTGAAGAGGAAGCAGTGAGTGCTCCCTCGCGCGTCCGCCTTCCTGCCCGACCGGCCACCTGCCCGCCGGGGTCAGCAGCACCACTGGACCCCAGGGAATCCCCCCAGCACTCCAAAAGGTAAGGAGGCTGGGGGGATTACATTTAAAAAAAAAAATGTGTGTGTTTATGTGTTTGTGTGTTAGTGTATGTGTGTGTTAGTGTATGTGTGTTAGTGTGTGTTTGTGTGTTAGTGTGTGTTTGTGTGTTAGTGTGTGTTTGTGTGTTAGTGTATGTGTGTTAGTGTGTGTTAGTGTATGTGTGTTAGTGTGTGTGTTTGTGTGTTAGTGTGTGTGTGTCAGTATGTCTGTCTGTGTGTCAGTATGTCTGTGTGTGTTTTTGTCAGTATGTATGTCTGTCTGTGTGTCAGTATATCTGTGTGTGTGTGTTTCAGTATGTCTGTGTGTGTCAGTCTGTCTGTGCATGTCAGTATGCCTGTCTGTGTGTGTGTCAGTATGTCTGTGTGTGTGTGTCAGTATGTCTGTGTGTGTGTGTCAGTCTGTCTGTCTGTGTGTCAGTATATATGTGTGTGTCAGTATGTCTGTCAGTGCGTCAGTATGTCTGTTAGTGCATGTGTATGCATGTGTCAGTATATCTGTCTGTGTGCCAGTATGTCTGTGTGTGTGTGTGTCAGTATATCAGTCTGTGTGTGTCAGTATTTCTCAGTGTATGTGGGTGTCAGTATATCTGTCAGTGTGTGAGTGTCAGTATTTCTGTCAGTGTATGTGTGTCAGTATGTTGATCAGTGTATGTGTCTGTGTGTGTGTGTCAGTATGTCGGTATATGTGTCTGTGTGTCAGTATGTCTGTATATGTGCCTGTGTCAGTATGTCTGTCAGTACGTCTACCAGTGTATGTGTCTGTGTGTGTGTCAATATATGTACCTGTGTCAGTATGTCTGTCAGTGTATGTGCCTGTTTATCTGTATGTAGTCAGTGTATGTATCTGTGTATCTGCTTGTGCGTCAGAGTGTGTACCTGTGCATCTGAGCCGCAACTTTAAATACAAATACACCCCTCCATTCAAACTTCAACACTACATATAAAACACACTCCTGCATTGAAACGTCAACACTACATACAAGCACACTCCTACATTCAAAAACAAACACTACACATAAATGCACACTTGCATTCAAACTCCAGTACCACATACAAACACATTCACACAAACATACTCCATACAAACACATGCTTACATTCAAACATACTAACATGGCTCAGTGCTAAATACAACCCTGCAAGCATGGGAAATTGGTAGAGTCCCAGCTGTCAAAGCATTGTTGGAGTTGCACGACAGATGGGGTTCTACCTTTAGTCCAACCTTGCAATTGGGGGTCCCAATAAAATTCATTCTACTTTAGTACCGCCACTGCGTTGGGATGGATGCCGTGATTGCATACCAGGGAGTGAGGGGCGAGAGCGGCAGGGCCCAGGGGGCCCAAGCAAACACTTGCCCAGGGTCCATTCGTTATTAAAGACGGCCCTGAGTGTACGTATGTATAGGGAATGTCATGTTTATAAGTGGAATGCAATGTGTGTGTATAGGGGCTGTAGGGTGTGTGTAGCTGTAGAGAGTTTTTGGGTATAGGGTATGTAGTGTGTATAAGGAATGAAGTGTGTATTGGCATGTAATGTGTGGGGGGTGAGATGGTTTAAAGGACCACTATAGTGCCAGGAACACATACTCGTTTTCCTGGCTCTATAGGGTCCTTGGATCCCCCTCACCCTCTGGGTCCCACTCCCGCCAGGCTCTAGGGTGAGGAAGGGGGTTAAATTCCTATCTTTTTCCAGCGCCGGGCTCCCTCGGCGCTGGGGAATCTCCTCCTTCTTCTGCCGTCATCGCACATTCAGCCGGTCTCATAGGAAAGCATTCTCAATGCTTTCCTATGGACACTGGCGTCTTCTCACTGTTAAAATCACAGTGAGAAGCGCGGAAGCGCCTCTAACGGCTGTCAATGAGACAGCCACTAGAGGCTGGATTAACCCATTAGTAAACATAGCAGTTTTTCTGAAACTGCTATGTTTACAGCAGGAAGGGATAAACCTAGATGGACCTGGCACCCAGACCACTTCATTAAGCTGAAGTGGTCTGGGTGTCTATAGTGGTCCCTTAAGGGTGAGAGAGCAATTTATGGATATTAATTAATATTACATTTTATGCCCTCCCAACTTTGCCTACATAGTTCGGGGGATGGAATATTCAGATCCAGTGTTTCACTCTGCACCTCTGCTGGGTGCAGGCTGTATGAAGTCCTCTCGTGAGCCAGGGAACTCCGGGAATCAGAGGGTTACCGCGGTAACCAGTGTCAATGCTGTGAATGGCTTGCAAGTTCGCAAAAGAGGAATACTCTGAGTTTGCACCTAGTAGAGGTCTTCCTACTCCCTATGCATGCCGCATTTGGCTGAATTCATACATATGGAAAAACACTAACAAACCTACTCAGCAAGCTGCTAATGCCATAATCTGACATTTGTTCACCAAATTCCTTAAACATTTTCATGAATACTCATGCACTGCTGCCGTACAGGTTTTTTTCATGGAAAGATATCAGAGTCGACATAAAAAGTACTCTGGACTTCTGCAATGTTTGTGCACATCATGCAAGAACTTGTCCTGCCAAAGTGTAGCATAGTTTCCCTCAGTGAAATCAAAGGTGTGGCTTATAGCTGCAGCAATGTTAAAAACACGATTGACAGAGAAAAGGATAAAAGAGCTGGTAGTATTATAATCTAAACAAGAAACATAGGCAGCTATGGTGGTTTTATTCTCACTTTATGATCCAATCTCTGTTGCTTTTAAATATTGTGCTAGTGAAAATGAAATTTTAAATACAGCTTTCTGTAGACTATAGTAAATTGTAATAAGAGGTCATCAGTGCTGTCCCTGCAGTGCTTGTGTGATTGTATTGCTCTGAATTAAAGATTGTAATTATTTTAGTGCAAGCTAAGAATCTAATGATCAGATTGTCTTTCAATCAAATGTAAAGCATGCGCTGATCAACAATCTAAAGACTTGAAGAGTTAGTCACTAAAGGGAAAATTGTCAGGAATTCAAATGGATTTTTAAATTTAAAGGAACACTATAGTCACCTAAACAACTTGCTTCATCATGCTTCTCACGTTTCACTCCTCAATTCTCTGCCATTTAGGAGTTAAATCACTTTTTCTGTTTATGCAGCCATTGTCACACCTCCCGAGGCTCTGATTGACACAGCCTGCATGAAAAAGACCTGGTTTCACTTTCAATCAGATGTAATTTACCTTAAACAATTGTATCTCTTTTTCTGTAAATTGAACTTAAATCACATACAAGAGGCTCTTGCAGGGTCTAGCAAGCTAATAACATAGCAGAGGATAAGAAAATCTAAATTAAACAGAACTTGCAATAAAGGAATGATAATCTGTAGATGACTCTTTACAGGAAATTTTGAGGAAGGCTATGCAAGTCACATGCAGGGAGGTGTGGCTAGGATTCATAAACAAAGTGATTTAACTCCTAAATGGCAGAGAATTGAGCAGTGATAATGCAGGGGCATGAAAAATACCCCAAACTGCTTCATTAAGCTTAAGTTGTTTCGGTGACTATAGTGTCCCTTTAAGGCCAGAGTAACCAAAACTCGAAGCATAGCTGACTTGGAGATTCATTTTCCAGTTTGACTACTTTGGCCTTAAATTTGAATTCCCAACAATGCTCACTACAGTGAATAACCCTGTTAATGTGTATATACTTTAGCAACCAGAGCTTGAATACATTTCACATTCATCCTTTGGATTTACCTCTGACTACCAGAGACGTTGCTTTTCACGCACACAACACTCACAGCCCTCGCAACTAACTTAACATGTTGTTTGCCTAGTTGTGACACTCCATATTAACAATCCTGGTTAAACTTTTCAGAGTTTGCAGTTTCTAAGGCAATCCATAAATAATTCCAGATGATGTTTTATGAGTGCCTTGGGATGTGTTTATAGCAGGGGTTCTCAACGTTAGTCCTCAGGACCCCCTACCAGTCCAGGGTTTAGGGATTACCTGGGTGTGTCTAAGGTGTTTAGAAAAAGAAAAAAAAAACACCTTAGAGTCTAAGGTGTTTTTTTCCCTTTTTCTAAACACCTGAGACACACCCAGGTAATCCCCAAATCCTGGACTGGTAGGGGGTCCTGAGGACTGGGTTGAGAACCCCTGGTTTATAGGGTCAATAAACCCCCATCCCCCTCGCCATTTTTAAATCCCTAATTCTAAACTTTCAGACCATTTCCTTGCCTACACACATCCTTTTTATTTCCCAGTTTTACAGATTTTTAGCCAAGTGCATAGGCATATACATAGGTGCACAGACATGTACCAACATAAGTAAGGTAAAATAATAATGAAATAATAAATAACTATCTTGTCTCTGTGTATAAATCCTGTGCATATTCCGTCACTGTGCACTGTAAATTGGTTGAGCAATCAACGGAACTATATACTTAACCACACCAACATCATGAACGTGTATTAGACAGACAAAAGTGCTTTGTTGCTATAATGTTGCTATTAGAAACATTGTCTGGTATTCTGGGGGAAAACTGTGTTCTGATTTATGAATCCAACAAAACGGAAATAAACAGGGTTAATCATGGACGTGTGAATTATTAGTGAACTGTTGGGATTCAAAGTGAATATAGCTGAAATGAAACCTTTGGTGACCTGGACAATATGGAAAATATGTCTATTTTGGACCAAAATTTACATTCAGATTATATTCCGACAATCAAGGCATTAGTGAATAACCTTGGCTGTTTCTATAATTTAAAAAAATATATATTTCTCTACCAGAAAGTGCTACAATTCATGGATGGTAATTAAACAGACCCCAATTGCAATACAGTAATGTATTTGAGCACATTTATGAATTAGATACTCATTGTTATTAGCAGAGTTTTATATCTAAAAACTGTATTTTCTTTCTTTGTTACTCTTCGGCTAAATAAAGCTTGCGCCTTGGCATCTTTTAAATATATTGACTTTCTTTGTCACTTTTTTTGTTAATTGAATGGAGCTGTGCATCAGCTATTGGAGCATAACAATAAATAAATGAATATATATACATACATTTATATATATATATATTTATATCAAACCACCATCCATTACAAGAACACTTGTGTATCATATTATCCAGAATATATCACATATCTTTGTAATTACAGTACTTTCTTATTGTGTTTATAATCCTTCTATTATATTTTATAACCAGTGCACATTTAGGAGGGTTGAGACAGTTCATTAGAGTGGCTCTGTCACTGTCTGGGGTACCCTTGACAGTGACATCAATGCAGGGGTTCCTCTGGCCATGAGCGGCAGCAGGTCCCTCGCAGGTGCGTCGTCCTCTTCCATCTGCTCTTCTTCAGCTCCTGGCGCTTCAGGTGACTCTTGCGCATGCACAAGAATACAACATTGAGGTCTAAGGAGGATCAAGCGATACCGCGGGTATGCACAGAATGAGCCTTTTTCCCTACATCCTGCACTGGTGACAGCTAGGGGAAATGACAAGCTTGACAAAAGGTGACTCCACAATTTTGTCAAGCAGAGGAGAAATACTGAGACAAAGTAGTACTCACTTTTCTCAGTATATCTGTTAATATGGTTAAAATTTCAGTGAAATTCCAACACAGGCAATCTGGGTATTTCATAAAAATGTGATCTTTATGAAAAACTCAGTTTTCATATGGAGTGACAGAGCTAGTCTAATTATGTGGCACATGAGCCAAAAACGTGTTTCAGTACTGGTAGACTGTACGTTACAACAGTCACTTAATAGATTGGGTGTTCATCAACGCACAAGTGATGCTTCTGACCAATTAAGAACAAACATGGCTACCCCAAGGGTAAGGCAGGATATCCTCTATAAACATGCACATATCATATAACATATATATAATATATTCATCATGAAATTAAAATAAACATAGAGCTCTTGTAACTTAGTGTTCCTTTATTTGGATCATGTAAATTTGAATATCAGCATATACACTGTGGGTGGCACCCTGGGTTCTCCAAGTTTTGATTCCATTCTTGAAGTGAGGCAGATTCTGCAAGAGATACCCATGTATTCAAACCCAGGTTGTGTTAAGTGGGATTTAGTGCAGATGGGACCATCATGTAGTACAATTAACGCCTTATAAATATATCCATTATCACAAATCTAAGTAGGCTATAAAAATAGTAAGAAAATATAAAACATGGAAGAGGGAGGAGTCGGATATGTGAGAAAATAGTGATATATGTAGATTTTTTTAATTCTTTATTTTCATGGTGGTATCATATAAGTAAGACATCAATTCCTCAAAAACCACAAATTTCTGTGTTGCAAGTAACCATAAAGGGAAGAATTGCTTTAATCAGATCTTGGGAGCCAATATATCAGTTAATTAGATTTCATTTGTTTTGGGGGTGGGAGAAGTACACCTCTGCGAACTTTGGGGAACATAGTAATCATCCCTTATACTTAAAGCTCTGTGTTTGCATTATGAGTTATTAGTGACAAAATATTTTTTTCTTTTTTTTTATTCATGCAGTATATAAGATTGGAAAAAAAATCTAGACACTACAACTGCTGATGTAATTGCTTTTGAAGCATGGCTATAAAATTAGTTTAGAGCTTGATAACATCAACATGTAAGGAAGCTCCTAAAGGTTAGGTGAACTCGGCATATTAAGAGAGCTGTCAAATCCATCAAGTTTAGCACTGTACACAAAGTTTATGTTTTCACGATGCTCAGCAAAAAATATGACAGCTAAAATATAATTAAAAAAGATCAGCAGAATGAAAGATTTGCTTTAATAAGGGTGGTGACTGGCATCTGAGACCTTGTTCAACTTGAATGAAGAGGCAGGTGAATGCAGAGTAAACATGTTTAAAAGATAGATTAATGAGCTAAATAAATGTAGAATTTTACGAATCCACATATTTGCAGTAAATCACCCTGTAAATTCTCTTAATATAGGACAGAGATATATGTATCTCTCTTTAAAGAGGCACTCTAACAGGGTAATTCACAAAAGTGAAAATTGTCTGGGATTAAAAGTGATTCAAGGGATTGCATTTCAAACTTAAAAGGACACTATAGTCACCAGAACAACTACAGCTTAATGCAATTGTTTTGCTGAGTATAGTATGTCTCTGAAGGCTTTTTAATGTAAACACTGCCTTTTCTCTGAAAATTACAGCCTAGGAACACCTACAGTGGCTATTCCTCAGAAGGCCACTAGAGGTGCTTCCACTACCGTTCGGCATCTCCACGCTCTGTATATATGGAGACGCTGAAAGCTCCCCATAGAGTTGCATTGATTCAATGCATCTCTATAAAGAGATACTGATTGGCTAGGTCGGCGTTTGACCTTGACCCTCACCCCACCTCCTTGGCTGAGATCATCAAAATTGACTATCTCAGCCAATCCAATTCTTTCTCATGGAAAAGCATTGTGATTGGCTAATGTTATCAATTCTGATGATGTCAGCCAAGGAGGCGGATTGGGGGATGAAGCAGTTTCAGTGCCTACAATGTTCATTTCAGGCCAAAATAGCTGGACAGAAAGCAGGACCAGCCCTAGGCCTTTAGACCCTGTGCGAAACATTTTAATAGAGCCCCTCCAGGTCATGCACTCATCCAATACCTCCTACAATTTTAAACCTACTATTTTTATTAACCCCAAAACAAAGATTACATTTGTAAATTCAACATAAGTATAAATATTAACTATAACAGCAGTAAACAAACTAAAGTGGTAATGAACAATAATTCTGAAACTAAAATGCCAACACACTGAGGAGCAGATATTCAGTCCTGAAAAAAAAGTATGATGCAGACCCTTTTTTCAAGTAGAGCAGGATAAGGGGTTGATGGGGTTACAGGATTTGAAACAGGGTGTAACGTGGGCAGGATGGGGGAACTGAGAAGATTAGGGAAGCTGAAGCAAGGAGTAACTGGTGCAGGATGGAAGTCCGAAGCAGGGAGTAGCTGGGGGAGTATAGTGAGATGAAAGGGCCTTTATCTATAAGGGTCCGGTAGCAACTGTACTGAGCCTGATACCCCGTGCTTTCTTCCCCTAGAGGGCTCCAGGGTGGGGGGGCTCCACCGGTTTTGGGTGCTACAAGCAGCAATCTGTCCTCTGCCCTCAACTCAGGAATGCACTTTTG
This sequence comes from Pelobates cultripes, assembly GCA_933207985.1. Classification (NCBI taxonomy): domain Eukaryota; kingdom Metazoa; phylum Chordata; class Amphibia; order Anura; family Pelobatidae; genus Pelobates; species Pelobates cultripes. Next base: position 60,870,724 of record OW240912.1, read on the forward strand.
TCACTCCTTTTTGTGAATGAGGCATAACAGATAGCTTGAGAGTGTCAGCTGATGTTCTCAACCTGTCAAACGGAAGTTGATGGATAGAGCTGAAGGGTGTCATACTATGGGTTAAACCATTCATTAACTGTTTAATGCCGATTGGTAAGCCAGCGCTCAGGATCTCCGCACACCTTCACCACTTCTTAATTTAAATTGTTATGGTACTCGGAGTATTCCTTTAATCACATCCTCATTGTCTGGTGCTGTCTAATGATTCAGAACATAACCGCTTGTATTCCCAGCACACACTCTAACTCAGGCTTCACCAAACTCCGGCCCTCCAGATGTTGCTGAACTACAACTCCCATGATTCTATGAATGAAATAGATAGGCTGAGAATCATGGGAGTTGTAGTTCAGCAACATCTGGATGGCTGGAGTTTAGGGAAGCTTGCTCTAACTGAAGGAGTGCTGGACTGTAAGGGAGCGATTTCTGTGATCTGCCACACTAGACTGCCAGGAAGCTAACCCTCAACAGACTACCCTAAAGCTAAGCAGGAGAGGGGCAAAACAGAGCAAACTATGGTCAACAGAAGGTGAGAAGCTGAAGGACAAGTACAATTTACACACCCCTGACGTGTGCAATGGATGTATTTGTATTTTGTGTCAATGTTAGTGTTTGAATGCTGGGGGGTGTATTTTTATGGTGTGTTAGTGTGCATTTGTGTGTGTACTCATGAGTATTTTTGAGCATTGTGTGTAAATGTTGCAGTGTATATATACAGTCGGTGTTTGTGTCAATGCAGGTGTGTATGTTGTACAAAGTGCCTGTATATGTGTGAATGCAAAGGTATATTTGTGCATGGTGCCTGTGTAGGTAAGTGCAAGGGAGTGTCACTGTATAAATGCCGGGCTTAAAATTGTGCATCTTGATTTAGCAGCCAGACATGAAAAAAGGCAGTGTTTACATTGCTTCAAAGTGACACTGCTAGTGACAGTCACTCAGACGGTCACTAGAGGTGCTTCCTGTGTCGGTGCACCTACATTCAGGGCCTCCACACTCTGTAGGTGCTGAACGTTCCCCATAGTGATACATTGATTCAATGCATCTCTACGAGGAGATGCTGATTGGAGTGGCGTTTTGCAGCCAATCCTATGGGAAAGCATTGGATTGGCTGAGATCATCAAGCTTGATGATCTCAGCTATAGAGGCAGGGCCAGTCGAGGGGAGACCAGCACGCTGCGTGGGGAAAAAAAAGGTGAGCAAAAACACTATTTTTAAACACACATATACACCATGACAGACACAGAAACACACATATACCATGACAGATACACACCCCATGACAGACACACACACACCATGACAGACCATGACACAGACAGACCATGACACAGACAGACCCACACACACACACCATGACACAGACAGTCACACACACCATGACACAGACAGGCACACACCCCATGACGGACAGACACACACCCCATGACGGACAGACACACACCCCATGACAGACAGACAGACACACACCCCATGATGGACAGACACACACCCCATGATGGACAGACACACACCCCATGACAGACAGACACACATCCCATGACACAGACACACACACCATGATGGACAGACAGACACACACACACCATGACAGACAGACAAACACACACACCATGACAGACAGACAGACACACATACCATACAGACAGACACCATGACACAGACAGACAGACACACACCATACAGACAGACACACACACACACCATACAGACAGACACCATGACACAGACAGACAGACACACACACCTTAACAGACAGACAAACTCACACTGACAAACATTACTAATACCTGCCAGGGAGAGGTCTTCTGGCGGTCGCTGGGGGAGGTCTTCTGGCAGCCACTGGGGGAGGTCTGCTGGCGGCCGCTGGGGGAGGTCTGCTGGCGGCTGCTGGGGGACTTGTACTGGCAGCCGCTCGGGGAGCTGCGCTGGATCTGCTCTCCCACCCTCACGCGCTGCTAAATGAGACCGGGGCTGGAATATGACATCATATTCCGGGCCCGGTCTCATTACGCTGCGTGCTGGGGGGGAGAGACAGCACAGCTCCCCCAGCGGCCGCCAGTACAAGTCCCCCGGCGGCCACCAGTACAAGTCCCCCAGCGGCCACCAGCAGACCTCCCCTAGCGGCCGCCAGCAGACCTCCCCCAGCGGCCGCCTGCAGACCCAGGTGTCTGCCCGGCCGCCTGCAGACCCAGGTGTCTGCCCGGCCCCAGGTGCTCACGGCCCACCGGGAAATTTCCCGGTATCCCGGTGGGCCAGTCCGGCCATGATATAGGGCCATATTAATATTGAGGGTCTGTATGTGTATGTAAATGCAGAGCAATATTTGTATGACGTTTGTGTGCGTGAACTCAGGTGCGTATGTGTGGAGGATCAGTGTATATGTATACAGATTCATATGTGTGTGACAAATTAATGTGCTACAATACAGGGACATATGTAGTATGTATAGAATATGTGTGTGGAGAGTCAATATGCATAAATATAGGGGTAAATATGTGCAGAGAGTAAACGTGCTTGAATGCAGGGGTGTATATATGTAGAGGGTCAGTGTGTATGTGTGTGTGAATACAGTAGTATTTTTGTATGGTGTGGCACTGTCTGTGTGAACAAAGTGGTACATTTGTATCCTTCATCTCCCCCAAAGATTGTACTTCAACCTTTTCCTCTCCCTCTCATATCTAGTCACTAATTTCCATCCCAAAGTACTCCTTTCTCCCCCAATAAGTATTACTTCATTCATCTCTACTCCCTCAAAAACTAGAACTCATTCTTCCCCCAACCGTTTTCCTAATCTCCCCTCACAGATAGCACCAGATTATGTTCCACTGCCCCAGAGATAATACTTCATTCTCCTCCTATCCTCACATATAAAACCCCCCATCCTCCTCCTCTCCCCAGTGCCATATTAACAACATTATGGGCCCCCGTATAAAGCTGTGCACTTGGGCTCTGCCTACACAACCACTCACAGGAAAAAAAAAAGATCGATAAAATTAAGCTTTTATTTATTGGTACCTCCAAGAAATGCAATATATTAAAACAATACAAACACACAGACTGCTGAATACACACACAGACTGCTGAATATACACACACGGACTGCTGAATACACACACAGACTACTGAATACACACACACAGAATGCAGAATACGTATAGGCTGCTGTATACACACACAGACTGCTGAGTACACATACACAGACTACTAAATACATGCCGACTGCTGAATACATACACACAGTCTGCTGAGTACACACAGACTGCTGAGTACACACAGTGCTTTTTGTGTGTGTGAGGGGTGCTCTGTGTGTGTGTAAAGGGTGTTGTGTGTGTGCTGTGTGTGTGAGGGGTGCTCTGTGTGTGAGAGGTGCTGTGTGTGAAAGGTACTGTATGTGAGGGGGTGTGAGTGAGGTGCTGTGTGTGTGAGTGAGCAGCTGTGAGTGTGAGTGAGATGCTGTGTGTGTGAGGGGTGGTATGTGTTTGTGTGTGTGAGGGGTGCTCTGTGTGTGTGAGGGATGCTGTGTGTGTGAGGGGTGCTCTAGGTGTGTGTGACAGGTGCTGTGTGTGTGTAAGGGGTGTTGTGTGTGTGAGTGGTGCTTTGTGTGTGAGAGGTGTTGTGTGTGAAGGGTGCTGTAAGTGGGGGGGTGAGTGAGCTGCCGTGTATGTGATTGAGGTGTTGTGTGTGTGTAAGGGGTACTGTGTGTGTGTGTGTGGGAGGGGTGGGGGGGTGCTGTGCGTGTGCTGTGTGTGTGAGGGGTGTTGTGTGTGTGTGTGTGTGGGAGGGTGCTCTGTGTGTGATGTGTTTATGTGTTGGGTGCTCTGTGTGTGTATGAGGGGTGCTGTGTGTGTAAGGGGTGCTCTGTGTGTGAGAGGTGTTGTGTGTGAAGGCTGCTGTATTTGAGGGGGGTACATAGGGATTTTTGTTATTTTTATTTAAAATAAAAAAAATGTAAAAGCTTCATGTCCCCTCCCCCCCCCACCCTTCTTCTTACCTTTGGTGAAGGAATAGGACACAGCCAGCCCTGGTGGTCCAGTGGTGAGTACTATAGACCTACAGCCTGCAGCTTCTCTGGCAAGCAGAATGCTGTTTCGGAGCATTGCCATGGCAGCGCGCAGCAACGTTCAGACCAGCATGCTCTCAGGAGGAACTGCCTCCCAGGTCCTCCCTCTCCTGCAGCCCTGGATCCTATCTCCATCCCTCTCACCAACGAAGGGCATTGGGGCCGGTGAGGGAGATCTTTGATCTCCCCACTGGCCCGAGAGGGCCCTAAGCAAGTAAGCAGGACCAGCTTTAAGTGGTCAAAAGATCTCACCTGTCGCCTGGGCACATGGGCAACGTGCTGGGCCCCCATGCCTGTAGGACCCCCGGGCAACTGCCCAGCCCTGTCTCTCCCCCACATATAGTACCCCATTTCCTCCTTTAATTTAGTACTCCTCATTCTCCTCCTCCCTCACACACAATACCTCCATTGTCTTCCTATAAAATACCCCAAGTCTCCTCCTCTTCTCACATATATTACACCCATCCTCATCCTCTCCTCACATATAGTACCCCCATCCTCCTCCTCTCCTCACATATAGTACCCCCATCCTCCTCCTCTCCTCACATATAGTACCCCATCCTCCTCTTCTCCTCACATACAGTACCCCCATCCTCCTCCTCTCCTCACATATAGTACCCCCATCCTCCTCCTCTCTTGACTTATAGTACTCTCCATTTTCCTCCTCTCCTCATTTATAGTACCCCCCATTCCTCCCTATCCTCACATATAGTACCCCCCATTCTCCTCCTCTCCTCACATTTAATACCCCCATTCTTCTCCACTCCTCACACATAGTAGCCCCATTCTTTTCCATTCCTCATACATAGTACCCCCTATTATCCTCATCTACCCCAATAAATAGTAGCTCAATTTTACCTAAATACATATTAGCCTTTTCTCCTATAGATAGACTCCAATTCTACTCCTTTACCCATCTCCAGCCCTATCCCAACATATGAAGAAACCTTTCCATGTACCTTCTTTAGAACTTCAAAGTATGCATCATGTCTGTAATACTTATCAGGATAGCTCCGCATGGCTCTTAGCACCCTTTGACTTATGATGTCACTTCCTCAGGAACAAGCCACACGGAGCTACCAAATCTGTTTTATGGGCAGCATGCATACTGTGTTCACTTCTCTGACAGAGGCTTTCCCAGCTTCATTACAACATGTGAGGTGATGCCCCAGCATGTGCAAGGCACATTGCATTAAAGTAAACCAAGGGAACTATCAGCGGGGGCGCCCCTTTTGCCATGGCATCCTTGCGGCAGCACAGCTCGCACACCCCAAAGGCTTGCCCTGACTGGAAGTTTAGCTGACTGAATTCTTATTTTTATTTTTTTTTCTAAAATTCTCATATGGCAAAATCATTTGTATATGTTTTCTTTTCTTAATTTATAATAATTTTATCGCATTCAATTTAGTTTTTTTGTGTTAAAAAAATCCGACCATGAATATCTATATGTAAGTATGATGACATGCAATGGTCAAACAGGTCTGTGTGAAAGACAGAGGATCACATTTTCGAAATGCTGTGTAGTTTTGATACAATCGGTCACACATGCAACTGTATTATCATGTTCGGGCATGTACTTGTGGTAAACAGGTCTATTTAAGCCTGATTTCAGTGAAGCAGCAAGATTTTACAGTATGTAATGTATAAATGTCACTCACAGATGTCATCAGGCCAATCAATGTGCATGTAAAAATATTTTACAAGTTTAGATTCCTTTGATCAACCTGGTTTCTTGATGTTTAATATCAGTTTTATGTTATGTTTTATCATAATCAAAAATGTATATTTTCCTACGAGAACACCATAAATATGTGTGTGTACTTTTTTAGACTTTTGCCTAGCACAAAGTATACATATACATATATATGACATTCTTTCTTTAACTTAAGGATATTATATTGTTTTTTTGTGTACTCTTTAAAAGTTGTGTCTTATCCTATTAATTGCCTGCTAGTGCAAAGCAGCCTCCTGTGTGAGATTAGCTAAAGTTAAAGGAATGCTCTAAGCAACATTAGCTCCATTAGCAGTTTTAGTTACAGATCATGTCTTTGCAGTCTCACTTCCCAATTCTCTGCCATTTAGCAGTTAAAGGACCACTATAGGCACCCACACCACTTAAGCTTAATGAAGTGGTCTGGTTACCAGGTCCAGCTAGGTTTAACCCTTTTTTCTATAAACATAGTTTCAGAGAAACTGCTATGTTTATAATAGGGTTAATCCAGCCTCTAGTGGCTGTCTCATTGACAGCCGCTAGAGGCACTTCCGCGCTTCTCACTGTGATTTTCACAGTGAGAAGCGCCAGCGTCCATAGGAAAGCATTGAGAATGCTTTCCTATGGACTGGCTGAATGCGCACGCGGCTCGTGCCGCGCATGCGCATTCAGCCGAGGAGGAGAGATCTCCACCCAACACTGGAGAAAGAGGTAACTTTAACCCCTTCCACCCCTAGAGCCCGGCGGGAGGGGGGCCCTGAGGGTGGGGGTACCCTCAGGGCACTATAGTGCCAGGAAAACGAGTATGTTTTCCTGGTACTATAGTGGTCCTTTAAATCAGTTTTGTTTCTGTGTTTGATGCCACACCTCCCCTGGCTGTGACTCACATTGCCTACATAAAAAAAATAGTTTCATTTTCAATCAGAAATGTGTGTTTATTTTAGAAGTTCTTATTTTCTGCTCTGTTAACTGAACTTTAATCACAAGGAGGGTCATGGAGCCTTTAGTAGGCTATTAAAAGAGCAGTAGACAAGAAAAAATAAAGTGGACACATTGCAATAAAGGAAGTTTAAAAATTAGATCTCTCTTTACAGGAAGTGCTTCGGAAGGCTGTGTAAGTCACATGCAGGGAGGTGTGGCTAGGGTTGTCTAAACAAATAAAAAAAACTGAAGTGTCTATTGGGCTATGAAGAACCCAAAAGGCACAATAAGTATAAACAAAGTGATTAAACACCTAAATGGCAGAGAACTGAGCATTGAGAATGCAGGGGCATGATCTATATTTCAAAAACAATTCATTAAGTGAAAGTTGTTTTGGTGCTTATAGTATCCCTTTAAAGCAGGGGTGGGGAACCTTCGGCCCTCCAGATGTTTTGGACTACATCTCCCTTGATGCATTGCCAGCATTATGGCTGTAAGAGCATTATGGGAGATGTAGTCCAAAACATCTGGGGGACCAACGGTTCCCCACCCCTGCTTTAAAGAATGGAGAAATCTAAACTTCACAAAAGGAAGGAATAACTTTAATCTGAAGGTTTGTTTGCAGAGAAGTGTAATCTGTCTAATTTTCAGTACATTTTTGGAGATTTTTGGGTGCAGTTAATTCAATCTTGAGGATTTTCTAATCATTTTGTTATTGATGAACCAGTTTTATGAAAATCTTCTCCATTATAAATTTGGCAGGCTTCTGAAATGGACATTTCGGTGGAAACTGTCAGAATTTACTATGGAGAAAACCATCACATTTTAGATCACTTTAACAAATACAGTCAAAATATAACTGTCACTTTGCAGAACACTTTAATAAATATTCCCCAATTTATTTTATTTTCTTTAAATAAATCAGCATTTAAAGGAACACTCCGGGCACCATAACGACTTCATAAGAAGGAAGAGGTCACAAAACAGAGTAAGAAATGCACGTAATATTCTCACTCCGTTTTGTGAATGGGACGTTACTAACCTAACACCGGAAGAAGGAAGAAAAATTCTAGAAGACTGGAATGTCCCTATCCCAACAACTGACCCACAAAGTTCGGACATGCCACCACCTCGTAAAGTGGCGAGAGACTGGCAACAAGTCCCATGGAACACGGCAACCCCTCAAAGTCGAAGAAATCCTCATCCCTAAGCCCTCTCCAATTGCGCACAAGGACACGTAACATTACTAACTAATCTGATTTCATGTTTAACAGGTTAAATGTGCATAAGAATGTGTTAATTTAATGTATATCTAAAAAAAAAAAATAATAATAATAATAAGCCCACGGTCGGCGCTAGGCCACTGCTAACTGTATAACTGCTGTTTTTAACTTTTTACTTGCTTTCTTTTCCACCTAATATACAAGGTGGACATTGGTTATCACACCTCGTATACAAAAACCACCAACCCCCACGCGAGGCTTACTAGGTAGGCCACAACATACCCGTCTGCAAAACCTTGCATCAGGCCCAAGAGGCTAACGGGCAATTGTATATAGTTTATTCCCCCCCAATACCCTACGATTGACCAAACAGGTCACCTTCCCACAGTTTAGGTAACAACCCAATAAACCTGTGCTCTTCCCACCCCACCAACAGATATAGCCGGTTGTACAAACCATAACAAGTAAGGAAAATAGCATCATGCCACTAAAATTCCTCTCGCTGAACACCAAAGGCTTAAATTCACCTAATAAGCGTAGATTGGCTCTCCAAGAGGCCAAGAAACAAGGAGCGCATTTTTCCAGGAAACTCACTTTCAGTGGGAATCCAAACCCAGGTTTAACTCTGCTTGGTTCCTTGTGGACTACCACACGTGCTACCACAAAAAAAAAGAGGTGTATCGATATTAATACATAAGAATGTTGTTTTTGAACTCATACGCAAAATAAGTGACAAAAAAGGCAGATACCTTATATTACAATGTCGCATAAACAATCAACCGTATACACTGATAAATGTCTATAGCCCTAATGAAAACCAACAAGTATTTATAACTAATGTATTCTCTTTCCTGTCAATGTACAGCTTTGGGGAGGTAATTCTTGGAGGCGACACTAATTTTCTCCTAGACATCACCGCGAGAACAGTAACCACAGTTAGCCAAAAAACAGAGACACACACAAACATCTAATATCCGCAGAACACTAACGACACATAACTATGTAGACCCATGGAGAATATCCCACCCAGCTGAAATAGATTACACCTGCTACACAGCTGCACATAATAGCTACTCCAGGATCGACAGATTTCTAATAAAGAACACATCACTAGAGAGAATGATAAGTGCAGAAACTGGTATCATATCATGGTCAGACCACGCCCCTATCACACTGACCTAAACCTATACCAACACAGTCTCGACAAAGGAGCCCTGCCAACAGAACTACTGTTAGCTCACATATCGACATTACCCAAACCAGGCAAGCCACCCACCACCTGCAAAAACTTTAGACCAATCTCTCTTCTGAATAGTGACGCCAAACTATATGCGAAAATATTGAGTAACAGACTCACGTCCATAATAAGTGAACTAATACACAACGATCAATCGGGGTTTGTCAGAGGACAGCAGGGCTCCGATAACAAACAAAAAATTCTTAACATACTGGCTACAATGGAGAAGGGGTCGTCGGAGGCCTCCTTCTAGCACTTGATGCTGAGAAGGCCTTCGACCGACTCAATTGGACTTACATGCAAAAAGTATTACAAAAATTTGGCCAAAGTGGCCCATGGTGGCTTCCTCTCGACCTCCTTCCATATATCCAACGGAACACGACAGGGGTGTCCCCTGTCTCCCCTACTCTACATATTGTCCCTCGAACCGCTAGCACAAAAAATAAGAAATGATCACTGCATACAAGGCGTCAAAATCTTAGGTAATGAATACAAACTAGCACTATTTGCAGATGATATCTTAATAACACTAGAAAACCCTCAAACATCAGTACCCCCCCTGATGGAGACCTTGGCGAGATTCGGGGACATATCACACTACCACCTAAACAAAACACAAGCACTACCCATTAAACTCCCCTCCTCCACCACAACCACACTGAAAGAGAAATACCTCTTCAATTGGAGGACATCCTCACTTACTTACCTTGGCGTAGAAATTGCACCTTCTGTAGCGGAAGTATTAAAAGTAAACTACCTCCCACTCCGACAACAATGCAAAAATGAAATACACAAATGGTCACAATCACACATCTCCTGGTTAGGCAGAATAAATGCGTATAAGATGGTGATCTTACCAAAAATACTATAAATATTCAGAATGCTCCCCCTACAGGCCCCCAAAACACTCATAAAAACACTACAAACCATATGTAACGCGTTCAAATTGGAACACAAAAAAACACACATTGCAAGTACGATAATATATAAACACTCAAAACATGGCGGAGTGGGGCTACCCAACATAGATCTGTATTATAAAGCATCAGCCTTAGCAACGGGGATACTGCTACACACCACTCAAGGAATCATACAATGGGTGGACATGGAGAGAGCTCAGTTCAGCAACAACTCGGCACTAGCACACTTGTGGACACCGAGAAAATGAAGGTCATTAAAATTTGACCTCTTTCCCACCACAAAGCATACTATCCAATTCTGGACGACATTTTTGGAAAATGTGGGGGATAAGAATAAATTCCATGCAGAGGCACCATTGACAGCCTTAAGGGCTATTTCACCAGACATACGCTTTCAGAAGTGGTCACTGGCAGGAATAACACACATACACCAACTGCTCCAACCTCAAGGAATGATGCCATTCCTGACATACAACACAAATGGGAGATTCCCAATGACGCTATCTTCACATACTTACAGCTTAAGGGAATCATCACCAAGCATATAAGTAACCAACAAACAAACCCTACCCAAACGTCCCCACCAACAAAGGCAATAATAGAAAGGTGTTGGAAACACTCCACAAAACCAAAAACCATTTCCCTATGCTATTAAGCCTGGGAAAACATTACACCTAACACATCACCTCATTGCAAAACATTGTGGGAAATAGACTGTGCCATTCAACTCACAGACGAAGAATGGATACATGTACTAAACGACCTATCTAAATACTATACACATATAGAAGCACATAGAAAGCTACTATACAGATGGTACCTAACCCCACACGAGCTTCACAAAATATACCCAAACTCAACCCCATTGTGTTGGAGATGTTCCGCAGAAGAGGGTACACTTATACATGTCTGGTGGAGGTGCCCCAACATCCAGACTTTATGGACAGAGGTACACAATACGTTCCGTGCACTCCAAATCCCAGATACCCAAAATACACCTGAAACATACTTACTCATGAGGTTCCCTCCGACATTCAGAAACTCACACAAACAGCTGTGTGCTATTATCACCCTAGCGGCCCGTAGCCTACTGGCTCTCCACTGGAAATCCATAACTTGTCCAAACAAAACCCAATTATGGGACAAAATACACCAATTCTACATCTATGAAAGAATGGCCGTACCTGATACCAAAATGGCACAGAGGTTTCACACAACATGGTCCCCATGGGTAGAACTGTACAACCGGCATATGACAAGATAGAGCCATAATGGCAGGGATATCCATTAGCCCCTTATAATTATTATCAGTAACTATATATGTGAACTACGATAGAGCATAAAGACACATACAAATGTCCACCACCTGGTAAGCACAGGCAGGTCAGATGTTGGGCTGGCTATATGAGCAATGACTGTATAAGCGACTATGTATACCGATCCATGTTACCTAACTGTACATGTTCCCAACCGCACCCCAACATTAATGTTGTACGTTAATGTTGTACCTGTTTTTGTACTACTTTAAATTGTATCATTGGTTCAAACTGCATCACTGATGATGAAAATTCAATAAAAAATATATTGGAAAAAAAAATACTATTTAAGTGGCCGACACCTCCTTGCCCAGCTTAAGCAGAGTAAAAACTCACCTTTTGGAAAGCATTGGATTGGCTGAGATCATCAATTCAGATGATCTCAGTGAAGGAGGAGGGGTGGGGTGGAGCCAGCACTCGTAGACCTGCGTAGCGTAGGAATAAAGGTGAGATTTTTACTCTGCTTTACTTGTGACTGTCCCACCAAAATTGCGACGGTTTGGAGGCCTGAATAAAACATTTGGATTGTTTAATAATAATATTACAATTAAAATTCCCTCTGGTAAATTGACCTTTGTAAAATGTTTGTTCCAATTCTGTCAAGTCCTTAAAAGATATTTAATGAAGATTTGTAAGTGCTTTTTAAATTGGTAATCAACCTAAAAACAATTGTGCTACTGTGGACTGGTCACCATTAAAAATATGTTCTCCGAATGTTCAGCAGGAATTGATCTGAAAGAGCAGATCCAAAGTACATATTTTAGCTGCAAACTGCGTACTTTGGAACTGTCTGAGTCTTTTTGCCAAAACTGAAAAAGAGCAACTCAGCTATATTTAATTACCTAACCTGGTTTAAAATTGTGAATTATTTACAGAGTCTATCACTAAGTAATAGAGAAAAGGGAAAAAAAGTGTGTATATATATATATTCACATGTATGTGTGTCTTTTAAATGTTTAAATTATTTTTATCTTATATGTTACAATGTTATTTATAAATTCACAAAATATTGTTTACTCACGTGGTAGCGGGGGGAAGGGAAGAGGTAAGGTATAACTAGTTTTGATTTTGCACAGCCTAACATATTTGCCCATTTGAGTGAAGATATTGGGAGCATCAGCTTAGCTATACTGGAGGAAGCTGTTCCTTCTAACAGCCGAGGGAACAGCCCCTCTAGTATAGGTGGGGTTGAGAACGTAGGAAAGGCTAGACAGGTTGTGGTAGTAGGGAGCTCTATTATTAAGAGAGTATATAGAGTAACATGCCGCTCTGATTGCCTCAACCGGTCAGTTTGCTTTCTACTGGGAGCTCGGGTCCGGCATGTTGCTGAGAGAGTGGATAGATTATTGGCCGGGGCTGGAGATGGCAAGGTCCATATTGGTACCAATCAGGGCCGGATTAACATAGGGGCTGATGGAGCTGCAGCTCCAGGCCCAGGCCCATGGAATAGGCCCATTGATTTAAAAAAAATAAAAAAATAAAAAAATAAAAATTTTCTTTACATTTTTTTTTTTTTTTCACACACTACTCTTAGGGATTCCACCTGGCTTTTATTTTATTGTCACATCCAGTATTTGAGGCTGCCTGGCTGGTGCCAATATTGCAGTGATACTGGCAATACAAATGCAGATATTTTTCTCAGTATAAACAAGAGATTACTATGCAATACTAGCACTGGCCAGTAGGGGTCGCTGTATGTGGAGAGAGGCAGGGATAGGAAGTTCCAGCGTTTCTCTCCCTGCCTATCTATACTCACTGATCTGCAGGGGTGCAGCTACAGAGAGTCCAGACAGCAATTCCCACCCTGCAGAGACAGCCTACAGCTCAAGGAAGTAAGGGATGGGGGGAAAGGCTGCAAGGAGACATACACTGAGACACTAAGGGACATTGGGAGACATTATTACATAGACACATGGGGACACAGTGTCCCCATGTCTCCCAGGCAGTGTCCCTGGTGTCTCAGTGCCCCCTAGTCTCCCAGTGACCCCATGTCTCCCAGTGCCCCCAGTCTGCCAGTGTCTCACTGTCCCCATGTCTCCTAGTGCCTCCATGTCTCTCAGTGCCTCAAGTGTCACAATGTCCCCATGTGTCCAAGCTAGTGTCTGCGGCCCTGGTGTCTCAATGTCCCCATGTCCCCCAGCCAGTGTCCCTAGTGTCTGTGTCCCTGGTGTCTGTGTCCCAATGTCTTCAAGTGTCCCCTATTTTCCCATTGCCCCCATGTGTCCCAGCCAGAGTCCCCTAGTCTCCCAGTGTCACTGGTGTCTCTGTTTCCCCAGGTCTTCCCGTCTTCCTAGTGTCCTAGTGACATGGGGACCCTGGGATACATGGGGACACAGGGAGACATAGGGCATTCAGACACTGTGATGCATAGGATCACTGGGAGACCTGGGGACATGACACTGGGAGACATGGGACACTGAGACACTGATACATAGGACCACTGAGAACTGGAGTAATCGACACATGGGGGCACTGAGTCATGAGGGCACTGGGAGGAGGAATCCATCTATACAGCAGAATCAAACGTAGTTTTTTAGTGATTTTACAGCATTTTCTCTTATGTCACTCCTTGTGATTTACATCATGTGATGTCACCCATACATATTTAATTATGCAAATTAGTACGGCCGGTATGTTTTTCCAAGAAAGGTGGCAACCCTAACTACTTTTCACATACTCTTACTTAAGTATGGAAACTTAAGAGGGATGTATGGGAACAAAACTTGTGTGGACTGGCTGACAATGAATATAGTTAAAGGGACACTATAGTCACCAGAACAACTATAGCTTATTGAATTTGTTCTGGTGAGTAGAATCATTACCGTCAGGCTTTTTGCTGTAAACAATGTCTTTTCAGAGAAAATGCAGTCTTTACATTACAGCCTAGTGAAAACTTCACTGGCCACTCATTAGATGGCTGTTAGAGATCCTTCCTGGGTCATGGCTGCTTAAAATGCATTCAAACATTCAGTGTCTCCTCCCTCTGCATGCAGACACTGAACTTTCCTCATAGAGATTCATTAATTCAATTCATCTCTATAAGGAGATGCTGATTGGCATGGGCTGTGTTTGAATCATGCTGGCTCTGACCCTGATCTGCCTCTTTGTCAGTGTCAGCCAATCCTATGGGGGAAGCACTGTGATCGGATCAGGCTACCACTTCTAATGATGTCAGCAGACTGCTTGTTTTTATGAGTCTAACAGCATGCAGAGTTACAGCTTCAGGCTTGAACATAGTAAGATTTTGCTATATTTATGGAGGCATGAGGGGCCCAGGGGAGCTAGATGGTGGTGTTAACACTATAGGGTCATGAATTCATGTTTGTGTTCCTGACCCTATAGTGATCCTTTAAGGTAATGATGACTTTGGTCTCTCTAACACTGTGGCATGTTCCCTTTCTTCTACACTCACTACATACAGCTTTTCTCTGTCCCAGACTATATACCAGGAGCTTCTGCCTGCCACTAAGAAGGTAAGGAGACATGTGGACCAGCGAGTGCTAGGGGACAGTCCTTAGAAAGCGTTGAGTGAGCACATCATAAGATGCATTTATGCCAAGCCCTTAGTTGGCCAGCTGCATGATTGGAAGGCAGCCTGACATGCATTCATGCCAGGCTGGCCTTCTAATTCTTTGGGCAGACATGTCCTCTTTTTGGTCATGTTCGCCCCTTTTGGCAGGTTACGTGGTTTGTGTCAATGGCACACCATTTTACCTTCCTGCTTGACTGGACACTGCTGTTAGGGGTTATGGATTTACTTGAAAGATGAAAACATAAATTAGAGAGAGATTAGCCTAGGGTATGTGTTTTCTTATAGCTGCTGTTTTCTATCTCTCCAGCACCATCTCCATCAGATACATGACGCTTGGGAGTGTTTTAGTGTTTTTGGTCGATAAAATTCCGTAATTACACCAGGCCCACTGGGCTCTTAATCTGGCCCTGGTACCAATTACAAAGTAACTGGAAAATAGAAGGTCCTAAAGCATGGGTCCAGGGAATTAGGAAGTGAACTGAAGAAAAGGACCTCCAAGATAGTATTTGCAGAAATATTTCCTGTGCCACGCGCTACAGTAGATGCACCTAAACAGAAGAGGGTCTGCAGTGCTGGGGGACTGGCTGACTAGAAGGTTGGAGGAGATTTTAAACTAGTGGTAAGGTGAAATCTACAAAATGGAGTAACGACAGAAAAGAGATGGGCTTTAGCTCAGCTCAAGGGGGTTAGAGATGGGGTACGGGCAAAATCAGAACAGAGGAGGTATATAATAGTAATAAAAATTCACATAAACTAGAAGTGATTCATGACAATATTAAATGTATGCTTACTAATGCAAGGAGCCTGAATAACAAAAAGTAAACTAGAAGCAATAGCAAACACTAAGCATTATGACATAATAGGCATAACAGAAACATGGTGGGATGAGACACATGACTGGGCAGTAAACTTAAATGGTTACACATTATTTAGGGAGATAGAAAAACAGGAAAGGTGTTGGGGTATGTTTGTATGTCAGCCATGAATTAAAGCCAAATCTTAAGTGGAATGCGACAAGGAAAATGTGGTCGTGTTTTGGGTAGATATCTGCCTGGGGCAAACAAGGGAAAATCAATTATTGGTTGGGATTTTAATAAGCTGGACATACATTGGGATAGAGGGACTATTAGTTCAGCAAGGGGAATCATATTTTTGAATGACACCATGTCACAACTGGTAGAAGTAGCAACTAGAAAGGATGCTTGTCTGGACCTGGTTATAACAAACAATGTCGATCTTTTAATCAAAATTGATGTAGGAGAGCACTTGGGATATAGTGATCACCAGTGGCGTACATACCAGGGTCGCAGGGGTCGCGGCTGCGACAGGGCCCGGCCCACCAGGGGGCCCAGCCGCCCCTACGACCCGGTATGTAGCCACAGGGCCAGCCTCTTCCCCTGGGGGGCCCAGGAGGCGGCCACCCCAGGGCCCCCCGAGGCTGGCCCTGCTGATACCCGACAGGCGGGCGCGCGAGGGAGCACTCAGTGCTTCTCTTCAGCTCCCTCGCGCACCGCACTGATACCGGAGCCGGAAGATGACGTCATCTTCCGGCGCCGGCATTCCCTACGCGGCGCGCGAGGGAGCTGAAGAGAAGCACTGAGTGCTCCCTCGCGCGCCCGCCTGCCCGACCGGCCGCCCGCCCAGGAGCCCAGCAGCACCACCACTGGACCCCAGGGAATCCCCCCAGCACTCCAAAAGGTAAGGAGGCTGGGGGGATTAAATTAAAAAAAAAAAAAAACATGTGTTAGTGTTAGTGTTTGAGTGTGTGTGAGTGTTAGTGTGTGTGTGTGAGTGTTAGAGTGAGTGTTAGTGTGTGTGTGTGAGTGTTAGAGTGAGTGTTAGTGTTAGTGTGAGGGCTAGAGTGTGTGTGAGTGTTAGTGTGTGTGTGTCTGCTAGTGAGTGTTAGTGTGAGTGTTAGAGTGAGTGTTAGTGTGTCTGCTAGTGAGTGTTAGTGTGAGTGTTAGAGTGAGTGTTAGTGTGTCTGCTAGTGAGTGTTAGTGTGAGTGTTAGTGTGTGTGTCTGCTAGTGAGTGTTAGTGTAAGTGTTAGAGTGAGAGCGTGTGTGTCTGCTAGTTAGTGTGAGTGTTAGTGTGTGTCTGCTAGTGAGTGTTAGTGTGTGTGAGTGTTAGAGTGAGTGTTAGTGTGTGTCTGCTAGTGAGTGTCAGTGAGTTTGTTACTGTGTGTGTCTTACCGAGTGTGTGTGTGTTAGTGAGTCTGTTTGATGTCTGTTAGTGAGTGTGTGTTTGTCAATGAGAGTGTATGTTTTGTAAGTGAGTGTGTATGTATGTCTGTCGCTGACTGTGTCTCTGTCAGTAAATGTGTGTGTATGTTAGCTAGTGTGTATGCGTCTGTAAGTGTGTGTGTGTGTGTGTGTCTTCATCACTTACCTTTCTCCAGCGCCGGACTCCCTCGGCGCTGAGGATCCCTCAGCCTCTCAGCTCCGAATGCGACCGCGCACGCATTCAAACCGCCCATAGGAAAGCATTACTCAATGCTTTCCTATGGACGTTCAGTGTGCTCCTCTAGCGGCTGTCAGTGAGACAGCCACTAGAGGCTGGATTAACCCTCAGTGAAACAGCAGTTTCTCTGAAACTGCTATGTTTTCAGCTGCAGGGTTAAAACTAGAGGGACGTGACACCCAGACAACTTCATTGAGCTGATGTGATCTGGGTGTCTGTAGTGGTCCTTTAAAGGACCAATATAGTGCCAGGAAAACATACTCGTTTTCCTGGCACTATAGTGCCCTGAGGGTGCCCCCACCCTCAGGGATCCCCTCCCGCCCGGCTCTGGAAAGGGGAAAAGGGGTAAAACTTACCTTTTTCCAGCGCTGGGCGGAGAGCTCTCCTACTCCGATCCTCCTCTTCTCCTCCCCGTCGGCTGTATGCGCACGCAAGGCTGCGCGCGCATTCAGCCGGTCACATAGGAAAGCATTCATAATGCTTTCCTATGGACGCTGGCGTGGTCTCACTGTGAAAATCACAGTGAGAGGACAGCCGCTAGAGGAAATAGGGGAAGGCTTAACCCATTCATAAACATAGCAGTTTCTCTGAAACTGCTATGTTTATGAAAAAATGGGTTAACCCTAGCTGGACCTGGCACCCAGACCACTTCATTAAGCTAGAGTGGTCCTTTAAGTGTGTGTGCATCTGCATGCACTGGCGTACATAGCGCGGTCGCAGCCCTGTAACCTCTGCGACCAGGTGCCCACCGTCATGTGTTGCGACCCGGCCCGCGCGCGCGGGGGGAAAGGGGGGCCCATGGATCAATTTTCGCACCGGGGCCCCATGGGTCATGTGTACGCCACTGGTTATCACAATATGATGTATTTTGAAATAAAAAAGCATATAATTTTAAAAAGACCATTTTAATAAGATAATTGCAGCTTTACAAAATATTAACTGGAATAAACTATTTAGTGGAAAAAAAACACCACTAAAGATAAATGGAATATCTTCAAACAAATTTTAGATAGGTTAATTTTTCAGTATGTACCATTGGGTAATAAATATAAAAGAAACAAATTAAAACCAATGTTGCTTAGTGAGTACTGTGATGGACCGCTGGCACGCCGACTGAATACCTCCGCCAATCGATGCTCCTAGTGCTCGCTGAGGACTCCAAGCACTCCAACTGACACCATCAGCACTGCAGACCCCACTTCCAGCGATGCAGCTGCACTGGGGTCTCGTTGTCTCCACCCACCCTGGACCTAAGGCCAGGATCCAGATTCCAGTGGGTTAACCTCTCTTTCCCCAGAGAGCAGGAACAGGAACAAGCTCTTAGCAGAGCTTAGTGATCATACCCTGTGGAGTATAGTGATTATAGCAATCCCCAGAGTGTAGTTCTCCAATTCCCCAAACATGAGCCAAGGCTTCACGAAAGGTACAAGATGATCTGATTTTAATGACCACAGACTGGCTTTTATGCAAGTCCCCATGCAAGGGGACATCCCACAGGGTGGGACACAGTACAACCAATCGTTTACAGGAAAACCGTAAAACACACCCAGCACCAACATACAATCCCTCCACTCTGCCTATGATATAATTACTGAACACAATGGGTTAATATAATTTATCACAGGCAGGAAAAATACACTTTTTACACATATACTGTTACTTTAAAAATATGCATCATATTCACATAAAACATACATATTCAGAATCAGCATACTTTAAATATAAACATAACCAAAAATCAGACAAATCCCCCCAGTAGATACAAAGTTAGCTGTGAGTCCTTTGGGACCAAATGAAGCATGGCTTTCCTGCCCAAAACCAGTTCTACAGAGTATTCTATCCTGGAGACAATTGGGAAGTAATCCAATTATCTCCCAGGACAGAGGAAAAACTCCATTGAACACATGGTTGCAAAAAGACATAAAATTACACAATGTTACAATTACTACATAAAACATATACATGCAACATATCCCCAGATAGCTTAGATCTGAGCGCACATTATTACGAAATGGTGCTCAGATCACATACATACAGTTCAATCGCCATGGAGCCAAAGTCTTTTCCATAGTCTTTTGTTACACAAATAGGCTCCATGGCATAGCTATCTGGGATAGCACTACTACCATACTGAAAGTCCAGAACGCCCCAGCAGAAATACACAAATAAACCTTTCTGCAGGGGAAAATACAGCTATCAGCACATGGGCCATAGTCGGAAGGCAGGAGGCTAGCCAGTAGTCCCCTCCAGGCACAAGTGGCGAAGGGCACTTCGTCACAAGTAGATAAACCAAGAGATTAAGAATAGGAAAATTGCATTTAGATAATTTAAATGAGACAAATCAGACGCATCTTATATAACATATAAGGAAAAAAATAATGCACACAAAAAGGCAATTAAAGTGGCTAATCTAGAAAATGAGAAAGTGATGGCCAAAGAGAGCAAACTAACCCAAAACATTTTTAAGTACATACATTTAAAAAAAAAAAGTGTAGGTACACTGAAAACAGAGGTGGGTGTGTCAGTGTGTCAGTTAATGAAGACATAAAAAAGGCTATATTATATAACTATTTTTCCTCAGTATTTATTAAAGAGGATCCTGTGGCAAGATATATGCAAATGACTGCTGCAAAAAACTTGCAGAAAAATCGTGATTGTATGATTCAAGACAAGGTGCTGCTGCAACTGAAGAAAGTTAATGTAAGCAAAGCTACGAGGGCTGACGGTACTCACCCATGAGTATTTAAGGAGCTAAGTGTGAAAATAAGTTAACCTCTCTTTTTAATATTTCAAGATTCTTTTCTTTCAGGAAGGAGGATTGAAGGAAGGCAGCTGTTGTTCCTATATTTAAAAAGGGTTCAAAATCTTTGTCTGGAAATTATAGACATTTGAGTTTAACTTCTGTGCCTGGGAAAAAGTATTTGAAGAGTTATTAAAGGATAATATTCAGAAATTCATGGGAAGAACGTTGTTATTAGCAATAATCAGCATGGATTTATGAAACATAGGTCATGTCAAACTAACCTATCATGGTGTAATACCCCAAAACGCAGAGTTTAGGATAGCAAGGGACAAGACAAGGATATAACGTATTATCAGGCCTTAAAATGGCCAGACTATGTCAGACAGTGATAAAGCGTAGTCAGAGATGAGCTGAGGTCAGGGTAACGGAGAGGCAGCAAAAACGAGAACTAGCCAGAGTCAAGTACACGGTGATCAGTGAGACAGGCAAACAAGACAGGAAAGTGTTAAAGATAAACTCAGAGTCAGGAACAAAGTCAAGGTCAATATCAGAATAAACAGAATAGATCAAGGAACGCACTAAAGGGTACTGAAACAGAAATAACGTTAGGGCAAAGTGGATAGGGCTAGGGAAGTTTAAATAGCCTTTACTTAACATTTGATTGGCCCACGTCATGCCTACACCCCCAAAACTTGTGATGCGAGCCGCGCTCCTAGTGCTAGGCGGGCTGCGTGACCGATCACTGCGATCAGTGCACGCGGACACTCATAAGAGGAGATCGAGCTGCACGCAGCTCGCGTGTAGGCGGGAATGCTCAAGCCGTGCGCGGCTGAGGACCCTGGCCGGATAAGGTAAGTACCACCACATAACATTGCATTCTATGAAGAACTAAGTAAAAGTATAGATAAGGGTGTTGGAGTGGATGTGATCTACTTGGATTTTGTTAATATGTTTGATACGGTTCCTCACAATAGATTAGTGTTCAAACTTAAAGAAATTGGTGTAGATGAAAATGCTTGTTCTTGGGTAAAACATTGGCTTAAAGATAAAGTACAAAGAGTTGTCATTAATGGTAAATTTTGGAGCTGGACAAAAGTAGTAAGTGGTATCCCATAGGGTTCTGTTTTTGGTCTTTACATAGGTTGAATTAGCCTTACAACCAGAGGGACAGGGTGGATGGAAGCAGATGTGGTAAGCAGGCATCCTCTTGGGTATATCAAGAGTTGGTGTATGGTGGATGCCATGGTTTTAAGGGTCTTCTACAGACCTCTCAGTCGTGCTGTGTGATATTACAACAGAAGTGTGGGTACCAGGAATTTCAGCAGAAAAACGGCCATACATGTGAGGGGAGCTTCAGGCAAGTATATTTGGCTTGGGACATTCTCTCATCTATTCCTGTATGTCCAAATTGTTTTGTTGCAACCACCTGTACCTATGGTACAGCTCTGTGGAATTAGTTGTCGCTTTATAAATAATAACACTAATTATCTCCATGATACCCGATCTATAACAGTATCACATAAAATAGTGTGGAGGCAAAGATGGCAACTATTAGCAATCCAGCTGCTGTGACAATAACTACCATCATGCTTAGCCGTATGATACTACTCTTCAGTAACAAGAATGTGAAAGGAGTATTATAGTGGCTTAAGAGGACACGCCACGAGAACATGGTAGTGCCTGCGAAGAATATGTTCAGAAAAGTAAATCTCACCCTTGCCTGCCCTATCCTCCCTGGCCACCGGACCCCCAATGGCAATGTCATCATTGAAGGTCTTTCCAAACTATGCAAAAAGTGCCATATTTAATAGTTCCTGTTCCTGATTCAGACAAAGGTTGGTGACTTGTTATTGATAATTTAAAAATAGCATAAATTAATTCAAGGATTTTTTTTTTCATATAGTGCAGCCACTGGGCCAACTAATGTATTTTCAGTTAACAAGGTAGATACCTTAAAATGTCCGAAATATGCAATCTGAGCCAAGTTAATTACTTCAGTCCACCTATTCAAAATGTATCATAGTTGATAGCAATCAGGGTACATATTCTTCTTTTTTTTTGCTGTAATGTTTTTATGAGCTTTTTAGATGTTCCATATACATAGATTTTTTTTTCTTTTTATCAGTACATTTCTTGTGATGTGTTTTTTTTCTAAATTAATTTAATTAAGTTATCTATTCTGGCATGTGGTTTTTAATATAACTGTTTTCTCTTCTATTTTTTTTACTTATGATCTGTGCCTAGCCATTCTGCATTCAGATTGCAACCCAATTATTTATTGTTTCTTTTGAATGCTTGATGCTGTGTTCTTAAAAGAAACACACCAAAAACACATAAAGCACTTTAGCTTGTTGAAATGTTTTATGTGGGAAAAGCATGTCCTTTTTGTTCCGTTTATAAAAGTGTAGCTTTTAATAGAAATTAGCACTTTTTGTAAATTAACCTTGTTACACCTCCCCGGCTGTCAATCACACAGCCTGTCATGTTACTTCCTGATAGTTCAGCTTTGTGGAGCTAAACTCAAGAAGCAGGCAATTGCATTTAAAACACTGAAATGTACACTGGGCAGCTACAGAATATCTGTGCTGTGTAAGAAGGGGAAGTTCTTGCCTTAGTTGCAGATACTAGATCTGCAGCTATTGTAAGTCAAGATTCCATAAACTCCCAAAAATAGATGCAAAACAAATTACAAGCAGATTTCTTTGCTACACAGTTTTTTTCCACCTTCAATTGAGTGTTCCTTTAATGGTTGTGTATTGTCCCCCAATTCATGTCGTAGTGATGTGATTGAAAAAATTGTTTGATCAGGCTTGCTGGGCAGGAGTCCAGTTTGCAAAACATCAGTTTGATCAAAGCAGTAATATAAATTAGTTAGTTATTAGGTGGTATTATGAAAGATCACAAACGAGTATCTGTAATCTTGTCCTGGAATGGTGGTTTGAGGTGGATGCATGACGTTTGATTGTGAGGTAATCTTGTGTATTTGAATTTGTGAATAATCTGAAGGCAACAAATGCCTATCGATTGTGCAAATTTTTCTAAAATTATTTCTGAATGATTTTTAGTTCTTAATTAACATTGTATGCCTGACTTCACTGACCCAGCCAGAACTATATTAAATAATTTAAACCATACACTCATAGGGCACTGTAATGTCCTCATACAGTTTTTCTATACAGATGCCTGAGCACACAGGAGATAGTTTTTTTTAATCATTTGACTTTGTTGTATGCAAATGCTTTTCTATGGGGTAGATTAGATGCATGTGCGGTGCTCGCTGCACATGTGCATCAAGTCCCCAGTTCTCCTCTTTTAAAAGCATTGGATTAGACCATGTTGGAGGAGGTCATGCCTTCTCAATGACATCGACTCACTGGGACACACAGAGGTCTGGGGTCCTATACAACTAGGAACAGGGACACTAAAGCGTTAGGAGTACAGGTTTGTATTTCTAATGTTCTGCTGTTTCTTTAAATGTACACTGATAAAGGAACCTAAAGCATTGGGGAGCAGTCTTTCATAATACATTGAAGAAATTTAGCTCCTTAGAGGGCATATTTGATGCAGAATTCTATAGAAAAATATTAGGGGAGGTTTATGTGATGTTCAATATATATATTTTTTAATTTATAGAGACTTTTCATTTTTTTTTTTTTATAAGAAAGAGTTGTTGATCTCTTATAGCCTAATTAAAGGAACATGGCCAACGTATTTGCTGAGAATAGCATATGAAGCTCTCAGCCAGTGAACAAGTTCTGCATAGCAGGGTTCAACTCTAGAACATGGGTAATCCCTTGGCGGGCCAGTCACATTGTATGTTTGGTGGTATGTGTACGTGTGGGGCTGCTTGGGGTATTTCATGTGAAAGGCTGCTTGTGAGATTGTGTGCATGTGTGTGGATTGTCAATGGCATTGTATTTAAGGAGACTGTGTGTCTGCTTGTGTGTGGGCTGTTTGTATTATTTGTATGGGGAGGGACAAATAATATCTAGCGGTGTATCTGTGTATATCTAGCGGTGTGGGCTGCTTCACTAGGGTTTAGTGGGGACGCCGCTGGCCAAGTACAGGTCAAGGCTAGGAGCTGAGATCCAGTGGCGTCACTAGGGTTGGTGTCACCCGGTGCGATAACTCACGGTGTCACCCCAACCTCCTTAATAATGTGTTTTTTGGTTGGTTTTTTTTTACTAATGTTACTCGTAAATCATAACTCCCTTATAACACTAAATGTAATGGAAATAGTGACATTAACAACTAGGACAATTAAAATGACCTTTAAATTATAATATCATATGAAAATAATAGAATTCAAAATAAAAAATTTTACAAAATTATGTATATTTTAACATAACATAACATAACATTATTTAACCACAGGCATGTGCACGAGGTGTGCCGGGTGTGTATCTCTAATTAGGCAGTTTAGGCAGCCGCCTAAGGCCTCGTGCAGTCTGGGGCATTGCGGCCGTCTAAACTCCCTTAAGGCAGACTGTGTCATGTCCTCGGTCAGTAGGGGGTCCGGCGGCTTGCTCTGTATGCCACCGGGTGCGAGGCCCCTCCAGTCTGCCGGGAGGAGAGCGCCAATTGCGGACACCAGTCTGCAACTCTGCAGTGTGCAGAGCACAGAGAAAAAGAGGAGACTGCGCCCCAGACCATATAATTAGAAATTGTATACTTACACAATTTTTTTGTGGTGTTGTATATACAATTTACCTTAAAAAACAAAAGGACATAAAGAAATAATAGTGCAATATGATATATTCAGTGAGTAGGTGTTCAAGTAATCCTATATGGTATCACTCACATTTGCCAGAACTAACTCAGAGCTCAGCTGTAGTGCGCGTGGACGGAACAACCCCCGTCTAAGTCTATGTGCAGATATTGGCATCTTTGGTAGTCTCAGACAAAGTGCAGTATGCAGGTCATATATAAAGAGACATAGAGAAATATTCCAATAGTGAAGTAAGTACTTACAAATGTTGAAAAAAATATAAAGTAATGTACTCACATTTACTAGAGCAGAACTTGCTCTAGTGTATACAGCATAGGTGGTATAATTCCCACCTGGGCATATGATGGTAGCCAGGAAATAAAAAATGAAGGTATAGAGTAAATTTTAAAAGATTAAAAATGTACAATTTATTAAAAAAAACAATAAAACCTATGTAGAATATCTTCAAAGGGTCCCACTTTACGCGTTTCACCTGTGGAGGCTTATTCACACTTCTAAAGAAGCCTCCACTTCCACCCCCATCCCGGTATACGTCCTCCCACACCATTACCCCCTCCCTCCCAGTCCCCCTCCTCCCAACACCCCTCTCACTCTCACTATTACCCCTCTCCCAGTATACTCCACTCATGTCCCTTAGAACTCACCCCTCCTCTCCTCTCCCTTAGTGTTCTCCCCTACCCTCCTGTCCCTTAGTGCTCTCCCCTCCCCTCCTATCTCTTAGTGCTCTCCCATCCTCTCCTGTCCCTTAGTATGCTCTTATCCCTTCGTGTTCTCCCATCAATTAGTGATCTCTCCTCCCCACCTGTCCCTTAGTGATCTCCTCTGCATCTTAGTGATCTCCCCTGCCCCTAAGTGCTCTCCACTGCACTCCTGTCCCTTACTGCTCTCCATTGCCCTCCTGTCCCTTGGTGATCTCCTCATCCCCCGTCCCTTAGTGCTCTTCCCTGCCCCCCCATTCCTTAATGCTCTCCCCTGACCCTTAATGCTTGCCCTGACCCTTAATGCTCTCCCCTGTCACCCCCGTGTCCAAACGGGACGTGCCGGCCCTGGGTGTCACCCCCCTGGTGCGGTCCTCTGCTGTGAGCTGCTCTATTCCAGCGCAGATTCCGGTTCACAAGTATTGGGAGGAAGTGAGGAAGTGATCAGAGGTCACTTTCTATAAGTGCTGCAATGTGTAAATTGAGGATTGTCCCTCACCACCTGCAATCACTGCTCGGTTTACACTAGCAGGTATTTAAAGTTCCACTGGATGTCCTGATAGGCCAGAGCATGTTTGTCTCTGGCAGCATTGAGTGCTGTGCAAAGGCACCTCGGGAGCCATGCATGGCACACATGCCATAGGTTGCTGATCCTGCTGTTCAGCTAACAGAAGCTCATTGCAGAACCTTCTACCAAAGGAGTAGTTGACCAGTGCCTGACGGACTCCAGGTAAGTTATAAAATGGTTCTCAAACTGTTGCTTACTTAACCATTGGAGGGCAGTAGGCCACTGCTGGCACCATAGCATCTACAATGTGCTGTATTATGATGCTTAAAGTGTTTCTTTAAACTACCTCACATTCGATTACAGCTCTTGAAAAAGTTGAGTTCACTCCAACTTTTTCTTAAATCAGCATCTCTACATGTATGGCAACAATTCCATTCATGTGACTGTTGAATTCCAACACAGGCACACAAGATTCTACTTAATGAGGTACTGATTAGGTGATCTCCTGAACCAAATCTTATTTAAACAAATACTATAGGGTCAGGAACACAAACATGTATTCCTGACCCTGCAGAGTTTAAGATGTTAGTTGCCCAGCCCCCCTTGCCTTCCTTAAATAGTAAAGTAAAAACGTACCTTTATTCTAGCACAGTGCGGGTCTGACGGTGCTGGCCCTGCCCCCGATATGCCTCCTTGGCTGAGATCAGTAGAATTGATACTTTTCCATAGGAAAGCAGTGGATTGGCTGAGACTGTCAATTCTGATTATCTCAAACAAGGAGGTGGGGGTGGGGACCAAGACAAATGCGGCTCTGGCATATCAGGATCTCCTCATAGAGATGCATTGAGTAAATGCATCTCTATAGGAAAAGTTCACTGTCATGGAGACACTGAATGTCAGGGCTGCACGTTATGCAGCACCGATCCAGGAAGTACCTCTAGTGGTCATATGACTGCCACTGGAGGTGTCCCTAGGAAGCAATGTAAACACTACCTTTTTCTGAAAAGACAGTGTTTACAACAAAAAGTCTGCAGGAACTGTCTTTTTTTTCCAGCAGAACAAAGCTCCATGCCACTCAGCCAGATCAATCAATATAGGGCCAGTAGATCAAGACCCTGTTATGGCCAGCCCAATCTCTAGCTATAAACCACATTATAAACCTCTGGAATGTCATCAAGTGGAAGAGTGATGGTCTCAAGCTGTCAAACACAGCCGATCTGTCAGAAGTGGCATAAAGTCACCCAACAGCAACGTGAAATACTGGTGGAGAGCATGCCAAGACGCACAAAAGCTATGATCGAAAAGCAGTGTTATTCCACCAAATATTGATTCCTGTATTGTGTAGTTTAAAAATGAATATGAACTTGTTTTCTTTGCATTATTCAAGGTCTAAAAACACTGCATTTTTGACCACTATTTAATTTTCTGCCGCTAAATTCTCAAAACGACAAATATTTCTATTTGGAATTTTGGATTATTCAAAAAAAAATTGACAGCAGTTTATTGAATAAAACAAAATAAATAAATATTCATTTTAGCCAAATAAATACTTATAAATAATAAAATCATTGAAATGAAACCTTTTTGCAGAACTTATTTATTTCTAGAGCTGAATCAATCAATCAATAAATAAATAAATAAATATGCAAATATAACAAACAAAAAAACAGCATTCACTTGTAAAAAAAAAAAAAAAAAATACAAAGTATAATTTAAGTCAAAGCTTTTTCTTTTTTGTCTTTGTTGACAGTCCCAGCTTGCCAAACCAGCTGCAGTGCGCCTGTCACTTTAAGGCGTTCTGTGACTCAGCTGGTTGTCGCCCAGTTTGTCCTCCAGCGGCTGCCGTACTGTGCAGTCTGCACTGGAAGGTCGGGTGGCAGAGGTTACAGCTGCACCACGTGTGTACGTGTGTGTGTATGTGTGTGAGAGTGTGTGTCTCTGCGTGTGACCGGCCGGCTCAGTCCTTCTAACAAGCTCCACAGACACTCGCCAGCCCAGCGTGGAGGACATGGTCAGCAAGACAGAGGAGGCCGGCATGCCGAGCTGTGCTACCGCCGCACACCCCCCACAGAGGAGCCCAGGCCCCTGCTGCGGTAATAACATGGGTCTGCATGGGGGGGACGGGACCCTTCACCACCCAGGGGGGCTCACTGCATGCTGTCTGACACTGTAACCACATACCTCAGTGACCACCTTCCTCTGTGGGGAGCTCCAGCAGCCCTGGAGAAACATTCCCATAGAGATCAGCCAGCTGAAGGGTGGCCGATAGTCATGGGATTCATAGCTTGAGTTCCAAAGCTTCCTTTCACTAACAGTGACTTAGAGGGCTGTGTAGGACAGGCAATGACACAGGGATTGGGGGGGATACAGCTCATTATGGGGGTCTTGTCCACACACTCACTACAGAAAACTGCAGGAAAAATACTAATGGATGTGTCAGCTTCCAATGATTTTGCAGTATTCAGTTGACTCCTTTTGTCATGGAGTAACCAGGATGTACCTGGGGAAGGTTTTGATGCTAAGGCTAATACATTAATGTAAAGTGGGTGAGGGATCAGGAATATGCACTTCAGTTGTTTATAGTGACTTGTGACAGTATCAGAGGAGAAAATGCAGTCTGATCAATCCCCAACTTTGCTGCAGTATAGATAGAAGCCTTGATGCGGTAATGCTATGAATTGTGATGCCCTCCTGCAGGTGATATATTGCCTTGTTGGCATGCCTGTGTAGAAGTGTTATACAGAACTTCGCATATAATGTCCTGTCTGCTCAGAGTAATATTCCCTTTGCATAAGTAAATATGTATGTGGCTGTATTTTGATTCTTTTTCATTCGTTTATTTGGTGGTTTCACATGCCTATTAAAGTCATTATCAGTCGAGTTGCTTTGATCTTAATTTTCTTTTATTTGTAAACACATGTATTCTTGCACGTTGCTGTAAGAACGTTTAGGTTTATAGAGAGGGTATGCAGTAACTGAGCTGCTATTTTTGTGTAAATGTATAGCTATGCATCAATAGTTGGAATGTGTTTTTACAATCCATGGGTCTGTGTTTAATCTAAAGCAATGACAGTGAAAGATTGTTTAAATTATACATCTGACAGGCTGTTGTGTTTAATGATTAAGTCTCCTGTGCACCAGCAGTGGTGTAAAATACATGACATCCTACTGTTGGATATAAAGGATGATCCCAGTGTAGTCCAGACATATTTCCACCCCCCTCCTTCATTGGATCTACTATGTAGTCAGTGCATGGTGTTAAAATGGCACTTCTCCTTGGGGCTTTGTTTGTTCCAGTTACTAATGGCATATGTCCTCCAATAACTGTGATTTTTAAAGAAGTTTCATAGGGACTCACACACTCTGCTAGAAGTGCTTCTCCCATAACTGCCCCTAATTTGTAGTGAAATCAAGTGAAAGGGGTAGCTGATAGATCACACACTGTTCTAGAACTACAACTCCCTTGATGCTCTATCTTTCCAATACCTGGGACTCTATATTGTATTAGGGTAACTCCCATGGGACATGTAAGGTGGCACTGTCCCTTTAAAGTCACTAGGTGTGCTCCTGTGGCACATGCCTACTTACAGGGCCGCCTGTGCCCTGGCCATGTGCAGGTGTCTGGAAGAAGGAGGCAACCATTGGCCTCACATGGGTGCTTTGACAACTATCAGTAAATGAAGGTCACCTTCACTCGACCGTACCATCTACTGACGGGGGGGTCACATATAATCCAAGTATTACAACACGTGTATCTGACTAGCAGACAGTTATATTAGCGACGTCTGTGTGCTAGTTATATGTTGGATGTATTTATTAACTTTTGCAGGTTTGATTAGAAGGAAGTTAGTAAGAGTAATTGCCTGATAGAGGCCGCCCTCCCCCCATGGAGGTTTATCACAATGGTACGCTCCGTGACCTGGGATGTTGTTTGATGGCGCGCTCTGATTGGCTGTGACAGTGTGGGCGGAAGAGCAGTGACATAGCTGGGCTTGGCTGGGTTAACTCATGCTGCTTCCTGGCAAGGGATGTTGAGGCTAATTGGTATTTTCTGGTTTCCTGTAAGAATCATGCTGTCAGCTCCCTGGATAAACCCTATTCTCTAGCAAAATGTGTGAATATGCACTAAAGTTTAAAGTGAATTTTAATTTATTCCCCCCCCCCCCAGTTCAACTATTGGGGGCTTAACATGTACTTTGAATTTTTGACAATTCACACTCTAAGTGAATAACCCTGCCTAGCTAGCTCCAGGACTTGATAGTTCTTATTATTTCTATTCTAAGTAGATAAAGCTTAACTGACCTGCCAGTATGCATTGATTGCGAGGTTAGTTTGCAAATATGAAGGCTTTGATACATTTGTCAGTTTGTTATAGTGTGCAAATGCGAAGCTCTTGTTGCAATGTGAAAACTAAATATTAAACCCATTTATTTAAACATTAACAGTGTATCTAAAAAGTTGTATCCAAGACATTTAAGCAGTGTATTCATATTTCTAATGATTTTTTTTTTGTCAGTCTTTATCAACTATATAGCTTGCTTTACGTCTTCAAGGAAAACTACAGTGATTTTTTTTTTTTTTTTATTCACTATTCAGTAGATATATCGCTAAATAAAACATAATTATTTGTTCTGGATGTTGTCTTTGGGGGTTTATGAAAAATCAGCTTGCAAAAGCTGCAGATCTCCTTTCTCCACCCTTTGCAAGGAATCACCTTTACCTCCATAGTGGATTGACTTCTCATTGAGATAACTCTGTGGTCAAGCTGCCAGCATTCCCCAGATGTGTAATAAAGGAGGGTTTCTATTGAAATTGGCACTTTTATAAATTGAATTATTGCTTTATCTGTTCTGATTAATGCTTTATGGCAGTTTCAGATCTGCTATGAGCAGTTTTGTGGTGCAGCATATTTTCATCAGTGTGTATCCCTATATACCCTCTTCGTGTGCCGAGATATTTTCAGTCTTCACTTGGTCTTAAAATCAAATTGAGCTTTTTCGCTTTAACAAATCTTATCATGGAAAAACCAAAGAAAAACATGTTACCTGGGCTCTCTCCTTTTATCCCTATGTATATTTAGACAAATGGAGGTAATTTAGTTACTCCAATGGCCATTGGAGGGAATACCCGCCTGCCAGCATCAAGGCAGACCCCCGTAAGTGGGTCCTACGCTGACCCTTCATCTTGCTTCTTGGAGCTTCTGGCAAAAATCTCTAATGAAACAGAAAGGGGTATTTTTTATATACACCCCTATATATTTATTAACCCTTAAAAGGGAACACATGGGATGGGCGGCAGCATTGTAACAAGGCTGAGTGATACAAAAAATTGATACAAATGCAGAAAGTTAAGTCCTGCGCTCACTCCCATCACTACTGGACGGCAGCAATGACTACAGTACACATCAGCCCCAATATATAGTAAAAACCAAAGAAAAACAAGTTACCTGCGCTCTCTCCTTATGTATATTTAGACAAATGGAGGTCTTTTCATTGTTTTTTCTTATATAGTGGGGCTGATGTGAACTGTAGTCATTGCTGCTGCCCATTAGTGATGGGAGCGAGTGCAGGACTTAACTTTCTGCAAATCTTATCATGGGTTACTAAGATTTTCAGATCCTTTCTATAGTCATTGTGCAATAGAAACCATATTTGTGAACATATTACAGATGCTCACACATGCATGAAACGGGAGACCATAGCATGCAGGTAAACCAAAGATATGGTCGTACATCCTAAGAAGTTACCACAGTACTAGCTTTCCGAGCGGAGACAGGTCTGACAACCAGGTTTTTCCACTTATCACAGTAACTGTAATGGTATTGACAAAGCAGTTGCGTCATTGGGCATGTTGGTCACATTATGTACACTCATGTCATGTGTTGAATTCTGGGCTGCGAAATGGTTGCCCTCTAGTTACAATCTCTGTGATTATTAGTCTCCGTTATACATCCTAAAATTTTTTTTTTTTTTTTTTAAAAACCTTACCTGTGAATGCTCCTCGTTTGCTGCATTTTCCATAAAGAACAGGAAGTAGATTTCATAGCCTTTTCTCTCATTATTTTCCGCATGTATATCATGTATGTCCTATACTTTTCTTGTTAATGTTAATGCATTTTATTAGCTGTTCCAGATCGCTTTAGTTATTATTATTATTATTATTATTGTTGTTATTCTTGCCATTTATATAGCGCCAACAGATTCCGTAGTGCTTTACAACATTATAAGATAAAGGGGATTTAACTATAAATAGGACAATTACAAGAAAACTTACAGAACGATATGTAGAAGAGGACCCTGCTCAAACGAGCTTACAGTCTATAGGAGGTGGGGTGTAAAACACAATAGGACAGGGAATAGCAACTAAATAAGGTGGGAGTAAAGCAGAGCTGGAGGAGAGAGTAAAGTGATGCCCTTTAGGAGAGAGCAAGAGACAGGTATGTGAGGTAGAGGTTACTCTGGGAGGCCATAAGCTTTCCTAAAGAGATGGGTTTTAAGGCACAATTGAAGACTAGGGGAAGAGTCTGATGGTGGCAGGCAGGCTATTCCATAGGAAGGGAGCGGCCTGCGAGAAGTCCTGCAAGTGTGAGTTGGCCGTACGCGTGCGAGCAGCGGACAGGAGAAGGTCATGGGCAGAGCGGAGAGACCGAGAAGGGTCATACCTCTGGTTCTGTGAAGAGATATAAGACGTGCTAAAATAGCTTAATTTTATGTTTATTCAGTGACATGTGGGCTCCTGTATAAACAGTCACATAGAAAGCCCATACATGTTACTTTGCAGGTGTACTACACGCATGTTGCATAGCTTGGGGAGAGCTGTGATTCCCTTGTGATCTCATATTGTGTGGAGGATGCATACACCTACATTCATTTTAGGAAAGAATAGCTACACTCATAGTCCTGATTAAAATACAGATGGGGAAGCTCATTGCACTAAATATGTAAAATTTGATAGGATAGGCCGGTCTTCCCCTTTAATGTACATATTCGAGTTGTACCAAGACCCTCTGACATGCTTTTTCCATTAATGGAACAGAATGTGTTTTGAAGCGGCAGCGATGTGACTATCTTGTGTAGTTCAAGGCCAGTACACTGCTTCGTTTGCATGGGAATGACAGTCTAAATTATATATCACTAACATTTAAAGGGAAGCTGTGTGGGGGAAATGGCCACTTTTTATGTATGTATAATATAGGTATCACATTAAAATATCAATAAGAAAAATAGAAATTCAAATTGAAAGATATTGTCACAGCTTGTTTACACTCACTTTATAGTGAGCCTCTCTTTAGCTACAAACAGACGCTCACCAGCTAAAAGCTGGCATCAGTGAGGATTGACTTGTTGGGGAAGCGCCCCCAGCAGGACCAGTAGACTGGTTGCGGCAGTGGAGAGAACCATCTGGGATGGCAGCATTGGAGCGAGGACCAGAAAGTAAATAATATAGCAGCTCCCAACCCACAAGATTATATGATTTGTCACTATGATAATGCATATATTTAGTATCTTGGCAGCGGCCATCTGTTAAAGCAGTAAATATTGTCTTTTCAGAGAAAAGGCAGTGTTAAAATTACATCCTAGGCATACCTCCACTGGCCACTCCTCATATGGCTGCTAGAGGTGCTTCCTAGATCACTATTGCACAGCGTGCAACACTGTCATTCAGTGTCTGCACACTTTGCATCGAGACACAAAACTTTCCTCATAGAGATGCTGATTGGCCAGGGCTGTGTTTGACTTGGGCTGGCACTGCCCCGATTTGCCTCCTTGACAGTCTCCGCCAATCCAATGCTTCCTATGTGAAAGCATTGTGATGGGCTCAGAACACCACTTCTGATGATGTCAACCAAGCAGGCAGATAAGGGGCAGAGCCAACAGCAGCAGACTGGAATAAAGGTAAGGTTTTACTATATTTAAGGTGACTTGGGGGGCTAGATGGGTTTTTTTAAAACTATAAGGTCACCTCAATGAGAAGCCTTTGCAAGGTAGGTGCTTTGTGCAATTGCTTCCTCTTGAGTTTAGCTCCACCAAGCCAACCAAACCAGGAAGTAACAGGACCAGTTGTCTGATATCCAGGAGGTATAATAGGGTTAATTTATAAACTGAAGTGCTCTAGGGGTGTAGAGCAGGGGTGCCCAAAATGGAGATCCCCAGTTGTTGTGGAACTACAACTCTCATGATACTTTGTCATTCTAAAGAAATGTAAGTTTTAGTTGTAAAACATCTGGGGATTTGTACTAGGCAAGCAAAATGCCATCGGGGTCCTGGAGACGTTTATAAGCTACTTGACATGAAAAATGTAAATGGGTCGTAATATAAATGTTGCAGTGGATTTACCTGCAATAATACAATGCGATTTAGTCCATCTTAGTTTGCAGATGTGGTGTCTGTGTCTTACTATCAAATTAAATGGACACTATAAGCACCCAGAGCACTTCATCTCATTGAAGTGATCTGGGTGCAAGGTCCCTGCCCCCTTAAAACTGCAATGTAAAACACTGCATTTTAAGATAACTGCAAAGTGAGCCTCTCTTAAAAAAAGTAAATATGTTAAAAAATTTAAAAAAATAAATAAAAAATATATAAATGTGTTATTTCGTTCTAACTGTATTGTGATATTAATATACATTTATATAAAAATACACAAACGAAATATATATCTATATACATAAATATATACGTATATATCAATATATAAAAATATTTTTAAAAAATGATATATATAATTAATTCTACATATATATTTATGTGTAATTTTTACATAATTAGGTATCTTAATTAATTACAACTAGCAGGACCTGCCTGACAACCCATGCCGAAAGTAAAGGGAATTTAATTTGCTAGCACTATATTTAACCCTATAACTTTCCAAGACACCATAAAACCTGTACATGGGGGGGGTACTGTTCTACTTGGGAGACTTCGCTGAACACAAATATTAGTGTTTCAAAACAGTAAAATGTATTACAACAATGATATCGCCAGTAAAAGTGAAGTTTTTTGCATTTTTCACGCACAAACAGCACTTACACGGACAAAATTATTGCTGTGATACTTTTTACTGTTTTGAAACACAAATATTTTTGTTCAGCGAAGTCTCCCGAGTACAACAGTACCCCTCATGTACAGGTTTTATGGTGTTTTCAAAAGTTACAGCGTCAAATATAAGGCTTATGTTTCATTTTTTTTCACATTAAAATTCGCCAGATTGGTTACGTTGCCTTTGAAACCCTATGGTAGCCCAAGAATGAAAATTACCCCTATGACGGCATACCATTTCAATAATAGACAACCCAAGGTATTGCAAACTGGGTATGTCCAGTCTTTTTTTAGTAGCTACTTAGTCACAAATACTGGCCAACAAATACTAACGCTAACTTTGGTATGCCATTATGGGTGTAAATTTCATTCCTGGGTTACTATACAGTCTCAAAGGCAACATAACCAATCTGGCGAATTTCAATTTCAAATGTAACGTGTTATATTTGACTCCTGCAACTTCCCAAAACGCCATAAAACCTGTACATAGGGGGTACTGTCTTACACGTGAGACTTTGCTGAATACAAATATGTGTATTTTATTGCAGTAAAAGCAAATAGTAATATGACATTGACAGTTAAAATGTCATGTAGAACTAAAACAATTTAAAAAAATATTTTCTCCCATTTTTTTCATATTAAATTATGTTTCATAGCTAAATATTTGATATTAAACGAAAGCCCTGTTTTCCCTGAATAAAATATATATATATATATATATATATATATATATATATATATATATATATATATATATATATATATATATATATATATATAATAAGGGTGGGTGCCTTTTAATATGAAAGAGGTGAATTACGGTTGGACAGACATGTAGCGCAAATGCCAGGTTTTGTTTACATTTTGTTTTGTTCACAACGTGTACATTTGGCTCCGTCCTTAAGGGGTTAATACTTGCATTAGTCTCTTATATCTAGGATAGCCTTATGCCTATCCCACGCATGCTTAAACTCCTTCACTGTGTTAACCTCTACTACTTCAGCTGGAAGGCTATTCCATGCATCCACTACCCTCTCAGTAAAGTAATACTTTCTGATATTATTTTTAAACCTTTTGGCCCTCTAATTTAAGACTATGTCCTCTTGTTGTGGTTTTTCTTCTTTTAAATATACTCTCCTCCTTTACTGTGTTCTTTCCAGAAAAACATGCAAAATGGTATGATCATAATTCCCACAAATACTATTAACAAACATTGAGTCTCACTTTGTCATGTATCTAGGCTGGCTGAATTAGCCGCTGCTGTATAAATTCTGCAGTTCCATAAATCACAACTACACTGCAAATGGAGACCATATGCCTGAAGTCAGGAATACATTATTGCCAGCAGGCTGCATCTTGTTGAAGTAAGAATTCAGAAGGAGGAGCTCTCACTTCAATGTGCAGTGTGCACTTCTCAGATTTCAATACAGATCTTGAAGTAAACAGGCATTCTAACACATATTACATGTAGCAAATTGTTCTTTTTTGTGCAAACACAATTTGTAACAAAGTACACTGAATGAAGGAAACCTAAATGTAATTGCTACAAAAACACATTTGGCATAAAGCCTGTGGCATAAAGGATTGTAAATAGAGCTTTAAGGAACACTCCAACATTAGAAATAAGTACATTTAGATTACTGGGTCCCCCACACTGCCATAAAAAGGAATTACTTCACCTTCAGGAGACCATCACTAGTGTGAATCTTATCTAGTGCCAATCCAATGCTTCTCACAGAAGAATCAGGAGGTAGGGTGCATGCGTGACAATGCTTCTTCTGAGAGAAGTGCTTACTTCTGCATAGTTGAAGCATGCCACATGGATGAGGAGGAGCATCATCTCTGAGGTATAACCATAAGGGATTTAGCTATTACATTGTATTCAGTATTTTATTTTTTATTCGATCTTAACTGGAATCAGTTTTCTGTATGTTATTTTTACCTTTTTTTTTACTTTTTTTTATCTTCTCATTACTTGCATACTGTAGTAATTAAAATTTGCCTTTGTGAGTACTACTTTTCCTTGTGTATACCATTTAGATTGACCAAACTTGACCGTGAGCGTAGTTTAACAGAACACTATAGGCTATATGGTCAGGAACACAAACATGTATTCCTGACCCTATAGTGCAAAACCCACCATTTAGGTGGCTTGCCCCTACCCCCTTATCCCCCTTAAAAGGAATTAAAATTCTCTTTGTTTCCAGGGCCGTGTGGGTTCGCTGGCGCTGGCTCAGCCCCCTTGGTGACATCATCAGAACGGTGGCCTTTTAGCCAATCCAATGCTTCCCATGGGGAAAGCATTGGATTGGCTAAAATCGGCAAGGGATGGGGCTAAACACCTTTTTGGCCAATCAGCACCTCCTCATAGAGTTGCATTGAATCAATGCATCTCTATGAGAAAAATTCAACATCCCCATGCAGAGCGTGGCGCACTGAGCCAGGAAGTACCTCCAGTGGTCATCTGAGGAGTGGCCATTTGGGGGTGTCCCTATAGGCTCTGAAAAGGCAGTGTTTGCATGAAAATGCCTGCAAGCAATGATTAACAGAACAAATACATTAACCCCTTAAGGACACATAACATGTGTGACATGTCATGATTCCCTTTTATTCCAGAAGTTTGGTCCTTAAGGGGTTAAGCTGTAGTTGTTCTGGTGACTTTAATG
Organism: Pelobates cultripes; assembly: GCA_933207985.1. NCBI lineage: Eukaryota > Metazoa > Chordata > Amphibia > Anura > Pelobatidae > Pelobates > Pelobates cultripes. The sequence goes on from OW240912.1 coordinate 60,908,532, forward strand.
TCCCTTTAAGCAAGGTTCTGTTTCATTTGTTGAATTTATCCAAAATCCGTCAGTAAAATGAATCCAAGGGCAAACTTAGGACAGATATTGAGATCCAGCACAAAGAAAAAAACTATAAATGAAAGCAAGTGGCAAAGAGAAGGGGAGCAAGAAGGGGGTGGGGAATGACAGAGCCGCTTTAAGTGGTTTTTAACGTTTTTTGATGAGAAATTACAGTTTCAGGGTTTTGGAATTGCTGTGTTGTCGATATTGTCTGCACACTACTTCTTTGAATGCCTCTTTTTTTTTTTTTTTTAAATTCTTTATTTTTGCTGTGCATGAAATAATTTTGCATATCAACAATGCCACAACAGCAATCGCAATCAATTTACAGACACTTATTTGTCAACTGTTGTACAGCATAGAGGACACGCACACATTTTTTTTTAGGGTAATAATACAAGTTAAGTACAAGCTTAGTAACTACGTCTGTCTTTTGAATTACATTGTCGATTAGTACCAGTAGCTTAGGGTTAATATTTATGTCGCGTGTCATCGCTTCATTATCTAGACATTGACATGGTTATGCCTGACTATGCTTAAGTGAGAGACATACATTTTGTACAGTAACAGTTGGTCTAAGTAGTCGTGACATGCAGTAGTTGAGACTGTGAGTTTGCACTTTAGGTTATAATAGACTATGCAGTGCTGACTAACAAAATATATCTATTTCTATTAAGGTTTCCAACTTTAGCTAAGATTCTCATTAAAGTAGGGTGCCACCAGGCAGAGCATCATACATTCAGTTATTTCCTTCTATACATATAAAGCTCAAGTAAAGCTGAACTATATACAGGGTCATATGCAGAGGATATGCACGTTATTCAATGACTGCAACTACAGTGATATCTGGTATAGCTATTCATGTCATACTATATATTGTGCTTCTTATTATGAACGGCTGGGGTCACCGTCAGCTCCAGCCCAGCGCAAAGCCTGAGGTAATCTGGTTGTGTTCCATGCCCAGGTGTGGGGTGAGTCCCTTGATATTACCCCATGAATTCCACTTGTTCCTAATGTCCCGGTTGTTGGGTAGGTTTGCCATGTCTTGCGAGCCTTGATGTATTGTCGAGGGCTATAGCACCATGCGGTCAGTGGGTAAAGCTGGGTGTTCTGTTTGTTCTTCCAGCCCTGGTCGTTAGTGGAGCTTGCTTGCAGAGTGCCCTTCTGGGGTTGCCGCTTTGAGATGGGCATGTGGAGGAAATGCTGGCTGTGGTGGTTCTCATTTGTCAGCTTGTATGTTCCAGGGCTGTTACGTGGGGGCTTGAGAGCCCTCAGGGACCCCCGGTGGTAGCAGGTTGTGAGCACAGAGTGATCACCTTCTGTCGATGCAGTTGCTGTGCCTCCGTCAGCCATTTTGGTGAGACCGCGTGGGATCCTCACTCCGGCTTCAGACCATTCAGGTGAGATGTTTAGGCATTAGCCCGCCTGGTGGGGACCGGGATGACCCCCCCGGCCCATGGGGGGGGGGAAGCAGGACCAGGAAGGTACCAAGTAGATGGTGATTTACTGCAGTCGGAGTGGAGAGCGAGGCAGCGGCCGTCCACCCCGCTCCCCTCCCGGGTAGGCCTCAATCCCCGAGCGCCAGAGTCTCTCACCAGGACCTAGAGCCACCCTGCGGCGGGCGCTCCAGCTACACCGGGACACTCCAGAGCTTCGTGTCATGGACCCCCGGGTCCGTATAAGTCGGGTAAAGTGGATATATTGCCTTTTTTCCTTTGTTTGCTCAGGAGCCCGTGTGATATGCAGCCTGCTGGCATGGCCGCCCGGCCCCGCCCTCCTGAATGCCTCTTTTTAAAACCGGATATTTTTTTTTTCCTCGAAGGAATTTCGTAGTAAACCTCTTGTCTTGCTGATATGTCTAGGTTTTCTGAAACTGTAGTGCAGCCTCTTGGAATTTCAGCCAATGTTTTGGTTGCAGAGCCCACTCTTTATAATTAGTAACAGATGGCACAAATAGAAAGTTCAGTCTTCCCTGTACAGTCATAGGTGGGCCTCTCGTTATCCTGCATGCTGGAAACATTCCCGTTGCTCCTGAATTGTTGAAAATGGGTAACTGCGTTTGCTGCCAGTGCTGCAGACGTTGTTTTAAAATACTTTTTCGAAAACAAGAATCTCATTCTGATGGGGAACGAGTTTCTCTTCTTCCTCCATCGAAGAAGAGCCCACTCCACGTCCAGGTATCAGCCAGTAAAGACTATGGTATCACTAGTGCTAACCTTCAAGGGATCATGTTTTTGGAAAAGTCTTCATACAAAGAATCAGTTTGCTACCATGACACTCTAGGAGGAACTAATGCAAAGCATTTGAATTTGGAGAATGAAATTGATGAGGGAATTTGTAGCTGTGAAAATTTTCATCCCAAATCTTTAGACTCTGGAATTGACTTTGTGGCTTTTAATGTTCCTAGTGACTTTCAAAGTGACCTTGGCATAGTGGAAGTGCCAGACCCCTCTTGCACATTCGCCAAATGTGTTAAAAATGAACCTGCAAATAACATTACTCTCTTAGAACTGCAAGATGGGACTCTGGAAACAGCCGACCGAGCCGTTGCTTATGCAGAGCCAGAAAACCAGACTTTAAAAACTCAAAGCAGCTGGACATTGCCGAATGTATTCATGAATCTGGACTCTTCATGCAATCCTAATAGAAAGGCTCCTCCTGCAATAGTGTACACCATTCAGTTTGAAAGAGAGGAAGCTGGATTTCCACTATTATTAAAAACCAGCCCTCCTTCTGCGTGTGATACAAATGAACCAATGTGTGCTCAAAAGCACAAGGTGTGCATTAGTCTTGGGAAAGGAATACTGCGTTCAGGTGAGCTGTCAAAACCTTTTCTGAGTAACTCAACACTTGAAGCAAAGCGCTGTTTAAGCCTATTGAGATAGATAGATAGATAGATATATAGATAGAGAGATAGATAGATATATATATATATATATATATATATATATATATAGTCAAGATAGCCAGATTGTAAAATTCAACCTCAGAAACAAAAACAAATATTCTACCGATGATTTCCTTTGTAAAACACAGGGTCAGCAGCTGCAAACCATTTAGCGGGGCTTGGGAGGTTTTTGCAAAAGATGTGTGAAATGTGAAACTTCAGGCTAAATAAAGGCACTCATTCAAGTTTTTAAAGCTCAGTTTCATGGTTCCAGGTTTTTTTTTGTTTTTTTTTTAAAATGAATATTTTTCTAATTGGCCCAGTTTCATTGGACAAAGAGGCTTGTATTTAAATGATAATACATCTTCTACAACATGTGTTAATCACTGTTCTTGTTTATTTTTCTTTGGGGATGTCAGCTTTCATGTAGTCTGACTTAAGAGATGTTACGAGGGCTTCATGTTTGTAAATACTCCCAAAATGCACCACATGCGTGTGTATCCCTCCCAATATTGGAAGGTATGAGAATGTGACGGAGTGAGTAAACCGGGAAGGAGAGAAAGCCAGCGATGCAACTTCCATCCCTGGCGATGCCAATAATGGGCAGCCTTGCCTGAAAAAGTCCAGATCCAAACACTGAAGGGGCATGTCAGCCAAAAGCCTAAACCACATGTCATCTATACTTTTCTATTTTAATATGGAATAAACCTCTCATTTAACAACTACAAGACTTTATGGAGCTGCCCACGCTTAATAAGCAGGATGTTTTATGCTAGTATGAGCTGGGGACTACAGTGAGATGTCTGCAATATGTAGCATTTTTATCCTTTACTAAAATGAGAATTCAAAGCGAATTTTAAATTTGAACGCTGGAGTAGTTAAACTGAAAGTAGAGCAGATGTCGTGAATTTTTCCAGTTTGGCTATTTTGACCTTAAAGGACCACTATAGTGCACTGAGGGTGCCCCCACCCTCAGGGTCCCATTCCCGTGGCGCTGAAGGGGGAGGAATCCCTTACCTTTTTTCCAGCGCCGGGCTCCCTCCGCGCTGGGACTCTCCTTCCTCTTCTGATGTCCCTGAATGCGCATGTGCGGCAAGAGCTGCCCGCGCATTCAGCCAGTCTCATAGGAAAGCATTCTCAATGCTTTCCTATGGACGCTGGCGTCTTCTTCTCACTGTGAAAATCACAGTGAGAAGCGGTTGTCAATGAGACAGCCACTAAAGGCTGGATTAACCCTAAAGTAAACATAGCAGTTTCTCTGAAACTGCTATGTTTACAGCAAAAAGGGTTAAACCTAGCTGGACCTGGCACCCAAACCATTTCATTAAGCTGAAGTGGTCTGGGTGCCTATAGTGGTCCTTTAAGTTTGAAATTCACGTAGAAATCTCAATTATAGAAAAAAATATAGTGTTAGGAATACAAACCTATATTCCTAACACCGTAGTGTCCCTCTGCTGGCAAATAAGGGGTTAAAAAAACTACTTTTTCCCCCCCTTTCACCTAATTCCAGTGTCGATGTCCCTCGGCACTCTGATTGAGCTCTTACACCAACATCACAATCATTCGGAAACCTAATGAGCATGCATATTGCTACATAGGAAAGCTTTGAATCAGTGCTTTCCTAAGGGATTTTTCAAGACCCCGTCGTCAACGTCGTTTCGTGGAGATAAAACCTGTGAAACTACACGAAGTGCCTCTCGTAAACAGCCACTGGAGGCAGTCTTATCCCTGCAATGTAAACATGTTTTTAGAGCAACTAAGATTGCAGGGATAAGGGTACACTAACACTGCACCCAGACCACTTCAATGATATGAAGTGGTCTGAGTACCTGTAGTGTCCCTATTGAGTGGATAACTGTCATTCGTTAATACCATCTCAGAGTGAGAGCCCACAATAAAATAATCTGTGTATGTTGAAGTTGGCCACAACTAAATTTCCTTATTAAAAGCTTGTGCATCTCTTCCAAGGTGGCCACTCAAAAGGGAAAGTGATTGGCTGCACGCACAGCCTCTATATCAGATGTGACATTTGCACAAGACATTTGTCATTTGGGATTGGTAGCTGCTGCAGAATTACCACTGTGACCATGTTCTAGCTTGAACCAGAGGTATAGCAATAAAGCTTAGTGATCACTAAATACTCATCTAGGATTTTAGCTGTACATTTGCAAATTTTTTAGGTGAAAATGTCACCACTGAAAGGTGAGAAAGCAGGAGTTCGCCAGTCTGTTCATGAATGATCTGATATGGTGTCACTTTAAAGACGTAAATGTTTGATATACATTATTAAAGGGACACTATAGTCACTGAAACAACTTGAGGTTAATTAAGTAGTTTTAGTGTGTAGATCATGCCACTGAAGTTTCACTTCTCAACTCACTGCCAATTATGAGTTAAATCACTTTTGTTTCTGTTTATGCAGCCCTAGACACACATCCCCTGGCTGTGGCTGACACAAGCAAAATGGTTTCATTTTCAATCAGATGTTACTGTAAAAGCTTTAATCTCCTGCTCTGTAAATTGAACTTTAACAGCATACAGGAGGCTTCTGCAGGGTCTAGCAAGCTATTAACAGAGCAAGAGATAAGAAACTCTAAATTAAACAGAATGGTCAATACAGGAAGTATAAACATTAGATGACTCTTTAAAGGAAGTGTTTAGGAAGGATGTGCAGGGAGATGTGCCTAGGGCTGTATAAACAAAGTGATTTAACTCCTAAATGTCAGAATTGAGCAGTGAGCCTGCAGAGGCATGATCTATACACCAAAACTGTTTGATTAAGCTAAAGTTGTTTTGGTGACTATAGTGTCCCTTTAAACTATAATGTAATTCAAACTTCTTGACTATTGCCAGAATGCCACAGTGGCTGCACCAAGTATAGATGGAATAGATACAGGGGGTCAGCAACCTTTTTCCACATGAGGGTCAGGTGCATATTTGTAAATGGGCGAACAGGGTTTGGTGATTTTTCTGGATTCTCCAGGTGTCTGCAATCTGGTACCTTTTCAAAAATATTGCTAAATGAAAATGGGTGCTTACTGTGACCTGAACAACTTAAGATGAGTAGTTTTGACAAATTGTACTTTTGACTCTCCAGGATAGAGCTCCAGAACCGCTTTTAAAACAATCATAATAGGTGTTGAAATACGGCACTAGAACATTTTCTTTCCATGTATAGGAAAGTACTCGAACTTGTATTCATGTTCAGTTAACACAGATAACTGAATAGGGCCTCTAGCTGAGACAAAGCAGTTCACAATTCTGGCTAAAGCTTTCAGCAAGCTGTTTAGAGCCAATAATTGCAGTAGAGATTAGGCATTAGGGATTCTTAATTCCAGCTAACGTTTCTGTATTAATTTATATCCGTGGGAAGAATTAGTTTGCTGCCAAATACTATTTTATAAATATCACAAAGTTCCAACAAATGAACTGATGCTGTGCATGGCAGCCAGAATACAAACAAAATGGCCTACAGTAAATATTGCACAAAAAAGGTATAGGACAGTAGTGAGGATTATATTGGTAGGGGGTTAAAGCATACTGCGAGTCAGTTTCATAGTTTTAATAAACAAATTTAGGCCTCCTGGACTGGCAACTTTGTGGGTTTTTTTTTGTATGTATATACACAGCTACCCAGGAAGAGAGGATTCAATTCATAAAATGTAGATGTTAAATTACATATCTGGTTATTTGCCTTAACTGGGAATTGTGGTGAACTGATAAGGGAACTGAAAATCTTCGGCCAAAACCTGGTAAATAGAATGGTAGAATTTTTTTCAAAATCTGCTTTTATGACTTAAAAGTCCCTTGTTGGTTCTTCACTGTTTAATTAGCAATGTCCCCTTGACTTATTTGTTGGTCTAGAAGTGTATTTGCAGAGTAGCTTCAATTTTAGCGTGGGGATTCGGTATTACAGGATTAGCAGACTATATAACATGTGTTAAGATTTATGTGTAGGCCACTAGACCGTGACCTAATCTAAAGTTGGGAGGCTGATCACCAAGTACCAAATTGGATCCAAAATGCAAAAATTCTCAGTTATTCACTAAAATAATATCCCGAGTAACTATGGTGTGACTCTGAACGTGTGTGAGCCTGAAGAGTCCATCTGGAAGGTGGATCTTTGCTGTAGTAGTAGGTGGATTGGTAAAATCTCTACTTTGCTAGATCCCAAGGATTAACCTGTTGGGATGTCAATCGCCGTGACAGATTCATAGCTTACAAGCATCTACTTACAAAGCTGCTCGGTAGAACAGGAATTGTTGGACATTAGTGCCTTCTCTGGCATTTAATGTCATTTGATGTTTGACCTGGCTAGCTATATGTTTATCCTGACTTGATTAGTAATCCCCTGACTTGATTAGTAATATAGATTAAACTGTAAACCTTTGACATCCTAAACTTTGGCTTTTCATTGACTGTGTTTTGTGCTGTATACTACATTGCTTCCCTGAGGACTTGCCCAACTATTCTAAAGAACTGGTAAAAGGTGTGTTTGTGTATGTGTGTCTCTCGATATATTGACCAAAGTTCAGGAATGGACTGAAATGTTGATGAGTATCTGTATATCACTGCACAAAACAGCAGCAATTTTCAGCAAAGTTCTTGGAGTTTGCGCTATGCAGGTGTGTGTGTGTGTATATCTCTCTCATACGCACATTTTTTATTTATTGTTAGGGGTGGCATTTATATAGCGCCAACATTCTGCAGCGCCTTACGATGATATTATGACATGAAATTTAACAATAAATGAGACTAGTACAAAATGTTACAGGAGCAGAAGGTTGAAGAGGACCCTGCTCAAGCGAGCTTACAGTGTATGTATATATATATATATATAAATATATATATATATATATATATATATATATATATATATATATATATATATATATATATATATATATATATATATATATATATACATATACATACACACCAGGCTTTTTGTGTACATAGAAAAAGTCTTAGATTTTTGAGTTCAGCTCATGAAAAATGGGGTTGATCAAGCAACCTGTAAACCTTTTATGGATATATATCTTCTTTTGAGATGCAACTAGCCGCTCGCGAATCCATGAAAAGGATACAGACAGATATAATATGTATCCACCGGGGCAGACCGTGGAAACGACCAATGATAAAGTACACCACCTGTTAAAATGTACTAAATTGAACAGAATACCAATCTCTGATGTTTAATAAACATACAAAAATCAATCCTCAGTGCAGTGATACAAAGTGAATACATTTTATAATAAACAAATCCACAACTTAGTGTGGATACATCGTACATACTACTAATAATAAGACCCGAACATCGTAGCTCCACAAGTAGAATGCAATACTTACAGAACATGTGGAAGATAAATCCTAAACAATATATATAATATCAGCTGTATAGGACTCCAAGGTAGGGTCAGGCAAAAATAATGCTCCTAACATACCTGGATAAACATACCATGGGCCAGAAATAACTGGATTTACCACGACAGGGCAGTCACTATACAAACGATTAAATTTCGAGAATTGTCAAAAATGTGAATATAATACTGCTGGAAAAAGACATAAAAAAGCAAAACATACTGGTGTATATATTGTTACTCCAGTCCCCATAATAATTTCATGTAAAAAAAAAAAAAAGTACCTTTTTATGAATGGTACTACTGGCACCATGACAATCTCATTTAAATTAAGTTGTTATGGTGACTGGAGTGTTACTTTAAATATAAAATTTAAAAAAATAATAATTTAGTATCTGGAAACACCAAATACATTGTTTGCATCATATGAGTGCCGTGAGGCTGGAATTAATAAGTTTGACATATTCTTTGCTACAGAGGAACAGGAAGATGTTTCTGATATCCCATGACAAGCGATGTGGACTTTTGAAAACTCACAGAGCCTGTTCCTGCTCTGCCTCTGCCTCAGGTTGCAACCACACCCACTGCACAGCATTTTTTAAACTGTTGTGCCAGTATTGGAGATAGTCTGCTCCCCCTTCGCCTTGTGTAACTACGGCATGCAAACACACACTTTCTCTCATTTAGCATTTTTCATTCAATCTCATTATTAATAGCACTTTGCAGATCCAAGTGTCTGTCCTGGAGAACAGAACATTTTGCAGGTAATTCACAGTATTTTTTAATTTTCCTTGACTTCTAAGCCTAAACACAATACAACTGAATGAATGAATTGAGGAATGGATGATGATTTCTTTCAGTTTATTTTTTTTCAGACTGATGATGGCAGCCTAGCAAGCGATATACAGACTTCCCGTCTCATTTGTGAAGCTGGAGGGAGGGATACAAGGGCCTAGATAATGTTTGATACAAATGACTGATTTCATCATTCTTTATTGATACATCACATATGTTTATAAGTCACACAGCCTCCAGAAATATGTGACCAACAAAGGGCTAACATTGTGTGGAGTTCACAAAGGAGTACTGTATTTGATATGGCAGGGCAGAAAGAGTTAATTGTGTACTTGTTTTACAGTTTGATATACAGTCCTCCAACTCATGGTTCTCGGATTGTCTCTGAGCTTTATTGAGGCTCTGCGGATAGCAATACCCAGTGGCAAAGCGAGAAACTCATCGCGATTACCTACTAATGCTCTGACCACTGGTGACCAGAATGCTTGTACTGTACTCTATCCAGTGGGTTGAGGGAGCTTCCTTGTCTTTTGTTGCCTGTCTGTTTACACATAAAGACTAGATCACTTACCCCCCTAGCCACTTGCTTAACTTGTCACAAACATATTGGCACTAAGGGTGGCTATGGGCTCAACACTCTGGTTTCCAACTGTGTAGATGCAGTCTCACACAAGGTCCACACACTGTTTTATGTTTTGTCACACCTTTTTATAACACCAGTGTTTGCGTAAAAGGTGGGAAGACCTATTTATTACATTATCCAGTATCTAGTTGGTCATTAGGTGATGCCACTGAAGAAGTTGAGGCTGCTAGGCGAGTAGCTACAAGGTACCAGGTTGCTGCAGTAGCTTCGGTCATTGGTGGTATGGATAAAAGGCAAACCAGGCACACAGCACAGTCAACATATAAGCCTGTTGGTAAAAAGTTATCCCATTTGCTTATATAAATTGTTATTATCTACCTAACTCTACTTTCTAAAGTAGCTAATAAATGTAGCGGGTCTGTTTTTATGAAGAACCTTCAAAAATGTTTTACGAATTTAAGTCTTTCAGGGCTAGTTAAAATCGTCAACCTCATAGAAGCACCATCTCAAATGGAAAACCATTTACATATGATGTTGCACTGTGATGTCTCCTATGCGCTTTTGAGTATGTAATCCACCAATGGAAAGGTTTGAGGAATTGAAAAGGTTTTGGCGCAATACCAAGTTAATCATTTATACACACTCATTTAAAGGCATATTACTCTGTCACCTTGCTGGGAAGCTTTGTAATCTAGTCCTACACCAAATATTATGTGCTCATACAAAACGTGATACTAAGTAGGAAAGAGTGGCTAGGAGATTTGGGTCCTTAAGATGGAGTATCCCACCTAACTACACTGTACTTATACAACCCGTTTATTAGTGATATACTTCACATCTTAATTGATATGTCCTAATGCTATTGGCCTGTATATACATTATCAGTATCTTCATACCAACATCACAGATCTGTGCCTCCTACATTAGAGAATAGTTACTATTAATATGCAAATATTAACCTCAAACGTGTCAAAATTGTATGTCCAATCAGAATGTTTCTACAATATTATGTTTTCTTCTCATTCCCTCTGTTATATCAGAACATCATTCTCCCCCCTCCTATAATTTACCCTTAAGGTAAGTTGGCCCTTTTTCTCACATGCCTACCACTTGAAGTGAGCGCTATGATATTTTAGTTCATCCCAACTTCCCCTTCCCCATCCACCCACTCTTCCACTTTATCAACACTTCTGCCAATGTTGAGTTCATTACACTAGTTATAGAATAATGTTATAATTATATTCTCTATTTTTCTTGTGCTACAGATCATTCTACCGGTATGACACTGATGAATGGTGATGGAGAACACAAGCATGAGGCTGATGTGGAAACAAAACAGAATGGACATGATGCAGGAGAACCGACAGAAGATGGAAATGAGCAAGAAGTCATTGTTATCCAGGACACTGGTTTTTCGGTCAAGATACAAGTTCCTGGGCTAGAGATGTTTACTATCCAGGTAAAGCATTTGCTTTTGTGCATACGCAAAAGGAAATTCTCACCTTATAGTTGCAGGTTCCTGCGATGGTAAGAGTATGCGATTATCCACAATTTATTAATCTACAAAGTTGGTTTTGATATGTGGGTAATAATCACAGTGACTTTGCCTATAGGAATGTCAGTTCCACCATGTTTTCTTGAACACACATCACTTCTACATATTGATGGGTAGAGAAGAGTGCTGTCCTGCAGGGAGGGATTCAAGCCATACAGCACTGAGGAATCCTGCAGCCGATGTAATGTTCATACTACAGAGCAGCATGCTTCATGTACTGCCAGTCAGCATGAAGAAAAGATTTGTGTTCTGGAAAAACTTGGTGGATCTGTCTACCCTATTATGAGTATATGGGGCTACCTGTACCTTTGTATGTAGTCATTCGTTTAACCCATTAAGGACACATGACCTGTGTGACATGTCATGATTCCCTTTTCTTCCAAAAGTTTGGTCCTTAAGGGGTTAAATATTTGTACAAGAATAGAAAAACCCTGGGTTATTCTCAAGTGAAAAAAATAATCTGTAGGAACTAGCTGGGAATTAACACATTCGAACGAGTTAGTAAGGTAGCCACGAAAGCTTAATTTCCACCCCTATCTTGTTTCAAGATGATGTTTGGTTCTTGTACACATAGAAACATAGAATGTGACGGCAGATGAGAGCCGTTTGGCCCATCTAATCTTCCCAATTTTCCAAATACTTTAATTAGTCCCTGGCCTTATTTTATAACTAGGATAGACTTATGCCTACCCCACACATGCTTAAACTCCTTCACTGTGTTAACCTCTACCACTTCAGCTGGAAGGCTATTCCATGCATCCACTATCCTCTCAGTAAAATAATACTTCCTGATATTATTTTTAAACCTTTGCCCCTCTAATTTAAGACTTTCTTATTGTTGTGGTACTTTTTCTTCTTTTAAATATAGTCTCCTCCTTTACTGTGTTAATTCCCTTTATGTATTTAAATGTAATGTGCTCCTGTATATTACATTTAACATATTTCTGCCCATGCAGAGACCGCATCCTATCCCTTCTTGTGTGCAGGTCTTGAACCTCATGGTGCGGTACATATCCACAGCAACATGGAAGGAATGTCTAGACTACACATACACTTAAGCAATTTGCCTCTGCTGCTCTAATCACCCCAGTAAACATTTCAGTAGCATGTATTGGGGTTATGGAAGGGGCTCTGTCATTTTCCAGACATTAAAGGGACTCTCCAGTGCTACCAAAACATTCATTTTCCTGGCACTGCAGGACCCTACAGTGCCCCTCTCACTCCCACCCCCACATCCCAAGTCACTGAAGGAGTTAAAACCCTTTCAGTGACTTACCGGAGTTCCAGTGCCAATGTCCCTCGGTGCTGGGTCAGACTCCGCCTACTCTCCTCCTCGCTGTCAGGCGGCGGGGCAGACCTAATGCACATACGCAGCGTGAGGACGTGCGTCGTATAACACACTTTTCGTGTTCTAAGAACACTGAAGTCCCTCTAGTGGCTGTCTGATAGAAAGCCACTAGAGGAGGACTTAACCCTGCAAGGTAATTATTGCAGTTTGTAAAAGAGAAATGACCTTCTTGCAAGGGAAAATGTAATAAGCAGAAGCTGGTTTTCTCCCTTTAAGGAACCTCTCAAAAGTACCATAAAAATAGTTACATTTGCAAGGTTAAGGGTGGTGGGAGTTGGCACCCAGACCACTCCAAAGAGAAGAAGTGGTCTGGGTGTCTGGAGTGTCCCTTTAACCGTTCCCTTTAAAAAAGATAACTGAAAAATAGGCCTAGTTGCGGTTTCATATTAAAGGAAAATTATTTGTATGTTTGTGTTTTTAATTTTGACAGTAAAATTTGCAGATCATTTCCTGATGATACCAGGCCTGGCGATTAAACCTCATTACGTTGCAAGCCATGTAACCCCATCATGTAATGCAAATTTCTCTTTCCTTCTCCAGGTCTCTCCGCAGGAGATGGTGCAAGAGATCCACCAGGTTTTAATGGACAGAGAGGACACTTGCCATAGGACGTGCTTCTCTCTGCAACTCGATGGAAATGTTCTAGATAACTTTGCTGAGCTGAAGACCATTGAAGGCTTCCAGGAGGGCTCTGTGCTCAAGGTGGTTGAAGGCAAGTTTTTGATGTTCTTTTATTGTTCCTCTTTTTATAAAATTTCTCATTGTCTGAAACAAACATTTATTTATGTGATCATTTTGGGACTATTTTTATGGTACTTTCGAGAGGTTCCTTATAGGGAGAAAACCAGCTTCTGCTTATTACATTTTCCCTTGCAAGAAGGTCATTTCTCTCTCTTTTTCCCCATTGATTCTAGGGTGAGTCCAGTATTCCTCCTGTACTCCAGACACTAATACTACTTTAATGCATTTGATAGGTTTTGGCCTATATGCTGTATCTTTTTTTTTTACTTTTAATAAACGAATAAATGCTACACCATGAGCCTGCCTCCCTTGTGATGCCTCCTCATGCCAGAGAGACTTCCTTAGGTATACACACAGTCTGAGTCCAAATAGCACTGAGTGAGCTGCACAACCTGGCTGCAGACAGACAGAGAAACTACAGACAGGTAGTTGATATCCTTACTATATGTCTCCCTGGGTGTCCTCTCCTTCTAAAGCAGGTTGCTTTATTGTTCATATCATTCAGTACTGTCAGTGACTGAGCTGTGTGCATACATCTTATTATTATTTTATTATTTCCATTTATATAGTGCAAACAGATTCCGTAGCGCTTTACAATATTATGAGAAGGGGGATTTAACTATAAATAGGACAATTACAAGAAAACTTACAGGAACGATAGGTTGAAGAGGACCCTGCTCAAACAAGCTTACATTCTATAGGAGGTGGGGTATAAAACACATTAGGACAGGAAATAGCAATCAAATAAGGTGGGAGTGAAGCAGAGCTGGAGGAGAGAATAGAGTGCTGACCTTTAGGAGAGAGCAAGAGACAGGTATGTAGAGGTTAGTCTGGAAATGTTCTATAAGGAAGTGTCTCCAAGCAGGGGAAATGATAGAAGAATACAGGTGGACCAGAGATGGATATTACAGGGGAGTAACACCCACAAAACTAAGGAAATGGTGATGCTGGACCGGCGGTAAGATAATATGCACTGAATACATTGTGTGTCTCTGTAATGTGCGGTATGCATTGCATTTGTGGCTGATTTATGTTAAAGTAAACCTTTTGACACCCTCACTTTAATACATGTTTACTGGGTTCTTTAGGTTGAGACAACCTAAATCATCTCCAAATACACTGAATACTGAAAATGTAAAGGGACACTATAGGCACTCAGCTCATTGAAGTGGTCTGTGTGCATATTCCCAGGTCCATGAAAAGGTAATTATTGCAGTTTTTAATAAACTGCATTAATTACCTTTGTGTGGTAACCCACCTCTAGTAGCTGTCTACCAGACAGCCACTAAAGAGACTTCCAAGTCATTATGTGACTTTTGGTTCACTTAACTGATGCTGGACGTTCTCACACGATGCATGAGGACATACAGTGTCACCCGAAACCCCACAGAAAAGCATTGTAAAATGCTTTCCTATGCGGGCAGTACTAATGCGAGCGCAACTTTTGCCGCGCATGCTCATTAGGTCTCCCCCGCCAGCTGACGTGCCCAAGCCAGCGTCGAGGGCTATCACTGTTGGGCTCAGGTAAGTAACCCCATCTGTGCCACAGGGGGAGAGAGGGAAGGGGGGGCATTATAGGGAACTATAGTGCCAGGAAAGCCACTTTTGCCTTTAAATCACAGTGTCTTGTTAGATTTGACCGCATACTGTTCAGGTTGCACTTGCTATACGCTTCTTACAAATGACTATGCAAGGCAGTGCAGGTTCACACGTACTTTATTCTCTCTACATCTGTTAAATGGAAGTATTGCTGGTAAGTAGGATTAGACTTTACAGCATTACTGTCTGGCTTAAAGGGAAAAAAATACTGGATTTATACAGGACTTTCTTTAGTTTGCATGTGGCATTGTCCATTTCATTGCTTATCAATAATCTTACAAATACTAAACAGGCTGAATATGTATCTGATCCACTCAGGGTTAAATTGTAAGTGCTTCAGGCAAAAAGTTAGTATTCATTCTGGGTATTTTACTTACAGCTGTTCTCAGAAGTAAAATTTATTTTAAATGAGATGTACCAGTTCTAACGTGCATCAGAATAGATCTGTCTAGAGATCTCCTGTATATATTAATGGATGTTCCTATAAAATTCAGTAATAAACAAGTTGCTTAAAACTTATAACCCCCGCCTGAGAGATGGTCATTCTAAATGAAACTCTTACAATTTTTGGTATATTACAGGTGAGGGCAACATTGAAAAACAAACCTCCAATAAAGACCTGATAGTCCAGCCAGTTAGTAAGGGCAAAGATGATCTTTATAGTTGTTACAGATTGTAGTTAATTATTTACAAGGTTAAATCGTTTGCCTTGGATATACTGCGAAGGTGGAAAATCCCATTAACAAAGCCTTTTCCAAACACTCCTCTTAATTGACTGAATCTGGAAAGATTTCACTCTACTGAAGATCATCAGTTCTTCTCAAAAGCAGCTCAGGTGTAATCACAATAGAGGCGGGTTATCAAGACAAAAACAGGTGTTATTCTGTGGCAAAGCACTAAATGAGGAGAAATCGCCATGGAAACCAGTAGAATCTTTATCACCTTGTTTGCTTTCATAAATCATCTCCTACGATGGCTAGTCACAGAGATCTCCACTATCCCAGTACAAGAATATCGCTTGTCTAATCACCTCCCTTTGATATACTATAAAAGCTCCTCATTTGTATCGGACACAGCTACATACTTGCTTTCTTTAATACGACATGTACACAACTTTTAGTATTAGTGTTTTTCAAATCTATTAATAGGCCTGTTTTTTTTTTTTTTTAAATATTTTATATACACACACAGCTGCGTCCATAAATATGATTAAGATACTAATTAACTTTCCTGTGATAAAAAAGCCCTTGATTGACACTCTGCCACGTTTTTGGATCCCAAGGACAGGTTTGTTGCCTTCATTAGCACCACTCAAAGATCCATTTTGCTGACTTACAAATCTAGAGTCCTTTACAAAGTTAGTTGCACCTCACACTAAATACTTTGCATGGACTGCTTATAGAGTAAACATGGTAAACCGAACAAGGACTGTTGCATTTTATTATACAGGGCTAATTGCTTTTTTTTTTTTTTTTGTATTATAGTTATCATTTGGAATTATTACATCTCCATCATGTACCATTGACTCAAAGTTGTGCTAGTTTTATGTTGTCTCAGCTGATTTGTATAACTCTACAGAGCCATACACCGTGCGGGAAGCCAGGATCCATGTGCGTCATATACGAGACCTCTTGAAAAGCTTGGACCCATCTGATGCTTTCAACGGCGTGGAGTGCAATTCCCTTTCCTTCTTGAGTGTGTTCAGCGATGGCGACCTTGGAGGTATGAGGGCAGTAATGTAGAAGGCCTTCCTGTTAGCAACTGCATTCCTTTACTTATTTGTGAAGCCAGCAATTAAAGTATTGTTGAATTATCAGAAATTGTTCTTTGATTCCTCCTATTACAACATATCAAAAAGCTGGACCAATATGTTTGCCTGTATGGCTGGTAACATCACAAGGGACACTGTACATCAAGGGTGTCAAAAAGGTCAACCCCAGATGTTGTAGAATTACAACTCCCATGATGCTTTGCAGGCCTTTAGAATGACAAAGCATCATGGAAGCTGTAGTTTTAAAACGTCTGGTGATCTACCTTTTGGGCACCCCTGCTGTACCTGAAGTTCATTGTGTGCAGCACAACATATGCATGCTGTTAGTGTCTTAAATTATGCATACAGGTTATGTTGAACCTGTACTGCAGCCATTAAAGGAGCCCTTCAGCTTGCTAAAGTGCATTGTCAGGAGCATTGCATTTTAGCTGCAGTTTACTAAAGTGCTGATTTTCTATTTCAAATATGCACTTGTATAAATAATTGCAGAAACACCTCCTGGCTGTCAACCAGCCAGCAAAGAGAAGGTTATCTTTCCGATTCCAGTAGCTATTGGAAGTGTCAGGTGGTCTCTGCTAAAGCGTGCCTTACTTCGTCACTTTGTGCTTGTGAGTGATTTGGAAAAAATGCCTGTACATTCTTCTTTTAACAACTTTATTCCTGTAAGAAAAACAAAACTGGTTTCAGTGAATGTGCCAAATAGTTTAATTGTTTCTCTTTTATGAATGAGTGTTTGTATGGAACATACACTGCTTTCCCACTGAACACACCGGGATGCATTGAAAGGTCGCTGGCCCTTTTTGTTTTGTTTTTTCCCACTCTGTTTTGAGATTTAGTAGAAGTTTTAAGTGTCTTTAGATTATCGTACAGTATTTTTTTTATATAACCTCTGTGAACCTATTGTGTGGCAGTACAATTGCTTTATAGAAGACAAAACACATGATTTGCTGGAACAAGATTCTTAATGTAAGGAAAAAATGATTGTGAGATTTTTGCTATCAGCAATTGACAAAGGTCTTTGCTGACAAAAATGATCAGTGAATTTCTAATACTACTTTTCAGCGCAATTTGAAATAAAATAAAAAATTTGTTAAATTTATCACTTCCACTGTCTACTTGTGTTGTGGTTAAGCCACTGTATATGTTTGCTTTGGATTAAGCAATTTTTCCTTGAATTTGTCCCTATATAGATAGTGGAAGAAAGAAAAAGAAAGGAGCGGATATTGAACAGATCGATTGCACTCCTCCTGAAAATATCCTGCCCGGAAGCAAAGAGAGACCTCTATGTCCGCTTCAACCACAGAACAAAGACTGGAGGGTAATATTACTGAGCCACGTGTTATGTCTCATATTGTGCTGCAAAACACCTGATAAAAATAGATCCAAGGTGAAATTAATTTGAGATATGTTATATGGAAAATACCCTCACCCTCGATTGACACTTCCAAACCTTGGAGAAGAGAGGCAAAGTAATAATTCACATTTATATGCAGTATGGTACTATTTCATTAAGAAAACTGGCTTTATAACTCAAATAGTCAAAGAACTGATCATGTGGCTGCTGGTCCATGTATAATGCATACAGACCCGATTAGAAAGCTTAAAGTAACATTCCACTGAAATTGTTTTAACAACTTGGTAGATAAACCCCCATATAAAACATGCCTATATTTTGTCTGCATGTTTTCTTTGTAGGCATGTGGGGAGGGGGGGGGAGAGAGAAACGGCTTGCAAAAGCTGCAGTATGCAACCTTTTCAAGCCCTCCCCAATATCCTAGGCTCAGTCTGTGCCAGGATATACACCAGTCAGAGGCTTCCTTTTGAGATTGTAGAAGGGGGTAAGTCAGACATTCAGTAGATTAGAGCACCTGTCACTTGTTAGATCTGTGAAGTGAACGAAAGCTGAATACAACCTCCCCGGTTGTCTGCCTCCAATTAGAAGTGTTGATTTCTGTTGAAATTAGCACTTTTTTTTTTAAACTGTCTAACAATCTGTCAGCACCAAAGTTACAGTTTAGTGGATAAGGGAGTGCGCTGGATTTTTATTTTTATTGTACTCATGGGCTCCCAGCAGCACCCTATTTATGTTTAGGTGAGTGCAGCCAGCCCCTTGTTTTAGCATTTAAAATGGGGCACTCCACTGCCAAATTATTGATTTTCTCATCCCTCCTGGGTGGTATGTTTTCATTACTCATTCTCAGGTCCTCTACCAGAGGCCTGGGAGTTTGAGGGTTTGCGCAGTATCTTACAGGTTCCTAGAACTGCACTCTTCTGGACAGCAATCTCAGGTGTTCCATCTGGAATCTGTTGAAGCCACTCCCCCAACTTGGGAGTCACAGCCCCGAGTGCTCCTATCACAACTGGGACTACTACTGCCTTCACATTCCACATTCTTTCTAGTTCTTCCTTAAGTCCTTGGTATTTCTCCACCTTCTCATGTTCCTTCTTCCTGATGTTATAGTCACTGGGTATTGCCACACCCACCACGACTGTAGTCTTCCATTCTTTGTCTACCACCATGATGTCGAGTTGGTTGGCTAGTACTTGCTTGTCTATCTGGATCTTGAAGTCCCACAGGATCTTAGATGGATATGTAGAGATTGTAGACGTATTAGTCCAGTGATGTAGATGTAAAAAAACAGATACAATTCATATCTTGTGATACATTTTTTTTTTATTGGACTAACAGAACTTTTTATTGACAAGCTTTCAGGAGAACATCCCTTTCTCAAGTATAAAGCATTTCTGAGCAAGATGATACACAGAATTCAAAGTTGAATTGGGATACAGGGGTTAAAGCAACATGAGTACAGGTAAGACACAGGTTTGATAGAAAATAGACACCATTCTCGCAGAGGGTCGTAAATATCTTGTGTGAAGATCAGAGTGAGGGGGGAGAGAGAAAAAAAAACAAGTGAACTGCAGAAGATGGTGCTAGAAAGGGAGAGTAAAAACAAAATAATTACTTGTATAAAAATTCATGCATTTCTCACCTTCTGGCACCATCTTCTGCACTGCTTGCTTCTTTTTTTTTTTTCCTCTCTCCTCCCTCACTCTGTGATCTTCACACAAGATATTTACGAACCTCTGCGAGAATGGGGTCTACTTTCTATGAAAACTATGTCTTGCCTGTACTCATGTCGCTTTAAACCCTGTATTTCAATTCATCGTTTAATTATATGCATCATCTTGCTCAGAAATGCTTTAGACTTGAGAAAGGGATGTTCTCCTGAAAGCTTGTCATTAAAAAAAGGTATCACAAGATACAATTTTTGTTTGTATGTATATATATATATATATATATATATATATATATATATATATATATATATATATATATATATATATATATATATATATATATATATATATGTATGTATATATGTATATATATATATATATATTGTTATAGTAATTTTTTTATTTTTTTTATTTTGACTTAATGTCAGCGTCACTTAATTAAAGCTATATCTGACAATTGTCTTATTGCAGCCTTTGCAGTGTCTAAAAGTTCTCACCATGAGTGGCTGGAACCCTCCGCCTGGCAACAGGAAGATGCACGGAGACCTGATGTATATCTACGTTATTACCATGGAAGATCGGCACGTCAGCATCACTGCTTCCACCAGAGGATTCTACCTCAATCAGTGAGTGTCTGTCCTGCAATCTAATGTAAAGTCCGCTTAGCTAAAACCGTGTTTATTTTAGGTAGAATGAAATTGTGAGCCAATATGACCTTGATTTTAATATCAACACACTTCTCTGATTGCCCCATTCCAAGAACACAAGCAATGACCATAATGTATTAGAAGTATCTGTACTGCTCCCTTTTTTGTTTTTTACCTGCGTCACTCTTTCTCATCAAGATTATAGTCTGTAGACTTTGTCAACATGGATTGCCCTGCAGATTTGACATCATCCATTCCGTATAGCCCTGTTTTCAATAAATGGGAATAAACTAGATATTCTGAGAATGTGGTTACGTAGTGTCATGATAGACTGTTTTTTTTTTGTTCTTTTTTATCCTTGCTTAAATCTGCATTGTGTTTTAAGAAATTTCAAGTGGCAAATATATGATCTGAGAAAATCAAACTTCAGCTTAGCTGCAATTGGATAATGTCTTAAACACATAGTATGTTGTAGCTGCTGTAGTTCCCCTATTTACCATTATGAAGTCTCAAAGCAGAGAATTTAGCAGCGCTAACCGCACAGATATCTTTAACTCTCTTATATTGTTAGTACAAGATTATATAAAATATATAAATAATACAATAAACAAATAGGGATTGTCTTAGAAGCAATAGTTTTCTTTTAAAATATTTTATTAAAATATGAATAAATATAGTCATATAAAAACTTGATAATTATAATAATTTACAGCAGAGATTATATGATTAAAGTAAATGCTTGCTTGCAGTATCCATAAATGTCAATCTCTAAGCCTTGTAAGATGCAGCGGCATCAATTCTTTCCTTTGTGTGTGATAGTACACATATTTATACCATAGATTTTCACTTAGGTCATGTTTAGGAAAATAGAAAAACAAACCTAATCTATCTCAACTTGACCATTAAATGACAAAGCCTTGACTTGGTCATTTCACATGGGGACAACTTAATCAGTCTATTGTCATAAGCTATACATCCTAATCGGTTTGGACTAAATCCTTTTAGGTGGCTTTCCTTCCCTCCCCGCCTCCCGTTGATGTCACACTAACCTAGGGCAAGATGGCATTTGTACGAGAATCAATGTTTCAAACAACATGTTTGCTACATCTCTTAAAGACAAAGTACACCGTTTAAGAAATACAACTTTTCATTCTAAAAAACCTGCAATATTTGATAATGTCCATAACAATGTGAACGTATAGCAAGCTTAATACACCACCATTCTTCCTTTTGCCTCTAATGCACATAGTCGGGGAATTGGCTCTTGTTTGTGTGCTTTTTGCAGGTTGTTTAGAGGACCGAAAGTCTCCAATCAATTTTAATGTATTAGTTGTGATGTTCTTGCTTTATATGTCCTCGAGATATTGTTAAAGTTTGTTTGTTTTGATACGCCTTTCTAGAACAGGAAGAGCAAAAAGTAAATATGACATTAGCGGCATGAAATATATAACCTCAAACAAACATAATCTCCAAAAGAAATAATAAAAGAATGTGAGAACGGAACAGAGCCACCAAAAGTGAAGCACATGTATTGCCCAAACCCAACCAAACACGTTCAAGTATTCGTGTTATTTTAAGTGTCATATCATTGTACGTGTGTTGTAAAAACCTGGAGCGCTTGGCTTGCAAATCAAGACAATATTTTCTGATTACGCTAAGTGAGTGAGCTACCTTTTTGGCACTCCAGATGTTGTGGACTAAATCTCCTATAATGGTCTTACTGCCATAATGCTGGCAAACCATCAGGGGAGGTCTCCAGCCGTTTTTGTTCCAACTCTCCCCTGAGTAATGGGTGTGCGTCGTGACACTTGGAATCCAGTAGCTGCAGGAGAATCAAAGATTGGTATCTCCCAGCCAGTCATGTTTATTAATCCATTTTTTTTTATCAGACCAAACCCAACTTTACAATTTAGCATAGGGCTAAATTTAGGATGGCTTCTCATGCTGAAAGTCAGCTGTATTATTTGTTGCAGGATGTTGCATTGAAACATTATCCCTTTTTAATTATTTTGTGTTTTCTGCCCTGCCCTTTTCGTGGCAAATTAATTTGTTTGAATTTTCTCTCATTGTGGGCAATGTATTAAACTTCACCAAGCCAATTAAATGCAGAGTGCTTGACTGTACGGCCCTGTTCCCATTTTGCTTTTCCAGATCTACTGCTTACAGCTTTAATCCTAAACCAGCCAATCCCAGCTTCCTCAGCCACTCCCTGGTGGAACTGCTGAATCAGGTCAGCCCTACGTTCAAGAAGAATTTTGCTGCCCTACAGAAGAAAAGGTAAAACCAGATTTCATTGTTAATGGCTCATAAACCTCTACTGTTTTCTGTTTGGCTATATGAGCCTCACATTTGAAATACAGCTTGAATTCCAGGCTGTTGTGACTTTAAACCTTAATCCTCAATTGTTGTTGCTTTTATGCATTAACACACTCTTTCACATATATGTACCAACACCTGGATGCATCTACATAAGCGTTTTATTTAGCAGAATTGGGTAGGGATGAGCATTCATAAGATAAGGAAGTGGTTTCTTTAGAAAGGCACAGCTGTTATCATTCTAGCTCTTTTCCGTCCCCATTATAATGAAGATGCTTTTCCCACGGAAATAATGGGTTATTATTGAAGTGGCAAAATGTAAGGGGTGACATGCTGTGTCACTGGAGAAAGTGAAAGAAATGTTTCATGTTGGGGAGGCAGGATTGATGACTAAGGTTCTGGAAGTTATTTAATGGGAGGGTGGGAATAAATATGCTGCATCAAGTCTACAACTGCTCTGTCTAGGAATGGCTCCTTTTTATGTGTATATTTAGAACCACGTGATATCAAGAATTAAAGGTGCACATAAAGCACTTATGCTGTTTGGAGTCTGCAGTATTTGTAACAGTTGATTAAAGTGCTGATTTTCAAGAAAATTCAGCACTTTTATAAAAACTCGCCAAAAAGTGTCCCCAGCTGTCAGACAACTGGGGGTGACTTCTTTTGTTGTGCTAGAGCAAGCTTGCCTCCCCCCTTCTCAATAAGTTGCACTGTAGCCAAGTAGAAACATTACAAAGTCGCTTGTGTAAGCCTCTGCTTTATTCCCCAGCAGGTGTCTTTCGGGGTATATTTACTACATTTTTAAAGAAAAGGTTAAATTCAGTGGACTGTTCCTTTTAATGTGCGCACTGCTTTTATAGAAAGAATTAAAACTAGATGCAGACTCTAACCTGCATTAAACCTGATATTTAACCCCTTAAGGACCAAACTTCTGGAATAAAAGGGAATCATGACATGTCACACATGTCGTGTCCTTAAGGGGTTAATTATCTGCTGAAATATTATAGTAAATTATATAGTGCCAACATATACCGCAGTGCTGTATATTTAGCAGGAAATCACATCTGGGGAAGGCTATGGTAAAGCGGTTTCTGTAAGAAGCTAGCAATTCTACTTTCTATGTAAAAATTTGCATTAAGGCTGTTTTGGGAAATTTTGGACACGGTTTGTTTGCCCGTGCGTTCATTCTGATGTCAAAACCTTCACTTTTATTTTGCTTGTAGAGCAGTTGATATGGAAATAGTTTTTCCCATTTATTTTTATAAACCGCATTGCTCGACACATAGGCAGCCTGTCATCTGGGCACATGATTGTCAGGATGATACGTCCCTCTTCAGATAGGAACATTGTCCTTAACACCCAGTGTTTCACGGTCACTCACTTTTCAGCCTTGTAGTGTCATTCCATTTCATTTTAAACATGCAAAACTTAGTAGATCTTATCAAAGTTTATCAAATGTCCTTTTGCAATTTTAAAAATGGTGTGATTTCCTGAATGCAGCATGTGCTCTTCTCATTGTGTAAGGAGGTCCCTTTTTTCCAGTCTGCAATGTTAATTCTAACTTCAGTAATTTGCAAGAATGCCTCTTGTGACTGATTTTCAAGAGTTTTCTACTAAATTTGTGTAACCGTACGCTATCAGAGTATTAGTACACTAATGTACACTAACACTCCTTTACTGTTATGAAGTTGTCTACTTCACATATAAGAGCGAGTTTGCAAGGAATTCTACATGGGTAGAAGAGCTTACAGGTTTGCATCATCATGTCTGTGCTACACCTGCTTTAAAGAATATGATCCTTTGTTCTCAATTGGCATAGAATTGTTTCAGAGAGAGTTTGCCTTAGAAGTTAATAACTCCACCACGACTCAGACCATATAATGGGCATACGCCCATACTTAAATTCTATAGCATTGGTTCATTAGAGCCATGAACGCAATCTGTTTATTAGCTCATCACTATGTCCTATAAACAGCTTTTGTTTCTCCAAATTTCACATTATAATTTGTTCCTGAAAATTGTAAACTAATTTTATAATGAAAGGCTGTTTTTATAGGATTTTAAAACCCTGTTGGAGTCCTTGTAATTAACTGCTATGTTACAGTACAGGGTTATTGCTGTCCGTTTGTTTTTTTGTAGTTGTGTTTTTTTGTGTTTTTTATAAAAAAAAAATTATTTACAGTATAAATTTTATTTTTTTCTTGAATTTTGATTCATAACAAATCCATTCCTGTGTGGTGTTCTTGTTGAAGTGCACTCACAGGACTCAATAATATTTCTAATCGTGCTGTTTATTCAAGCATCAAGTAATACAAAGAAGTGTCAACGTTTCAGTCCTTGACGGACTTTTTGTGTGTGTGTAAATATATGTATGTCTGTCACTTTCCACGTGTCCCGCACTCACTGCTCCCGGTCTTGTTAATGCCTCGGTGCAAACTCCGACCATAAGTATATATAGGTTCTTGTTGAAGTGCACTCACAGGACTCAATAATTTTCGGAATACAATAGTGTGTGTGTGTGTGTATGTATGTGTGTGTGTGTATATATGTATATATCTATCTATCTATATCTCACACACACTATCTCATGTGTAGTAGTATCAGTATTGTTTTTTTTTGTTTTTTTTCTTTTTTGTTTTTCTGATAAAAGGATCGATCTTAAAACATGATTAACCAGGAAGAATACATTGTGTTTTACATGGTTTATGGTAGTAATCAATGGAGAACTGAAATAATTAGGTACACTCTTTTTGTTGAAGGATACAAAATGAATTTAATGCAGTCCTACGTGCGTGGTGTTTTTGTTTTGTGTCTGTTAATTTATTTTTAATTAAAATGGTTGCTTTTAAAAACAAGTCTACTTCCAATCAATAGCACTTTTTTAGCTTCTCCATTGTATTCCGAAAATGCATAAAAGTCCTATGACCAGAGATTAAACACGAGCAGAGCGAAGTAGATGTTAAAATAAAATCCTGGGCATTCTTTATAAGAAGCTTTTGTGGGGCACTTTGCTCTCCAGTAAGATAATATCCCCTCTTGTGTACAAGTTTAAGTAATATATGACCATGTGGTGTGATGCATTGTTCTAGAGTTCAGAGACATCCTTTTGAACGGATTGCCACACCATTCCAGTTATACAGCTGGACTGCACCCTTAGTTGAACATGTGATGGACTGCGTCAGAGCGGAGGATGCCTACACATCTCGTCTTGGTTATGAAGAGCACATCCCAGGACAGGTACCAATTGTTCAAGCTATTTTGATACTTGTGTAGGAGACAGGCTGGGCAGTATAGAGGATGTAGCGCATAACAGCAGATGTGTCAAAGGCTTGCGCTAGCTGAGATATTACACGGTTGATCAACAATAATCAGCCACATTCTATTTGGCATTGGTCAAATGCTAAGCAGTCATGCTTACAGTTGCAGAAAAAAAGCCTGAAGTAAGCGATAATTCATCTTCATCTTTGCAGGGATCCTGCAGAATTTTTGAGTTATGTATTGGCCTGCATAGCTTAATGATTCACTGGTTGTATTCGCCAGCTTTTGGGATGGGATTTAAAAGAACTTCGTATTACACGCAATGACTCTTTGTTTCAACAAAAAAAACTGATTGTGATTATTTCAGACCAGAGACTGGAATGAAGAACTGCAGACCACGAGAGAATTGCCACGCAAAAACCTGCCAGAAAGACTCCTGCGTGAGAGAGCTATTTTTAAGGTATTGCACGGAATACCCTATTTTTATAGGCGAAGATCTGGGGCAAAGTACAACATTTGCATAGGAAACTATGGATTGCTTCTGCCTATTGCACCAAATGCTCTTATATGATTTGTCTCACCCAAAAAAAAAGTTTTATCCGTAATTTTTCTACAGAGTTTTCATTTTGGGAGTTTACCTGTGTGTGGTTGATCTTGCTAATGATGACATAATGGATGACTGTGCAGGCTAGCATCGTTATTGTACACTGTGCTCCTATAGGAGTGGTAGGCAACCTTTGGCGTTCCAGATGCTGGACTTCATCTCCCATGATGCTTTGTCCGCTTGGCTGTAAGAGCGTTCTGGGAGGTGTACTCCAACATCTGGAGAGCCAGAGATTGCGTATCCCTACTTGGTATTGTTGCTGATGTCTCAGAACTAATGATTGTAAAGCTGTGGATAAACCCAATCGTGTTTGTGTTGAACTCTTGTCAAATGACGGAGTAGTCATGTTTGACGTACGCCACAAATGCCACGGCAAATTGCATAGAAATCGGGATAGCTATTGCAAATATACATATGTTGTTGGCTTTACCCGTATTGTAATTGTTTTTGTAATTTAACCTGTTTCCTTTAGTGCTTTTTATTTCTTTTTCTGTTTTGTCTTTATTGGATTTTTTGTTTCTGCAATAAATGTATATTCTTCGAGTGCTATAAAGTTCTAGTGAAGCTGATTTAGTATTAAGCAAAAATAGCTCACTCTGAGTTATTCATCAAAATGAGAACTAAAACTGAACTTAAGGCCAAAATCAAAGAACTGGAAATGTTCTCCAAGTCCACTATCCTTTCACATTTGAATTCTAACTTTACTAAATAATCATGGAAGTGGGAACCGCTCTAAAACCTATATCTCTGTCCTATGATCATTTTATTTTATCCACCGTGCACATCACAGTTTAAAAATTCAATTAATCTAAAAGGTGTCATGTGATCTTTTTTTTAAATTATTATTTTTTTTTTTTAAAGGTACACAGTGACTTTGCTGCAGCAGCTACGAGAGGAGCCATGGCAGTAATTGATGGCAATGTCATGGCCATAAATCCAAGTGAGGAGACAAAAATGCAGATGTTTATATGGAACAATATCTTCTTCAGCTTGGGTTTTGATGTCCGGGATCACTACAAGGATTTTGGTGGTGATAGTGCTGCCTATGTGTCTCCCACAAATGACCTTAATGGGGTACGGACATACAATGCTGTAGATATTGAGGGGCTGTACACCCTTGGGACAGTGGTAGTGGATTACAGAGGTTACAGGGTAACGGCACAATCTATAATCCCTGGAATATTGGAGCGAGAACAGGAACAGAGTGTTATATATGGTTCTATTGACTTTGGCAAGACTGTTGTCTCGCATCCAAAGTATTTGGAGCTTTTGGAGAAGACCAGTCGGCCACTCAAGATCCAGAAACACAAGGTCCTGAATGATAAGGATGAGGAAGTGGAACTGTGCTCTTCGGTTGAATGCAAGGGTATAATTGGCAATGATGGACGCCATTATATCTTGGACCTTCTACGGACTTTCCCTCCAGACCTCAATTTCCTCCCTATTGAAGGAGAAGAAATGCCAGAGGATTGTAAGAAAATGGGGTTTCCTAAGGAGCACAGGCACAAACTGTGTTGTCTACGCCAGGAACTGGTGGATGCGTTTGTAGAACACAGGTAAAACTAAATACATTTTATCCTGAATTACACTGATAATAGATATCCTACAGGGAACTGTTGTGTTTTCCCCATACACATGATGTGGCAAGCATATATTTTCTTTTCTAAGAGTAAATTGTTACAGAATCTTTTATGCTCTGTACACAATTAATCTGAAAGTGATTACCATGTAGAAGAATAGTGACTGCCTTGAAGTAGGCATGGAGTGTTAAACTACAACTCCCTTGATGCTTTGCATACTTTTGGAATGCTTTTAGAATGGCAAAGCATCATAAAGCTGTAGTTTTTAAAACATCTGGGGATCTTCCTTTTGGGCACCCCTATTCTATTAGTTTTCTGCTACACGAGATACTTTAAAGCAGCAGTCTGTGCAAACCCTGTGTATGTGTGTCTGAATAGCACAATCTCAACACATGTCTGTTCCTGTTTGCATAGCTTTCCCTGTTACAGGTGAAATCCTTACTTCTTACCTAGCAAGTTTGCACTGGAGATATTTACTTGTGCCAATGCTTCTCAAATCTGATGTAAGGTGTCAAAATAAATCAATGTGGGATATCTAGCAATGATCTGTTTTTGTGCATCTGCAATAGGGTACATTTTGTTTTGGTTGCAATATTTGGTTTAATCAATGGTAATAACCAACATTTAGGTTTTCATTGTTAAAAAAAAAAAAAAAAATAAAGCAACAAAAAAAACAAATTCTTCACTCCCCCCTCCTTCGCGTAATGTTCTTACCGTGTTTCCATGGTAGCTGCATCTTTTAAAGTGGGATGGTGATTTTATGTCGCATCTGTAGGTTTTGGTGACTGTGCTTGAACTGTATCGTGGCAAACCTTTGCTTTCCACATTCACATAATAAACACTGCCATTTATGTTGAAGTAATAGGAGGTAAATGTAGGTCTACAGGCTGTATAAATGAGGACAGTAATACCTCTGCTTAGAGAGACTCCAGGTTCCATGTACCAAGCACCAAGCCTGCCAAGTTCAGGGTTTCATCATTAAAAAGCTTTGATATATCTTAATTCAGTTGGAACTCACCATTCGGAAAAAAACTAATTTCTCTTTTAGATGTTGGTTCCTCCACTCTACTTCTCCCACAAGAGTTAGTTGATCTCTAATCCAGTGGCAAGAAGGTCCATTGCTGCAGCTGTTGGGAGGCTAGGTTCATGTTACCTTTTTATACTGACGGTCTCCTGGAAACCAATGCTTCTCTATGAGAAGCCCTTATACTTTGTGCAATCGCCCATGGTGGGTGAGTGAGGAAGGGCATCCTGGGTGCAAGCCAGAAATCTTTTGATATCTACATTTTTCTGAAGAGAGGACACGGTTAACTCCCAAAACACTTAAACAAGCTGAACTGCCTTGGTGGTTTGGAATGTTTCTTCAAAATGTTGAAGATTCTGCAGATCGATATGAAGCGAGGTTGTTTTTCTAACGCGAGAACTTCATAAGAATGCTTTTATACAAAAATTGTTATAAACTAGTTGAACAGTTGGTGGCTTGGTGTTGGACCTTAAGCTCTAGAAGGCTGTACATTGTGCATATCTGATAGTGATTCTTAACATGATTAGTGTTGCTCTTATTTAACACAAGATGCACCTTTTACAAGAATTCAAATACACAAAATGGGAAGTGGTTTTTTTTTTCTTTCTTTTTTTTTTCTTCCCAGAAAGGTCTTTAATCTGTTCATATTTATTATTTACCAAATATTTTTTGGTCTTTAATCTGATCGTATTTATTAAATTGGGTTTAAAGTGAACTAGAAAGGGTTGGGCTTTCCCTACCTAAATTCTGCCATTTTCCCCTAAAATATCCTTCTTAATAAAGACCAAATTTAGAGCGGTAGAAAAAGAGAAATTAAAGGGAACACTTTTCTGGTGGAAAAAGTGACAAATTGAATCACTGGAGAAAAAAAAAGACATTCATTCCACTTTGATAAAGTCAGCAAAAATTGATATGCAGTCGTCAATCCAGTGTTTTTATTCTTCCCAGATACCTCCTGTTCATGAAGATGGCTGCCATGCAGCTGATGCAACAGAAACCTTCCGTACAGGAGAACGCAGGTGCTTTGGAAAATGGAAGCTCGCCGTCAGAAGCTTGTAATAAGGACGAGCAGGCAGAAGCTGCCAAATCAGAAGATAATTCAGAGAGCATTGACGATCCAGAGGCCAAGCTCAGAGAACTGGAGGAAAGCATTGAGGCCCATAATGAAACGGGTATTTGGTTATAATTGGCACACTTTGTGGATTTTAGTTTTAAATGTTTTCATATGTTCTAAAAGTGAGATGCAGAATCTGTGATACAAGTGCTTGTTTTAATAAGTAATCTCTACATAAAGCAGTCTTCTCTATATTTCTGTATATTTCAAATGTTACAATCCGTTGAATTGATCTTCTTCTATAAAAGGTTTTTAAAGGCAAACCCAGAGTACAAAATTTCCACTTTTCATTTGCAATTAGAAATTCACCCCCAGTACATGTGCCATGGACTTTGATGTAGTTTTAGTGTATTGATCATGTACCTGCTCAATTCTCTCCCATTTAGGAGTGAATTCACTTTTTATGTTTATCTTTATGAACTCCTAACCACATCTCCCCTGACTGTGACTTTCACAGTCTGCAATAAATAAAATTAAAATAAAATAAAAAAGATTCATTTTCAATCAGACTTTAATTGGCTTTAGAAGTTTTTATTTCCTGCTCTGTAAATTAAACTTTAATCACACACATACTCCTGCAGGGTCTAGGAGGCTATTAACAAATCAGGAGATAGGATATCTGTGCAGTAAGGGAATCTAGAACATCCAAGTTACTTTTAAGGAAGTGCTAAGAAAGGCTGTGTGACTAGGACTGTATAGACAAATTGATTTAACTCCTAAATGGCAGATAATTGAGCAGGGAGACTACAGGCACATGATCTATATACCAAAACTGATTAATAAGGCTAAAGTTGTTGGTAACTATAATGTCCCTTTAATGTCCCAAGCTATTCTGAAAAACCTTCTTGAGATGGCCAGCAGCCTGCTTTTCTCGTAAGTGGCTGTTTTTATCATTCTGCTTTAAAATGTTGATATCGACAGAATTATGATTACAAACGCACATTTTAGGCATTTCTATGACCATTACAGGTTCCATTACCAGATGTTCTGACTGTGTTTTTTACTTGTATATTCAGTGGATGCAAAAAGTAGAGAGGTGATCCGGAAAGCTTGTGAGTCAGTTTGTTCCATCAGTGACACATCCTTCGACATTCGATTCAACCCTGATATCTTCTCACCAGGTACGGACTGGGCTTTTTAAATCACTGGTACTGTTTACAAGAAGACATTACTAATCATTACATCTGTTCTCTGCAAACCTGCACTTCCTTTTTATGAAAACACTGTGTCTATTTCTGCGCCAAGGGCATTTTAATAAAAGGGGGGGGAAAAAGGACATGTCCAAGGACAAACTAAAAGCTGACACGTTGATCTGCGCATTCCCGTATCAGATAGTGGTTATCATTTAATGGATTGATTTTTAGCTGGTGTCCACATTCTGTTCATTAGAAGCTGTAGTCATTCAGTCACAAAGGCCCTGTGATATGCAAGGGCAGTATAAGGTCACTCATTGTTTACCACCTTGGGCCTAAGGCCCCTTTCACATTGGATCAGACACTATATGTACAAATGTACCAGATCTCAGTATTTATCCTGTTCATTTGGGATTTGCCATTTACTAAGCAATCCAGAATGTTTGGTATTCCTGTTTCTGAAACTGGGATTCATTCTATGCTGCTGACTATGTGAAGAGCTGGTATTTTTTACAGAGGTCCTTCCTGCAGTTTCAGGGACATACTGGTGTCACGCTGTTCTTTATCACAAGGAATATCGATTTTTCACTGCACATTGCATACTGACCTTTTCTATCTTATTCTCCTTTAACAGGCGTGCGTTTTCCTGAGTCAACTCAGGCAGAGGTGCAGGTTCAGAAGCTATTATTGAAGGACGCGGCTGCTTTTGTGTTAACCTGTCAGATACCAGGTTTGGTGAGTTGAAAGCTCCCCGATCTTGTCATTGTGCCTCTTTTTCTTTGTTTCACCCTGGGGAGCCTCTGGCTGAGTGCAATGTGAGATAAGATTTTATTCTATCTGCTGCTGAAAGATCAGATGAACATAAGCGAAGTGACAGCATGATGTACGTTTTATATGTTGGTAAAATTTAATTTTGTTACATATTATCGCTTCATTTAAAACGGCCTAGTTTCCTTAATTTCCTAGTGGAATATTTAAAGATAATATAGTTCTTACCTATTTATAATTACATTCAAAACAATATAGACATGTTAAGGATTAGATGGAGTGAAAAACTTGTCTTAATTATACTTTATTTAATTTGCCTCTGTATTTATGAATCAAAAGAATTGAGATCAGGCAGAAAGTGCTTTGAGGTGGGGGAAGTTGGCATTAACTATATGGTAATACTGAGGAGTAAAATATTTTTTGGCTTCATGGTGATTTGAAATAACGGTGTTCATTCCTCACAGATTAAAGATTGTCTTGAACACAATATTGTTCCCATGGATGGGGCCACTATGACTGATGCAATGCACCAGAGAGGAATCAACATGCGATATTTGGGAAAAGTCATCGATATTGTCAATAAGTTTCCCATCCCACCCCAGATAGATCACGTACATGTGAGTAATCCATTTTTCAAACTCTTGGTTCATTTCATTAAGGGACAGAAATGTTAAATCTTGTTCTCCACTACAGCTTAAATCTGAATATTGACATTTCCTAATCCAGTATTTATACAGTAAGTGGACCCTGGTCACTATTCAGCTCTGGTATTTGATCAATTACTTTTTTATTTTTTTGGTTAGAAATTAGTATGTTTTATCCAACACATTCACAATCCAAAAAATCCCACAATCATTTTCTGTTGGCAAAGCAGCTAAAATTAGAAATCCTTATTGACTTAAAACTGAACTTAAAGGATCACTATAAGGTCAGGAACACAAACTTGTATTCCTGATCCTATAGTGTTAAAACCACCATCTGGGCCCCTCATGCCTCCATAAATATAGCAGAATCTTACTGTATTCAAGCCTGAAGCTGTAGATCTGCATGCTGTTTGCCTCAGAAAAACACGCTGTCTGCTGACCTCATCAGAAGTGGGGGCCTGATCCAATCACAATGCTTCTCCATAGGATTGGCTGAGACTGACAAGGAGGCAGATCAGGGGCAGAGCTAGTATGATTCAAGCACAGGCCTGGCCAATCAGCATCTCCTTATAGAGATGAATTGAATCAATGAATCTCTACGAAAAAAGTTCAGTGTCTGCATGCAGAGGGAGGAGATACTGAATGTTTGGATGCATTTTAAGCAGCCATAACCCAGGAAGGATCTCTAACAGCCATCTAAGGAGTGGTCAGTGAAGTTATCACTAGGCTGTAATGTAAACACTGCATTTTCTCTGAAAAGACAGTGTTTACAGCAAAAAGCCTGAAGGTAATAATTCTACTCCCCAGAACAAAGGCAATAAGCTGTAGTTGTTCTGGTGACTATAGTGTCCCTTTAACTTGCAGTAATTTGACCTGTGGATAAATACTCTTGAGATCTCAATATTAAGTAAAATTACTCCCTCTTGCAAAAAATCTACACTGCCTCTCTGACCAATTGTCTAGTGCTGTAATGATATTATTGTGCAACACTGTGTTTCTGCTGGTGCGACAGGATTTCACTGTGAAACACTAAACACACAGACTCACCAACTATTACATCTGTTTATCTATTGTTCAAGAAGTGCCTGTTCTGCCATGGAGGTGCTGTTTATATGAGTGCATATTGCACGCCAGGTATCTGGTCAGTGTAGAAATTAACAATGTTGTTTTCTCTTCTGGGCTGTACTGACGCTTTAATGTCATTTGTACTAAAGTTGTTTTAAATTAGGAACCAGTTTAATTTTTGTTTTCCCCCCCTCAGAGAATTTTAGTAAGTGAAGTGATTACCCGTTCTGCAAAGCACATATTTAAGACCTACCTTCAGGTAAGAACATTTTTTGAATGATTTGTTCTGCAATCTATGGAAACCCCCTTCTTTTTTTTTTTAAATAATCCTCATTAATGTTAACTTCTTTCAATAACTGTAATATGGAAAATGTAAACTGAAAATGATAAAAATGTCTAATTTTCCAAACATCCTGTTATTGTACTTAAAGGTGAATGGAGCGCATGCTGCTAAGCAAGAATGTACTCAATCATGTTTAATTGTAAATTCCAGTTCACATGTATCCAATCTCGTGTTCTGGTTACACCCAACTCCTCGAGGCAGCTTTCTGATGTCATTTTGACTTTCATCTTTTCACAGGGTGTGGAGTTGTCCGGATTATCTGCTGCCATCAGCCACTTCCTGAATTGTTTCCTCAGCTCCTTCCCTAATTCTGTTGCTCACTTGCCCACTGATGAGCTGGTGTCCAAGAAAAAGAATAAGAAACGCAAGAACCGAAATCTCAGCAGTGTTGATAACACCGCATGGGCAGGCGTCACTCCTCAGGAGCTGTGGAAAAGCATCTGCTCAGAAGCTAAAGCCTACTATGATTTCACTCTGGAATGGTAACTAGCCATTTAACAGTCTTGTGTTACCTTTATTTTATACCAGTTGTAGATGCCCAGGGCTACTCAAACACTGTCAGTCATAGATATGATTGGCTGCAGGCTGCCTGTACAAAGTGTAGGTTGCAAAGAATGGATTCCTTTGGATGTTGTCCCATTAGGGTTGCCGGACCTCTATGGGTTTTGTGAGATATTTAATTTCTGCATTCTGTCAGGCAGGGTTTAACCCCTTAAGGACACATGACATGTCATGATTCCCTTTTATTCCAGAAGTTTGGTCCTTAAGGGGTTAAAGCATAGGCTGAGATCACAAATCAGAGTAATTTGTTGGAGTTTGGTACCAGACTAATGATATTCAATGGATTTCCTTTTTCAGTGAAAATGTAGACCAAGCAGTGGAGACCTATAACATCCAGAAAATCAGTCTTCTGAGAGAAATATGTGTCAAAGTTGGAATTCAGGTAAATGAAATAATTTTTTTGTGTGAATCCTCTAAAACAAATTAACGTTCTTACAATAAAAAAAAGCAGCCAGTTTATTGTTGGGTAACCTCTGCAACTTTACCATGAGCAATATCCAAGTCTTAAAATGGCTCCTCCGTTATCTTCTATGCACCTTTTTGTATTGCTCGATTGTAAATTGCTTTGATGTCTCATTGACCCGTACATTTTATTGGGCCCCGCATCTTTCGAGTGCACAAACATTCTCTCTTTTCTGAACAGGAGAAAGTTGACAATGATCCAATGCAATACTGTCAAAACTTATTTAGTACTCACAACCGAAAAAAATGATTAAAGGAACTCTAAGTTTTAAAATATTTTTAACATGTCCTTTGTTTTTGTTTCTGGGCTCCCCTCTTAAAAGGAAAAAAAAGGCATAACATTGATTTTTAACCCAGCCATTAGCCAGTATTATCCTGTAAGCTCCTCCCCCCCCAGAGATCATCTTTGATAAACATGACTTACAGTGCATGTGCAGCAATCTACGCCAATCCACGTTCTTCTTAGACAAACATGGAATCTAACACTTAAATGTCAGGCGTGTTTGGCATGCTTAGTGCAAGCTTGCTATTAGTAATGATGCCAAACGGTAAGACAATCAGTGTTCAAAGATCTTAAGGAGGAATTGCCCCTAGTGGCTGTCAGTTTGCTCTAATGGCATGCTCTCTGAACAATACAAACATTGCTGTTTCTCAGAGAAAAAGGAACAGCATTTATCGGGTGTCATTTTAATAATCTGAGACTGTTTTCACGTGTGTAAAAAAAGATATATTGTTAATTAAGAAAGGGGGGGAAAAAGGAGATTCCTCTGTACTTTAACAAAGTTTACTGTATTGTGCAAAATAATTCTTGTTTTAAAAATAAATGTTGCTTAGAATGCAGATAAGAAATATTACTTGGGTAAAATCTGCCTGCAGCCTGTATAAACTCTCATATTACATCCTATACATTTTAAGTTATTTGAAAAGAAATATATATTTTTGAGTTTTTTTTAGTATGAAATTGAAAATATCTTTGGACAAGAGGTTTTTATTCTTAGAACACTGTAGGTACTGTAATTGTTTCATGCCGTTGAAGTGATTATAGTGTGAGAAGTCCCCCAGCGTCTTTCCTTCCATTTTGCATTAAGAGAGTTTCCCCAGCAACTCCTCTACTCTGTGCTGATTGTACTTTTCAGGAAACATTGGCCTAAGCAACAGTGGGTTGGTGTGAGTGGCTGACCTTTTTTAGTGCTCATTGCTGGTACGAACTGGTATGACTAGAAGAAAAGTGTGTAATCTCTGCCTTAGCCATACCTTTAGTGGAGATGATGGCCAGCCTTGAATCGCATTCAGTGTTAAACAGCTAAAAATGTTTAGCACTGGATGATTTAATGGAGGAGGAAGCACCAGGCACCATAACCAAATCAGTTAGATGAAATAGTTATGGTGTCTAAAGTGTCCCTTGAAATCTCATTGGAAAATGAAGTGAGATTTTGTTGTTATCAGAAAGCACTGGAATCTACAAAACCATTTTCCAGAAAAATGTAAACCAAGTTCATGGCTGGCTTTAAATATCCGGTATTAAATATCAAATGTCAATAGATATTTAATATCAATAGGATCGACTGTGACAGGAGAAACATGAGCTACTTCATGGCACCTGGTAAATGTAGTATTATTCCTGGTGGAGCATTAGTGGTTATTACAAATTCTTTGGCACATGTTGAATAATGACTGTCATTGTCTCTTATTCTAGTGGACTGCCGTGTCAGATGTTTACTTAAGGACCAAATGCTATATTTTGACAATACATTCCTGTTTTTTTATTTAGCATGGTTATCTATATATCTGGTATGGTAATTTGAATGGTTTTTATATTTTGGAAAATCTCAATAAATAAAAAAACAGGCCAATTTATTAAATAAGCTGGATATGCCTTCTCCCTCCTCCTCCCCCTTCCTGAATTCTTTGCTTTAAGACTGCATTCCCTGTTACAGCGTATCATTCTACACAGTGTTTGTGTAGCCTTGTAACTGTTTTGTTTTCTTTACCCCTCAGATTCTGCTGAAGGAGTATAATTTTGACAGCAAACATAAGCCGACTTTCACCGAAGAGGACATATTAAACATATTCCCAGTGGTGAAACATGTCAACCCCAAAGCAACTGATGCGTTCCATTTCTTCCAGAGTGGGCAGGCTAAAGTACAGCAGGGTGAGTGTGTTCTATGCCAGTCCTCACTTTAGGTTTCACTCCCTGTAATATTGAATACATTTTGGGATACATTCACTAAACAAAAAATTATTGTTATGAGACACGGTGACTAGAGCATTTTCAGTTTCTCTCTTATTTCAAGTTAGACGCTTGCATCACTGGACTTTTTTTTTTGTTTTTTTTAAGCTAGCACACAAACTCTTTTAAACCAATATTAAAACAAAAAAAGCAAACTGTATGTAATATTTCTACACTTGGTAATGTTCCGTGGTTGGGCATGCCTCTTCAGCCTCCCCACCCATCTCCCTTTCAGACCAGTCCAGTAATGACAGTAACAGGGCATCATTGTGCAGCAGCAGGAGAAAGCAATCAATGGAGCCTGCTCTGCATGAATCACACTGATCAGGCTCCCTCTGTTCTCCACCTATCAGATGTTGCAAGATGAAGAGATCTTCCAACTGCACGTGTGTGAATTTGTCCAGCATAACAATGCACTTTTATAGCATTCCTAGGGATAGGAAACTAGTTGGATCAGTGTCTCCCCTGGAGTGGGTGTGCCAAGCATAAGCAAGCAGAAGCAGGTCAACATGGAAAAAATGAAATCCTATTTACTAGCTTTTTCAGTCTGCAGAGTGGTGATATTCCCCTAAAGAAGGCATGTTGGTGGAAAATTGCCCCAAATTTAGGAAGCTCAGGGGAGTATAAATTGAAATACTGATCCTGGTTTGGCTATAAGTGGGCACTATTTTCTTTGGCCAGCAGTCAGTTGGTAAATCAATGCAGGATACAATGCTGTTCTTTAAATGTACAGGTCCACAAAGTAGGCAGTGCAGTTATGGACCTTTTCTGCCATGCTTGTTTATGCTCTTTGTCATGAAGAATTCTGTCTGACAGCTGTCTGGAATCTTTCTTTAGGTTTTCTGAAGGACGGTTGTGAATTAATCAATGAATCCTTAAATTTGTATAACAATGTCTATGGTGCCATGCACGTGGAGATTTGTGCCTGCCTACGACTTCTAGCACGGCTCAATTACATCATGGGCGACTATTCTGAGGTAAACCAACCATTGGCTATGAGCACAGCGAGGAGATAATTATAGTCGGCAGCAATATAGATTTTAGTTAGGAGAATTTAATATTATCAGATATCATATAATCACTTTTGAGTGTATTGCATTATTTTCCTTCTTAATGGCTATTTCTTTCCCCTCTTAGGCCTTAATCAACCAGCAGAAAGCTGTAATAATGAGTGAGAGGATACTTAGCGTTGAACATCCCAGCACCATCCATGAATATGTAAGTATAGTTTAATTTTTTCTCATCTCTGTATGCATTCTCTATGCTGACTGACAGGGAGCCAAGATGGAGGCACCCAGTTGGAGAATACAGAGGTGTGGGTTTTCAAAAAAAAATTTCCCCTCACCTTTTCACTTATCAAAAGATCTTTGTTAAATATAGGGATAAGTAAACCTAATATAAATAATCCTGGTTGTGGCAGTTCCTCTTGGACCATTTAATGCTTTACAGTGAAAGTTAAAGGACCACTATAGGCACCCAGACCACTTCAGCTTAATGAAGTGGTCTGGGTGCCAGGTCCATCTAGGATTAATCCTTTCTTCTATAAACATAGCAGTTTTAGAGAAACTGCTATGTTTATAATAGGGTTAATCCAGCCTCTAGTGGCTGTCTCATTGACAGCCGCTAGAGGCGCTTCCGTGCTTCTCACTGTGATTTTCACAGAAAGAAGACGTCGGCGTCCATAGGAAAGCATTGAGAATGCTTTCCTATGGACTGGCTGAATGTGCGGCTCGTGCCGCGCATGCGCATTCAGACAATGACGAGGAGGAGAGGAGGGGGAGAGTCCCCCGCCCGGCGCTGGAAAAAGAGGTAAATTTAACCCCTTCCACCCCCTCCCTTGTGGGAGGGGGGGCCCTGAGGGTGGGGGGGCCCTAGAGACCCTATAGAGACAGCAAAACGAGTGTGTTTTCCTGGCACTATAGTGGTCCTTTAATTGTTTCCCTTTGTCAAACACCATTATTAAAAGGACGCTATAGTCACCAGAACCACTATAGCTTTATGTAGTGGTTCTGGTGTCTGCAGCCTTGGCACTGAGAAAAGGCTGCTGGCAAGTAATACCTCTAGTTGCTGTCCACTAGAGGTGCT
The DNA here is from genome assembly GCA_933207985.1 of Pelobates cultripes. Classification (NCBI taxonomy): domain Eukaryota; kingdom Metazoa; phylum Chordata; class Amphibia; order Anura; family Pelobatidae; genus Pelobates; species Pelobates cultripes. The sequence continues at coordinate 60,948,068 of OW240912.1, forward strand.
TTCTGTGTCAGTGCTGCACAGTGTGAACGTTTTCTATAGAGATGCATTGATTCAATGCACATCTATTGGTAGATGCTGATTGGCACACAGAAAACATTCGATTGGCTGCGATCATCAAAATTGATGCTCTCAGCCACACAACTATTCAAACAAAAATATACATGTTCCAGTTGGACTTTTAAAGAAAGCATATGTTTAAAATTGATGAAACACAAAATGGTATTCTTTGCCAACAAATATATAAATCCATATTGAAGGAAAAAATATACAAATGGATTTTACTTCACAATGACAAGTGTCTTTTCCTGATATTACTTGTCCTTGGTTACATTCCATCACTTAATAACGATTATTCTTTGTGTCTTGTTTTTTTTAGGTTAATCTAGCATTATATTGTTTTGCAAACAACCAACTTTCCACCGCATTAAATTTGCTGTACCGGGGACGCTATCTCTTGCTGTTGGTGTATGGAGAGGGACACCCAGATATGTCTCTGTTAGATGTAAGTGCATTTTTGGATATTTACATATTTATGTCAAACATATCTAGTCAAAAAAAATCTACTACATGATGTAGAGAGACTAAACAAAATCCCATTAGAAAAAATTCATTTTTAGTCACTCTGCATTGCAGTTTGGGCATGTTTGTAAAAACCCAACACTTCCTGCTGAATAGAAGTCAGGGCAGAGCACAATGGGTATAGAGCAAGGAAAGTCAACCTTCGGCACGCCAGATGTTGTGAACTACATCCCCCATAATGCTCTAACACCCATAATGCTGGCCAAGCATCATGGGAGGTGTAGTCCAAAACATCTGCCGTGCCGAAGATTGCCTAGGTCTGGTATAGAGTGTCTACTTTTCTATTGGAATCTTTCTAAACACTTTACCGAACAGTTCTTCATCAACACAGCCTGGTTACAGGGCATTAAGTTTGTGGGGGTTTTTTGTTTTTTTTCTGTTTTGTTTTTTCTTTGTGTATTTTGCTTGTGATAGAAAACCACAGAACCTGATCACATGACAAAATCATGGTGTTTAGCCGTAATCTTCAAAGGTTCAAATTATTTTTTAAATAGGATTGAAGTATCTCGTAGTATCTGATTTTCATAGTAAATGTTTACAGTCCTGAGCTCCATCAGCAGGTCAGCTGTGCTTCTTAGTATAACCATATCTTTAATGTTCCATCTGGCCATGTTAACTCATGCTCTGTTTAGTATCTTAGGTTTGCCTGTAGTGTAATTCTTGGGAATATGTGTTGCTTTGTTCTCTCTGGTATTTAGATTATCACAGCCCATTAAATTAGCTTTTTTTTTTTTTACTTGTCTCCTTAGAGCAACATTGGACTAGTGCTTCATGGAGTAATGGAATATGACCTCTCCCTCCGATTCCTGGAGAATGCTCTCACAATAAACACCAAATATCATGGATCCAAGTCTCTGAAAGTAGCACTCAGGTGAGATTGCTTTCATTTAAAGGCCTGTTTCTAGGAATTCAGCTTAATTCTATATCTTTTCTGCACTTGCGTTGGTGTGTTTGTTTGCGGAATGAAAAGGATTTTGAGGGGAGAAGGGTTATTTTATTTTTTTGTCTAGGATCTATCCAATATAGTTTGTAAAATCCTCTGAAAGTAATTCAGTTAATGGGATGAATTGGTGGGGGTTACATGCTTTCTGTTGGCAAGGAGAGCTGACACAACCTCTTCTCTGCCTTACCCCATATGTGAGGTTAGAAGGGTTCAACTTCTCCCTGATTCTGGATTGGAGAATGCCTGAAATGAACAGCTCCCCGATTTTATGACTGATAAATGTAATATTATGGCATTGGAGGCTATTGTAAACCGTAATTTCCAATGTGACATTTCATGCATCAATTACATTATGGACGTACTATGTATAGAAGTTAAATGGCTTTGATTTTCCTTTTTAGCCATCATCTTGTAGCCAGAGTGTATGAAACCAAAGGAGAGTTCCGCTCGGCCTTACAACACGAGAAAGAAGGGTATACAATCTATAAAAACCAGGTATGCCGTAACCTCCCTTTTCCATTAGATACACATAGTGCAATCAGTATGGCATCTATTCCGTGTCATATTTACCATTTCATGTTGTGCAAGCTTTTGTTGATTTGAAACCATCCTAATGGAGCTCTGAGCTGTTGATTTGCAGTGAATACATCCCAATTCCCTGATTTGCCTATTTGGGCATAATTTTGTGTAAGCATCCCAGTCCACTTTTGCCATAATGCACCAATTGCCGAAAGACCTCTTAATGTTTAATGCTGGTATTGCAAATAGGCTAAATGGATTGCTCTGCATTATGGGGGATGTAGTCCACATATTTTACCAGCCAACTAATCTCTAAATAGGACAATCATTTTATGAATGGCATTTCTTTTGAATTCTACCTAGCTTGGGGAGCAACACGAAAAGACCAAAGAGAGCTCAGATTACTTAAAGTACTTGACACAACAGGCCGTGGCTTTACAGCGTACAATGAATGAAATTTATAAGAATGGATCCAATGCCAATATAATGCCTCTAAAGGTAAGTGTTTCTTTACCAGACTGAGAGGTGTATTCTGCTTCCATTAATATCGTTAATCGTTCTGATATACATGCCATTACTTGGGTTTCAATTAACTACAACTCCATACTGAGGCCCATGAAGTACTACCTACAATGTAAGCTAAGGATTGTTATAGAAAGTTAAACTGGGTTCATAACTAGTGAGTCTCACCCCCTCCCTCCTCCTCCACAAAGCGCTCACTGAAAAACTGCAACAAATGTGAATTTGCTGCAAATGCAGGCATTTCAGATATGATTTTTACTTGTGAAAAATTTTTTACCGTATTTTTATTTCATTGTCTATATTGTGTATCAGACCAGTTAACCCCAGCGTGGAGTGTCCCTTTTGTTTCCATATGTTATTTATACTAAATTTCTGTATACACTTCACTAATATTTATGCCTGATCCTAAGCAGTGTCAACTTTTTTTTTTTTTTTTTTTTAACCCAGTACTTTTTCCAGCAGAATAAGCCCTGGTCAAAATTTAATTCTCACAGTGACAAATATATTGCCTTGCTTATCAGTCATGACCCCACAGGGGACACTTGGCACAGGTCAAACTAGCGCTGGGATTTCTTGGCTAACTCATAGTCATATCACCAGCACCTGTTCTGCATTCGGGACATAAAGGCCGTACTCCATTAAACGGATTAACATCTTTATTCACATACAAAATTATATTTAGACATCAAATGCAGAGGAGGGGGGAGAATGCACATATGCAAATGTGTTTCCCACTAGACATACTAGTGTCTTAAAGGGCCAGAGAGAACCCATCCACCTGTCTGCACTCACACGATAGGACCTTTCGAATTTAGAACGCTTCACTGCTGCACTATTGAATTAAGGCATAATAGAACCTACATTTGCTTCCTGTTTTTGAATTTTTAGGTATAAAACGGACTGTATTTTGTGACTTCCAAAGTTTTATATAGAATTTTTATTTATTCTATTCTTTCCTTAGCCTGTTTTTCAGGCTTGCGTGATGGTAGCTCAGATATATACAATAATACATGTGCAAAGATTAATTTCGCTTTAGTTTTTTCCCATTTACAAAGAATTCAGAAATAGTGGAAACTCAACCAGTATCATTTGCTTCATTGTTAAAACATGGAATGTTGCAGGTTTTAGAATTGTTCAGGATTTTTAAAGCAGCAAACATATTCTGCAGCAGAGTACAATTAGGGGACTCCTGACAATACAACATACACAGAGCAGTACAAAAGGGTGCGAGAACCTGGTTTGTGAACATAAAATCTTGCATTTTCAGCACTTTTCTACAAAATGCTTAGCAAGATAGCTTGTGACCTTTTACCATTTGAAGCTTGCAATACCAATCTCATCAGCTGCACGTGTACCTCTGACAGTCATTGAGAAAGCCGTGTGGATAACATTTAATTTTTGTTCTTGCTTTCTTAGTTCACAGCTCCAAGCATGTCTAGTGTTTTGGATCAACTTAACATTATCAATGGAATCCTGTTCATCCCACTCAGGTGAATGATTCTTTTTTTATTTTATCTTGTTGTATATTTACTGTATCCTTTGAAGATATAATCAAGTTTGCTCCCGGGTTACACAAGCATAAGCTCGATGTTCCGTATCTTCCTCCTTTGGCTAGATCTTATACCCGCCTGCTTAGATATAGCTTATAGTGAAGTGGGAACTTGACCACAAAGTTCTGGCCATATGTGTGGAATGCCTTTCCCCGTTCTGACCTTGGTGAACATAGTTTCCTTTCCAGGCATGGCAACAGGTAATTGCTGCTCTTCCTCTAGAGCACGTGAACGCATCCCAGTCTATATATATTCCAAATCAGACTTCACATTAGAACTAAAGTTAGTAAACCCAAAATTCAGGACTGTTTGTGTTCCATTCTCTATAGTAAGGGTTTCTATCTTCTCTTAATGCATTTCTCTGCTTGTCTACATTTTTTGGTCAATCTATCTGGAGGGCCGGCTTCAGTACGAACTCAGGTCTCTAGTAATCAGTCCAAATACTCGTGTTGTCCCGGTTCACTTTCTCAATGCCGTGATCTGAAACTTCTCGTTCATGTTTTCTCCTGCCTGTTGTGCTTACCAGTATAATTTCTTTAGTCATAGGGACCTGGAGCACCTGAGAGCGGAAGTTCAACGTCGCCACCTGCTCCAAGAATCCATAAAAATAGCTGAAAACCAAGAAGGGAAAGTGCAAGAAACTAAAGAGCAAGAAGAGCCTCAAACTAGCACAACAACAAACGAAACACCTGAGACACAGAACTCTGCTTAGTCCTCCACTGCCTTTTTCTTTTTCAGTGTAAAACACCATTTTTAGAACATTTAGGCTCAATGAGTTTTCTAACCTGACTTTAGTGGGTGGAAACGATAAGCTGCAGAGGTACAAATGCAGTTAAAATAACAATGCAAAAGAACTAATCCATAATCCAACAATCTAAACTCTCTCTGCACCACCTGTTTTTGCTGCACTGAGGCACCTCCGTCCCGAAGCAGAAGCAGGAAAAGTGGGTTTGACTCTGCCCGAAAACCAGGATCTAAGTTTGTGTGTTTGTGTGTGTGATTTAAAAACAAAAAATAAAATCCAGTTCTACCTTTGTATATTGTAGGAAATCAGCAGGTGTGCTGTTTAGATGTGACTGAACCTTTCTCAGGTCATTTCCTATGGGAACTCGAACAGAGTATAATTGATGAGATGTGGAAAACAAGCCAGATCTAAGTTGCATCACTGTGTTCTGAGCCGAAAGGTGCAACAAACAGCCCTCCACTAAGCCATACACAGAGGGGATTAAGCCCCTAGTATTCCACAGCACGTTTTGGCAAACAGTAACCAGGATCATGTTCTGTGGTGTCACACGCTAGATTTCTAAACTAGGGGATTACACATAGTAAAATGTCCTATGCTTCCGTCCGCCTATTCCTTTCATTATTAGTCTCGTGTATTATATACTTTGTGTTTTTGTTTTCTTCCTGTATGGTGATTGAGGCTTGTGAATCATGCGTATTTAAGTATTCTCTGTTTGTCTTCTTGCTGTTATTTCTCTCTAAACTACACACATTATTAGTGCCTGAACATATAACAGAGCCATGGTCACAACAGTATTTTAGTGAAGAGGCTAATGCTTTGGGGAATAAATGCCATATCTAGTTGTCCTGTGGACATAATTTCTTCTTCACCTTTTATGGCCAGTCTTTGTTTCGAAGAAGCAAAGTTTTTGTGCCATTTTTGTGTTTAAAGCTTTTTTCAATTTCCCCTCTCCCTTCTGTTTAACCATTGACCAAGGCACGGTGTTATTAAAAATTGACACTATAGTGAAAATTACAATGGATAAAATTGATCAGGCAAAACTTCTAGATGGCTGGTTCCTACAGAACTTCAAAGAGTAGTATATATGTTGTCTTTCTTTCTTTGTAGTGTCTTTGTTGTAGCAACTTTTGATTGTGAAGACAGTATTTGTCCTTCATCACTTGCCTTAACTCTAGAATTCTGCAGTTCTTCAGCACTCTCCTGGAGCTTGGCATAATTCTGTAATCTTTGGCTGCTCCATCCTTTTTGAGAAAATAACTTAAAAATATTTAAATAAATTAAATAACTAAAAAATAGACTTGCTACTGTTGAGCTGCAGTATGTTAAAGAGGGCTAACCCCACACAGGCTTTTTTTATTTTTTTTTCATTTTTCATGCTGTTCTATTTGCACAAAAGGAAATAATTCTAGGGAGACAGTGGACTGGTTCCATTGCATATGTCGGAAGAATGTAACACCTTATAATCTAAAGGATCCTGAAAATCCTCGTAATTTTAATTGTTATTCAGAAGTCTATGGGGCAGGGGAATCTGCAGGTTTATAGCATTTGTATAACAATTTATAGATTTCATAGGACTCTTTTTAACCACCTGGTGCAGAGTATTCTGGGTAAATCTTTATTTTGAGAATAGGAGACCTGGTTTATTTTAATGTTTCAATTACTTTTTTATATTTTTGCGCTTTTTTTTTTCTTTTTCTTCAGTATTTTGGTTAATAATTGTAATCATTATATCATTGTTTTCGTGGGAAAATAGCCTTGTATTGTGTTGCTTACAATCAAGTTACTAACAATCACTTGTAAACTGTACAGCTCCGATTGTAAAACATGTAAACATTTTTGTGTTTCGATTGTGATGTTTGTTAACCTTAGCCTGGTGTACAATTCTCTGCTTTGCAGGCTCTTTTGACACAGCAGATACCCGATTACTACTGCTCTCCTTCAATCTACTTTTATGATTGTTGAAAAGCTGCTGTGTATTGTTTTATGGGGATAAAAAAAAAAAAAAAAAAAAAAAAATTAATTTGGGGGATGGCCTTTTACCAAACAATCGCAGGTAAAGCAAAAAAAAAAAAAATCATTGTTGTCAATCATAAACAGGTTCTTGAACTTTGGAAATTTTAGCCTTCAATAAATTGAGGACAATGTAGTGTGTGGATCTATTTTTTATTTATCTTATATATATACCGGTACAAGAATTGACAAATGTTTTGTATTTTAACTTCAACCAACACCATGTGTAAAGTTTGGAAATATATTTTCTGTGTAGCCTGGCATAAACAACATCTGTTGTTGGCTACAATGCTGCCATGGGTTTATAGAACTCTTGTCCCTTGGCACAATTGCTTAATTTAGTATTAACCCATTTTTAAATGATTTAACACTGAATGAGAGTTTCCAGCCTCCACTGGAATTATGTCTATGGCAAAGATCACACTCTGCTCTAGCAATATCAAGTCCTGCTGGCAATGGGTGCATGTGATTGTCAACTTATCGCTCTCAGCCCATTATTTCTGCCCATTTTTGCTTCAGCTAATGATTCCTCATAAGTCTGAGCATCAGAATCCTAATTGGGGCACCTACTAGTGAGAGAAAAGATTGGGGGGGGGGTGTGCAAACACTGCCACTCTCCCACAAATTCCCTCTTTAAAAAAAAAAAAAAAAGTTTCCTTTTGTTACTGAGCTGTTTATTAATCGTGGGGTCTCCATATCACTCAATCATTCCGGATAATGATTGTTTTTTAAATTTTTTTTAATTCTTTGTTATATTCCACCCTGGTGTTATACACAAATATAACAAAAAAAATAAGAGCATTGATAAAGAGTGCCGTTAGATAAATCGGCAATAGAAAAGTATGTGAAATGAGGGATTTTGTTGTTTTCTTTTTGGTTCGATATGTATTGTCATAAAAGACAGTAATATGATAGAGGGGGAAAAAAAATAACCTCAAACTAGAGTACAGAGGTGACTATAAAGTGTTCCCCTGTGGTTACTAGCGATTAAGTTGGGCACATATCATTGTGCCCTAGATCTCTAAAGGGGGTGAAAAAAACGCCTCCTTGTGGTAAAATCACCCTCGATTACAAGAAGGCTGAATGGGAACCTGGGGGTTGGGGGGACACTTACTCCATCTGTTCTCGTGGGCTCCTAAAGGCCCAGCTGGCACAGGAGTGTCTCAAGCTCTTGATAACTCTTTGCTCTGTGGGTAGCATCTCGATGAGTGAAAAGCAGCAGTCATGGTGTCACCAATTGGTAGGGTATATTTCTGGAGGGAGTTGCTGCAGGAGCGGTTTCAAGGCCCTGAGCCGGGTAAGTGAGCTCCTGGTGAGGTCAGGGTAGAACTGCAGTGTAGAGCTCTCAAAGTGTAGTGATTTTTATTTTTTATTTTTATTTTTATATCCCCGCATTGCTGCAAGGAGAAGGGCCTTTTCCTGGAGTGATCTAAAGTGGAGAATAAAGTTAGAGCAGGGGTTCCCAACCCAGTCCTCAAGCACCCCCTACCATTCCAGGATTTAGGGATTACCCTGTTGTGTCTAAAGTGTTCTAAAGTTTCTTTTTCTAAAAACACCTCACACACAACTGGGTAATTCCTAAATCCTGGACTGGTAGGGAATACTTTAGGACTGGGTTAGAGGATGCTGCTGCTGGGGCTGTCGGCAGTCTGAACATGCTGTCAGGCTGTACCAATTTGGCCTGTTTAAGAGAGAGTAATTCAGAAATTAGGTGCCTAGAAAATTTCTATTTAAATCCCAAATGAAACCTGTAGACACTGATATTTCAGTTTATATTTTTAAAATAAATTGCATAATGTAAATATTGTGTGTGTGAACTATTAATCTGAAGTATAAAAGTCACAAAATGAAATATAATAAACACTTAATATACTGTTAAACACAGGACACTGGCACTCTCACTGGTTTGAGACACACTCATACACTCTCTATTTTTTACTTGTCAACCCAGCCGCCTTACCTTTGGAAGCGTTGGCGTGGATGTTTCCCTGGGGTCCTTGGTGCTCTTCCACCATTGCTCCCTGGTGTGCTTGTTCAGTGATGCCAGGCTAGAGTAACATCATAACCTGGCTCATGGCATCACCACCAGGGAGTAGTGGTGGAAGAGCACAGACCAAAGCAGAATGAAAGTTACGGTCTTCAGTTTAAAGGGATACTGTAGTGTAAGGAATACAAAGCTGTATTCCTTACACTATACTTCCCTCTGGCTCCCCCAGCACTGTAAGGGTTAAAAACCAAAAAAAAAACACCTTAATGCATTCCAGTGCCGATGTCCCACAGTTCCGGGTTGGCGATCAGTTCCCTTTTATGTCACCCAACGAGGGGGGGGGGGGTGTTTCTGACGCAGAGCATGAGGACGTCCTGCGTCAGACGACCAAAACTTGCTTAGCAAGCAGGAACTCTAATGGTTGTCTGACTAACAGCCAGTAGAGGCTGTCTTAGTCCTGCGAGGTAATCAGTGCAGTTTCTCTAAAACTGCAATAATTTACATTCCAGGACTAAGGGGGCAGGGGAATTGCACCCAGACCACTTTAGTGAGCTGAAGTGATCTGGATACCTATAGTGTCCCATTAATGCACATTTACAAGTTTATAGCTGCTAATGCATTTGTTGACTCAGAAAGATTCAGATCAGCTATATATATTGTTTTACTAGTTTACCATGGTTGGATATGCTAATGTGTGAGCTCCGCCTCTTATAGCTGACAGGAACTAAAGAGAGACTTTAAAAGGAGGCTAGGTACTAAACAAAACAAACACCTTAAAGGGACACTCCAGGCACCCAGACCACTTCTGCCCATTGGAATGGTCTTGGTGCCCCTTCCCACTACTCTTAACCCTGCAAGTGTAATTATTGCAGTTTTTTTTATAAACTGCAATAATTACCTTGCAGGGTTAACTCCACCACTAGTGGCTGTCTACTAGAGAGCCACTAGAGGGCACTTCCTGCATCATAGCAAAAATCTGTGCTAGAGCGTCACTGGACGTCCTCACGCTGTGAGGACCACCAGCGTCGCTCATTTCCCCATAGGAAAGCATTAAAAAGCATTTTTAATGCTTTCCTATGGGGAGCTCTAATGCGCATGCGCGGCATTGCCTTGCATGCGCATTAGGTCTCACTGGCCTGTGGGTGGGATCAGTCTCGCCTACTGGCCAACAAAATCACAGGGAAGAGCGGCGGCGGAGAAAGAACCTCAACTTCTCTACAACTCTACTTTCTCCTGTCAATTAGACATCATGGCAAACATGAAACCATCACCCCAATTCTGAAAAAACCCAACCTTGATCCCAACTCCCCATCCAACTATCGCCCTATCTCGCTACTGCCATTTGCCTCCAATATCCTTGAGAGTTGTGTATGTGAGATTAAAAAAGTAGGTTTGGGCACACCCAGTAGTTTCTTCAGCAGGTAGACTTCATTGTGGAGTACAAAATTAGACATTCTACAAGACAAGTGTATGCAAGATTGACAGACTTTCTCGAATCTAACTCACTGCTTGATCCACTTCAGTCTGGATTCCACGCTCATCACTCTGTCGAAATGGCTGTGACCACAGTATCCAACGAGTTAATCGCTGCTAAATCTCACGGTCATTATTCTATCCTAATTCTCCTTGACCTTTCTGCTGCCAGTTGACACTGTTGATCACGAACAGCTCCTTCTCATTCTCTGCAACCTCGGTCTACTGCATATTGCTCTCTCCTGGTGCTCCTCCTACCTCTCCCAATGCTCTTTCAGTGTTTGTTTCTCTGACTCTACCTTTCCTCCCCAACCCCCTCTATGTTTGTGTTCCCCAACGTTCTGTCGTTGGTCCTCTACTGTTGTCTATCTAGACTGCCTACCGTGGTAAATTCATCAGCTCTTTTGGCTTCAATTATATTTTATATGCTGATTACATGCAAGTCTCCCTCCCTCCCTGTCAATGGCACTACCAACACCTCTACCTCGCAGCCTAGATGTTCTCTTTGACTCTGACCTCAACTTCACCCCTCATGTCCAGTCGATCGCCAAATCCTGCCGCCTCCATCTCAAAAACATAGCGAGCAGAAAGCCCTATTTAACACCAAATGCAGCTAAGGGGCTGGTCTATGCCTTTGTTCTTTCTCCCCTTGACTACTGCAATATCCTTCTCAACAGTCTTATGTGTTCCCAGCTTGCACTGTTGAAATCTATAAAGTGGTGATGCTCATCTACCTGTCCACCCGTACCTTCCACACCTCCCCATTCTGTCAGTCCATACATTGGTTTCCTGTAAGATATAGAGCTCAATTTAAGATTCTGGTGCTTGCACTTAGTCTCTACATAATGCTGCTCCAACCAACCTATCCTCCCTATACACAAGTAATTACATTACACTTTCACCGAGTCTCCATTCCTTTAAAAAATTATTGAAAACTCACTTCTTCAGGAATGCGTTATCAATTAAACTGTTTTCATCCCTGCACCCAGATACCTATCCTTCAACTGTCAAAAATAACCTACAATGCCCTCAGTGAATACTTTTCAAGCAACCTACTTTGCTACCCCTGCTGTTACCATTTGTGTCACTATATCCCACTTCCTCTAGCATGTAAGCTCATTGAGCAGGGCCCTCAACCCGTCTGTTCCTGTGCATCCAACTTGTCTGGTTACAGTTAGGTCTCTTGTTAGTCCACCCATTATACAGTGCTTCTAAATTTTCTGGCATTTTATAAATGATAAAATAATAATCATACGTAACACGTATAACCATTCTAAAATGGTTTGTGTGACGGAACGCTGGCACTCCGACTGAGTACCTCCGCCAATCGATGCTCCTAGCGCTTCCCGAGGACTCCAAGCACTCTAACCGACACCATCAGCACTGCAGATCCCACTTCCAACGATACAGCTGCGCCAGGGTCTCGCCGTTTCCACCCAACCTGGATCCACGACCAGGATCCAGCTCCCAGTGGGTGAACCTCTCCTAAATCCAGAGAGCCTAGCAGGAACAAATCAAGATATTGCAAGAGCTTACTCTGGGGAATAAGTGATTATAGTAATCCCCAGAGTGTAGGTATCCCTTCCCTCAAACATGAGCCAAGGCTTCAAGAAAGGTACAAGATGATCTGGTTTTAATGACCACACACTGGCTTTTATGCAAGTCCCCATGCAAGGGTACATCCCACAGGGTGGGACCCAGTATAACCAATCACATACAATACAAACAAAACACTCCCACAGTGACATCACAATCCCTCCTCTCTATCCTGGAGATAATTGGGAAGTAATCAAATTTTCTCCCAGGACAGAGGCAAGACTCCATTAACCACATGGTCCAAAAAGACATAAAATTACACAATGTTACAATTACTATATAAAACATATACATGCAACATATCCCCAGATAGCTTAGATCTGAGTGCACATTATTATTGAATGGCGCTCAGATCACATACATACAATTCAATCGCCATGGAGCCAAAGTCTTTTTCATAGTCTTTTGTTAAACAAATAGGCTCCATGGCATAGCTAGCTGGGATAGCACTACTACCATACTGAAAGTCCAGAACGCCCCAGCAGAAATACACAAATAAACCTTTCTGCAGGGGAAAATACCGCTATCAGCACATGGGCCATAGTCGGAAGGCAGGAGGCTAGCCAGTAGTCCCCTCCAGGCACAAGTGGCGAAGGGCACTTCGTCACAGTTTGGATACTTACAATTTGGGGGGCAGGGCACTCCTGGCACCACAGTGCGCTGTAGTACTTATTAAGTAGAGTCTTTTTACTGAAGAAATCCACACCTCTTCTTCCTGCAATTGAGCGTTTCCATCCTAGCTACCTGATGATCACTGTTTCAAGCTCTGGACCTTGCTCCTGGCAGTCAACATAGAGACTGAAATAATGTTTCTATTTCTCCACTTCATGTCTTCTATAATATTTTTAAAAGGACACTATAGGCACCAAAATAACTTTAGCTTAATGAAGCAGTTTTGGTGTAAAGATCATGCTTTTGCAGTCTCACTGCTCAATTCTCTGTATATACGTTTTTAAATTAGATGCACTGTGCTGTCACATCCGAATGAAAATTAATCTACAGAAAACCAAAACACCCCCTCCTACACCCCTCGCCCTCAGATCTTTCTATGAGTGACAACAGGACAGCAGTACATCATAAATTTAAACCCAGATCCCACTTTTTCCTGATCCAGAGCAGAGGCCCCTTTTTGGAGACATTTGAACATATGGTCGACCAAGAACTTCAGGCCTTAACAAAGAAAAGAAATCGATCACGTACATATAATTTAATTCAAAGGGAAGAGCTCATCTGTAAAAATCTAATGGAAAGGGAAAACCTGGTTATCAGTGAGGCTGATAAGGGAGGAGGCATTGTTCTAATGACCACCACATACTATTTGGAAGAGTCATTGAATATCTTGAATGATAGAAAAAAATAATACTGGAGAATGCTAAGAGTGAGGAGATTATTTCACAAAAGAACTTCGATTACCTGTTCCAAAAAAATCCAATAATCCCTATTTTCTACTTCCTTCCGAAAACCCACAAACGCCTCCTAAACCCCCCTGGCCGCCCGATCATCAGCGGCATAAATTCATTAACAGCTAATCTATCTGCTTTTGCAGACTCGTTCCTACAGAAATACGCACGGGGAGCGCCCTCATATGTCAAGGATACCAAGTCCTTCTTGCAGGAATTGGAGTGTATTGAGTGAGTTCCTGAATACAGTTGGGCCACACTAGATGTGACCTCTATGTATACGGTGATTAACCACCGATTGGGACTGGAGGCTATCAATTATTTCATGGCGAAAGATACAGAACTGTCCATAGGTCTAAGGGAATTTATTTTGAATCACAATTATTTCTATTTTAATGGTAATTATTAACAAGTCACGGGGAGCGCCATGGCCACCTGGTTTTCCCCCAGTTATGCCAACACCTAGAAATGTAGAAAGAAGGAAACAGCGCTAAAATGGACCAATCCTATAAATAGATAGAATAAGAGGCAGCAACCTAAAAATAGGGTTCCCTCTAAACCCTATGAACAAAGGTAATATACAAGACAAAACAGAAAAAGGTTGCGCCAAAACTGGCTAAAGTGCAGCTGAAATGAACAAAGTCCAAAATGTAAGTGGTGCCAAAACAAAGTCTTTTGTTGGGCCTGATGAGGCTTTGACAGCCAATGTAAAGGAGTATTCTCTCTAAGGGTCGCTTGAAGATGGTTTTACAGGAGCCGTATGAAAAGAAAGAAACAAACAATGGTGCAAGTACGTCTGATATGAGGGTTTATATGCAGGGAGAAGAGATCTATAGTAATCCTACTCACGTGTAGTAGAGCTGAACTAGCTCTAGTGTGGATAGCATACAGCGGTACAATCCCTGCTTATAGGATACGTAGAGAAGTATTGGTCTTTTACTCTGTATGTGGAAGAGAAAGACAGATGATAGGGCAGTACATCTGGTAAAGATGGTGTATATAACAACAGAGTCTAATACAGTCCTACTCACATTTAGTAGAGCTTAAACCAGCTCTAGTATGAATAGCGTACAGCGGTATAATCCCCACTTGTAGGATGCGTGTAGAGGGTTAAGTCTTTAGCCGATATGTAGATCATAAGGGAGAAGAGAGACAACTAATAGTGCTCACTGTATAAAAATTCATATAAGGAGTATAAATAATAAAATGTGTACTCACAAAGAATTGAGCAGACGGACTGCTCAATGACTCAGGCGTAAATGGTATAATCCCCACCTCGGATGTCTTTGGAGTAATACTCAGCAGGAGAGATAAAATCAGGATACCAAGCAATTGATAAAAATTACCCACAGATCAACCTAAACAAAACTCTGGAAATAGTCACAAAAAAAGACAGAAAGGAACTCTTAGAATATAAAACAAAAAAGACAAAAGATTCCCCTTTTATGCCTGTTATTTTCAACTTTAATAAAAGAAGCACAGACATCAAAAAAATTATTAACAAGCACTGGCACATTTTAAAACAAGATGATATTTTAAAAGAACTCATCCCTGATAAGCCAAGCATAGTTTTTAGAGGTGCTCCCAATTTTAAAACTATCCCCACTAAAATCTACACCCATAAACACACAAACAAAAATTCCACCTTTTTATCTAACTCGAAAGTTTTTTTTAAATGTAATACTTGCATAGTGTGCAAAACCACAGACCACAACATAAAGACTAAAACCACCCATTTTACATCCCACAATACAAAAAATCGTATCCCATAAAAGACATTGTTAGCTGCAACACAAAAAATGTTATTTACTTGAATGTCCATGTGGCCTACAATACTTGGGTATGACCTCACGTTGCCTAAAAACTAGACTCGCAGAGCACTGCCGCAACATAGTAAAAGGCTACCCTAACCACTCTGTGTCAAAACACTTTTTAATCCATGATAAAAATCCTAAATACTTAAAATGTATAGGGATACAAAGGTGTAAACGCCCATGGAGAGGCGGCGATATTAAAAAGATTTTAGGTCAGAAAGAAATGTACTGGGTTTTCCTTTTAAAAACACTTAACCCAGAAGGGTTAAATGCTGACTTTGACCTGTATAATTTTTTATAGCTCTCCATACCTTTTTATTATCTCTCAAATAAAAATAATGTATTTAAGCTTTTATCTATTTTGTCTTATGCTATTAACCTTAATTAATCATCCAGCCTCTGAAAATACCATGCAGAAGTGCACTTAAAACAAACTATTCACTAATTCTTTCAATAATCCATTCTAAGTTATTATGCCAAAGAACTAATTATCCCTTTAAATAATATCCAAAAGTGCACTTAAACTAACCTGTCACTCCTGCATTTTCTGTATATATGCATTTTAAATGTATTCCCCTTTTATTTAAGGGTTATTCAATCTGTATGTACTTGATGTATTTATTTAAGCAATGTATATATAAGTATGCACAGCTGTTCAATCTCCTTCATTTCCCATCTCTCCCCCTCCCCTCCATCTCATTATTTATTTATTTATACAGTTCCAGTTCTGTCTTGCCCATCAAGACATCCCAAGTACAGCCTTTGAACTGTTTAAAATAATCTTCGGGCATAGTTCACGCCCACACATTCATTTCCCCTCCTTCCCCTACAGCAACATCAGCTGTATACACCTCCTGGCCGTCGGCATTATGACCACGCTCCCGGCCGATCACCACGCCCATCCTGTCTATCCCTGCCTACTCCCTCCCACCAGTATGCTATCTGTAGCAGTCCCCCTTCACTCTACATTTCCCAATACCCTTAGCGGCACGTCACGTGATCGGTCCGTTTTCCAAAATGGAAGCCGATCACGTGACCAACTAAAATTTTTACCCTATTTATAACCCTCATTTTAATTTCAAACTTTAGGGGAAGCTTCCCTGACTTCTACTGTATATATACATATAGTTTATTCTGTATTTTGAAAATGCACCTTACCTGATGACGTCATTTAGGCGCCAAACCTCATTTACTGTTTAAAATCAGACCCCGTATATAAACCCTACCCTACCAAGCATGTTTTATCTCCACTTGATAAAGCCACTATAGATGAAACGCGTTGTGGATATTTTACTCTGTATTCTAAATAAAGGTATTTTGGCTACTTTTAAATCACTCTGATTGTGCCATTTTACTCTTATATTTCTTATTTTTACATTTTGCTTGGTATCCTGATTTTATCTCTGAGTATTACTCCAAAGACATCCGAGGTGGGGATTATACCACTTATGCCTGAGTCATTGAGCAGTCCGCCTGCTCAATTCTATGTGAGTACACATTTTATTATTTATACTCCTTATATAAATTTTTATACAGTGAGCACTATTAGTTGTCTCTCTTCTCCCTTATGATCTACATATCGGCTAAAGACTTAACCCTCTACACGCATCCTACAAGCGGGGATTATACCGCTGTACGCTATTCATACTAGAGCTGGTTTAAGCTCTACTAAACATGAGTAGGACTGTATTAGACTCTGTTGTTATATACACCATCTTTACCAGGCGTACTGCCCTATCATGTGTCTTTCTCTTCCACACACGGATTAAAAGACCAATACTTCTCTACGTATCCTATAAGCGGGGATTGTACCGCTGTATGCCATCCACACTAGAGCTAGTTCAGCTCTAATACACGTGAGTAGGATTACTATAGATCTCTTCTCCCTGCATATAAACCCTCGTATCAGACGTATTTGCACTATTGTTTGTTTCTTTCTTTACATACGGCTCCTGTAAAACCATCTTCAAGCGATCCTTAGAGAGAATACTCCTTCACATAGGCTGTCGTTGCCTCATCAGGCCCAACAAAAGACTTTGTTTTGGCACCACTTACATTTTGGACTTTGTTCATTTCATCTGCACTTTAGCCAGCTTTGGTGCAACCTTCTTCTGTTTTGTCTTGTATATGCCAACGCCTATATGTGAAGATGGGAAGAATTGTTCGTATGGTCGGGGCATGACTGGAGGGAAAACCTGGTGCTCTGGCGCTGTTATATAGATTACATAATTATTATTTGGAGAGGGTCTTCTGTTATGTTCCAGGATTATGTTAATTTTCTGAATTCTAATGTACACAATTTGTTTTTACCCCAGTGCGGAACAAGAGTGAGATCAATTTTCTTGATCTCACCTTGTTTTGCGATCAGGGATATACACACACTAAATGTTTCTTCAAGCCTACTGATGGCAACGGGTTTGTTCATCAACAGAGTTGCCATCATAAACCCTGGTTAAGGGGAATAGCCAAGAGTCAGTTTACACGCCTGAGGCGTAATTGTTCCAGTATTCAGGACTTCCAAGTCCAGTCTTTGCATGTTAAAAAGAAACTCCTTGAAAAGTGGTATAATAGGAACACACTGGAAAGGAAATTCGCTCCATAAACTCAATAGCAAGAAATACACTATTGGCAGATAAATTAAATCCACGATCCTCCAATGAAAACTTTAAGTCCGCTTTTATTACCCAATACAACAGCGATTTTGGAAGGATAAAAAAAGAGTTTAAATAATTTTTGGCCTATCTTATTACAGAACCTTGTCTTGGGAGCCTCTTTACCGGATCGACCAACAGTTATTTTTAAGAAAAACAGGAACTTTTAAAATATGCTGGCTTCCAGATATGCCATTAAACCTATTGTGAATGATACTCAGACTAATTTAGGATTATTTAGAGGGTGTGGCCTTTGCAAGACATGCACTACTGCATCCGTTGAGAGATCCATCTGCTTTTCTAGTTCCATCACTAATGAGGTGTATAAGATAAGCTGCCACACGGACTTTGTGGTATATTTACTCCAATGTCCGTGTGGCAAATAATATGTTGGAAGCACTAAGAGAGCCCTCAAAATAAGATTTTTGGAACACCTGAGAAATATTAGAATAGGTCTAACCACCCACTCAGTACCAGCCCATTGTACCACCTGTCCTTCTTTCTCCTTTAATAAGTTCCAATGTATGGGTATAGAGAAAGTTCTCCCTTTTTGGCGTGGAGGTGATAGATTGAAAAAACTAGCCCAAAGGGAGACTTTCTGGATCCATAAACTTCAAACACTGGCACCTAAGGGCCTTAACATTGATATTGACAGTCTGTTTTCTTGATTAGGGGGCTTTATATGTACATTTTGGCATTATATAGATTTCTTTTCTTATTTTTTTTGTTTCCCGTTTTCTTCTTTCCCATACGGTGAGTTCTACATATTTAACTCTCACTTTATATATTGATTAATGTGAGTGGGAAGGTATCCTATGAGCACTGTATTCGTCACCACCTTGAGAGTGCACTTATGTGTGGCGCATTATCCATTGTATTTACTGTATTGCACTATGTTTGGTTTATGTTCCCCTTTTTTAGATTTATCCAGCCGTATCCCAAATATTTGTTTTGGTTTTCTGTATATTGTTCAAAGGTTGCCTTTGGGTACCGATCTTGGGAGGCTGTTTCTTACTCTTAAAGCGAAGTATTATTTATTCTTACAATTCACTACTTTTTACCACTGTGGTGATATTTTGCTTTGTACCTGAAAATTAATCTAGCTTGTATGCAGGAAACTGATAGCAGATAAATGGGAGAGAATTGAGCAGTGGGATTGAAGGAGCATGACATATACACAAAAACCACTTCATTATGCTAAATTTGTTTTGATGCCTATAGTATCCATTTTATTGTAAATTTAAAAGAAAATAGAGCATCGCATGAAAAAAGGTTAAAGGACCATTATAGGCACCCAGACCACTTCAGCTTAATGAAGTGGTCTGGGTGCCAGGTCCATCTAAGTTTAACCCTTTTTGCTGTAAACATAGCAGTTTCAGAAAAACTGCTATGTTTACCTATGGGTTAATCCAGCCTCTAGTGGCTCTCATTGACAGCCGCTAGAGGCGCTTCTCACTGTGATTTTCACAGTGAGAAGACGCCAGCGTCCATAGTAAAGCATTGAGAATTCAGCCGGTGACATCAGAAGAGGGAGCCCGGCGCTGGAAAAAAGGTAAGGGATTAACACCTTCCTCCCCCTTCAGCGCCACGGGAGTGGTGTAATTTCTAGGCAAGTGAGAATTCTCCTTGACACATTATACACTACTCATTAAGGGCAAATGCAAAGTATACATGATTTTACGCAGCTGGTTAGTACATCCAGGGCTATGACAGATACAAATGTGTATTAATTTTTTGATGTCATTTAAAAGTAATCTATAAATTTAGCAAGCAAATGGAATTCGGTCAAAGTGGCAATTCTGTAAACAAATGAATGCTAATATACACAATGAAGGGGCAGGGGGCCTGGCTCAGCAGTCGTTCGTTGCTTGGGCTCCGTGTCGAATCTTGTATATGACCCATCTTGTAGATTCATAGCTTCCAAATTTTTAACCTGATGTTGCCACATGTTGCTCATTGCTTGTGGGAGCAGCATTGTCCTCCTGTTTAAGTGCGGGGATACCCACAGTGTACATGCCGGCGGCCTACCTGGTGGCAGAAGCAGCCAATCTCTTATTCCACTTCCCAGTAGGGAAGAGACTGTCGGCGGTTGAGCCCCATCGCCTCCCTCTCTGTTTAGGGGTATCCTGGCACCCAGCGGCCTTGGGCCCCAAATCAGAACGAGTTGTTCTACCCAAGATAGTGGATGTCTCATGTCAACTAGGCCAGCAGATCCCTTTCCTGTCAAGGCTTGATAGCCTCTTTGACACCTTCTTGGCTATACTGACCAGCAGAACACAAAGCCCAACTGACAATCAACTACCCGCAGACCTACTCAGCGGTCTTAAGAAGATCGAGTCTTCCACACCTGAAGATGGCCCAACGTTGAGTCAAAGGTCTAACTCCCCCCCACCCCCAACCGCTGAGACTACTACCTAGCTAATGTAAACTCCTCAGAACAGCTAGTGCCATAAGAGCTACCTCAACAGCACCCATAAAGTGCCGTCTTAGATCATGCTATCCCCTGTGAAGATTGAGATTCCTGAAGAATATATATTTTTCCCCCCTTTAAATATTTTTTTTATCTTTGTAGTGCATAGTTTAACAGACATGCTTGCATTAACAATTCACATGATTATATATCACAATGAAAGATAGTAATGATAACATGAAAAGCCAAGAATACTGCACTTGGGAAGGGGGTGGGTTGTGGAGGAGAACACTATGGGATAGGAGAGATGGGAAGAATATGGGATGGGAAGAACACTAGAAAAGAGGGAGGGGAGAGGAACATTAAGTGGGTGGGACCACTAATGGAGAAGGGAAGTATTTCATATTAGATTAGATTTATTAAAAAGTCTAATATTAATAAAAATTATAGGGGAAAAAAAAAAAAACTTTTTTAAAACCATTTGGGGGGAAAAGTCATTTTTGGTTTTGGGCCAAAGGCATCCTGAATTTTTGGATTCGGACCAGAATTTGCATTTCAGTGCATCCCTAATCGCAGTATTCTCATCCACAAGCTTTTTTTTTTTTATCTATCAACCGAACTAAGGTATCCTGCAGATACCAAACCGCCTGTAACTGCCACTATATCTGTTTTGAAGTGTTATCAATACAAGCATATATTGCTTTCTCATGCGTGTATTTTGTTTTAATTTTAAGATCTTAAAATTGTGCAGCTTATCTTGTCATATCTACACAGCCACAGATTATGCTATATGTCATTACAAAGCTATGTATATGCCACTGCACTTCAAAAATAAAGAATGGAAGGGTGGGAATAAACAGTAACCAGGTGCTTGGCAACAGTATAAAAAAAAAGTGAATAAAAGAGCCTTTAACAAGTAGCAAACCTAGCAGAAAACTGCAAGAAATAATTCCCAAACTGCTGATAAAACGGATTATCACAAGATGGAGAATATGAAAACAAAACAATTACAAAAAAGCATTGCAAGGCTAGTGTGCATTTAAGCTATCTTCCTGACAGCCACTAGAGGCATATTATTGTTGCAATGGCAAAAAAAAACAAAAAAACCTGACGCTGACCCTGCAAAACGGCAATGGTTTCAGTTACAGGGTTAAATAGACCATACAGCGTCCATTAAGAGCCATGTTTTAGTCACTCATATTACTCATCACCGGTCAGAGGTCCACATTCAAAAAAGAAAAACACAAAAAATTACATTGTGCAGCAAGCAAATTTACAAGGAGGTAGGCACTCCTGATGTTGTAGACTACATTTCCCATAACGCTCTTAATGCTGGCAAGGTTTCAGAGATGTAGTCCAAAATACCTTGAGTGCTAGGGTTTCCTACCCATGGTCTACAATACATTCCTGCAAGCAGGGTATAAAGGATTTGCTGGCCTGAAATATACACTGTGCTCTACAAAAACACAGGGTTATTTACTAAAGTGAGAATTGAAAGTAAAGTTTAAATTTAAGTAGCTGAACTGGAAGCATAGCTGATTTAGATAAGGTTTCCTGTTTATTTTTAAATTCACTTTCAGTTCTCTGTTTAGTGACTAACCTTGCATTCATTATAAGCAAGCTCAAGGCCGCCACCAGAAATTTTAGGGCCCCTTACTCAGCTTAGGGTTTGGGCCCCCAGGGGGCCCACCTCCAAATCCCACCAACAGGAATACACACACAGACACAGATAGATACTAACAGACATACACACTGACACATACACATATACAGACACACTAACATACATACAGACAGACACCGATATACATCCATACACACATATTGATAATGACAGACATTCATACATTGATACGGATATAAATTCATAGAGACAGACATACATACATACGGACATCCATTGATACTGGAATACATACATGCATACAGACACCAACATCCATTCATAATGACATGCATGCATGCATGCGTACAGACACACACAGAGCTAATTTTTCAGCCACCCTCCTGTTCTTACCTTTTCTTTGAAGGAGGGTGCCTGGGGCTGATGGGGGTCGGCATGGCTCTCGCTCTTCAAGGCCTCCACGCAGGCTCTCCTCTCACGCGGAGTGAGCTGGGAGGAAGTGACAACTTCTGCCAAGGCTGCATTTTTTATTTTATTTTTAAAGGGGCCCGGTCACAGCTCTGAACGGGCCCTCAAGATATAGGGCCCATCGGGTGGCCATAAGTGCGTGGGCCACCCGATGGTCCCCATCAGCCTGCCGGCCCCGGTGCAACTGCACTGGCAGCAATCTTGCTGCTACACATGGGGGCTGGGCCCCCCAGGGCTGCTGGACCCATGACAACTGTCATGGTTGTCAACCCCGATGGCGGCCCTGATCAAGCTAGCTTAACGAAAACCATTAAAGGGACATTACAGTCACCATAACAACTACAGCTTATTGTATTTGGTCTGGTGAGTATACTCAGTCCCTGCAGGCTTTTTACTGTAAACACTTGTTTTTTCAGAGAAAAGGCAGTGTTTACATTCAAGCCTGGGTACACCTCCAGTGGCCACTCCTCATACTGCCACTCGAGGTGCTTCGCTTCCTGGGGCATTGCTGCGGTGTACACTGTCTTTTCACAGATAATGCAGTGTTTACATTACAGCCTAGGGATACCTCTACTGGCGGCCACTCTGATACCTACTAGAGGTGCTTCCTGGGGCAGCTGACATTCAGTGTTTCAACCCTCTGCACACTGAACTTTCCTCATAGAGATGCATGGATCCAATGCATCTCTATGAGGAGACTGATTGGCTAGGGCTGTGTTGGCTCTGCCCCTGAGACATCAGCCAACCCAATGCTTTTCCTATGTGATAGCATTGTGATTGACCCAGATCACCACTTCTGATTATGTCAGCCAAGCAGGCCGATCAGGGGCAGAGCCACCAGTAGCAGATTGGAATAAAGGTAAGATTTTACTATATTTAGGAGGCTAGGTGTTTTTAACACTATAGGGTCAGAAATACAGGTTTGTGTTCCTGACCCTATATTGTTCCTTTCAGTGAAGATCCAAGGCTGCCACTGGAACTCATTCTGTTGTGTGGGCTAAATGTGGAGAGGTCCCATTGATTAGCAGTTTCAAGATCTAGTACAATTGTGCCACTTTTTTTCCCCCTTTACCTTTAAGCTGGTATCTGTACTGATTATCAGTCAGTCCTGATAAATTTATTGGATATTACCCATTATTAGTCTAAAATGCATAATCATTTTCCTTTCCTGATTATTCAAGAGGCTCTGTAACTTTGCAGATTGCTTTTAAAGTAATTTTTTTTATTTTTTTTACCTTATCATAGTTAGAGACTGTTGATTTCAAACACTGACCCAAAGTGCATATTTATGGCTGAAGGATCCGGTTACATACTAAAGGTAGGGATGAGTGTGTGTATACATACATACATACATACATATCCCAGTAGAGAGCACTCAGGAGTCTTATAAGTAAATTTCAACTGTTGCTTTATTGAGCAATAATAGGAATACACAACGTACAGATCGACGTTTCAGTCTGTAAAGACTACAATTTGGTTGGAGACAGCACCGGAGCAGATAAAGACCGGGAGCATAGAGAGCTGGGACATAATATATATATAAAAATTTTGTTTTACCATATACTGCATTAAATTAAAAAAAAAAATTATTTCAAAACTTCCTTTAAAGTTCCATTTTAGTTGCAAAAAATAAAAGAAAAAAAATGATATATATCCACAATCCATCAGTCAAAAATGTCCCACAGAAGGCACACTGTAGACATCACAGCCTGGCACAAGTAAAAAGTTAATCTAGAGAGCAAGTGTCAAAAAGGAATTTATTAATACAAGGTGCATTAAGAGCAAAAGCAAATTACAATTGGAGGGGGCTGGGGTGGGGTGTTGTAGCATTAGTCACATTGACTATCTGAAAGGGGACGGACAATCCTATTTATACAAATTTTAAAATAAGCAGTATTTCCTATCCTAGCTGTTGTAAAGGGAAGAGCCACGCATTTGCAAATGCAGACATGATTAACAAGAAAAATAAAAAATGGAACAATCTTGTTTACTACTTCAAATAAGTGTTTATGCTAAATAAATGAAACTCCTGTTTTGTTTCCTCCATTACGGGCAGAACATTCTATTTTGTACAATATTTAAAAAAAAAAAAAAGTTTGCTTTTTTTGTGTTCATGTTTGTGTAATACCAACCTTTAGCTTTCAGAATGAATGGACGAATGAAAAGCCCTTTGGAATTTCGTTTGCCTTTTTTGTTTTCTAATGCCTCGAATGGCAAACAAAAAAAAGAGACCATTTACACAAAGTAATGTTTTCCTACTAGTGATAAAATGTGCCAATAAAAGCCATTTGAAAAGTACAGTAGGCTTGTACATTTAAACACATTTAAAATATGGCCCTTAAAATTTTTATTCACTATCCATTTAAAAGCTGCAAAGACAGCAGAATTGATGCAAAAAGTTTAAAAAAAAAAAGCCACAGATCTAGTTTTATATGCATTTAATAGTTTACCAATTGGTACAATAAGATTTTTTTTTTTTTAATATGCAGAAAACATGAATAAATTTTGTTTTACACAGTTTGAGAGCAACAAATCTTACTGTAAAACACAATGCAGTATTATATACATTCCTTTACTGATTTTATAGGTTTTTTTTTTTTTTTTTACTGTCACTTTCTGTTCAGTTATTTCTTACAGTCATTAAAAAAAAAAATCCTTACGAAAATGGACACTTTTGTTCATGTCCATGTCAAGGGTCAACTAAATTGAAGAAAATTTGTTCTTCAAAAATGAACTCAAGGTAAGGAGGGAATGGAGAATTGGACAATGGCAGCCTGAAGAACAATAAAGCAGCCACTTACATAATAGACTGGAATAAAGTTCTGTTTAGATGAGGTCCAGTTGTGACTTGTAAATTCATACTTCATGAACAAAAAAAGAAAAGAAAAAAAGAATTTAAAAAAAAAAATATATAAATTTGACTCGTTTCCACATAGTGTATCTTTCAACAAACTGTTTTAACCTGTGTGCATTTACAGATAAAAAGGATTGCAAGTGGTTGTAAGTGCCTCACTGTTAAATAATTAACCTATTTCCCCTTCCCCGTTAAACATGTCAAGGTTCATAAATCCACCACTGTACGACAAACAAAATATAAACTTTAAATAGCATTTTTGTGGAGGGCATTGGTGGTATGTACTTAAGAATGAGAATCGAACAGGCGGTTCACACAACATGAGAGGCAGAAAAAGGAAAAGTAGGGTATGACAAAAAAAAAATAGACTGGGCTTCATGGGCCTATTAAAAGCTCTGAAACTACAGCACTGCTCCACAGGCCATGGACTAATTGCTAGTAACTAGTTTCTCTTTGATTAGTGCCTGGGCACATCATTGGTCACACCACACACAAGCAGGACGGTTTCATTTTCTAAAGTGCAAAATGCATTAAGAACACCAATATCCTTTACTGTAACCCTCAACTTTTTTTTTTTTCTAAGAGCTAAATATTTGCAATACTAAAAATTATACAGAGGAATGAATTGTGTATTATGCGGCAAGGGGAAACAAAATGTATTTACAAAGAAATTAAACATCCATTTGGAGGTTATAGTAAACATTTGGTGTGGTGATAATCTTCAAAGCATTAAACAATAGAAAGTATGACAGCTCACACCCAAAACAAGCTGTGCATTTTATTTCACACTTTTGTGGTGTTTGCCAACCATTTCACAACATTTCTGAAGTTTCATTTTGATATGGATAGCTGTAATATTGCCCTTTCCTACTTTTAAAACCCCACACATCATTAACCTTGATTGATTTAAAGACAGTTTGATAGAACAAAATTGGTGTTGCTTTTCCAAGAATTACAAATTTCGCTGTTTATACAGGTCTAAGTTTTTCGAAATTTTGATCATGTGAATAATTTCTTGACAACCCAGACACACATCTTAGTGATTTCATAAACGTCAAAAGATTTTACTGTTCAAGTGAAAGCCTTCATAAAGGCAACTGCATTATGTTCAGACTTGTTAATTTATTGACAAAATAAAAATTACAATATACACAGTGAAGCAGAAGGGGGAGGAAATATTAAGGCACACTGAAAATCACATCAGCACTGGGAATCAACATTTATTTAGTGTCAGAAGGCGATACTCTGAGCACCCATGTGGCACTAAAAGATTAATGCTGGCTATCAGCAAAGTTCAATGACAGCTACAAAGTGTTTGTAAGAGGGAAAGCTATAAAATAGATCACATATTGAGATCATTGTAAATGATAACAAAATGTTGGTTAGAGTTTCAATTTAGAGCCACAATTCAATATATAAAATATGATTAACTCAATATTTTGTTTATTCAAAGTCATTTACATGATGTTGAATGACTATGTCGAAAGACTGGACAAGTAAAAACTGAATAAGAGGGACTATAAAAGCCACAACTACCCTACCTTCTTGTGTAATTATTTGAGTATGCAATAGTCTACAGCAGGTGTAGGCAACCTGTGGCACTCCAGATGTGGACTACATCAGCCGTTACGCTGGCAAAGCATCAGGGGAGGTGTAGTCTACAACCTGGAGCACTGAAGGTTGCCTAACATTGTTCTAACACATTGCTAGAAGTACATTTCTTTCGCCAAGCTTCTAGTCCAGATCTAAAGTCAAAGAATCAGAAAATTTAGAAATCTACTGGTTTCCATATTTAATCATTTCACCACACCCACATCTGCACCAAAACAGTAGATGTGGTCTTTAATTATTCTGATGAGTATTATGTGTGCAGTTGAAATTCTACATTTATCATGTAAACGGATACTTTTAAGTTATTGTTGTGCCACAACAGTTGCAAGATGTAGTACAATGAGAACAGATTACATTATTTCAGCACGTTGTATATTTGTTTTGGGAATTTTAGAAATTAGTTGGAATAAAAAGGTCAGGAAATAAAGATGAAAAAAGTCAGGATATTGTTTTAACACAAATAATAATTAGATAATGGCAGTTATTAAAAATAAAGGAATTGGTTTTAGAAATGCAACCGGTATAAAATCATAGTTGAGGTTACTTGAAGGGAGACTTGTATAACTGAGCCAGTGGATTTTAGCAATATTATGGCTAACATTTTCAATATATACAATGAGTGCACAATTGTCAGGAGAAAATAAGTAAATGCTGCTGCCCTCCTGCCTCCCCCAATATTTTTGTTTTCCTTTTATTACAAATTATTATTATTTTTTTTTTTTTTTAAGTTGTCTTACAGTGGTTTTGTTGCCAAGGTTCCAAAACTACTTGATCGCTGAGGTGGCAAAAATACAAAATATTACAAGTTTTAGAAGTAAAAGGTAACATGCATAACTAACAAATGCAAACCAATACAAGGATTGTAAACGTTTGTGAAAACATCCAGCTTTAAAATGTAAATGAGCAAACAATTGCAAAACTAGAACCAGGCCTGTTTTCATGATTTAAACTACAGAAGTCAGGTCATAAAAACCAAGTCAGAGGTGGCTACCTCTTCATTTCTTGTTATCAAAAGGCTTAGCTGCACTTTAGTACAGGTGATAGCTATCAGAGCAGCCAGACAGATAGATGGAACTCTATAGACGCCAAAAACCTTTCTGAAACCACAAATGACAGTGGTTTGGCAATGTCGATCACTCATTAACAGGGAAAATAAAAATCTGTCATCCACCAATATGGATATTTATCATTTATTTGAAAGGGCACATGGTGGGCCATATAATTCCTAAATAGGAATTTGAGTGAATTTGGTTTCCCAAAACAAAAATAATGAGAAAAAGGTTATGGAAACTAGTATCTGATGGGGCAGGTGTGTAGTTACTGTAAAGAAGCCTCAACATTTATATTAATCAATTGCAATGGTGAAAACAGGCCACTTTATATTTTTTATAACTTACTACAGTTGAATATTAGCAAGGGGAAAAAAACAAAACTGTGCTGTAGGAGTGAGATTCAAGAATTAAATTGTAGGAAACCATGACAGGAGTATACAAGCGTCAATGCTTGAGTAGAGGCAAGAAAGGTTTCCAACATTTATAATCAAATGTTCCATTACTGGGATCCAAAAGGCTTTGAAGTGTTCAACAACATAATATCCACGTAGCCTTTCTATGGTTTAATTTAAGGTTCGAATTGCAGAACTGCCGAAGCCCAAGTGATCTCTAGAGCCTCTAGAAGGAAAAGGCATGATGGTAGCCAACCCTGAGACACACAATGAAATAAAGAGGAGGCAAATACAACAATGTTTTACACATGCAAAGTGGCTGTAATAAAGTACAAACATTTATGGAGGTAACTACTTTAATCTTGTGACAAATTTGTTGCATAATTCATATTTCACCTTTGATGACAAGTCTTTGGTTACCATCCAACAATCATTCCCTTGAAGGCCATCAAGTGTGTAATGCCCCTGAAATACCCTAGGTGGCGATTATTAGATACTAATCAAATTGAAAAAGAGCCAAATCCTTAAAAACCAAGTGGGGGAAGATTAATATCCTGCATCATTAGTATTTAGTGCTATGTTCTGCAGTAATCATTACTTACATAAAAGACAAGTGCTGCCGCATCACAAAAGTTCTCCTATTCTGCGGACACTCCAATGCAAAGGGTGAGTTTTTAAAGCCCACTAAAAGTGTAGCAGATACACATTACTTTTCAAAAAGCCCCACAAATGTGCTTCTGAAGTGAGTCCACTGATCTAGGAAACCACAACTGAAGACAAAAATAACATCAGGCATGATCCTGCAGCTGGAGCAAGTTACATAGTCCGCTTCTCTGACACCCCAGAATTACCCAGATCTTGCCTTAGGTCTGATGTGACCAATGCCTGCCCGTGTTTTTAAACCTATGGTACTTCTAGACAACGTATGTAAATTTACAGTATACAATTTGGATTCACCATGCATGAATACTTTTTGTGTAACATTTAATAAGCTCAATCTACATCCAGAATAATTTACATGAAAGGACAATAGGTATTTAACAGAGCTGAATGGGTAACCGTGGTATCTGAGTGCATCCAGAGGAAAGGGAATAGGCGAGGGGACCCAAGGTGAATTCAAATCAACGACACTCCCACACTTTTACTGTTTGATCTACGCTTCCAGTGACCACGTAAGGTGCAGTCTTATGGAAATCTGAAATTGGAGCACAAGATTACTTTTAGTTAGTCACAAATGTTTTTGGGAACAGTATATCAATTGAGTGGGGTAAAAAACTACTACTAAAGGAAGATTTTTTTAAACAAAAAGTGCAATGACAAAAGTCTGCATAATTTACCTACAGCAGTGTTTAACCTAAAAACGAGGACATAAAGCACTATCATAAGGTTTTCAAAATAATTAAAATATACATAAACCATAAGAATGTATGGTTCTAATGCAATACAGCCTAACAGGGTCTTTAACAACTCAAATACTGCACATTTCCTCCATCTCCTCAATAAAAATATGCTGCAGATGTTTGAATACATCCAAACACTCATTTGCTAAAATTGAGACTATTTGAAATCAGTAGAATTGCTTTAATGTGAAATTTATATCAGGAAATAAAAATTCTGTTTGGTAATTTGGTAGAAAAGACATAGAATTTAGGAACCAAACATTTTTTGACAGAGAAACAAATCTAAAGACCACTAAAGACAGATATCGATGCCTAGAATAATAATAAAAAATACAAAATGTGTGGGAGTTAGCCACCTATGCAATGAAAAAATTATTCTTACCCAAAGAGGTAACAAAGTGTTCGTGCGCATTCAGGGTTTTCATGCATCGTTTGTTCTTATAGTCCCAAATGCGAAGGGTCTTATCATCGGCACAGCTCAATATAAATTTTCCTCCCGGATGAAACAGAATGCCGCGCACCCAGTTATCATGACCAACCTGGTGATGAGGGGGAGAAAAGAAAAGTTACAAAGTATTAAGATATAACCAACTTATAATTACAAACGTGTAGTGACAAGATAGTGGATACCTCAATAATGAGCACCCAAAATGTAACTTGCATCTTTGGGGATGCTGTTACCGTAGTGGTCTTGTGATAAAATATGTGGATTGTAACCTGGGTGAAATAGCCATTTCCTTCTCTGTAATATATTGTTACTTATAGGAAGCATGTACTGTAGCTATTGCCAGCCAGTGCACAACTCTCTGCCAACCCTGCACAATATACAACAAATAAGTTGCAGAGTACCTATGCCAGGCTGGAATTATAATGCCCAGATTGATCCCAAATGTCAGTGGTTATAGATTATGCAGTTTAAATTAAGTCATGTAAACAAATAGCTGTAATTTTAAATTGCAAAAATACCGTGCCCCAAAAGTAATGCAGCCATTCTGCATTTAATGCTACACATTTTTAGAACATTTGCCAGTTTCACATGAAATATACAAAAAAAGTTAAAGGGAGACACTATGCACCAAAACATTTTCATATAGCATTTTGGAGCCTATATGCTGCCCTCTTTCTTAGGCAGTGTCAAATATAGCAGTTTACATTTTTTCCTAAAACAAAACCACTAGAGGAACTTCCTCCATACCTTTGATTTTTAAACATATTCCTATTCAGCATCATCACACACACAGTATGACAACATTTAAAACCACTACACACTTCTCAGAAAGTAGCAATAGATAGGCAAACAGCAGCGATTGCCAAGCATGTTCAATATGCTTTATTGCTAATATTTGGAGTTCATTTAAATATTCCAATTTTAGATATGTAAAAGACAGACCGTATTCTGAATTTATTTCACAAATGTTAGATACAGGTTTCTGGATGACTAAGCTGTAAACCAAGATCATGCCTAACTGAAAGCTAATATTGCAAAGTTGGTTACTGCAGCAGCAGGTTTTACAACTTCACAATATCATTTTAAGGTTAAGTAACAAGTTTCTACAATAAAGTCACTATAGTCCCATTCTTTATAAGGAGTGAGAAAATTCCACTATACCAGGATATCCATAATTCCACTATACCAGGATATCCATATATCAGGATATCCATTGGTCATTATTATGGTTTTATATAGCGCCAAGAAATACTGCAGCGCTTTGCAGTAGGTGTACGAACAAACATGTAGTTGTAACCAAGCAAGTTTGACACACAGGAACAGAGAGGTTGAGGGCCCTGCTCAATGAGCTTACATGCTAGAGGGAGTTGGGTAAAGTGACAAACGGTAAGGATAGTATTAGACAAATGACAGTTTAATTGATACGCTTTTAAGAAGTGGGTTTTTAATGACTTTTTGAAGGAGTGGAGACTGGGTGAGCATCTAACGAAGGAGGGAAGAGAGTTCCACAGCAATGGTGCAGCCCTCGAGAAGTCTTGAAGGCGAGCATCAGAGGTGGGAGTACGGACATAAGCTCTGCTGAAGACATGCTTCTTTCTTAAGGGCCTAGACGGGACATGCTTGTGTATTAGGGAGGATAGATAGGTGGGAGCAGCATTATGTAGAGATTTGAAAGCAAGAACCAGAATTTTAAATTGAGCCCTATATCTTACAGGAAGCCAATGTAGCTACTGACATAAGGGTGAGGCGTGGGAGGTGCAGGCGGACAGGAAGATGAGCCTCGCCGCCGCATTCATTATGGACTGTAACAGTGCAAGTTGGGAGCAAGTAAGACCACTGTGAGGAAGATTACAGTAGTCAAGGCGAGAAAGGACGGGCACCTTAGTCGCATCTGGCGTTAAATAGGGTTGAATGCGCGCAATGCTTTTGAGATGGAATTAGGATAGAGTAGTGACCACAAGATTTTGAAGCGAGTAGATCATTGGATACTTTGGTCAGTGCAGTTTCCACAGAGTGCTTAGCACGGAAACAAGACTGAAGCGGGTCTAGCAGAGAGTTGGACTCGAGGAAGTCTGTCAATCTCGCATACACAACTCTTTCCAGGATCTTGGATGCAAAAGGCAGAAGCGAGATAAGACGTTAGTTGGATAGGGAGTTAGGGTCAAGGTTGGGCTTCTTTAGAATTGGGATTAGAGTTACATGTTTGAAGGGTGATGGAAATATGCCAGAGGAGAGAGTTTGAGAATTTTAGTGAGAGGTAGAGAAAGACTAAGACAGTACGGATGAGATGTGAGGGAATTGGATCTAGGGAACAGGTGGTGGAGTGGGAGGACCGGAGCAGAGCCGAAACCTCTTCTGCTGTAGCGGGTGCGAATGAACATACAACAGCAGAGGGAGTGAGGTTAGGGGAATTATTGTAAGGTGAAGAAGAAAGATGAGAGATCTCATTCCTGATTGTAGAGATCTTGTCAGTGAAGTGAGTTGCAAAGTCTGAGGCAGTCAAGTTAGGAGTAGGAGGAGGAACAACAGGGCAAAGAAGAGTTAAATGGGTGAAAATTGTTGTTTGGGCTCGCAGGAAAGAGTGTGGTAATGAGGATATTGAAGTAATTAACTTTTGCAAAGGAAAGAGCCTAGCTGTATGAGCGCAGCATAAATTTATAGTGGAGAAAGTCAGACGCACAGTGAGACTTTCTCCAACAGAGTTCAGTAGTTCTGGGGCATTTTTGGAGGGATCGATTCAGCTTGGTGTGCTGAGGTTGTTGCTAGGGGGCGCTTGATGCGTTTAAATGTAGGAGGTGCCATGATGTCTAGTTGAGAGGAGAGGGTGGAATTGTAGAAGGATGTTACAGAGCTAGGGCAGGTGAGGTTTGAGATAGGTAAAAGGAGAGTTTGGAGATTAGTGGAGAAATGCTCTAGGTCAAGACAATGGAGGTTTCTGTGAGATTGATGTTCTGACAGTGGTGTCAATTGGGTCTTAGGTATGCCGATGTCAAAAGACAGCAGATGGTGGTCAGATAGAGGAAAATGATTATTAGAGAGCTTAGAGGCGGTACAAAGATTGGTGAAGGTGAGATCAAGAGTGTGTCCAGCTGTTTGGGTTGCTAAATTGGACCATTACAGAGGTTAGAGAGCAGACGAGAGGCATTAGTGCAGTTGGGGTTGTTGATTGGGATATTGAAATCCCCAAATATAAGGGAAGGAGTGCTAGATGAGAGGAAGTGGGGAAGCTATGAAGAAAAGTGCTCAATGAATAGCCTAGCATGATTGAGGGGGCGGTAGAGGATAGCAATTCTTAAAGGAGTGGGTTTAAATAGGTGGACAGTGTGACCTTCAGAACAAGAAAAAGGATTGGTCAGGGGGAAGTTATGATTGGTTGAAAGGTACATTGAGAGGAGATAAGGATGCCTACACCACCTCCTTTACAGTGGAGTCTGGGAGTGTAAGAGAATTGTAGTTTACCAAAACAAAGAGGCATGAGTAGCACTATCAGAGGGGGACAGACAGGTCTCTGTAAGTTCAAGAAGTGTGTTACTAAACCCGCCGGTAAGAATTTCTTTTCTGTATGTATATCTAATTCCCAACTAAAACAATCTGCAGCAACCCACAATTTTACATATCTGTCCTCCCAAACCTCTCTAACTTTAATTCTTAAGATATAACTTGATAGACTGTTTTACTTACAAGTGTCATTAGGCACATGCCTGTGCTAATATCCCACATCTTAATAGTCTTATCTCTTGATCCAGACAACAAAAACGGCCCAGGCTTACCACTCTTCTTAGTCTGAAAGAGGAAAAACAGGCAGAATTATAGCTATAACAAAACAGAACAACGTAGAAAAACGTAAATGAAATCATGTATGCCGATAATGCTTCTAAAGCCATTCTTTAGGAGGAGCCATCACGAAAAAGCTAATTAAAATACCATTTATTTTTTTACATTTTATTTTAACAGTATTTCCCTGCTGGTGTGACAGGGAAAATAGAAGAAAAAATAAATATATATAAAAACTTTCTTCTCATATTTCCTCTACATCCACTGAATCATTTATTTGTGAGCATGCTGAAAACACACAGTAAAACAAGGTAATTTGCAACTTTAAGACTAAGCAAATCTTAAGTGAAATGGTTTGGGAGCTGCACACAATAAGCTAGTCCTTTGCACCATTAAACCAATATACTAAAAGAATCATCTCTAACAAGAAAGGACAAACCATTTTAGAAGTGCTCAATTTTGGAAAGTCAAATCAATGTTTAATGTACCATGTACTTCTGTTTTTTACGCAATTCATTGTCTAACAATTTAGGGGTTCATTAAGTGTAAAAGCTTAAAAAAAAAAAAATTAAGATATTACATGCTGATGTCTCACTCAATTTCCATAAACACGTGTCCTATTATATCTGAAATCTGGATCTCTCAAATCTGGAAAGCCAGGGAAAAGACTGGCATGAAAAAGGCAGTGAATTGGCTGGAATTGGAACATAGCACAGTAAGTAAATGTCATTCCCAGATGGGGCTGTTAACACTTCCTATATTAGTTGTGTGTGTCTGGCATTAAAGGGGGGTATGAGAGTTCATGTCCATAGCTGGACGGCCCCGTGCGAGCAAGACATGGAAACACTACTTCATTACATATTTTATGTATGCTAAATCCAGCAGTACATTATTTGGCTTCAAGTGGTGCTCATCATGGGAATGTTCCAACTGTGCGGTTGATATTTTATTAAAAATAAATAAATACAAAATGAGCTAAAGCATAACACTAATGTCCCTGCCTTTGTAAAAATACAAGATTTTGTACCTCTGATCCTGTTGCATCCAGTATGGTAGAATAGGAACTTTCAGGAGCCCAAGAAATACATTCTACCACATGCTCATGCTCTCTAAGCTCTGCTTTGCATTCTTTTGTTGCTACCACCCAAACTCGAACTGTTTGGTCATTAGAACAGCTGGCAATCAGTGTACCATCTTGATTGGGCCTCACCATGCGGACCCATTCTCTGTGCCCTGTGAAAGTCTTCACAGAATACCTAGAAAGTAAAACATACATTACAAAAATATCTAAAGGAATCTACAAAGTAAAATGTTTATAGTGATTTGGGGGAACACTGAATGCTGATAAACTGTGAGGAACGTGAAAGTTAAAAACAGTGAAAACTTGTTCAGTTGCAATTGTGGTATGAAAAAAACCCAGAAACAACTTAATATACAATGAATGAGAACACCAGATTTATAAAATAAAAAATAAAAACATATGTATCATTCACTCATATTGATTAGTTTCAGCAGATCTCTCTATTTCTATTTATATACCCATCTCAATTTAAAATGGTAGCCAATCAATACCATATCAGATATTGATGTAGTATACTGTAAGGAAATTGAATGTTTCAACAATATTTAAAAGACATTTGCAC
Source organism: Pelobates cultripes (assembly GCA_933207985.1). Taxonomy (NCBI): domain Eukaryota; kingdom Metazoa; phylum Chordata; class Amphibia; order Anura; family Pelobatidae; genus Pelobates; species Pelobates cultripes. The sequence continues at coordinate 60,983,533 of OW240912.1, forward strand.
TAGCTTAACGAGTACTTAATTGTATTTATTAATGGTTGGTTGGTTAGAGCCCTCTTTAAAAGCGCTAGATTAGGGCCATTCTACAGCAGGCAAAGTTAAGGTACTAGAGGTTGCCTAGAGATTTCAAGGCAATATGCACTGAATTTAAAGTCAAATGTTCCAAGCGTAAGGAAGCTGAACAAAACCTGAACTATTCTAGAATGGGGATGATTAGAAGTGGAGTTTCAGCAGTTTCCTAATCTGGATAGATCGCTGGGCAGAAAAGGTTAATCCCTGTAATTTGCTAAAAGAAATGCAGTGTTCTTTTCCCATCCTGCATAAGACCTGGGGGAATCTAAAATGCATCTAAAAACACTAAAGCAAAATAAATAGATAAATGCATAGTTCAAGACCTAGACTGAGCATATTTTTTGTTTATTGCCTTATTAAAGTCTTTATAATGTATTCAACAAAGGTGTCAAAATAGAACTAGGCATAATGCATCAAAATTTTAAATTAACTTTCAGTTAGAAAACAAAATATACTAACCCAGTCTGCACATCCCACATCTTAATGGTTTTATCCCTTGAGGCAGACACTATATGATCTCCATTGGGCATGATAGCTACTGACGAAACATTGTGATCGTGACCTTGGAAGAAAAATAATAAACTATTAGATCTAACTGAATTTTGCACAGAATGTTGTAATGTATGCATTTTTTTTATTTTTGTAAAGGAACCTTCTGTTCAAAGGACTAGGCAAAATATAACACTCATGGCTGTTTTGCCACTAGAGGTCTCACTTGCATCACAATTAGTAGTCAGTCATTTGTGCTTTTCGGTGTCAGGAAAACCTCAATATGTTGTTTTCTCTAGTCTTCCCTGTTGCTCAGTTCTTGGAAGATCTATCTCTATGTTGACATCTGATTGCCAAGTGAGGCATGGGACCATATTTTTTATAAAGATTTAGTAAACAACCTAGTAATTCTGCTAGCACAAAGTATACATGGAATTTATTAGTCTAATTTAAAATATTGTGTGTACGACTGTGATCCTAGAAGAAGAAGCAACCTTATATGTATTTGTAACACTTGGCAAAATATATATCCTAATTCACACGAATTTGTGCATATATAAAAGAAACATACAAAAGCTGCTTTTAGGGCATAAATGATAAACGATTTTTAATTCCACTGGCAGTCAAAAAGTAGTTAGATACCCAGGGTCTGCAATAATATATTCGTAATTCTCTTATCGTCGATGATCCACATTTTAGATTAATTAGGGGCTTAGCAGTGGATGCCTAAATGGTAGGTAAGGTAATACTACAGCTCCCAATAAGACAGAATCTTATAAAGTAGGTTTAATGTTTTTACCATGCATGGTTCTGATGCATTCAAATCCTTGGAAATCCCATAACTTGATAGTCATATCAGCAGAACAGGATGCCAGAAGCTTGCCAGAATGGTCAAAAGAAATATCTTGCACAGAGTCTGTATGTCCCTTGAGTGTACGTTCAAAATCTCCGGTCTCATAATCCCACACCTACCATTAAGAGAGGGGAGGAAAAAAGAAATTTGGTTAGCACCAGCTCATTGCTTGGCAGATTGTGAGTGCTTCTATTTGCACTCTGCAGGGCAGTCTGGCACATCTCAGAATAAATTAACTAGGCTTCAGGACAAAGGAAGCTGGCATTATTCTTTGAGGGTTTTTACAGAACTTGGCTGTTTTTCATATTCCAAAAGAAGAAAAAAAAATACAAAAAAAAAATCTCTATGCAAATGAAAATAAAATAATAGCAGCTTGATTTGACGACAACCGTGTTTAACTGCAAAATGGTTTTGCACTAGTCAACCATCTGCCCCCACAGACCAAATACAGCGAGAAGAACTGGGCTAATTGTACAAACCTTTCTAATATTACATCAGGGCTTGACAAATTTGTTTGGAATCTAGGAGCCAGTTTTTATAAAATTAACAAAGTTTAATTTACGAGAAATATACAATTCTCAAAAGGGACACTATAGTCACCAGAACCACTACAGCTTAATGTAGTTGTTCTGGTGCCTGCAGCCTGTTCAATGTAAACACTGCCTTCAGTAAAAAAAGCAGTGTTTACATTGCTGCCTAGTAACACCTCAAGTGGCAGTCACTCAGACACCACTAGAGTCCTGTGTCAGTGCTGCACAGTGTGCAGAACTTTTGTTCAGCGTCTCCACGCTCTGCACGGAGGTTTCATATAGAAAACATGCGCAATATCCTCCCAATGCTTTCCAAAAGGAAAGCATTGGTTTAGCGGAGATCTTTAAGATTATTTCACCCATGAAGGCAGGACAAGCTGTGGAACACTGGCATAGCGTGGGAAAGGTGGTGACTAAACACCTCTCGTGTTCAGAGCGGCGCAGGTACCTAAACAGACATGAGAATGCGCGCGCACACACTGACAGAGAGAGAGAGAGAAACAGACAAACACACAATTTTCATTTTAATCCACCCAGCCTCCCTACCTTTGGGAGAGCCAAGTGGACTTTCCCTGGGGTCCAGTGGGGCTGCTCGCTCATCCTGCGTGTGAGGGAGCAGTGATTTTCAAGTGGGTCCCTCTGCTCCCTATAGTGATGCCTGGGCCGAAATTACGTCATATCCCGGCTCCCTGCATCATTAAACAGCGCAAGAGAGCAGAAGGGAGCCGCTTGAAGATCACTGCTCACACAGAGATGCTCCACAGGACGGCCACCTGCACGATCCTCAGAGCAGCCGCCTCCCCGCTCCTTAAGAAGAAAGTACTGCTCCATTGTTCCCCCATCCTGCCTTTAGCTAAAGGGCTTCAAATCCCAGGCGCCTGAGCAAATGTCTAGTCGCAATGGCAACCTGGCGTCTGGGATTTGTCAAGCCCAGTATTACATAATGTATTTTTGTAGCATATTCACTGAATATTGTAATGCAAGAAACAAAGCTGTTTTGTAAACAAAAATAAAATGTATACATAAATGGGAGACAGAACAACTACTTTTAGCGAAAGATATTTAACACGTTCTGATCAAAACAAAACCTGGAATTTATCTGTATGTCTGTTCAACCATAATTCACCTCTTTCATATGAAGTGCACCCACACTTATTATAGAACATTTTGTCCAGAAGAAACAGGACTTTCATTTCAAATCAAATATTCATATATGAAACATCACTCTTTATAAATACAAATTTAAAAAAAAAAAAAAAAAAATTGAGTAATTATATTTATTTCTGCATGGTATTTTTACAGTAAATACTGTTAATTTTACTGCAATAAAATAATTTGTATTCAGCGATTTCTCACGAGTACAACAGCACCCTCCATGGATAAGTTTTACGGTGTTATGGTGTTTTGTTTTTTTTGTTTTTTTACACACATTGAAATTTGCCAGACTGGTTATGTTCCCTTTGAGACTGTATGGCAATCCAGGAATGAGAATTACCCCCGGGATGGCATACCATTTGCAAAGGTTGACAAACCAAGGAATTGCAAACGGGGTATGTCCAGTCTCTTTTAGTAGCCACTTAATCAAAAACACTGGCCAACGTTAGCATTCATATTTGTTTGTGTGTGGGGAAAAAACAAGTCTGAATCCTAATTTTGGTCAGTGTTTGTGAAATTTCAATGTGAAAAAAACTGAAATGCAAGCCTTCTATTTGACCCTGGAACTTTCAAAAATACCTTAAATCCTGTACCATTGGGGTACGGTTATACTCCGGAGACTTCACTGAACACAAATATTAGGGTTTCAAAACAGTAATATGCATCACAACAATGATAAATACAGTTTGTGTAATCTTTTAAAAACGTTTTACAGTTTTGAAATACAGTGGTACCTCGGTTTACAAACGCCTCTGTTAACATAATTTTCAGTTTACAAATGAAAATAATGCCTCGGTTTTAGAATTTTTTTTCGCATTACAAAGCACGTTTCCCCATAATATATTGTGCCTGGGAGGTTTATAACTCCGCTCCTGTGCATACTGTGAGGAGCACGTGGCGTAGAGTGTGAAGGCGTTAGAGCGTTTTTTGCATCGAGTTTTGGAACCATTCTAGAAATTTTGTGCAGCGGTTTTGGGACTTTTTGGTGCATTCCTAAAGCGGTGGAAAGGTGGGGAGTTGAGCTTCGTTGTTTGCATGCCTTTTACTGTGTGTTCTGCATTGTGAGTTAGTTTCCATGCCAGCTCATTTTGACTTTTTTCTGACCTCCGGAATAGATTAAAAAAATTTTTGGGGAAACCACGATTCAGTTTACAAATTTTTCGCAATAAGAAAAGTCAGTGAGAACTCATTAAATTCGTAAACAGAGCTACCACTATTCTAATTTGTGTTAAGCGAAGTCTCTCAAGTGTAACAGTACCCCCCCAAACAGGTTTTATGGAGTCTTGAAAAGTTACAAGTTTAAATATAAGACTTGCAAACTAAATTCTCTGGACTTTCTGCCTGGGTTGTTCGGTAGGTCCTTCAAATTATAATCAATAAAAGTACATAATATATACGTAGAATTTACTTATCCACATATATACATATACAAAAATCAATTCAGCTTGGCACTCTCTCTATAGTAAATTTTAACCAAAAATGCATTGAAAGACCCTTAGGGCTCGAAACGTTGATCGTATTACGGATGTAACTTTTTGCTATTAAAAACACTATCTACATTCAAAAGAGCTGAGAGTGCACCCCTGATATTATTTGGATACAACACACACAAAATAATACATTTAAAAAGGATTTATACATGTGTAATATTGTTCTAACTGTATCTTGATATGAATAAACAAACAAAAATGACACATGTATCTCTTTTTTTTTTTTAAAGCATTTTTAAATGTATTGATTATTATGATTATATAAATGGATTAGGACTGGCCCCCTAAGGATGGCATAGAATGCTCGACGTCCTTAAAGGATTAAAAGATTGCTCCGACCAAAAAAGTGTTTTCATAAAACATTAACACTATCGTGGTCTCGTGTTCCCCGTAAAATATATACACACAAAAAAAAAAATAAAAAAAAATTAAACACTAACCTTTGTTTAATGCCGGTCACCAGTTGAATAATGTTAAAGGAATACTCAAAACACCATAAACGCTTCAGCCCACTGTAGTGTTATGGCATCAGGAGTACCCGGTCAATTGGCCAAAACTTTTCAGAGAACTTGCCTACATCCCAACAGGAACCCATAGTCTTGCTTTCAGATTCTCCTGCAGGTCAACTGCACTGAGCTAAGCAGGATTGCTCTCAGTGGCTGAAATATGAGCGCTCTAAACCGATAAGCACAAACCTGCTCTGCCTGACCGTGGCTCATTGCAGGAGCGTCTGGTTGCAGAGGTTGCAGCAATGGGTGTCCAGCAGGACCAAGGCAAGTAGTCAAAACATTTTCAAATTGTTTGAGTACTTAGTCTGGATATGTTCAAGGACACACCTGGCACCATAACCACTACCAGACTTAAAATATCTCAGACAAATTAAGTTTCACAAAGATGAACTATTCACTCAGTTCTGATTCCATAAAATTTAAATACTCTACGAAAGACAAGGTTTTGTGGATCTTTCTTTTGGTTTTTAGACTGAATACACTTTTTACATACTTTGCAGAGAGCAGCACCTACAAGGGGAAGTAGCATTTAGATATTAGGGGGAGATATGATTATTTTTAATAAACAGAAACCTTATTTTTGTAGGTGTTTCATCACCAGATTTTCACAGTAGTTACAAAGCTTATAGTGCCAGCTATTTGCCAATAACATTCTTCTACATTTAAACACATTCCGTGTGCGATTGCGACAATTTTGCTTGGTGTTTGTTCCACTGTAATTTAATGCTTTCCAAAAAGCACATCAGATTTTATACTTTTTTTTTTATATAAGTGAAAAAGAGTTTTACTTGTATTACAACTAGTACAAAGAAAAAAGAAAAAACTCAATAGAAAAAAAAAATAGCACGTCAATGCTAAAATGAGTTTTATGTTTAGAATTAAAATAAATTTTTGGAAGGTATATGATAAACATTGCAGGGAGTAAATTATAGTTTTAGGTTATTATTGGTATTTTATAGCGCCAGCTTATTCTGCTTAGATACAACTCTATCTAGAAAGTTAATTAGATAAAGTTTAGTTTTGACGAGAGAGCCGCTTTAATAGTTACAAAATTCAAAACTGCTAAAAGGTATGACACTTCATTTAACTATATCATACATATTCCACCATTTTGTTGGAAATTTCACAGACTGCGTATTTATTACTTTTAGATAAGCCCGGGGGAGGAGCATGGGCAAAGCCTGACCCAGTGCTGTGGGACATTGGTGCTGGATTTAGGTAAGTGACTGAACCCCTTCACCTATAAACCCTATAGTGCCAGGAAAACTGCTTTGTTTTCCTGGAACTATAGGATCCCAATTTGGCATACTATTTCCAAGGAAATAAATACATATATGTGTATATATACACACACACACTGAGCATTTTTATGGTAAATTACACAGACTCTGTTTGACCCAACTCAAAGATCCAAGATTTGTAATCAGTTTAACTGCTTCTCTTGAATACAGCAATACCCCAAATATCTTTTCAAGGTTTTTGGGAACTTGTAGGGCAAATTACAGACATGAAGCTTTTAAATAGATACTGTTTGATGAAGTGGCACTATCAGTCACCATACTAACCTTCAAACTAAGTAATTTCCAACCCTAACCAACACAAACTGGACCCACCCCAGTAGATGTAAAAGTGTCTCAGAAAACTAAGGCACACCATCACTTGGATTTGTTACCAGATAGAACACACAATCCAAGAGCTAATCTACCATAATTGCTGGACTATCACTGCAGAGGCAGACAGCAATAGCACATTGATGAGCTAAACCGCATTAACTGTTGCAGGTGTGCATCAGTTGTCAATTCGCGTAGGATCACGGTATTTGGTAGTCACGGTTTTGCAATGCTGTGAACAGCCATGTTGGGCAATTACTGTATTGCCTTGGACCTGCAGTATCCAGTAGTAGTATGGCACATGTAGTGACCACTGCATTTACTTATTTGGGGACTCAGCTGGCTGCCAGTGAAAGCAAGCAAAATCGCTAGGGTCAGCTGTCCTGGCAATTGCTTGCCTTGGATACACACCTCCATATGGCTATTTCCAAAACATCCCAGTCATGCTTTCTAAATGCACTTCTCTCCGACATAAGGGTACATCATTAGTCAGCAAGTGTTCATGATCGTGTTAAATCCGTTAATTATACCTACATTAAACGAGGTCTCAACTTCACTGGAATACAAGGCGTCTACGATAATGTTAAAACGCAGTGGGAAAGGACATGCTTGGAAAAGGTTTAAGTAAGAGCCAGTTAAAAAAATACAATTTACTTCCTAAAATAATTGTGATCCAGTAGATTTAAAAAAAAAATAAAAAAAATAACCTACCTCCAGATTTGTCAATATACAATGCCTATCCTAGCAATATACACTATTCCAATTTAGAAGAATAAAAATGTTGCAAAAAACATACAATTCTGTACTTCCTCATAACATTTACAATTACATTATGGAAAATAAAGTGTACAAATCAAACAAAGTATCCCATGAAGTGTAACTAATATATAGGTAAGATTTCAAAAACTGGGGACACAGTATATTTATAAACAAACCCCTTACTACCATCTTGTAATGTACAGACATGCATTTTAATGCAATGTAAATCTTTTAAGCGATGGGCATAAATGTCCCAAGGCACGCATTAGATCACCTAAAAGAGACGTTTGCATATGAATGGCGCACAGAAGCACAAACTCTCTTAAGTTTTCGGGGATAGCCCTGACACTGCATCTATCAGGCATCTACAAGGCAGATTACCATTTATTGCTCACTGACCTGAAAACAAAAATACATAGCTGGATAGGGAAATTCATCTCTTGTGTAGGCAGGATGAGGGCAGTCAAAATGCTACTTCTCCCGAAACTACAAATATTTATTTTGAACCATACCACTCGCTGTCCCCAACAACTACCTGCGTTAGGTGCAGGGACTTGTAAATTCCTTCGTCTGGAATAATTCCAGGCCTTGAATAGCAAAGTCTACCCTCTACAAACCATTCCCACAGGGGGGCATGGGCCTACCGGATATCACGAGTTACTATAAAGCGGCCATCATTAGCCCAATACTATACGCCAGCTTCAGACCCCCCTCCTCCTCCCCAGTGGGTCCACATATAATCAATATACACTAATGATTTTACCATCCCTGCTCTCGCATGGATATCTAGGAAGCTGATACCAAAACAAAAGGAAACACTCCCCACGACCAAACTTGCACTACAGATTTGGGAGAAACACAGGTTACCTTGAGGCACCTCCCGAGCATTACCCCTGGAAGTGGGTACAAACTATGGTACAAACACCACATTACACATCTACAGGTGATACTCGAAACATTTGAATATCATGCAAAAAGTTCATTTATTTCAGTAATGCAATGTAAAAAGGGAAAACTAATATAGGAGATAGACGCATTACATGCAAAGCAAGATAGTTCAAGCCGTGATTTGTCATAAGTGCGATGATTATGGCGTACAGCTCATGAAAACCCCAAATCCACAATCTCAGTAAATTAGAATATTACATGCAATCAATAAAACAAGGAGTGTACATAGAACAATATCAGACTTCTGAAAAGTATAAGCATGCATATAGACTCAGTACTTGGTTTGGGTCACTTTTGCAGCAATTACTGCATCAATGCGGCGTGGCATGGAAACTATCAGCCTGTGGCACTGCTGAGTTGTTATGGAAGACCAGGATGCTTCAATACCGGCCTTCAGCTTTTCTGCATTGGTCGGTCTCATGTCTCATCTTTCTCTTGGCAATGCCCCATAGATTCTCTTTGGGGTTCAGGTCAGGCGAGTTTGCTGGCCAATCAAGCACAGTAATCCCACGGTCATTGAACCAGGCTTTGGTGCTTTTGGCAGTGTGGGCAGGTGCCAAGTTCTGCTGGAAAATTAGGTCAGCATTCCCATAAAGCTAGTCTGCGGAAGGAAGCATGATGTCTCCAAAATCTCCTGGTAGATGGTTGTGTTGACTCTGGACTTAATAAAGCACAGTGTACCAACACCAGCAGATGACATGGCTCCCCAAATCAACACAGACTGTGGAAACTTCACACTGGACTTCAAGCATCTTGCAGTGTGTGCTTCTCCGTTCTTCCTACAGACTATGGGTCCTTTGTTTCCAAATGAGATACAAAAGTTGCTCTCATCATAAAAGAGGACTTTGGACCACTGAGCAACAGACCAGGTCTGTTTTTCTTTAGCCCAGGTAAGACGCTTCTGACGTTGTTTGTTGTTCAAGAGCGGCTTGACAAGAGGAATACGACATCTGAAGCCCATGTCCAGAATCCATCTGTGTGTGGTTGCTCTTGATGCATAGACTCCAGCCTCAGTCCACTCCTTGTGAAAGTCCCCAACACTTTTGAATGGCCTTTTCCTGACAATCCTCTCCAGGCTGCGGTCATCCCTGCTGCTTGTGCACCTTTTTCTTCCACACTTTTCCCTTCCACATAACTTTCTATTAATGTGCTTTGATACAGCACTTTGGGAACCTCCAACTTCCTTCGCAGTTACCTTTTGAGGCTTTCCCTCCTTATAGAGGGTGTCAATTATGGTTTTCTGCACAACTGTCAGGTCAGCAGTCTTCCCCGTGATTGTGACTCCTGCTGAACCAGACTAAGACCATTTAAAGGCTCAGAAACCCTTTGCAGGTGTTATGGCTTACTTAGCCGATTAGAGTGGGACACTGAGCCTAGAATATTGCACCTTTTCACAATATTCTAATTTAGATTGTGGATTTGGGGTTTTCATGAGCTGTAAGCCATAATCATCGCACGTATGACAAATCACGGCTTGAACTATTTTGCTTTGCATGTAATGCGTCCACCTCATTAGTTTCCCCTTTTACGTTGCATTACTGAAATAAATTAACTTTTGCACGATATTCTAATTTTTCGAGTATCACCTGTATATCATACTTTCCAAGGGCCAACACTGACAACATACAGACAACACAGAATAATGCAAACTTCTCATATGTGCAACTATTGTCATGGTTATAAAAGCAAATTATCTCACACAACATTGTAAATGGTCTACAGCTGACTGAGGTGAAGCAGATCTGTCTCAGACTAAAACCAGCCAAGAAACTGATTTCCATCCTACACGCCAAAAATGGTGTCATAGCCAAGCCCCAATCCTTCACCTTTACTAGGGCATGGGAGCGAGAGCTGGGCGTCTCTCTCTCTCTCTGAGAGCCAATGGACCCAAATACTCAGGGCGCACAAAAATGTATCACTGTGTACCTCACATATGGAAATTTCACAACATTTTATACCGTTGATATATGGTACCAGTATGACTGAAACCCGAACCTGCCAGATACATGTTGGCACTGTCTCGCAGACAAAGGGACGAAGACCCACATTTGGTGGTCATGCCCAAAACTAACGCACTACTGGTCAGGAATAGCACAGGTTATACGCCTACCCAAACTTCCGGAAATCTATTTACTAAACTTTTTCCCAAACGGCCTAGCCAAGGCTCATATACCACATTATCGTGGCAGCCCTACAAATGATTAGCAGACTCTGGCGCAAGCCAGATCCACCAACACAAACCCAATGGCTCAAAACGTTAGCGTTAACCAAAAGCCATGAAACTATGGCACGCAAACATTTACCCCCCAAAACCATTCATAACCTCAGCATGGATGACATGGGAGTTATACATTTTAAACACTAACAAAGATAACCTACCATTACCATGACAGCCTCCTTAGTCCATCAGACCTCTCCAAGGAGGCATGTCACTATGTCTGCAAACAACAAAACTGCAATCACCTCACCCCACTGAGGCGCTTGGAAGCCCCGACAGCTGTGACAAGAATTATACCTATGTGTATGTATAATATAAGTGTAATGAACCGAAACAATCCACATGTAACAGCATGTTCTTTCAACACCCTCTATCTACCCCCTCCTCCCCTACCCCAGCACCTCCACTTGTTGTATTAAAATATAAAAAAGCCGATGTGCAATTTATAAGGCACACAATACAGGGAAATGTCTGTAATACAGTAATGTTCACTAAATATGCCTTTATTATTTCATTGTCTATCAACGACTATCACTGTACATTGGAATTGAAAATTGCAACAACAAAAAAATGCAAATCTATAAGAGCAATGTAGATTGGGAAAGAAAACACACACGCTTAAATATCTAAGGTTTTTCTTCTCCCCCAGAAATAAAAAATAATCACATTGTAATTCTTAAAAATGTTAGTTTGCAACCACTTCCATTGACATATTTATACTTGTATTACCACAAAGGATAAATACATAAAAACAGATAATCTGAAATATTTCAGTCACCTCAGCCTGCTCTGACTACTTACATCACATCAGGTTCTAAATATTAGTATTTGTTTCATGTTTTACAAAGAATACACTGAGGTTGATAATGATTTCTATTCAAGATAAGGCATAATCTGTGAAATTATACTACTGCATGACAATATCTGTGATTTATATGTAGCTTAAGAAAAAAAAAAAAAAGGATAGAAAAGTCCTAAAAAAAATAAGCTACAATTTTAGATTTAAAATGAAACAATATTTTCATATTTACAATAATTTAATGATATTTTGTGCACTTTACCTAGCCATAGCAGATCCCTTTTTAAATGAATCCCTTATTGAATTGTCAAAATTGCCTTCCCCACATTTCTACTATATAGAAATACAGCATAATGAGGATGTAATGGGTCAATTCTAGCCCATCTTCTTAAGAAGGAACAATACTGAGATGTACAGCATCTCACCGAAGGATTTGGGTGGGGAAATAAATGCAAGCAAAGAATGTGCCGCAGCAGAGCTTGGCAGAAAAAGTCACATGCTAGATGAACAAAGCTTTGTTCTGGTAAATGCAAGAGTCATCATACTCTCTGATGGTTACATGGGTCACACAATGAGGAGTGTCACACTTACAAGAATAAAAAGCAAACAGGACCAGTGGTTGACATTACAATGTATCCAAGTAGTTGTCCTTTGCATACAGAGGGAATACAGTTGTGTTCATGACAGGTTTTACTTTTTGATTATAGGAACAAAGTTGCTTTCAAATGAAAAATGAGTAAAAACCCAGAAAAACTAAACCTCAAAACCATTGCAAAACTAACCTGCTTAACACATACTGAGACAGCCAGCAAGAAAGATGCTAGTGTGGAAAACTGCCTTCACAAAAACAAAGAAACAGAGTGACACAGGAAACTCAAACCCGCCATCTCACAGACATGAAAGGTGATGACAAGCAATTATTATTCGACTTCTGGATTAGCACACATCTTAATTAGTGGGAAGCAAATTCCAGACCAATCATTTACAAAAGAAACAAAGGCTAGCTGACATTTTTCTCAAGACTGAAAATGGAGATAAGATGTCAATGTATCTTGAGGTACCAAGAAAGCAGTGACATGAATAAACATTTAATATTTAATGTTTGTGCCAGCAATAGCAAGTGTATAGCATTAAATTTCCTGAAATTGAATGCTAGATTCAGTTCTACATAATAAAAACTGTACAATCCCCTGGCCAGAAAAACAAGGCAACGTGTCACAGACGGCTTCCACAAAAAGGACAACGTTCAACAAATTTTCACTTCTTGCCTTTAAACAAAGATAACAGAGGGTGGCCCAACATTCATCAATTTCAATGTACGTTTAAAAATAGAAATAAGTTTCATTAACCCCTTAATGCGTACTATGCGGCACTGCAAAATGTGGGCTTTGCCGCTGCAGGGCGGCACAGCACACCTCATGGACTCCTCCCTCTCTTCCCACATCAAAAGGGTATACCATGACTGTCGTACGGTTACAGAGGCAACAGTTTCAATACTACCTGCAGAGGTCCTAGTGCCCTCAAATGTTAAGTGATCATTTCTATAGATGGGCTCATGCTACACTTATTTTTTTTTTTTTTTTAAGTGACAGTCAGGACAGGACCTGAAAAATTTGATTGTCCCGCTGAAATATAAATCTATTGGCTCAATTAAGTCTAGAAAAGACCTGGCACTGAAAGTTGGAACAAAAAACAAATCTGGCAAAATATACAGAAGAGATATATATAGAGATATAGATATAGATATAGATATATATAGCCAGATTTGTTTTGTTCCAACTTTCAGTCATGCATAAAAAGACAATATGCATGACGAAGTAGGCGCAGATTAAAGGAAGAAAAAAAAAAAAAAAATATAGGCACCATAGCAACTTAATGCCACCGAGCTCTTTCTGCCATAGTCCAAGGCTTAGGTCAAAAAGTGTCGAACTGAGAGTCGCTGATAGGTTGAGAGACCACACACAAAACATTTCACATCCCCAAAAGGTTAGTACATTTACCTTAATTGTTGCATCTTCTGAAGCAGTGACCATAACACTAAATACTGGATGGAAAATGACACGCGTTACAGGACTTCTGTGGCCACTTAGAGCATATTTCTCGGGGGGGCGAGGTATCCATTCTTTGGGGTCTCGCTTTTGACCAATTGGACCTCCAGAAGTAAACTCTTCTTTTGCTTCATTTAGCTTTGACTCTAATTCCATAACCTGACAAAATAGAAAAATAAACATTTGCTTGTTTGATCATCAATAGTTGATCTCTTCTGTTTACATGGAGAAATTATATATGCCTTACACATGAAGTCCTTTATAAAACAAAAAGTGCTTTACATAATAAAACCATGACTTCATCATGGGGAAAAATTCTCTGTTGAGGACAAAGAATCTAAAGTAAAAATAGCTTTTATAAAGCCAATACCATAAGTAACCTCTGCACATTAAAATGTTAGATTCATGAAAAATAGGAACAGAATTCTTTACTCATTATGTTTCTTAGGGGGTTATGCATAAAGAAATTAAATAAAAATATGGTACAAAGCTTTAATAGTGGAGCGGTCACCATGGAAAAGATTGAATTATTTCTTTTGATTACTCAAATTTTAGGAAGTTGCCACAGACATTCACTTTGTGATGTAAACATAAAAGGGAGTAGACTGCTTATTTTCTTAAAGGATTACTCCAGTCTCCATGAACACTTTTAGAAGTGGTCATGGAGGAAGGACTCTGTATAGGTTTCGTTTAGCTTGTTGGCAGCATGCACTCCCTACCTCCCAGGCTCAGAATGCATCATGAGAAGCATTTGATTGGACTTTAGTGTGATGCAGTGCAAGAGAAACTAACTCTCCTAACACTGGATGTGAATAAACTCCTCCAACATCTAGATCGATAGGTAGAGACAGAGAAATTAAAATTTAGCGTAACATTTTAAACCCTGGCTAAGTAGCAGGCACTAAATTCAGACACCCCAATTACTTATAGATGTTGCAAAAAGTGAAATGCCTAAACTTTAATTTGATCAACTTTACAGATATATTTGAAAAATAAAATATTTTACAGATTACATGGATTCTTTATCCTTGCAGTATCTCAGACACGGTCCATAGAGGGGAGGGGTCAAACATAGAGTTTTGTGGTATTTGTAATGAACCTAATGGCTTTTTTCCTGGTGATGCAACATATAACAAAATCCGGGTATTAAAATACTAAATGAGTGTAGAATGCACACTAATATACCAGATACTGTAGACTCATCCACTGTAGTATTCACCAATATAATACACCAAATTACTGTTTCAAAGAATTAAACAAATTTTTATTTTAAACACCCTAAAATACAATGGCCTGTTTTCTTCCGTCACATGTGGATTATTCTAAAGTTATATATAAAGCTTTTATTTTATGCCATTTATAAAGGATATTAAAAAAATATATATTCTGCATAAACAATCGTATGACAAAAATCACAATCCACAGTACAGAATGTATAAGAAACAAAATGTGGGGCTATATTCAGTTTTCTATATCATATACAAACCTTTTCATGTTCACAAAATAATTAAAACTACTAAATAAACCTATTAAATTAAACACGGTATACCTTTTTTTGTAATCTGATTACAGATGTCCATTTCTTTTCAAGGAGACCAGCATATTTCTTGTCTAACTCCTCATTCTGAAAAAAGAAGAGGAAACAAAAAATAAATAAATAAACCACACAAACAAAATAGAGAGAACATGAGAAAAAGTGCCCAGCAAAAAAATAAATAAAATTTTTACTTATCCAAACTGATCAGTCTTTAATATTTGAAACACAAAAAAGGGTGCTTAAGAGTAAGATATAAATATATATATATTTGTGAACTAGCTGAAAAATGAGCATAACCCCACCAAAGAGTGGGATAACTAGTATACACTAGTTCTTTCTTTCAAATCTATATTTTATTATTTATTATAATCCCTTCAGCACAGCAGGAGGGGGACCTAGTGACCCTATAGTGCCAGGAAAATGAGTTTGTTTTTCTGGCACTATAGTGGTCCTTTAAGTGTTCCACATACATTTAAAAGATTTGCAACAATAAAAGTTAAGTTTTAGAAACTACTGAGCTGGACCCTCTTTGTTTATATTAAATATTTGTTTCAGACAATTTTGTTCATTCAATTGTTTTGGGAAACACAATACAGACAACCAAGGTGACTATAAAATGCACATACTAGTGTACGGCAATGCAAAAATGGTTAATATTGCCTAGGCGACAACAACATGAGGCATTTTTGCAATATCATCATTATTATAGCTCAAAAAATTTTTTTTTAAAAAAGGGATTAGTTTTCCTTTAGCAATATTGTAAAATAACAAAAAAAGGGAGGAGCAGCAGGATGTACTTTTAATTTAAAAAAAAAAAAAAAAAGGAAAAATGGTATTCTCCCATACCATTCTGAGAAGAAAAACGCTTTTCCCACCCAGCCTGTAGTGTGAGTGACTGTGCCCCCCCAAAATAAATAAATAAATATATATATATATATATATATATATATATATATATATATATCATACATATATACATATACAACCAGCATATACCAACTGAAAAAAATCTGCCTCCATCCCCTTTTTTTAATGCCAAAAAAAAAAAATATATATATATAAAGGATCTCTAAACCGCAAAACAAATTAAATGTTTCGTGTATTGCCCAGTTAATTTGTTTCATGATCGGTTAATATGACACATAATTCAGGCTATGCGCCGACTTAAAAAAAAAAAAAAAAAAAAAATCAGTTGAGCTGTATTTCGTTTTAAAAGCACAAGTCAACTAACTAGTACAGTTACCTAGTTGGCTACAACATTTGCAGTGTTATATTTAACTGTGATATATGTATGTAGCAAACGTGTATTTCACATTCAGGTACAGTACTTTCCATAGTCACTCAACTTGAGTCACAGCCCATTACAAACTTTCCTAAGCTGTCGAATAAGAGACATGTGGAATAAAAAAAGGTGAGAAGAAACAAAAGACATTAATATCAAACAATGTAAAAGGCTTTTTGATTTATACAAAGTCTACATTCACTACTGCAAGCATTTTGGATTTTCCTGAGGGACACAGAAATTGACAATATTTTTGAATGCAAAAGCTTTCAACATGACTTTAAGAAATGTATCATTGTGAATTCTATTTAGGAAGTTCAATGGGGGGGACTCCAGATAGTTATTAAACAATAAAACGTAAGAGCAGCCTTAACACAGTATAATGCTCGTTAGGTCTCCTTACTTAGCTACTTGTTAATTTGCAACAAACTCATGATGACATTACATTTATATATGGCTATATGTATACATAGATATATACATAGATATATACATAGATATATATATATATATTTATAACTTCATTCTAAATGTATTTTGTATGTAATATATGTATTAGAAGTTTGACAGCACATAAGCGCGAGTATGGATATACAGTGGAATGCAATCATGAACATGCATGAGGTTTCCTACTACAGTTAACACAATGTTAAACAAAAATCTGCACACCAGTCAAGCCTTTCTTTTCCCACAGAAATCCCAAAACTGCAGCGATGTTACAACCGCAAAGGATTCTGGGTGGGCATATGCAAATTAGTTTAACAAAGAATCACATTTTTGCCTCATTCCATTTTAAACATGGATTCCTTTTTAATCTGTGTTTGCTGTATACAACAGCTTGAAACACAACATAGGAAAAGATGCAAAACCAGTGAACTGGCGTGCAGATTTTTGTTTAACATTGTATTAACTATCCACAGACTTCAGGTGGAAGGGGTTTTTAATCACAATTTTTCCCCACCATAACCTATTTTTACACACACACAAATTCTACAAAATATATTTATATAAGTCATTTTATTACTTACATTCTGAGGGACCTGCCCAACAACCCAGGCAGAAAGTCCAGAGAATTTGGCTCACAAGCCCTATATTTAACCCTGTAACTTTCCAGGACACCATAAAACCTGTACATGGGAGGGTACGGTTTTACTCGGGAAGCTTCGCTGAACACAAATATTAGTTTTTAAAAACAGTAAAACATATCACAACGATGATAGTCACGTTATGTTTTGTTGTGATCACAATTTGTACAATTGGCTCAGTCCTTAAGTCGAGATCTAAATTTTTAGACTTTACTGAAGTACATTAATGAGGAGTCAAATTTTAAATGGTTATCCCAAGCAACAAGACCACTTCAATGTTTGCAGTGGTCATAGGGCAAGGACTTTATATGGGAAGGGTTTCAATAAAAATCATTGCACATACTCATGCTGCTGGAGAAGTAACCTTCAGTGGCCTTCATGAGCCAACCGGAATACACCAATGCTCTAAGCCAATATTTATTTTTGGCACTTGAACATATTTAAGGAACACTCCAATTACTATAAACAATACAGTGCGTTGCAGTGATTATGATGCCAGGAGTATTCCTTTAATCTGCCTAAGTAAAGTTCATTGTCATATGAAAATGGGAGCTAAACATGCTAACTGCAACACTTCTGCAATGTGCGCATATAATGTAACCAAATCCCCATATTTGTTTGTCAAGCTGGGTATTTTTAAGTAATCTTATAAAATGTAAAACTGTGTGCATTGTTCCATAAACTGGCATTTGTGTATTTTGATCTTTACAGCAGCACCCACTGAGAATTGCATGTTTTTGGTTTGTAAAGGAGGTTTATCCAGCCTTGGGATTTTAGCATGGGTGCCTTTCCCATTGTATATATTCCATTTTTTCCATTACCTGCACTGGCAACCTTGGTGTTTAATATGGTAGTTAGTGAATGTTCATGCCGGCACATGGGAAACTTTGTGACACAGTTTGCACTAAATATGACTAATTGGTTTGCAATAAAACATTGGATGACATTATCAGTACCTGAGAGTATTGTCTTAATTTTTTTAAACACAAAATAGTACCTCATCCCCCATTACACAAAAACATCTGTACAAGCTTAAATGCAAATGCTTATAGCTGAAAACCTTACCATATCTAGTTCTGCTTCCTTCTTAAAAACTGAATAGGCCTCTTCATAGCCATTGGAACGAAGATAGTCTGCTATTGCCCGATTTCTGAAAGCAAGAAAAGTTTGTACTAAAGCCCATTTCATAAGATTTTGAACATTTTCAATGACATGAAATCACAAGACAGTAACTGACACAAAGACTGCATTAATGAATTCAATGGAAAAACTAAACCTAGTCATTCTGCCCATCACCCTGTTAAAGTCAAAAAAACACCCCAAACAAACATTCAACAAGTATAATTTATATGGAGCAAACATTTAGCCTTACATTGTGCAAGGGGCTAATATGTTCTGACAGACTCACATGAAGGCAAAAAGGGACAGTCCAGACACAAACTCCATTTTTCGTCTGGAGTGTCCATTTTGTGTCAGGAGATTTAAAGCATTTGATGGTAATTGGCTTTATTAAAATGCTAAATCTGATTTTTTTTCCAGCAAAAATACAATGTTTTGTATTTTTCTACATCTTAACACTAATTCTTACACTAGAATATACTTCCTCCTTGCTGGATACTGTACATATGTACAGATCTTTTAGAGTCCTTCCATTCTAAACTGCACTATACAACACATTTGGACAATGTTACCAGGAATCATAGCCAAGTAGGCTGCAGTTAATGCAACAGCTTTCATTAAAAAAACAAAAAAAGAAAAGCTGATAACTGAGCTACAGCTCGCAGAACCCTCTATTCTGCCCAGAAGGCTCTGCAGTTCAATCATTTATGGGACAAAAGCACTATAAAAGGGTCAACAGCATTAGAACATGATTGGCTGATCATGTCCTAGGTTGGGCAGTGGGAAGTATTAATCCAATAGACCTCTGTATAACAGTTTTTTGGACTCTCCTAAGAATCGCAACTTGCCTCTCACAATTTGCAGGATTCCTGTAAATATTCTGGAGACTCAAAACTGCTCCTGCAAATTGAGCAATGGTCTTTTAATGTGTATGAGAAACAGAGCTTAGCATGGACATGTGCATTACTATAATAATTATATATTTTAGCTTTGTATAGTAGTTTTAGTAGATATAAAATTGCATATTTTAAGTCTATAGATAAGAACTTTTAAAGGCTTACTATAGGCACCCAGACCACTCAATCTCATTGAAGTGGTCTGGCTGCGCTGTTCCTGTCCCACTATTCCTGTCCACGCAGGTGAACTATTTCAGTTTTAAAGGGTGAAGATTGCCTCTAGTGGCTTTCTACAAGCCAGCCACTAGAGGTACTGCCTGCTGTTTCATGGAGTTTAATTCAGTGAATCGATGGACGTCCTCACACTTTGCATTTCCAATGACAGAGGGACACTGTCAGACGGACACTCAGCTTTGTGTTCCTAATATAGTATTCCTTTAAAGAAGAAAAAAAAAATCTAAAATCAAAATATCCAAAATCTAATCCACACTAAGAAAACTTATTAAGCAACATACTGCATAGAAACACACAAAATAGTTAAATAGTGCATCATATTGATCATAATTTTGTTCGAAAAAGCGACCGTTTTCTTCACAGGAAATTTTAACAAGTTTTGGGAGAGAAATTTTTTTTTTGAATTTCAGAAGACAGTCAAATAAAAAGTGGTGGACATAAAGGTTATATCACTGAACAAAAAAATGTGTATATTCATAGGAAACTTACACAAAAAAAATAAAATAAATAAAAACATAAGAAATGTGGAAACAGCTAAACAGCCACAGGACAGAATAAAGGCGGGTTAGAACAGGTAATATCCAACGATATATATCTGCCAACCTCAATTTCTCTGATTGTAAACACTTGAGCAGTGCTATTTTCACATCTTGTCTCTGTATTTCAATTACTTGACAAATTCCTTTGTATAATTTTAAAGTGCAGCAGAACATATGGTCACAATATAAATAATTCCCATAATTAAAGGGACACTATAGCCACCAGAACAACTACAGCTTATTGTATTTGTTCTGGTGAGTAGAATCATTACCTTCAGGCTTTTTGCTGTAAACACGGTCTTTTCAGAGAAAATGCAGTGTTTACATTACAGCCTAGATATAACTTCCCTGACCACTCCTGAGATGTCTGTTAGAGATCCTTCCTGGTTCGTGGCTCCCTAAAATGCATCCAAACATTCAGTGTCTCTTCCCTCTGCATGCAGACACTAAACTTTCCTGATAGAGATTCATTGAGTCAATTCATCTCTATGGAGATGCTGATTGGCCAGGGCTGTGTTTGAATTGTGCTGGCTCTGTCCCTGATCTGCATCCTTGTCAGTCTCACCCAATCCTATGGGGAAGCATTGTGATTGGATCAGACTACCACTTCTGCTGAGGTCAGCAGGCAGTGGGCAGGTCTAAAGAAAACAGGCACAAAGCCTGCAGCTTCAGACTTGAATACAAGTAAGATTTACTATATTTAGGGAGGAATGAGCATGGGTAGATGGTGGTTTTAACCCTACAAGGTCAGGAATACATGTTTGTGTTCCTGGCTTTATAATTTAAACACTAACAGAGCACGGTGTGAAAGTACAGTGCCCAAAAACAGTAGAATAACTGGCTATATAACAGTTTGTAAAGAATACCATGGAATAATGGTATGCATAGTACATAACATTCACAGTGAATATATATATATATATATATATATATATATATATATATATATATATATATATATATATATATATATATATATATATATATATATATATATAGAAAAAGGTACTAAAAAATAAAAACGAATCCTGCACAAGAAAACAATGTAACCACAATATTAAGTGAAAGGTTATGACCTTATAGCTGCAGCAAAATTTCTTATTCCCCAAGAAATGAGCAGCCAAGCACGAGCAAACAAATTAGCAGTTTATGTGCATTACAGCCTGTCCAAGGACCACTATTTATTAAAGTGCTTAGAGTGTACTTTTCCCAAAGTTGATCATTTAAAATCTGTAAAACTTGCATACTAAAGTCAGTGAAAATATATCAGGTGTTAAGTCTGGTCTAAGATACAGGACATTAAAGGGACACTATAGAACAGCTTATTGTATTTGTTCTGGTGAGTATAATTATTCCCTTCAGGCTTTTTGTAGTCAACACCATCTTTTCAGAGAAAATGCAGTGTTTACATTACAGCCTAGAGATACCTCCACTGGCCACTCCTCAGATGGATTCCAGAGGTGCTTCCTGTGGTAGTCGACATTCAGTGTCTCCTCCCTTTGCATGTAGACACTTAACTTTCCTCATAGAGATGTACTTAGTTAATGCATCTATGAGGAGCTGCTGATTGGCCAGGGCTGACTCTGCCCCCTTAAGATACATACACACACACACACACGAGGACTACATGGTGTTTTTAACACAATAGGGTCAGGAATGCATGTTTGTTTTAAATATTTTTATTGGTATCATGTCATAAGCGTGGTTTACGATTGTATTTGAACATTACAGTCGGTTGCCTGCGCAGAGGCGTGTTTCTCGTTGCGGTGATCGGAACAATCAGTTGCCTGCGCAGAGGCGTTTTTTCATTGCATCTAACATAACGTTTAGTTGCCTGCGCAGAGGCTTGTGTCACTGTGTATCTATCATAGCGTTTCGCTGCCTGCGCAGAGGCTCGTTTCACATTGCAGCAGATGTGTCGTTTAGGTGCCTGCGCAGAGGCGGTTCGAGTATTTTACTTTTAACTATATAATGTAATATAATTATTAGCTATCATAGTGTGCGTGCTGTGTATGGTCTGACTGGTGTGTGTGTTTGATGAGTGTGGTGCATATTCTGATGCTTGTTTTAGGACTTGTCACATGTCGCAGCGCTTTTTTATCACATCTATAGTGGATTTTGCCTGCGCCGCGTGCGCTCAACCCGTTCCTAGGGCTGTGTGTGTTGAGGTATTGAGCTGGTATGTGTTGTGGGTGCTTATTGCGTCTCGGGCTACTGGACTGCAGTCACTTAGTCGGTGTCTTTCCCACACGTCTCATTTGTGGCCCCTGCTGTCTCGTCCTATTTTCCTGCTTGTTGTCGTGTGTTGTGCCAGGTCTGTTGCGGTCTCATGGGCAGCACAGCTTTCGAGTGGGTTTGTTATTGCGGCCCGTGTTTCCTGTGTTCTTGTCGGTAGTGTGGGGGCATTTGTGTTACGCTGTTTCATCCTGTTCTATCCGTGCTTATTCGCTGTAGTTCCTCTATATATTCCCTGGTGTTTGTGTTGTGTGCGGCTGGTGTATCTTGCGGGTGTCGCCTTAGCCGGTGGTTGGTGTAATATTATGTGTCTCTGTTTCCTGAGTCCGGTAATGTGACCCTCTCTTATGCCTAAGGTCGATGTCTTGAGTGTTAGTGTGTGTGGTCGTGTCCTAAGTGAGTGAGCGAGGGGGTTGTGGGTTGGTGGTCTGTTATCTAGTCCCCTGTCGCCGCCCCGTTCCGCTCAGCCCCCGGGCTTCTCGGCTCCCCGCTCGGGCCCGCCTCCTCTCGCTCGTTCCTCTCGGGGGTGTTTGCTGCTAGGTGACTTTGGAAGGGGTCAGACGCAGTGTGGTGTAACCAGTAGAACCAGCGTTGTGAGTAGCGGTCCCTTTGTTGCGTGGTGACGGCTTTCATGTCTTCGAATTTTCGCGTCGCTTCCACTTCTTCTACCCAGCGTCTCAGTGGGGGTGCAGTGGACTGCTTCCAATAGATGGGGATGGTCGCCTTGGCCGCGTTTAGTAGTCTGGGGATGATGGATCTGATGTATGCCTGTGTTGGCATTGTAGTTTTGTGTAGGAGGAAGGCGACCGGGGTCTCTGGCAATAATTCATCTGTTACTTCGTGTATAGTTTGCCTGATCGTCTCCCAATATGGACGGATCTTGGGGCACTCCCACCAGATGTGTGTGAACGTACCCACTGCTTCCTCACATCTCCAGCAGGTGTCAGTTATCTCTGGGTTTCTTGCATGGAGCCTTGATGGCGTCAGGTACCACCTGGTGAAGATTTTGTAGGAATTCTCCTGTAGGCGTGCTGAGGCCGGTGTTTTCTGTATTAAGGTGATGAGTGTGTCCCATTCTGCCTCTGTCATGGGTTCGTCTAGGTCTTCCTCCCACTGTCTGACGCATGGGGGTGCCAATATGTATCTGCTCGTGATTAGGGTCGAGTAGATCTGTGATATGGCCCGTGGCGGTTCCTTGTCTTGCATACAGAGGTGTTCAAACGATGTTGGGTCCCTCAGGAGGGATGGTTTCTGAGGTATGGATCGGGCGTATTGTGTCATTTGCGCTCTCTGGAGTGTGTGCATGAAGGTAAGAGGTCTATCTGGGAATAGTTCGTGCAGTGGTCGTATGTCAAAGGGGTTCTGGAGGATGTCCTTCATGCGGATGATTGGCTTGTGTCCTATTGGGTGCGGGGTTGGGCCCATGTCCCCTGCCGGGAAGTCTGGGTTGCCTCTCAAGGGGAGAAGTGGGCCGGGGTCTGTCGTCAGATATTGTTTTGCGCCCTGTCTGTGCCAGACTTGCATGGTGGCCGCCACGAATGGGTTGTTGATGTGTTTGTGTTTGTATGTTGCTTTTGGGATCCAGGGTAGCGTCCTGAGGTCGCAGTTGGTCGTGTCTGATTCCAGTTGGGTCCACAATTTCGTGCCGCTGGCCACCGTCCAACTGATGATTCTCATGAGGTGTGCCGCTTGATAGTACTTTTCGAAGTCCGGTAGTGCCAGTCCCCCACGGAGTTTGGGCAGGATTAGTTGGGCATGTGCTACTCGGGGGGACTTGCCCTTCCATATGAATTTGCGGACTTCCGTTTTCAGTGCCGTGAAAAATTATGGTGGGGCTGTTATTGGAACTGTTTGAAATATGAACAATAGTTTGGGGAGAAGCGTCATTTTGACCGCGTTTACCCTTCCTAGCCATGATATGTAGTAGGAGTTCCAGTTGTGTAGTTCCTCCGTCGCCTTTTTTAGTATTGGGAGGTAGTTTTGCGCATATAGGTCCGCTGGGTTGGGCGTGAGCCAGACCCCCAGGTATCGCATTCTGTGGTCGCACCAGCGGTATGGATGTTGTCTCTGGATCGTTGTTCTCAGCGCGTGGTTGACTGTTAGGTTTAGGATCTCCGACTTCGAGTGGTTGATTTGGAGGTTTGAAAGTTGGCCGTATACTTCGAATTCTGTCTGTATGGCCTGGAGGGAGGTCTCAGGGTTCGTGACCACAAACAATAGGTCGTCCGCGTATGCCAGGATTTTGTGGTGCATGTTTCCGATCCTGATTCCTTGTATGTCTGCGTTCTGTCGGATCTTATTGAGGAAGGGCTCTAGCGTCATTGCAAATAGTAAGGGTGAGAGCGGGCATCCTTGCCTGGTTCCGTTGAGGATGTGGAACGGGTCTGATAGTGCACCGTTGATCCTGATCCGCGCTGTCGGGTTCGTGTAGAGCGCCGTCACCCAGTTGAGGTATCTCGCCCCTATGCCGAATTGTCGCAGTGTTTCAAACATCGTGTCCCAGTCTACTCTGTCGAACGCTTTTTCCGCGTCTGTTGACAGGAGTAGTACCGGTGTCTTTTGCGTTTTGGCGTGGGCTATGATGTTCAGGGCCCGGATGGTGTTGTCCCTCACTTCCCTGCCTGGGATGAATCCTGTTTGGTCTGGGTGGATTGACGCGGGGAGCAGTGGCGCCAGTCTGGTCGCGAGGATGCTTGCGAGGAGCTTGAGGTCCGTGTTTAACACAGATATCGGGCGGTAGCTGGGGCACAGTGTTGGGTCCTTCCCTTCCTTCGGGAGTAGGGTGATGTTGGCTGAGGTGAATTGGGCCGTCGGTGTGGCCCCATCTTGGATGGAATTAAGTGCCGCCAGGAGTTTCGGTGTCGTAACGTGTGTTAATGTTTTGTAATACTGGAGGGGAAGGCCGTCCGGTCCTGGTGCTCTGCCTGTTTTCGCTCTTTTGATGGCGTACGCTATTTCTTCTGGTGTTATAGGTGCTTCTAATGCTTCTCGTGCTATGTCACCTATGTCGGGCACGTTCGCGGAGTCCAGGTATACCCTGATATTTTCAATGATGTTTGTCCGTGGGGCTCCTGGGCTGCTTGGCGGAGGTTATATAGGTTCTGGTAATAGGCTCGGAATGCTGCGGATATGTGGTCTGGCCGGTGTTTGAGTTGCTGTCTTGCGTCCTTGATCTTTGGGATGTAGAGTTGGGTCCTGCGTTGTTTGAGGAGGTTTGCTAGTAGCCTCCCGCATTTGTCCCCGTGTTCATGTATCATGTGTTTGTAGTGTTGGTATGAGCGTTGTATTGAGCGATTGAGATGTGTGGTGAGTTGACCTCTTTTGGTTACCAGGTCCCCATACGTTGTCGCGTCCAGGGTGCGTTTATGTCTTGCCTCCAGGGCTGCTATGTCCCGGCTGAGGTCGAGGATCGCTTGTATCGCTGTCTTCTTGCGGGATGCGCTGATTGCGATAATCTGGCCGCGGATCACAGTTTTGTGCGCCTCCCAACATGTCAGTGGCGTCACGTCGTCGGTTTCGTTTTCCTCGAAGTATGTTCGTATGGAGTCGCTGATTTTATCTACCACTGTCGTGTCAGATAGGAGCGATTCGTTCAGCCGCCACGACATTTGTTTGGGTCTAAACAGCGGCGACTTCATCCGTATGCGGATCGGGCAATGGTCCGACCATGTCATCGGTAGGATCTCTGCGGTGGTGAGCAGGGTCAAGTTTTGATGTGGTGTGAGGAAGTAGTCGAGCCTTGTGTATGTTGCGTGGGTCCTTGAGTAGAAGGTGTAGTCGCGGTCCGTTGGGTGCAAAGCCCGCCAGCAGTCCGCCAATTGGTGGTGGTGGAGGAGGCGCAGTGTATTCGCGTGTCTGTTGTGTGGGGTTGCGCCTTGCGGGGAAGTGGAATCTTGGTCCGGGTGTAGTGCCAGATTCAGATCTCCACCGATTATTAGGGTGCCTTCTGTGAATTTCATCAAGGTGTTCAGTGCGCGTCCAAGGAATTGGTGTTGTTTTGTGTTCGGGGCATACACGTTGGCGAATGTGTATGTTTGGTCCAGGATTGTGCCTTTGGTGAAAATGTATCTACCTTGTTCGCACCTGATGGTAGCTTTCTCCGCGTAGGGGAGAAGTCTGGAGAAAAGAATGCCTACTCCTCGCGTGCGCTTTACGGGGTTGTTACTGAAGTATCCTACTTGGAAGTTTCGGTCTTTCAGGGCTGGTGCTCTACCCTCTTGGAAGTGGGTTTCTTGCAGGAAGGCTACCGACGCCTTGTAGTGTTTTAGGTCTCGTAGTAGTCTCGTCCGTTTCTCCCTGGTGTTCAGTCCGTGCACGTTGTACGAGACGATGTTCAGGTCCTCACGCGCGAATCCGTTTGGCCCCGGGGCCGGCATCCCGTGGGCGGCCAGGGGGGACTAGTGGGTGTAGGAATGCATGTTTGTATTCCTGACTCCATAGTGCTCATTTAAGCTTAGCAAAAAAAGTACTCCAATTCATAAAGTCTTTTTCAGCTCAACAACTACATTTGACATGCATCAGTTCTTCCTTGACCAATTGCTCTATTTTTTCCGTGTGAAAGCACACTGGAACCTAAAAGGTTCCTTCTGACTAGTCAAACAAATGAAAATGCAGGCAAAAACTATACTACAACTGTGTCACGAGCGTGGGCTATAGGCTCAGCCGAGACAGTGGCGAGAGTGTGGCAGTGACAGGGTTAATGACACCAGACCCCTGGTTACCTGTTGCTAGTCCCAGCAACCACTCAATTAACCCTTGCAATCCCTACTACACTAACCCTCCAGTACACACTTTACTGCCACCACCAAGACTTTTAAACCCGGGCGTCTTAGGTTACCCCACACACAGGAGAATTATAGAATCACAGTTATACTTTTACTGATCAAACACATAATTAACCCTTTTTGGTAACGTGTTTACCTGAGCTTTGCTCTGGAGAGTGAAGCTCAGAGAACAGAAACACAAGCTGATTAAGTAAACATTTAATCTGACAAAAAAGATTCACAGTGCTGAGTACAAAATACAGAAATAAATGACATACAGATAAATTGCAAAACAGTACATACAATAAAATAGGAGAAAACACAAGAAATTCCTTACATGTATTTACCCCATCTAGAATTCTTGTGGGAGTCTTAGATGGTATAGATCTCCTAGAAGTTGATGACCAAAGAAAAAAAAAATGAACTCCCTGGATAGTTCAGCACCCTCATTATATACCTAAACTAGTGGTTTCTCAGTGGGCAGACCCCTGGAGGGGGGGAGGGGGGAGAATCAGAGGGGTTTGTCTGGCATTTTATTGCCCACTCCATGCAATTCCTTGTGTCCAGCTCTGGTGATGGCTATCTAGATGTTTTATGGTCTAGGCCTGGTGCAAGATCAAAGACCAAAATAAATGTCATCCCAGGGTTTACAAAAAAACAACTCTTAACATATATCAACACACATCAAACACCAACTCATGCTTTTGGCATGACAAACTGATAACAGACTGTTGGTAACCTGATAAGTTTTATTAACAGGACTGCGTAAATCTTGTGCCCATGCCACCGACCACATGATCAAAACCATTGCATGGGTTTTGAAAGAGACTGAGGTGGAGATCTGAACAGAATGGCATGTGTATTTTCAAATATGTGCAAACAAACATAATAAAAATAATAATAAATGTAAAGCGCCTGTCCCTGGCACCATCTCCTTTATAAACACTGCCTTCTCTTTGAAATTGCAGTGTTTACATTACTTCTTAGGTGCTTGTGCTCCTTGTAAAGGAGGGACACTAAACCTAAATCAGAAACAAAATTTAGGTTTATAAATACAAGTTTGAATTTCTAATGTTCGGGTTTCTCTTTACCCCTTTAAAAACTACCTTCACCAGCAAGATTTCGTCTATTTGGGTCTTCAGCAACCCTAAACTTTAGTTATACATTTACAAAAATACATGTTCACAAACCATAACATTTCTAACAAGTTATAGAAAGACTAGTGATTACAACCAGATCATAGACTAATCAAAAGGCAAGATTTTGCCGTTCTCAAAATAGCTATGCATTTTGTTCTGAAATATTTGCATTTACCTAGCATATCCCTAAAAGTGTTATTCGCCATGCCTGGAGGAGCATCAGTTACACTTCACTGACAAAGATCAAAAGGTAACAATCTGCTGTATTGTTTCTGTATATAGGACCGGACAGGATTTCAGTTCTTCACTGCTCCTATGTGTGGATATGGGATATGTGTTATCGATCTTTTTCCCTCAGCAATTTTAACTTTGGTCTTCGGTTTGTTCTTTTTTATGTCTCATGGTCATATCTCAATCAAGCTGCATTTGTCGTTCTCAGAAATTCAATGCACAGAGACGTGCTACAGTCACAACCATGACAAACAAAATTTCACATTACATGTGACATTAAAAGACATTACATGACTATCGGAATGTAGATCCATGACCAGTGAGTGCAGAGGTGGGGTCTGGAAATGTGGCCCACCAGATTTTTGCAGGATATGTAGAGCATGTCATTCACTAAGAAATGGCTTAAAAAAAGTTAACATGAATATTTACAGACACCACTGAATTTCAAAAACACAAAATGTTAGTTACCACTATATTTCTCAAAAGCATGTTGAAACAAGTACAAGTATGCAGGTTCCATATCTCAAGACATCAGTATCCAGATGTATACAGGTTAGACATGCAAAATAGGCCCATATCAGAATGAATTTGTAGTTCATCAAAAGGAGTTAGGGCAGGTAGACAAGGTTTACTACACAAAAAGTCCTATTTACTACATTTGCA
Source organism: Pelobates cultripes (assembly GCA_933207985.1). Taxonomy (NCBI): domain Eukaryota; kingdom Metazoa; phylum Chordata; class Amphibia; order Anura; family Pelobatidae; genus Pelobates; species Pelobates cultripes. The sequence continues at coordinate 61,012,733 of OW240912.1, forward strand.
TTGAAGAAGGGCTTGTGCCTGAAACGTTTGCCTGTCTTTTAGGTCCTTCAAATAAAGGCTTGGTAGCACATTGGTGCACACTACAACTGGAAGCACAGACCTCTTTTTCTATGTTTATTTTGTTTAGGCTGCTGGAACTACAGTGGGAGGAGCTACAGCTCGGGAGAAATTTTATTTTCAATCCTTTTGGTATTGTAACTACCTGTGCCTCTACTCCTTTTCTCTATCACATTTACTACAGATGTTACATGCCTGCATTAGCAACGTTAATCCCATTCAAAGTTAGGTGGCATTCATTGGTTTATCTGCTTACATACTTAGCCAATGTACAAACAAGTGGAGTTTCTGCACAAGCAGTATGCTGTGAGGGGGCTAGGCCACAGGTGCTGTGGGCACCCTTAGTTTTTCAAGCAGTTTGACACAAAGGGAATTTTGTCAATTGACTATAATGGACTGCTCTTCTAATGTTACATACAAAATACTATTAACAAGGAAATAGAAGTCTTCCTGGTGCCAACTATTAGTTCACAAACAAGAACAAGCCACAAATAAAATGACAAATCTATCGGTTTTCATTATATGAGCAATTTTAAGGGGGAGTGATGACAAAACACCTCTTTAAAAGGGACACTATAGTCACCAGAACAACTACAGCTTATTGAATTTGTTCTGGTGAGTAGAATCATTACATTCAGGTTTTCTGCTGTAAACACGGTCTTTTAGGAGAAAATGCAGTGTTCACGTTACAGCCTAGTGATAACTCCACTGGCCACTCAGATAGCATCCAAGCATTCAATGTCTCCTCCCTCTGCATGCAGACATTGAACTTTCCTCAGAGATTCATTAATTCAATTCATCTCTATGAGGAGATGCTGATTGGCCAGGGCTGTGTTTGAATTGGGCTGGCTCTGCATCTGATCTGCCTCTTTGTCAATCTCAGCCAATCCTATGGGGAAGCATTGTGATTAGGGATCGACCGATATTGATTTTTTAGAGCCGATACCGATAATCTGCAAACTTTCAGGCCGATAGCCGATATCTTGCCGATATTCTGTACATTTACTATTTTGAATAAATAAACTAATTCGAAAGGTAAATGCACAAAATATACATGCCACATGTAGTGGATGAAGTGTGTTTAGACAGGGGAACTGTGTGTGTTTGTGTAGTGTGATGCAGAGTGTGTGTGTGTGTGTGTAGTGGATGCAGGTGTGTGTTTGTGTGTGTGTGTGTGTGTGTGTGTGTATGCAGGTGTGTGTTTGTGTGGTGTGTATGTGTGTTGTGGTGGATGCAGGTGTGTGTGTTGTGTGGTGTGTGTGTGTGTGTGGTGGATGCAGGGTGTGTGTTTGTGTGGTGTGTGTGTGTGTGGTGGATGCAGGTGTGTGTTTGTGTGGTGTGTGTGTGGTGGATGGAGGTGTGTGTGGTGGATGTGTGTGTGGATGCAGGGTGTGTTTGTGTGTGGTGTGTGTGTTTGTGTGGTGTGTGTGTGTGGTGTGTGGTGTGTGTGTGTGTGTGTGTGTGTGTGTGTGTGTAGTGGATGCAGAGTGTGTGTTTGTGTAGTGTGTGTATAATGCAGTGTTTTTGTGTGTGTTTGTGCAGTGTGTGTATAATGCAGTGTTTTTGTGTGTGTTTGTGCAATGTGTGTGTGTTTGTGCAATGTGTGTGTGTTTGTGCAGTGTGTGTTTGTGCAATGTGTGTGTGTTTGTGCAGTGTGTGTTTGTGCAGTGTGTGTTTGTGCAGTGTGTGTTTGTGCAGTGTGTGTTTGTGCAGTGTGTGTTTGTGCAGTGTGTGTTTGTGCAGTGTGTGTTTGTGCAGTGTGTGTTTGTGCAGTGTGTGTTTGTGCAGTGTGTATGTAATGCAGTATGTTTGTGTAGTGTGTGTCTGTAATGCAGTGTGTGCAGTGTGTGTGTGTGTTTGTGTAGTGATGTAATTTGTGTTTTTTATTTTAATATTTTTTTTAATATTTAAATGTTTTTGTTTTTTGTTTAGTTCCCCCCCCAGTGTGTGTTTGTGTAGTGTGTGTAATGCAGTGTGTGTGTCTGAGTAGTGTGTATGTAATGCAGTATGTGTGCAGTGTGTGTATTTAAATGTGTTTTTTTTGTTTAGTCCCCCCTCTCTGCTTCTTACCAGGGAGGGGGATATAGTATTATCTGGTGGTCCAGTGGCTTATTAAGTACAGTGGTGGCTCAGCAACAGCAAGCGCTGACTTACCTTGCAAGCAGCTCCTACAGCTCTCTGTGTAAATCTCGCGGCTCTTAGTGCCGCGCGGAGCGTTGCCATGGTAACCCGTGGCAACGCGCTGCGGCCGCGGGTCTCGCAAGATTTACACAGAGAGCTGAAGGAGCTGCTTGCAAGGTAAGTCAGCGCTTGCTGCTGGCCCCCACAGGACCGCCGGGCTTGTAATGGGCCCGGCGGTCCTGTTATATATTATCGGCAATATCGGTATCTGAATTGGCCGATACCGATATTGCCGAAAATACCAAATATCGGCCGATAATATCGGCCAGACCGATAATCGGTCGATCCCTAATTGTGATTGGATCAGGCTACCACTTCTGATGTCAGCAGGCAGGTCAAAAGGAAACCGTGACAAAGCAAGCAGCTCCTGACTTGAATACTAGTAAGATTTTACTATATTTAGAGAGGCATGAGGGGACTAAGGTGGCTAGATGGTGGTTTTAACCCTATAGGGTCAGGAATACATGTTAGTGTTCCTGACCATATAGTGCTTCTTTAATGTAGATGTTCTGGCGAGTAGAATCATTGCCTCTATGCAATATCATGCACCATATATTAAAAAAAACACACACAAAAAAACCACATTACATCAAAAAGTGTTTATAGGCTAAATTATGCCATCTTGGGGGTTCAAGAAAAACAAATCACTTGATCTTTGGTCTTGCGGTTTATAAGTTGTTTTCCTAAATATATGGTTAACAGGCATGCATCCTTTCTCCCTCCCCCCTCCCCCTTACTATAGTTATGTATATGCTGACTAAATTGCAAAGTGTTACCCTGTACCAGTGTCTTGTTAATGAAATCTACAAAACAAAACCAGTTTCTCTTCAGCAATACCTTGTGTACAACTATCCTCCAGCACACAATTACACGTATCTCAGTACGTGCAATGTTTCAAGCTGAAACACTGCACATACAGAATCCAACCACCATAACCACTTCAAATCACCTGGGTGTTTGTAAGCCCATTAAGACCACGAGGTGGCCGGCAGATGGATAGTGAAGGCGGTTGGAGGAGAGTAGAGGTGGGAGGACAACAGGAGGAGAGTAGAGGTGGGAGGAGGACAACAAGAGGAGAGTAGAGGTGGGAGGACAACAAGAGGAGAGTAGAGGTGGGAGGACAACAAGAGGAGAGTAGAGGTGGGAGGACAACAAGAGGAGAATAGAGGTGGGAGGACAACAAGAGGAGAGTAGAGGTGGGAGGACAACAAGAGGAGAGTAGAGGTGGGAGGACAACAAGAGGAGAGTAGAGGTGGGAGGACAACAAGAGGAGAGTAGAGGTGGGAGGACAACAAGAGGAGAGTAGAGGTGGGAGGACAACAAGAGGAGAGTAGAGGTGGGAGGACAACAAGAGGAGAGTAGAGGTGGGAGGACAACAAGAGGAGAGTAGAGGTGGGAAGACAACAAGAGGAGAGTAGAGGTGGGAAGACAACAAGAGGAGAGTAGAGGTGGGAGGACAACAAGAGGAGAGTAGAGGTGGACAGACGGCTGAAAAAGAGAAGAAGCAAGTGGGCATCAGAGGGAGCTGTAATCTTCTCGTTCTTCTCCCTTGAGCACCCTGCTGTGATGCCGGCAGCTGGAATATGATATCACTCTGGCCTAGGCATAACTAAACAGTGCATGAGGGAGCAGACCAAGAAGAACAGAAAGGGGACAGCAGCTACACTGGGCCTCAGGCATAGGATACACTCCAGCTCTCCCAAAGGTAGGGAGGCTGGGTGGACTAAAAACGTAATAAAACAATTCATTTGAGAGCATAAGTCCCTATGTTTGCGAGCACTTGTGTGTCCCTGTGCGAGAGCGCACACCTCAGTCTGATTGCACGCCTCTTTGGATGCATGCGTCAGCGAGCGTGTGGGCACCTTAAAGGACCACTATAGTGCCACTCGTTTTCCTGGCACTATAGTGCCCTGAGGGTGCCCCCACCCTCAGGGTCCCCCTCCCATCCGGCTCTGGAAGGGGGAAAGGGGTAAAAACGTACCTTTTTCCAGCGCTGGGCGGAGAGCTCTCCTCCGATCCTCCTCTTCTCCTCCCCGTCGGCTGAATGCGCACGCGCGGCAAGAGCTGCGCGCATTAAGCCGGTCACACAGGAAAGCATTCATAATGCTTTCCTATGGACGCTTGCGTGCTCTCACTGTGAAAAAAATCACAGTGAGAAGCACGCAAGCGCCTCTAGCGGCTGTCAATGAGACAGCCACTAGAGGAAATAGGGGAAGGCTTAACCCATTCACAAACATAGTAGTTTCTCTTAAATTGGTATGTTTATGAAAAAATGGGTTAACCCTAGCTGGACCAGGCACCCAGACCACTTCATTAAGCGGAAGTGGTCCTTTAACTAGCATGGAAAAGATGTTTTTAACTCTCCTATTTTCCCACGTTGCAACAGTTTAGCCAAGGCTAGCCTCATCTCCATTGGCTTGAATCCTGATGGTCTCAGCCAATCCAATGCATCCCTATAGAAAAGCATTGGGTGGGTATTGCGTTTGAGTGACAAAGGTGTTACTATGCAGCAATGTAACCTTTGCATTTTTCTGAAAAGGCATTGTTTATATTGAATAGACTGCAGGGGCAGGCTATATACACCAGTACATTACATAGTAATGGTTCTGGTGACTATAGTGTCCCTTTAAGAATTTTATTTTTATCTTTGAAAATAACATACATACATGTCAAGATAATTATATATATATATATGATCCAAGTGTCAGATACCAAGCAGAAATACTATGAACACTCACAGTGAATAACATCATGAGTACCATATTAATTGGAGATAATGGAAAGTTCTCCGCACAATATGAAAAGCACAAATTTACAAATCTTGAACACAAATGCCTTGCCATCTAATCTGAATTATAATCCAAGAAACACAAACCAAAATTTAATTAAACTACACACAGATCCATGAGCTGGTTAGTATTGATTGGAATACAATTGTTTCATTTCTTGGTTGTTGAATTTTGACACAAACACGGGCACATTTACAAATATACAGAAACAAAGTCTGACTTGGCTCAGCATATTTAAAATAAAATGAAAAAAAATATATAAATTAAAAATTTAAATCCACTTACAGCTCGTCTCGTTGCCTCTGTGAGAGCACCATGATGAATAAAGTCCTGTGAATGTGAAATAAGGGACACCTCCAGGAGTTCACAATTCCTAAGGAATCCCTGGATCAAAAGTTAAGTATGCCACAGAGTGGCTTCAGTTGAGCTGAAATGACGACTCCAGCAGTAAATTTAATGAAACTCGAATTCATTCAACAAGTTTCATTACACCTAAAACGAGAAATAAAATACATATTATAAATCTGAAAACATGGAAAAACTAGTAGTATATTTGGTAATTTAATACAAGCTATCGATAGTGATTCATATTAAAATGAAAGTCGCAGAACAGGATAATCAATATACAATAACAATCTACACATCAAGTTATGGTGCAAAACCAATGCACCATAGTAGACTTCAATTAATAAGAATCCACAGGTAAACACAAATATTACCTACCATAACACACATTGCCAGGGCAAAACATTAAAAAAGATATATGCAATAATAATTAACCGGGCCTAAAAGTGATTTAACAAAAACAAAATAATAAAATCAACTTCAGGGTTAAACTGTTGAAAAACCATTTAACGTCGGAAGATAAGATGGTGCCCAGAAATACCTGCCCTCATAACTTCACGGAGATTAAAGTTATACGGAAGCAAAATATTCTTTTAAATCACCTTGCTTTTCACTCTTCTGCATTAGTGAGATCAATACCCTATATCTTTGAATAGAATTTGATGGCTAGGAGTATTTGCCAACAACCAGTTAAATAATGTGTCACCCCCCAAAAAAAAAAAAAAGAAAAGAAAAGAAAAGAAAAGAAAGAAGAAGAAACGGATGTAATTAATGCAGGTTAAAAAGAACTTCACTTTTCGCTATATCTGAGAAAGGGAAGAGACCTCAGGCACCAAGGAGACCATGTAAAGGTTTGAAAATATATGAACTGCTTATAATGGGTGAACTCCAGGGAAATTCCAGCACAATAACCACTGTGTGCTGTAGTGGTTATGGTGCTTAAACCTTCTTTTTCATTCATAATGAGAGCTGTGCACTGCCAGAAATATTCTCAAAATCTGATCACTGTGGGACTGTGGAGGCAAGACCACTGTGGGACTGGGGAGGCGGGAGGCAAGATCACTATGGGACTGGGGAGGAGGGAGGCAAGATCACTATGGGACTGGGGAGGAGGGAGGCAAGATCACTATGGGACTGGGGAGGAGGGAGGCAACATCACTATGGGACTGGGGAGGAGGGAGGCAACATCACTATGGGACTGGGGAGGAGGGAGGCAACATCTGGGGACTCACTATGGGACTGGGGAGGAGGGAGGCAACATCACTATGGGACTGGGGAGGAGGGAGGCAACATCACTATGGGACTGGGGAGGAGGGAGGCAACATCACTATGGGACTGGGGAGGAGGGAGGCAACATCACTATGGGACTGGGGAGGAGGGAGGCAACATCACTATGGGACTGGGGAGGAGGGAAGCAACATCACTATGGGACTGGGGAGGAGGGAAGCAACATCACTATGGGACTGGGGAGGAGGGAAGCAACATCACTATGGGACTGGGGAGGAGGGAAGCAACATCACTATGGGACTGGGGAGGAGGGAAGCAACATCACTATGGGACTGGGGAGGAGGGAAGCAACATCACTATGGGACTGGGGAGGAGGGAAGCAACATCACTATGGGACTGGGGAGGAGGGAAGCAACATCACTATGGGACTGGGGAGCAACACACTAAAAAAGAGGAAGGGGAGAAAGGAACATTAAAGGACCTTTATAGGCACCCAGACCACTTCAGCTCAATGAAGTGGTCTGGGTGCCAGGTCCCTCTAGTTTTAACCCTGCAGCTGAATACATAGCAGTTTCATAGAAACTGCTATGTTTACACTGAGTGTTAATCCAGCCTCTAGCGGCTGTCTCACTGACAGCCATTAGAGGCAGCTTCCGCGATTCTCACTGAAAACCACATTGAGTAGACTGACGTCCATAGGAAAGCATCGAGTAATGCTTTCCTATATGCAGTTTGAATGCATGCACGGCTCATCCAGCGCTGACGTCGGCAGGAGGAGGGTTCCCCAGCTTCAGGGAGCCCGGCAGTGGTGAAAAGTAAGTGGCTCTAGTGGTTTTAATCCCTTCAGCCCAGTGGGAGGGGGGCCAGGACTTAAGGACTACAAAGTGCCAGGAAAACAAGTTTGTTTTCCTGGCACTATAGTGGTCCTTTAAGCAGGGGGGACCACTAAAAGAGAAGTGAAGTTTCTCCAAATTAGATTAATTCATTAAAAAGTCTAATATTAATAAAATTATAGGGAAAAAACTTTTAAAGTCATTCGGGGGAAAACGTCATTTTCGGGTTTCGGCGCATCCAACTTTTTTCTGCTCAGGGGTTAATTGGTTAAAAGAGCACTATAGGGTCAGGAACACAAACATGTATTCCTGACCCTACAGTGTCAAAAAGCAACATCAAGCCCCTCTAAATATAGTAAATTCTTACTTGTATTCAAGTCTGCAGCTGCTGCCTCTGAACTGCCTGCTGAAATCATCAGAAGTGATTTTGTAGGCCAATCACAATGCTTCCCCATAGGATTGGCAGAGACTATCAATTAGGCAGATCAGGGGCGCAGCCAGCAAAAGGCAAACACAGGCCTGGCCAATCAGCATCTCTATGAGGAAAGTTCAGTGTCTTCATGCAGAGGGTGGAGACACTGAATGGCAGTACTGTAATTAGCAGTAATTTAGCAAGTACTTCCTAGGCATAGCAGAGATCCCTCTAGGCACCGTGAGCAAGGGGTCAAAATCTGGATTGCCCATTTAACTTAAGGAGAGCAAAAAACAAGTTGCAAGAGAGTACTAAGAACTGACAACAGCTCAATTAGCCTGCCCTTCGTTGGGTCCCCGTTCAGATCTCAAGATTGTTTTAACTCATCTTGTGCAGTTACAAAAATAACCAGACCATTTGCATATCAGACTGATTCCACCCAAAGGTGCAGAACAAATCCAAAATGCACTCACTGACTACGCCTAACAAGGTTGAAACTGTTATTTTTGTAATTGCATAAAATGAGCTAAAACAATCTCGAGATCAGAGGGGGACCCAACGAAGGGAAGGCTAATTGAGTTGTTGTCTGTTCTTGGTACTCTCGTGCAACTTGCTTTTTGCGCTCCCTAAGTTAAAGGATCATTATAGTGTCAGGAAAACATAGCGGTTTTCTTGACACTATAGGGCATGAGTGCGTTCCAAAATGAATTTTACCGCGAACTTCAATCAATCATATATAAGAACATTATCTGCACAGTGGTTAGGAGAGCTGACTGAGGAAGCCACAACAGGCGAAACGCGTATTGGCTCACTTTTTTTTTATGTTAATAATTTTTTTCAATAAATTTATCTTTTTATTCCACCCTCTGGATCCTTCTCTATTTATTGGAAACTGCACCATCAGCCACAGAAGGGTTAAGGATCACCCTAAAATAAATCCTGAAACCATCTATACCAGAGCCAGGTTTCCAATTGGCTCTGATCTTGTGAGTGTTTCCTTGCACATATTGTTTTTATATTTATTGTAAATTGTCTGCACTATTATATCGTAAAGTCCTTAGGCTACCTATCCACTCTAGTTTGTTGCTGTATAATGCAAAATAAGTTAATAAAAAATAAAACGTTCTGCAGCTAACCTTGCATGGCACATTGGAAGCCCATGCACCTCCCTTTGGAAAGTGGGATAAGGTGACCGGCTTTCACCCACAAAACTCTACAGACGGGAGTAGAGCACCTCAGCCCAGCGCTTCTACTACCCCACTTAGACGCTGAGCAGCAACAGACACCAAGAGTAACTGCAGTGACATACCTATGTCACTAGACACATTCCCCTCTGCGGCAACCTTTGCCTTTTCTGCCAGGATGCACTCTCGACATTACTTCTTTAAACTTGCCCAGTTCAACATCCTATTTTCCCCTTAATGTAACTGTTTCAATCAGCCTATCTCGGCTACATATTTCACATCTTCAGCCCCCGTAGGAGAGAGAATAATCGTGCCAAACATTGGATGGCAAATGTTCATCACTCTCCCAAATGCATGTCTTTTCAGTATAACATGTTCAAGTTTTTAAACTATGCACTAAATATGCTTTTATTGTTTGTGTACCTCGAGTTAATATTAGGCTATATCCATTTGTGTTACCTATGATGTTCACTGTGCTTTACTACCCTGCTTTTGTTAGACCCATGGGAGACCCCATTCCTAAAAAGCCGACTAGGGACATCAGATCCCCCCACAAAAGCAATGACCCATAACCAACATGAGTAGGTTCTTCAGTATCGTCTTAATGCTAAGGGCCTCAACAGCCACCAAAAGAGGTGTATGGTATTAAAAGATGTGCGCTCCTCTGGAGCATTCATATTTTGCCTACAGGAGACCCATTTCTGCAGGTGCAATTCACCTAAATTATTTTCACCTACATTTCCAGTTAGTGATCACGCATACTCACATACATAAATCAAATTGAACATATTTTTCACAAGGTCTGGTCCTTCTCTTAACAGGAAATATGCAGACCCTCAAGGAAGACTAAAATTCAAGGGTTTGCACAACAACAAATTACAGTAGCCTCCATCGATAATCCAAACAAAAACAAAAATGGGTTTCCTATCCAGATGCTTCACAAGAAATTCCAAATTGACCAGAGGGAGACTCTTCCAATGTGGCAACTTTAATTGCACAGTAAATCCCACCTGGGCCAACACCATATTTCAAACCAGGCAAGATTATACCTTTAGTTGCTAATTCTGGGAGCTGTTAACCACCCATGTCCTCCACAACTCTTGGAAGGGTTATACCCACCTTGAGAGAGATTACACTTTCTATTCTAAAGCCCACAAACTTTACACACATGCACTGATTTAGGCTATATTTTTGTTAAATCATGACACTAATATGCCATGTGTTGTTCACCTGAGATTATATGTACCGAATTTTAAGACCTGCTAAGTAACAGTCATTTCCTGATATGTAAACCCATAAAATTCAAAGAGGTTGCATTTTTTCCCTCAAAACTGTACATACATATGGTATGACACAGCCACCTAGACTATCCTACAGATTAACATGTGGTAGCCCTGTCAGGTGGTCTTGGGATGCCGGATATCTGCTTGAAATATTACGCCACTAATCTAGCTCTCATCCTACAATTTAGCTCCCAATCCATGAGTGCAATGTGGATTGCGCTGGAGAATGCATTCAGTTGCAAGAAAAGGTATGAACCCTTTGGAATGATATGGATTTCTGCACAAATTGGTCATACAATGTGATCTGATCATCTAAGTCACAACAATAGACACTCAGTCTGCTTAAATAACACACAAAGAATGAAATGTTGCCATGTTTTTATTGAACACCCCATGTAAACATTCACAGTGCAGGTGGAAAAAGTATGTGAACCCTTGGATTTAATAACTGGTTGAACCTCCTTTGGCAGAAATAACTTCAACCAAACGTTTCCTGTAGTTGCAGATCAGACGTGCACAACGGTCAGGAGTAATTCTTGACCATTCCTCTTTACAGAACTGTTTCAGTTCAGCAATATTCTTGGGATGTCTAGTGTGAATCGCTTTCTTGAGGTCATGCCACAGCATCTCAATCGGGTTGAGGTCAGGACTGACTGGGCCACTTCAGAAGGCGTATTTTCTTCTGTTTAAGCCATTCTGTTGATTTACTTCTATGCTTTGGGTCATGGTCCTGTTGCAACACCCATCTTCTGTTGAGCTTCAGCAGGTAGACAGATGGCCTTAAGTTCTCCTGCAAAATGTCTTGATAAACTTGGGAATTCATTTTTCCTTCGATGATAGCAATCCGTCCAGGCCCTGACTCAGCAAAGCAGCCCCAAACCATGATGCCCCCACCACCATACTTCACAGTTGGGATGAGGTTTTGATGTTGGTGTGCTGTGCCTTTTTTTCGCCACACATAGTGTTGTGTGTTTCTTCCAAACAACTCAACTTTGGTTTCATCTGTCCACAGAATATTTTGCCAGTACTGCTGTGGAACATCCAGGTGCTCTTGTGCAAACTGTAAACGTGCAGCAATGTTTTGTTTGGACAGCAGTGACTTCCTCTGTGGTATCCTCCCATGAAATCCATTCTTGTTTAGTGTTTTACGTATTGTAGATTCACTAACAGAGATGTTAGCATTTGCCAGTGACTTTTGTAAGTCTTTAGCTGACACTCTAGGATTCTTCTTCACCTCATTTAACAGTCTGCGCTGTGCTCTTGCAGTCATCTTTACAGGATGGCCACTCCTAGGGAGAGTAGCAGCAGTGCTGAACTTTCTCCATTTATAGACAATTTGTCTTACCGTGGACTGATGAACAGCAAGGCTTTTGGAGATACTTTTATAACCCTTTCCAGCTTTATGCAAGTCAACAATTCTTAATCATAGGTCTTCTGAGAGCTCTTTTGTGCGAGGCATCATTCACATCAGGCAATGCTTCTTGTGAAAAGCAAACCCAGAACTGGTGTGTGTTTTTTATAGGGCAGGGCAGCTGTAACCAACACCTCCAATCTCATCTCATTGATTGGACTCCAGTTGGCTGACATCTCACTCCAATTAGCTCTTGGAGATGTCATTAGTCTAGGGGTTCACATACTTTTTCCACCTGCACTGTGAATGTTTACATGGTGTGTTCAATAAAAACATGGCAACATTTCATTCTTTGTGTGTTATTAGTTTAAGCAGACTGTGATTGTCTATTGTTGTGACTTAGATGATGATCAGATCACATTTTATGACCAATTTGTGCAGAAATCCATATCATTCCAAAGGGTTCACATACTTTTTCTTGCAACTGTACATTTCTCCCCTCAAGGTTAATTAGCTTATGTGGAGAACATATGTCGCACACACCCTGGGGCTCTCTCCACTACATATCACTCCCCGCAGCTATGGAGATCATTAAGTTTAAAAAACAAAAACAAAAAAAAAACAAAAAAAACACACCACTACTAGAAGATACCCACTTCGATTATGTTGCATTGACATCCCTATGCTATGCACAGATTTCCCCTCCTCTAGACTGTCCACCGCTGAGAAACATGTCCCAAGTTGCTGTCCTCCACATCAATTATCCCTTTTCCTGTACTAACCAAAGCATGCACCCTACAGCCCTCTGATATCTCTTACTTATTCATGAAATCAATCCCATGAAGACTGGTCACATATGGGTTCTCCCGCTAGCATATTCACTTCCAGCAACTCTGCAAGGGTTTTAATAGAGCTTTTAAACCTTTGTCCATCTAGTACCAAGCCCTCCTAGAGCTCCAAGAGTCAGACAAACCCTCCTATACCATTAAATAGTAGGTGGAATTAAACTGCTGGGAGACTAAAATCGCTAACTATTTAGATGGTGTCTAGGTTTTACTCACCTGGCCCACATATATGCAAGAGTGTTTGCCCACATTGGGCCACATCTTCTGGAGCTGCATAAATATTTCCTTGTACTGGCAAAGTAATAACCAGATCATACACAATATTACAGGACAGAAGCTCCCACAGGAACGACAATGTTTCCTCCTAGATATTATCATTACTGGTATTTCTATAGCGCAAGCATATTCCGTAGTGCTTTACAATATTATCAAAGGGGGAGATTTAACAATAAATGAGACAATTACAAAAACTTACAGGAACAATAGGTTGAAGAGGGCCCTGCTAAAATGAGATTACAGTCTATAGGAGGTGGGGCGTAAAACCTATCAGGACAAAAGGTAGCAATCAAACAAGGTGGAGTGAAGCAGAACCGGAGGAGAGAGTAAAGTGCTGCCCTTCAGGAGAGTTCAAGAGACAGGTATGTGAGGTAGAGGTTACTCTGGAAGGCCATAAGTTTTCCTAAAGATGGGTTTTGAGGCACTTTTTAAATGATTGGAGAGAAGACAGCTTGGTCATAGGCAGGCTATTCCAAAGGAAAAGAGCTACTCGCGAGAAGGCCTGCAAGTGCGAGTTGGCTGTACAGGTGCGACAGGAGAAGGTCATGTGCAGAGCGGAGAGACCGAGAAGGGTCATACCTGAGGATCAGTGAAAAAATATAGGAGGGCTAGAATTAGTCAGTGCTCTATAGGTGTGGTTTAGTACCTTGAATTGACACCTATAGGATACAGGAAGCCAATGTAAGGACTGAGAGGGGAGAGGTGTGAGAGGAGCGACAGGAGAGGAAAATCAGTCTAGCTGCAGCATTCATTACAGACTGCAGCGGGGTAATACGACTTGTGGGAAGACCTATTAGGAGAGAGTTACAATAATCCATGAGAGATAGCCAACGCATGTACACGCTCCTTAGTAGCATCTTGTGTGAGAAAAGGGCGGATGCGGGCTACGTTTTTAAGGTGGAATCTACAGGATTTGCTAACAGACTGGATGTGAGGCCAGAATTAAGTATAACGCCAAGTCAGCGCACTTGCAAGGATGGACTGATGTGATAGAGGGCGATCAGTATTAGGAGGAGGTAAGACAAGGAGTTCAGTTTAAGAGAGATTGAGTTTCAAGAAGCGGGAGGACATCCAATCAGAGATGGAAGAAAGGCAAGCAGTGACACGTATGCTGCCAAGTACAATCAGAATGTAGACCCATCCTAGTGGTTGCCAAAATAACAGTTTCTGGAAGTCCCTAGATCGTCCTCCAATCAAACATACTCTAGGCTTTACAGTCCACACGTAATTTTGAATATTAGTCACAAAGACTTCCTTTATAAAATCCATTGGATGAATTTCAAGAAAGACAATACCTCCCGCCCTCCGTTTGTCCCCCTTGATAATGTTGCTTATTGGGTTTGTTCATTCTCCTTATTTTGATTTAGCACCCCTGGTCTACTAGAGTTGATATTTTGTGCGATGCAGCAGACCACTTCTTCACAAGCAGGATCGCAACGAAAGAAATCTTGGTTCCTCAGACCAAGCACTTCCACTAATTTTGTGAAAGTTACACAAAAAAATATGTTTTTTTCTACCCTTATATGTTTATCTTTGTAATAGTGTGCCTCTGCTTATGCAGTATAAGTGTAATTATTTGAAACTTTTTCAGTAAAAGTTAAACGGGTGGGGGAGGGTTCCATGCCACCCACAGCCCTCAATGGCCAAGGCAGGGACTGCACACTCCCTTTTAGTAAGGCCAATTTTTATAAGCAGTGGGCGCTGTGATAGGCTAGAAGCAGTCAGACAATTTCAGCCAACTGTAGCCACCCATTGCCGCGTAAGTTAATGTTTCCTCAATAGCCCAAGCTAAACCTGGGGGATGGGCATCTAGCAACTTATTTAGCATTAAAAATAAAAACCTAGGGGCGAGGCCTGACTGCTGAGCAGAGAGGAAGCATGCCTCACCAGCTCCGGCTGCTTGGGGCTAAAACAACGGATTCTAGACGCTTGAAAGGCACTAAAATGCAGTTTAAAGGCCACCAAGTGACGGGTGATAACAGGGCGCACACACAGACACCACCCCCAAGCGACGATGTTACACAGACGTACCCAAACTCAAAGCGAGGCCTACCAGCATGGCGGGCGCAGGGAGGAAGACTGCTTCCCTGCTGCCTGAACCAGCCAGATGTAGGACTCTGGGCCCTCGTTCTCCCCCCCGGACCGGCAGGGGTTATCCCGGTCCACCCCCTCAAGGTCACCTCAGCAGGTGATAAGCGGTTGAACAGATCGGGCGGACGGGAGGTCGCTGGTGGCCGACAAAATGGGGAACGACACACGCCTCAAGCCTCTGCAAGGCAGAGAGAGAAACTGAGCTCAGACTCACCTGCATTTTTTACGCCTTCTGGGAGAGGCTGGAACAGTTACGAGAGGCTCAAGAGAATGTCCTGGCACACGCCGTAAGTTCCCTTCCCGGGCTCCACAGGCGCCTGAAAAAGACCAACCCGATATTGGGTTAACAGAGCCACACCAAGGGTGAACGCGACCAGGCACAGGCAAAGCATCTTAAGGGGACCCTCACAGCATAGCACAGAACACCGCCTCGCTCCCCGACAATGACCCAGCCTAAGAGGGGCAATGGCCAACTCATCCACACATGCAAGTGGCAGACCAAGAGGCCTAAAACGGCGGCAGCAGCACAAATCCACAGCCAACGAATACACCGGCAGGTGGGAACCACAACTGGAGCCACATTATACATACCGACTAGGTCCTCTGCCCACACTGAGACACTTCTCCTACACTGCTGGACCAAGGGGAATGCGGCACGCACCATAGCTGCAACTAACGGCGCAGGGGGAGCACACCCAGCCCCAACAAGGCATCAGCTGACCCATACAAGACTGGGACTCAATGTCAGGCACAGTGCCCAATATTCATTACCTTTTAATACCCGAGATGAACTCTCACACCTGTATGCATGCAATTCAATAGCCCTTTTATTTATGCTGGGGACCGCAGGGGGGATATCGCTAGGGACCAAGCGATTATAAGCTAAGCTTTTCTATGTATAGCCTCGCTATTCTGATACATAAGGTAGTTTAGCATACATACCTTTCTAACCTACAACTGTTTATTAAGCATACAGCTGCCATAACGTTTCATTGCTCCTCTTCTACTCATGTCTTGACAGATTGTCCATTTTGCTTATTATAATGTTTAGCAATTCAGCAGGCTACTAATCTACGTCAGTCATGTCAATTTATTTCTCGTAAACACACCTCTTGCTATTGTTACTCGCATTTACTAACCAGACTTACTCAGCATTACTCTAACAATTTAAAAAATGTGAGGAGTTTAATCCCATGTCACAGTATTGTCAGTATTTTGCGAAGGCATGTAATCGTTATTGTGGCATTGCAGCCATGTTTGTACCTCCCTTTGCACAATAAAAATAAAGAATTTAAAAAAAATAAAAAGCTAAATGAAAGTGGAAGGACTGTGCCAGGAGACTCCAGGCACCAACCACGTCAATGACATATAGCAGTTACAGAGCCTTTAGTTAACTTGTTTAGATTCATAATTATTAATTTTCCCCTCTGCTGAATATTTGAGCAACATTATCCAAAACAGGTAGAATAGTTAAAGTAACATGTTTATGCACTATATAAATCCATACAATCAGGCAAAGGTACAGTAGGAGCTGGGACTATTTACAATTTCTCCTAGAAGTCATTTTACCTTTTAATGTATTTCAATGGGCTACCTCAATATAACATGAAACTCTGCTTATACTTAGTGTTGATCATTTTGAACCTGTTTATTAATTTTTGTATTCTCGTGACGCGAAATCCAAAATAGCCATTGAAAATCCTACTGCATTTTGGCGGGAAGGTTGAAAAACCCATCGAACAGAGCTAAGCCGTGAATGCCATTGTTCATGAAGAACCGTTCACAGAGAAACAGACAAACCCAATGG
This sequence comes from Pelobates cultripes, assembly GCA_933207985.1. Lineage (NCBI taxonomy): Eukaryota > Metazoa > Chordata > Amphibia > Anura > Pelobatidae > Pelobates > Pelobates cultripes. The sequence goes on from OW240912.1 coordinate 61,029,414, forward strand.
GAAGCTATCTACAGAACGCGAATGGTTTGTTAGTCGTGTTCGGAAGGTACAATGTGGACGATATGTGAACGCAGGAATTAAGCAAACAAAGGGGGAAGTTTCACCGAACGCGTAACGGAATGCACAGGGTCGGATGACTTGCCACACGAATGCCTAACTGGTAGGAGAGCAACCCTGGTGCTTTACGCTCACCGTAGTAAGCGCACCGTGCCGCAAGGACGCAACAAAATGGCGAGCGTAGCCACAGAGGGTGGGAGTATACCCAGACGGATATAAACAGTGTGTATAACCTGAATCTAGGAACCTGTGGGGAAAAATACTAGAGGGAAAAGAAGGGAATGGGAATAGGAAAGAAAAAAAAAAAAAAACTTAACCCTCAGGCAGCCTAGAAGGAAAGGTGCAGGATAAACTCCCCACAGAAGTAATCCATTCAAATAAAATACAGTTGAAACACAGTAATAATGACAAGACAAGCCAGTGGCAATGTGTTAGACACAATATTCTGACTTGTGAGGGAGCAGCAAAGAAAGAGTAAGTACCTCAGTGGGAGGGGCATTATACTCTGCTTGTCTCTTATTGGTTGTTTGTTTCTTATATGTTCTTTGCTGCTTTTGGAGTAGTAAAGGAAGTTAATGCAAAATATGAAGACTCCGGTCATGTGGTAAAATTGTGGGAACGTATGAGGGGACTTGTGGGAAAGTCAAAGAACCATTTCCTATTCACAATGGAAAGCTGGGAGCTTCTCTGCAACTCACACGCTGTCTGGCTGCTGATCTCACATACTCTGTGGCCCTGCTCTCTCATCAATAACAATCAAGAGAGGATTAAAAATTGCCACCCCCACACTAAAAAATGACATCTTCAATTGGTTACTCTAGTTAAATCTATTATAATTGTGGTCGATAAAGATATTAATGTGTTTAAAACAATAAAGCAAATTAAGATTAACAGTAACTTTTTCAGGAGACAGGCAATAGTTGCTAATATAACTGAATAACCAAGCAAAATTTGGAGGGGATATAAAGGCTGACTGGTGTGATTTCCTACTAACCTTTGCTCAACAATCTTCCAACTAAAATAACTTTATGGTCATAAGTGACAGCATTATAAAATATCAACCTTCATTTTATAGCACTTAACATCTAACCAGAGATTAGGTCACAGGAGGAGTATAAAACATTGAAACTTGATCCTAAGAAAAATAAGAAGGAAAACAAAAGAAACTGGATAACAAAGCTTTAAAGGCACACTAAGCACTTTAACCACTACATCTTAATGAGAAGCATCTGACAGGCAGAGCACCCCATGTCCCTAATGGATTGGACTCAATCAGCATTGATGACCTTATCGAAGGACAAGCAGCAAATATACAAAGGAAAACAGGGCTTTTTAATTTATAGCAAATGGCTTCAGTTACAAAAAAAAATTAAAATATATGCTGTGAGTATGTGTGTGTATATATACAGAAATCTCAAATTTGCAGTGATGTTACTACTGCAATCGATTGTGGGTGGGCATATGCAAATTAGTTCAAAGAATCAAAGTTTCCACTCATCATTCCATATTAAACTTGGATTCCTTAAGAGGATTCCTTAGCAGTTTCAGCTTGTGTTTAACAATGTATTGACTATCAACTGACTTCAGGAAGAAGGAGCATTCTCTTTTTTTGCCCACCATAAAAAGAAACTTTCTTGGTTTGTGCTTCTCAAGTAACGCCAAGTCTCATCAGCAAGCCAATAACCAAAAATCATGCTCATGAGTTGCATTAACAACAGCTGTCCATGAGTGTTCAATGATTTCCTATGAGCAAGACCTAATGCGCATGCACGGCAGTACCCCTCATTAGCAGATTTTTAGCAACAGGGGATTGACCGATTATCGGTCTGGCCAATATAATCGGCGATATTCTGTATTTTCAGCAATATCGGCCAAAAAAGATACCGATATTGCCGATAATACATACCAGGAACGCCAGGCCCATGACAAGCCCGGTGGACCTGTGGAGCTGCTGTGAAGGTAAGCAAGCGCTTGCTGGGCCCCCTCTGCACAGTCCATGGCCAAGTAAGAAGCAGGGAGGGGGGACTTTTTTTTACACACACACACACACACACACACACACACACACACACACACACACACTGCTTTCACTTTATACACACACACACACACACTGCATTCACAATGGTAAATGTACAGAATATCGATAGGTTATCGACTAATGGCCTGAAAGTTCACAGATTATCGGTATCGGCTCTAAATAAATTCTCTATCGGTCGATCCCTAATTGCAACACCTGGAATCTGCGAAGGGAAAAAAATTTAGCTTAATTTTTGACACACATACACGTTCGGTAAAACAAGAACCCTATAAAAGTAAATTCAATGAGACAACCAGTGTCTGGGTGGCAGGTCTTACAAATTGTACCTATTTTTCATTAGATTGCAGAAGACAAAATATACATCTATTTAATATGCCAGCAGGATAGTTAATGTAGATTTCCTACTACATCTATTAAAAGATATAGATTTTTTTTAACCAGACATTTGTCCTTACGCTGACAATTAAATGAGCACTATATGGTCAGAAAAAACATATTCCTGACCCTATAGGGTTAAAAACCACCATCTACCCACCCTGGTCCCCTCATGCCTCCCTGAATATAGTAAAATCTTACTAGGTTTCAAGTCTGGAGCTGCTTACTTTTTTCCCTGTTTCCTTTTGACCTGCCATCACCAAAAGTGGTAGCCTGATCCAATCACAATGCTTCCCCATAGGATTGACTGAGATTGACAAAGAGGCAGATCAGGGGAAGAGCCAGCCCAATTCAAACACAGCCCTGGCCAATCAGCATCGCCTCATAGAGATGAATTGAATTAATGAATCTCTATCAGGAAAGCTCAGTGTCTGCATGCAGAGGGAAGAGACACTGAATGTTTTGATGCATTTTAGGGAGCCATAAACCAGGAAGGATCTCTAACAGCTATCTGAGGAGTGGCCAGTGAAGTTATCACTAGTGTGTAATGTAAACACTGCATTTTCTCTGAAAAGATAGTGTTTACAGCAAAAAGCCTGACGGTAATGATTCTACTCACCAGAACAAATTCAATACGCTGTAGTTGTTCTGGTGACTATATAGTGTCCCTTTAAGTGACAGTGGAGTGCAGGAAGATCTCACTATCATTGCAACTACAATGCATGTGCTAAGCTACTATTCTCTCTTGCGAATGTATCTCGGAATATAGGAGAGGCATGATGGACATCACTCCATTCTGACAACAATGAATGCCCTGGCAATCAATGTCATTATGCGAGTATTGCAACCAACCTGAGGAAGTGGTGGGAGTTTGTGAGGGTAGCACTCACAGACACAGCATTAGGACCAAAGTGGGGGAGTGGGTTAATTATTTCATGCTATTTATAAACATATGCTCTTTTAGAAAATAAGAGTATATTAACAGTTACACATGTCACTATTGAGATGCTGGCAATGAATGCCAGCATATCTTTGACACATAGGTTTGCTCTGTTGGAGGAAGCAGTCAAGCAGGGTATATCAAAGAAATGCAAATGCTGTGCACGGACAGAGTAGAGGTGGTTATTAAAGAAGAGTAACTCACAAAAGTTGGAACATGGTGGCGCTGGATTAGAGTTGAAGTGTATTTATCTCACAATACATTATGCTGAATACATAAGGGCTCAAAACATTGGCAGGTGAAATTTCTGCCCTTGAGTAGAAATTCACTTTAGATCAGTATATCATGGGCTGTCCATGCTTGCAGTAACGAGTAACTGGCTAATATAGGACTTGAGTATACAATATGTATCACTGTAATATAGTTAGGTCTGAAAATATTTGGACAGTGACAAGTTTTTCTTCATTTTGATTTTTTTCAAGTTACAGTTAAATAATAGATATGGGCTAAAAGTGCAGTCTCAAATGAAATTTTAGAGTATACACATCAAAATTGGAGCAAGAGTTAAGGAATTACAGCTCTTTAATATGTAGCCCCCTCTTTTCCAAGGGACATTTCATTGACTGGTGTGGGCTATTCCTTCATTATTTTTCTCAATTAAGCAGGCAAAAGGTCTGGAATTCCAGGTGTGTCATTCGCATTTGAAAGCTGATGCTGTGAACCTACAATATGCGGTCAAAGGAGCACTCAATGCAAGTGAAACAGCCCATCTTTAACTGAAGAGAAAACAAATCACCTGAAAGATAACAGGAGCGGTCAAATCAACAGTTTGGTACATTCTAAGTAAAAAAATAAATGTGGTGGGAAGGGGTGGTGGTGAGATGCACTGGTGATCTCTGTCCAACAGACCTGGACACCCACAGAAAACAGTGGTGGATGATTGTAGGATCATTCCCATGGTTCCCTCCGCAATATCCAGACAAGAGCACTCTCCAGGAGGTAGGCATTTCATTATCCAAGTCTACCATAAAGAGAAGACTTCGGGAGAGTAAATACAGAAGGATCACTGCAAGGTGCAAACCACTCAAACCTCAATAACAGAAAGGCTAGATTAGACACTGCTATAAATTTTATTTATTTTTTTAAATCTAGAAAGGCAAACCCAGTTCTGGCATGGCATTCTTTGGACAGATGAAACTTAGACCAACCTGTACCACAATGATTGGAACAGTTCATGATCCGTAGCAAAACGAGTTTGTTTTCCTGGCACTAGAGTTTCCCTTTAATGCCCCATAACCATTTCAATTAAGTTATGGAAGTGTTATTTTAATTTCCTTGTAAGGAATGCTTCATGATTTCTTTGGTTGTTATAGTTTGTGGTGAAATTAAACAGCCACTTCAATTTTGAGCCACAGCTTTTCTAAATATTGTACTATTGCTGGTCATGCCATGTGATTGGTAGGATATACCTATGTTTCTAATTCATTAACACTGCCAAATCCTGTGATAGCACAGCAGAGCGCTATAATCACAACCATAAAAAAAAAAAAATAATATAATTATAAAAAGGGTTTATAAACACAAACAAATGTGAAATTTATTATTCACTGAAGTGTGAGTTTTCAAGAACTCAAAGTAAATTTCAAAATAAAATACAATTTTTTTTTTTAACACAATTGTTATTTTGGGCATAAATATTAAAATTTACTTTGAAGGGACACTATAGTCACTAGAACAACTACAGCTTAATGTAGTTCTGGTGTCAAAACCATGTCCCTGCATGCTTTTCCGTTGTAAACAATGCCTTTTTTTAGAGAAAAGGCAGTGTTTACATTACAGCCTCGGGATACCTCCAGCGCCGCTACTCAGGGTTGCACAGCATGCAGCACCGACGATAAGCCTCTCCATGCTATACATAGAGATGCTGATCTTTCATCATAGAGATGCATTGATTCAAATAAGATGATTCAGATGCTGAGTGGCCAGGGTGGAGTTTGGCACTGCATCGCCTCCTTGGCTGAGATGGAAAAAGCATTGTGATTGGCTGCGATCATTACTTCTGATGATGTCAGCCAAGGAGACAGATCAGGGCAGAGCCACGCTAGCAGACCAGCACAATGCTGGAAATAAGGTAAGATTTTAGTACATTTAGAGGGGACAAGTTGACCTAAATATTCCAGTTTTGTCATTTCCATACGCAAAGTAATTATATATTTTTGCCTTATGTAGATCTTTTAACTGCACCCAAGTTTCAGAGAAATTCCAACATAATATACAAACTTGGAATTGAAACATTTCTCTGGACGCCAAGTTTTTCCACTTACACGCCACAAGTCATATTCTCACTTTATTAGCCACTTTCACTCACAACTAATTACCATACGTAGTCACTCTTACATACACGTCAAACTATTCACACACAAATGCTTAATCACTCACACACCATCCAATTACCAGCACCTGCACACAAATTCATAAACACACATACTTATTTAATTAGTCTCTCTATCTTCTCCAGGTCCTCGGTTGCTAGTCTGTTGTAGAGTGGAAATCTTGAGGTCTCATTACTTCAGAGCTCTTCTGAGTTGTACCTAGAGCTCAGGCATGGGACATAACTTTCTGTTGGCGCTATGAGAGAGAGAGCTGAAAAAGTGGAGCACAAAAGTATCCTTAAAACAGGCCAAATTCTTTTGAGACTACACATGAGGAATACTACATTTTCAGCACAAGGTGCCATTTTATTTCTTCATGGCAACCTGGCACAAATTTGACCTTTGATATAGGCAATTTTCCATAAATATTCCATGAAGAGTTCATAAAAGACAGTTACACTTTAATACACCAGACAATACAAAGACCAAGGTAACATAATTGACTAAGCCAATTACGGTTAATAAGGGTGTAACAAGCTTATTTTATATGCAGAATGGTGGATGTGAAGACATTTCTTCGGCAGTTATTTATATGCTTGCAATACACATTGAATTCTGGTTAATATCTTTCCAACTGTATTCCTAATGCAATAGTATGCCTTTGTCTAACTTTAGATAGCTCCTCCTGCGAGCATGCAAAGGTTAAAAACCTTTACTTAAAATTAAGGTCTCCTCCTCCCGCGATGTCACACCAATGGTGGACCTAATGTGCCATGTGTGCCGAGCGCATTAGTTACCCCATAGGAAAGCATTACAGGAACAGAGTCAGGAATAGAAACGATCTCAATATCTGGGACATAAAACAAGCCAATTTTGATGAAGTTGTTACGGTGCCCAAACTGTTTCTTCAAGGTAAAGATTATTTAATGCTTAAAGTGTGCGTTCAAAAGGAATCACTCCAGCAACCAATAAATGTATGTAATTTTTTTTTTACTGCATTACCTCAATAATGTGGCATTTTTGCAAGTTTAAATCATAGTATTTATTTAAAAAACAAACAAAAAAAAAAACGTGTTTTGCAGAATGCTGTGCTAGAAGACCTTCTCAGCCACAACCTCTCATGAAAATATTTCAATGTTTTGAACTATCTACATAGTCTTAATGCAGAAGTTACACTGCTTATTTGTGCGTTAAAGAACCACTATAGTGCCATGAAAACTTTTTCCTAGCACTATAGTGCCCTGAGGGTGCCCCCACCCTTAGGGACCCCCTCCCGCCCGGCTCTGGGGCGAGGAAGGGGTTAAACACTCACCTTTCTCCAGTGCCGGACGGGGAGCTCTCCTCCTCCTCTTCGGCTGAATGCGCATGCGCGGCAGGAACTGCGCGCGCATTCAGCCAGTCTCACAGGAAAGCATTCATAAAGCTTTCCTATGGACGCTTGCGTCTTCTCACTGATTTTCACAGTGAGAAGCACGCAAACGCCTCTAGCGGTTGTCAATGAGACAGCCACTAGAGACTGGATTAGCCTATTTCTAAACATAGCAGTTTCTCTGATGTTTATTAAAAAAAATGGGTTAACCCTAGCTGGACCAGGCACCCAGACCACTTCATTAAGCTGAAGTGGACTGGGTGCCTAGAGTGGTCCTTTAATCTGGTGAAGGAAAATTACAAGATTTAGAAATGGGTTGATCCCGCTCTAGATTTTCAGGATCATTAGACGTACCCTAAAATACACATATCCAAGAATTCCTAGGAAAAACGATCCCCCAAGACAATTCCAAAGCAAGAAAATAAAGATTACCTCACAAATGGATCTTTTGTGCTCTGGGCAAAAGGGTGATGGCACCAGAAGCTAGAAAACACTTGGCGGCCTGCATGCATCCAGGGTTTGGTTTGTGCTGGCTCTGCCCCTGACCTGCCTCCTTGTCAGTCTCAGCCAATCCTATGGGGAAGTATTGTGATTGGATCAGGCCACCACTTCTGATGTCAGAGGCACAGGCAGGGGCAGCAGCTTCATACTTGAATAGAATTAAGAGTTTACTATCTTTAGGGAGGCAAAGGGGGCTAGATAGTGGTTTTAACACTATAGGGTCAGGAAAACATGTTTGTGTTCCTGACCCTATAGTACTCTAACTTCAATTTTCACTTCCTAAGAAAGATGGGCAGTCCTTAAAGGGGAGAGAATTATAGTTTCAAATTTAAAAATATATAAAAATGGTAAAACAAGTAAATAAGTATGTAAATTATAAAATGTTCGAGTCCAAGCACCACAATCACTTACTGTAACAGTCATGGTGCAAGAATGATTTATTAAGTTTTTACAGTGTTGAAAAAATAAAACCGGATTCACCAGAGCAATCCCTCAATTTGTGACATCATACAGGTTTGTATTATGCATCCAAAATATGGACCCTTTTGATAAAACTGAACACAAAAGCCTTGAGTGCGTCTTTTTAAAACGAAAGGTTGATGGTTGTGTTGGACAGTGTAGAGGTGTTCGAAAGACATTGCAAAGTACAAACCATAATTTTTGCTGGCTATATGTATTGGAGTATACTTTTAACAAATTGTATACACAACAGTTTGTATAAACCATTCAATTATGTAGTATCTGAGGAAAGAGCAACATACCAGCTATAACATGTAACCAAAGGAACCATATTATAAAATGACACTAACCCATAATGCTGAAATACTAAACATAGTATCAAAGAATATAACTACTTGGCCAATGGTTGCAGCTCTCCTATTCACTCTATTAAAGCTCCAATATCCTAGCAATACATTTTACATGCTTCCACCAATACCAGTTTGAAAAGGGTTAAGATTTACTCAAACTCGAAAAGCCCAATGCCATATTAAATTTTAGTAGAAATGGTTGACTAAGGCATAAGTATACAGCAAAAGGTAAGTTACCTGCAATAGTTCTGCACAATTTGCAAAAACCTAAACTAACTGACCTGTAGAAAATATTTGGTTTTACCTGTACAACATTAACACGTGTATACATACTCAAATGTCCATTATTATATCTGTATGTCTTTCCAGGCTTTGATTTCTTAGGTTAACATGTACAAACAGAAGAATGCATTCAAACATTTTGCTACAAAAAACAGCCATGCATGAGACAAAAAGATGTTGACAGTAATTTGAGTACCAAGCAACTGTGCAAGGAGACAGGGTAGAAGTCTGCAGACTCAACCCACACCAAAAAAAATAAAAAACCTTGAATTGTTTTAGTAGACACTACTAAATATGACATAACAATGAAACAGTTAAACTTTCAAAGAATCAGACAGGCACTGCATTGTAGGAGTGGCATGCAGTTAGACAAAGAGAGTGTTTCTAAACACAGATCACATTAAAAAGGAGTATGTTGGGCCTCCAGTTGAAGCAACAGAAGCATGAAATTGGTCAGATACATAATAAAAAACAGTGAAATACTGCACATACTAAATGTTAACACTTATTGTATAAAGTGAGGGGTGTAACTAGACAAATCAACACCAGAAAGATAACAAAAAATGAAATTCTCTGGATACAGTTATTTAATAGTATGCATGTCATCAGGAAACAAAACAAAAAATAAAGCAGTGACAATACAACTCTGCAGAATGACACCTATGCACCAACAGCTCACAAAGAAGGCATGTCATGGTATATAGAGATATTGCTGTGATGCCCGCAGGAACCTTAATGAAGTCAAACATAATGGTGAAGTGGTGTGTACAAAATCATGAAGCGCCATTCATTAGAGTCCTATAAATCATATTTTTTGCAAATTAAAATTATATAATATAGAACAATAAAGCCGAATACATTTCTTAAAATGAAAGCTGCTTAACTTTTTAGCAAGAAATGTCATATCCAACATATGCTGGGGTACGATATTTATATAAGTGGTTCAAAACAATCTGATTTGTTTTTTTTTTTTTTTATGCAGACAAGGTAAATGCAAACAAAAGTCCTTTTGGATGCCACTTGATTAAGTGACTGTCCAAAGTAGCAGAACACCTGATTATTTACAATAAGCAATTGAAAAAATACACATTCAAGTAAAAATGCAACTACTATTAAAGTGTATGGCAGACCAACATGTTGATTCGTATAAAATTACCAACAAGTGTGTACAAAAAAAACCCCCAGAACAAAGAACAATTTAAACAATAACTTCTCACTTTATCTATGTGCAACCCTAATACATGGCTTCATAATGCAGCAATAACATTTCTGTACAAGGCATATTACATTGAAAATCAAGATGCTCTCATTTGGCATAAACGCAAATATAAAAAACACATGAAAAAAACAGAGCCATTTTCTGCCTCTACCTCCTTACTCCACCCAGTCTCCCTGTCTCTGCTTGATGACTGTTGGCTCATACAGATTGATGCTGCGCACAAACAAGGTTCAGACTTGCAGATAAATAGATAGCTATAAATATATTTTAATAGTTTAATTTTTGTAGACAGCATTATCCTGAACCATTTGCAATGGTCAGAATTATGAACTTATTTCCCTTTTCAGTGTCACGAGTATAAAATGTTACCTCCAAAACAAAAAGGCAGTATAAACATCCACTGTGTTATATCTATTTTATGAAATAACAGCAACTACTGAAAGATCAGGTAACACAACAAGTGTATAAAACCAAGGGTGTGCACAACACACCTAAGCAATGATTCAGCTTTCTTCCACTCCCGGTTCTGACAATTTCATCTGCACATGCAAGCAAAACAGCCTAAATATTACAGCCAACCCTTAAATTCTAGATGCAAATGGTTTGGTAACAACTGCATTCAAAGGCTTGCCGACCAACAAGCACAGAGCAAAGTGCCCAAGAAAACAGCACATGCTAACATAAAAGATACAGGAGGATGATTCTAAATTGAAGATATAATATTTGTGATAGGGGTGTGCCAACTGAAAATCATGGTTACTGCAGACAATTGTAGTGCCAAAATAATTTAAAAACATTTGGTAAATAAAAAATAAAATCCAGCATAATCTCAAATGTAGCAGATTACTATTGCATGGTAGGCAGTAGACATATCACTGATGACAGGATCCACCCTGAATGAAAAATTGGTGTATTTTTACATTTTCCTCTGATCCAAACGTCAATGGTCCATAAATTACCAATAATGATAAAAGACACCAAGTAATTTTGTGGTGGGAAAGAAACATTAAGTTTAATACACAACCAAGCCATAATGTATATAAGTACTGAGCAACATCCACACACCTTGCATGCAACCAATTCTCCACTCCCCTATACTTTCACCTACTACAAATAAAATATCACTATGCAAGTGCACCTATCACTTTCCAACCAAAAAAACAAGCTGTGACTGTAAAAACACTGGAGTCCTTAAGAACATTTTAGAACAAAATGACAGCATAAAATTTATACCAAAAAATGATCACCTGAACATTGCAATATAGGGCCTTGTGGCAATAGAGAGGTTAAAGGTGGGTAACACCCACACCCATCCTTGGCTTGACAATATTTATGTAATGGACGTGTATGACCATCTCCTTACATCAGACAGATACCCAGCTAGACAGACTAATCCTCAAAAATACAAGTCATTTAGGCCATGGGTGCCAGCAGCAGACACTGAGCTGAATCCCCCTAATAGACATACACAGGCTGGCAAAGCATCATGGGAGTTGTAGTTATACACCAGCTGACAGGGGGGGTGTCTACCTTTTGTCTATCCTTAGATTAGGCCGTGTGTACTGAAGGACAAATTGTGACGCAAATGGCTGAACGTGGAGCAGTCGCCATGGAAACGCGTGGAATGTTCTGCGGAGGAGCTGCCCAGGACGCCCTGTCAGACAGCAGCAGCAGCAGCCGGGCTCAGTGTACACGGCAGACACGGCCCATTGTACACGGATGGCTGCTAGCCGCCTCCAATACAGCACATCACACCCCGAATAACACCGTGCTCGGTGACCCTGCCACGCCTCAATTATCCCCCCCGAGGATGCACTGAGCCGCCCTCCCTCCCTCTCCTCCGCCTCCCTCCTGCGGTGCGGGAGCTGTAACGGCCGGCCGCCATTTTGAGAGAGAGAGAGGGAGAGAAGATGAAGGAGGGAGGAGGCAACAGCTGCAGCCACATCGTCAGGACAGGGCCTTCCCTCCCTCACAGCCTCCCGGTTACCCTGCGCTGACAGCCGCCCAGGGGGGCACTTACCGGCGGGGGGAGGTGCGGAGGGTGGCCGCCCTCAGGAAGGTCTTTGGAAGGGCGGGTGGTGGTTGTGGTATCTCCGGTGTGGGGGGATAGGCAAAAACCCAACGCGAACCCCTCGTCCTCTACCTCAGGCGATATCAGGAATGCGAGATAAAAATGGCGATAATGGAGAGATGGCCGCGGAGGGCGGTGAGGCGCGAAAGGAGGAGCTAGTCGTTTTGGTATTTAGGGGGACGATGCCCTCCCTCCTCCTCCTCCCTGGGTGAGAGTATCCCGCGCCCGGTGCCTCCCTCTCTCAGCTCGCTTCCTCCCGCCGGGCTCTCTGGGAAGCCGCCGCGCTGTCAACGAAACGGAGCTCAGCAGCGCGGTGACGTCATATCAACCGCTCTGAGGGGAGGAGGGGGAGCGACCGGCCGGCTGCTGTGGGGTGAGAGGCGGGGCTAGAGGCGTGCGCATGCGCAGCAAGTCGCTGTTGCCCTGGGCGTAGACGGCTGGAAGGAGGAATATGGGGGGGGGGGTGTGAGCACAATGTTCAGTGACGCAGGGATGGAGTGAGGCGCATGCGCGTTAGGGGGTGACGAGGTTTTATAAGGAGGGATGGGGGGGATGGCTTGGATGGCACTTTATATGCAGCCATGTCCTTGGTGCTATCTGTGTGTGCAGCCTTTAAAAAAATATCTCAAATGATAAAGCATGTTGTGCTGTCTGCACAGAGAGCTCAGCCTGGTATATGAAGTAGGGAGGGAGGTCCACCATGTTTTCCTGGATGTGTATTACATAGCTCCAAACAGGCCCAGGTTTGGCAGGACAGTCCTGAATTAATGGTCCTTCATGGTGTCCTATGTCACCTTACGGCACAGTGCGAGCGTGTCATCAGAAGGGCGCGCGCAGTCTGAACCAGAGGAGAACAAAATGTAGATCCACAAATGTTGGAGAACTACAACTTCCATGATGCTTTGACCTTACAAGCACTGGCAAAGCACCATGGTAGTTGGAGTTCTACAACAGCTGAGGATCTACCTTTTGTCCAGCCCTGGTCTAAACTGTGTGAGCAGAGCACTTTAACAGCGCTCGGCGCATGTGCTGCCCTCTGAGACAGGCCAGCATGATTTTCTTTCTGTCAGGCAGGAAAGCGCTAGGTTTTGCCTTATAATGACTGAAAACATATTCTCTGTTTTCGCTTTAATATATTTGTTTGAAGTTCCCTAAATTAAAACGCTAATCCAGTTTGTCTTAATAGATGTAGTATGGTTTTGGCTTTGCTCCAAGAGACGAGAACACATCCAACAATGAGTGCAGCTCAATATCAGAATGGCAAATGTGTGACTTGGGTTGTCAAACTTTTTTTTACCTGTGCATATGGTTTCATAATGCTGTCAGGCATCATAGGAAAAGGTAGAATTCTTATTTTTCTTTAGAATTTGCAAATGTATTCTTTAGTACTGCACAATAACATAAATGAAATATCGATTCCACCCATCATAACTTCGGACAGATCCAACTCAGAGGCCAAGTTTTCGTTGCAGTTTTTGACTATGTGACTCATGTTCCAGGCTGTCCCAATTACGCTGCCGGAGTTGGAGTTACTACTTGTCAGTAAAAGCAAAAAAATCAAGAAACCACTGTGATACTCCGCAGATGTGGCCAAAATAGTTAAAAACAAAAAGTTAGCATTTAGGAATTATAAAAAAGATTAGGCAGAAAGAGGCTAAGCAAGTTATAAGAGCTTCCAAATCACACACAGAAGAGAAAATAGCACAGTCAGTAAAAAAGGGGGACAAAACATTTTTTAGATACATAAATGAGAAAAGTAAAACAAGGATTAGTTAGATTAAAAACAAAAGAAGGAAAGTATGTAGAAGAGGATAAAGGTCTAGCTGACTGCCTCAATGAATATTTTTGTTCTGTATTTACAGATGAAAATGAAGGAAAGGGACCTCAGTTAAGAAAAAGGATAAATTAGTCATTTATTACACGTGAGTTTACAGAGGAAGAGGTTCTATTTCAACTGTCAAAAGTAAAGACAAATAAGTCAATGGCACCTGATGGAATACACCCAAAGCTATTAAAAGAACTTAGCAGTGTACTAGCAAAACCATTAACAGATTTATTTAACCAATCATTGTTAACAGGAGTAGTCCCAGAAGATTGGAAGTTAGCGAATGTTGTGCCCATTTACAAGAAAGGTAATAGGGAGGAGTCGGGCAGCTATAGGCCAGTAAGCCTTACTTCAGTAGTGGGGAAAGTGATGGAAACAATGTTAAAGGATAGGATTGTTGAACATCTAAAAACACATGGATTTCAAGATCAGAGACAACATGGGTTTACTTCAGGGAGATCATGCCAAACTAATCTTATTGATTTTTTTGATTGGGTAACTAAAATTATAGATCAGGGTGGTGCAGTAGACATTGCTTACCTAGATTTCAGTAAGGCTTTTGACACTATTGCACATAGAAGGCTTATCAATAAACTGCAATCTTTAATTTTGGATTCTAATATTGTTGAATGGGTAAGGCAGTTGCTGAGTGACAGGCAACAGAGGGTTGTAGTTAATGGAATATATTCGAAGCTTGGACTTGTCACCAGTGGGGCACCTCAGGGATCTGTACTTGGACCCATTCTCTTTAATATTTTTATTAGTGATATTGCAGAAGGTCTTGATGGTAAATGATTTAGGTAAACTAGAAAAATGGTCAGAATTGTGGCAACTGACATTTAATGTGGATAAGTGCAAGATTATTCATCTTGGACTTAAAAACCCAAGGGCAGAGGAGACCATATTTAAGAGAAGAAAAACTACCACAACAAGAGGACATAGTCTTAAATTAGAGGGACAAAGGTTTAAAAATAATATCAGGAAGTATTACTTTACTGAGAGGGTAGTGGATGCATGGAATAGCCTTCCAGCTGAAGTGGTAGAAGTTAACACAGTAAAGGATTTTAAGCATGAGTGGGATAGGCATAAGGCTATCCTAACTATAAGATAAGGTATGGGGCTAATGAAAGTATTTAGAAAATTGGGCAGACTAGATGGGCCGAATGGTTCTTATCTGCCATCACATTCTATGTTTCTATGTTACTCAGGCAACAAAATGCATTCTGTATATATGCAGCATTTCATGGGAAAACGCTGCACGTACAGATTATAACCGCTGTGACCACTTCAAAGCAATTATTTAAAGTTAATAAGGCAATACATATGTGATGGAATGCTGGCACCCCGACCGAGTACCTCCACCAATCGATGCTGCTAGCGCTTGCCGAGGACTCCAACCGACGCCATTAGCACTGCAGACCCCACTTCCAGCGATGCAGCTGTGCCGGGGTCTCGCCGTCTTTCACCCACCCTGGACCCAAGGCCAGGATCCAGCTTCCAGTGGGTAGACCTCTCCTAAATCCAGAGAGCGTAGCAGGAACAAATCAAGCTCTTACAAGAGCTTACTCTGGGGAGTAAGTGATTATAGCAATCCCCAGAGTGTAGGTATCCCTTCCCCCAAGCATGAGCCAAGGCTTCAAGAAAGGTGCAAGTAGGTCTGTTTAATGGGGGCTGCCTGCCTGGTATTTATGCAAGTGTCCACCAGGTGGACACACCCCTAGGGGACCTGATGGAACAATGGGACACATATCGGATATTAGCCAATCACAGACAATACAAACAAAACACTCCCACAGTGACATCACAATCCCTCCTCTCTATCCTGGAGATAATTGGGAAGTAATCAAATTATCTCCCAAGACAGAGGCAAGACTCCATTAACCACATGGTTACAAAAAGACATAAAATTACAAAATGTTACAATTACTACATAAAATATATACATGCAACATATCCCCAGATTGCTTAGATCTGAGCGCACATTATTACCGAATGGCACTCAGATCACATACATACAGTTCAATCGCCATGGAGCCAAAGTCTTCTCCATAGTGTTTCATAACACGAATAGGCTCCATGGCATAGCTATCTGGGGTAGCACTACGCACATACTGAAAGTCCTGAACGCCCCGGCAGAAATACACAAATAAACCTTTCTGCAGGGTAAAATATAGCTACAAGCATAGGGGCCATAGTCGGAAGGGAGGAGGCTAGCCAGTAGTCCCCTCCAGGCACAAATGGTGAAGGGCACTTCGTCACAACATATATCTAATAAGGAAATACTTTACTATCCACCATAAATGAACTGATTTATTTTTTTTACTTGGGGAGCCCAATAATCTAAAAACACTAAGGACAACATCCAATAATCAGGCAATATTAGTAATATGAGATAAAAATGGCGATATTGAAGAGATGGCTGGAGACAAAGGCCATAGGCACACAATAAAGTTTGAGCTATATTAGTAAGGGCAAGTTAGGTGTAGTGTGCCGAAACAACGAACAGATACGCCTAAAAAAATAATACTATCTAATCACAGAATAAAAATGTTTAACAAAGCCCCCCCTATTATTAGTCTTATTTGTACCTTGACTCATCAGCAACTGTTACATACCTCCGAAAACCTCCCAGGTTGATATGAAGATAAGCATGAAGCAGTTAGAGATTTAATTCATTGGTAAAATTGGGCAAAAATGATACCTTAACCCAGTGAAGTATGCTTAAAACCTGAACTATGCTGGTTGATAAGATAATGTATTTGATATAAGTACTGCTTCCAACTCGCTGCTGTAAGGAAATACTGTCTCTTCCCAAGGCTTGTGTCTCGGTACATCTTCCGAACTGGACTTGAAAATAAGTTGGCAGAATACTTGAGCCCCAGACTGGCAATACAGCAAACATTGATATACTTACTTTATCTTTATCTCCAAAGTCGGAGAGTGTCACGTATTCATCCGCTTATAAAAATGTGGTTAATGACATTTACTGTCCACACAGGAAAAGTTGTGCCGAGCAGCAACCTAATCCACAGAAGGGTTAATGCTGATCAGCAATTATGCAAATGGTAACTGACTTTCGGGTCAAAGGCTGGTTACAGCCTATCAGATCTAGAGGATTTAGGCCCAGTTCTCATCCTGCTCAGTTCCCCGGTCATGGTTTCCCTTGTGGTTGTCCGAGAGCGTGTATTTATTCTGATAATTCTGGTTATTTGACTTTGGCATTGTTTTTGACTTCCCTGTTTTCTGGTATCCCTGACTCCTGGCTTTTCCTTATCGTTGTGTCTCTTTCTGTATCCCTTGACCGTGGCTATTCCTGACTATTCTTTGGTACGTTAGTCCGGCCATTCTAAGGTCCGGTATACGTTACCTATCAGTCCTCTGTGTTACACAATTCTACGTGCTGAATCATACTGTAATCCTGACATTACGACATGGCCATAGATCCTGTAGAATTGTGTAAGCACATAGCTGCTTGCGAAAGGAAACCGGAGGAAAATGATCACCGCATGGATCAATTTGCCCAGGCCTTCAGTACGCTTCTTACTCGAACAGCGCATCTGCAACCTGCTGCCTCACCTCCACCTTATGTACCTCCACCTATAGTACACAAGGCACCTACTATCTCCCTATCTCCTCCCCTGCATTTTGATGGTAATATTCAAGAATGCAGGGGATTCCTTAACCAAATGGAGTATCATTTTGAGGCCTCACCAGGATCTTTTCCCACAGACAGAGCTAAAATTGGTTACCTGATGAATCAGTTAAAAGGTAAAGCTTTAGCTTGGGCCAATCCATTATGGGAGAGTAATAGGAGTGGCACACAATTACCAGGAGTTTCTTACGGAATTTAAACTTACGTTTGAACCTTCAGGCAGGGAGGACAACGCCTCCACTGCTCTGATGCACATCAGACAAGAGAACCGGTCTATCTCAGATTATGCCATAGAATTTCGTACCCTGGCGTCCGAGGTAGACTGGACTAGCAGTGGGCTAATCTCTGCATTTAAAAAGGGACTATCTGACATTATGCTAAATGAGATTGCTGCTAAAGATCTACCCAAGAAACTTAACGAGTTTATCACATTTGTTAGGCAAATTGATAATAGACTAAGAACCAGAGAGAATACTAGAAATAAGACCAGACGTATGACTATGCCTTTAACACCCTGTCTCTTCGAACCTGTTGTTCCTGACCTTCCTATACAGTCCGAACCTGAACCCATGCAGTTGGGGGTCACTAGACTGTCAGAAGCCGAGAAACAATATAGGAGAATTAAAGGTGTATGTTTATACTGCGATAGTAATGGACATATGAGAGACAATTGTCCCATTTGTCCGAAGAAACTACCGCACCTAAGTGCCTCAAGGAGACAGGTCTTAGGTTTAATGGAGACGTCCTCTGAAAAGAATAAATATAGACTTCTCATTGATATTTCGATTATTCTTGACAAAAAGCACTTTTCATGCAAAGCCCTGATGGAATCAGGGGCTGCTGGAAATTTCATTGATGTCCAATTTGTCAAGGATAATACTATAACTATCAAGGAGAGACTATCACCCCTAGCTGTTGAAGCTATTGATGGGAGCTTCAGCCAGCTCCTGGATCCACACACTGAATTTTATATTGAATTTTAGAGTGTTTTTAGCCTTAAGGCCTAAGGCTGGCCCTGATTGGCTACATATACTCTTTCCAAATCTCGATATAAAGTAAGTATATCGATGTTTGTTGTATTGCCAGCCTGGGGTTCAAGAAGCAAGTTGCTGAGAGCAATACACATCTAATCTGGATTCTGCATGAAAAGAAAAATCATATGCAATCCCAGACTGCCCATCGGGCAAGCCGGGCAACTGTCCAGTGGGCCGCAATGGCCATGAGCCAAGGTCGATGGAATTCCCCTTTAAGCCCATGCAGAGCGTTGTTCAGAACAGCAGCACTAGCAATGCCACATATATTCATGGCTAACTCGGTGGGGAGATCAGCCGTAGGACCCGCAAGGCTCTCAGCACTTCTGCCAGGTGCTGAGAATTTTTCTCACAAGCTCTACGTTTTAGAGCATTTCTGTGGGTTACCATTACACAGTGGCGTCTCCAGCATTCATATTTAGGGGGGGCACATGGGGGGCCGGGGACAGAAGTAGGGGGGCAATTACAAAACGTGTGTGTGTGTGTGTGTACACACACACACGTGGAGAACATTTAAAAGTTAACAAAATTCAGATTTCCAGCACCTTGATAAATATGCTTAAGTCTGCTTTAGAGATGCAATTGTAACAATATCTCATGATGCCAGAATTGTTACAAAACTAGTTTAAAAAAAATATATATATTTTTAAAAATAATTTACAACATGCAATTTGAAGGGAATTTAAATTAACACTTCTATATAAATATTTCACATACATAGAAAATGGTCACTTAACAGTGTATTCTCTACGCTACAGTTTAAGCATTTTAAAGTGACACAAAGTTGTATTTTGAAATGCTAATTCAAATGAATTTTTACTGTAAGAAGAGCAGATTTAGCTCCACTTCCATGAACAATTAAAAATGGTTGGCACTAAAGTTTGTGCCCTGACCGATAGTTGGTGAATACTATACCAACACAAACTAAAATTACTTGTTTCATTCTCTTGCTCACAATATGGAATCCTGGATACATGGATACACAATTAAAGTTCACGTTACTTACAGTAGTAGTGCCACTGTCTGGAGTGTCTGCTCCGCTCACTCAGTCCCTCTGCAAATTGCACTCTCAGGTAGGTAAGGTTTCACACCTTATGTGGGGCCGCACTGCAAACTGTTTGCAATCTCTGGTAAGTAAGGTGACACTGTCACAAAACTGTCTGCAATCTCAGGAGTAAGTGCCACTGTCATACCACTCACTGTCTGCAATCAGGAGTAAGTGCCACTGTCATACCACTCACTATCTGCAATCAGGAGTAAGTAACCTTTGTCACACTCACACCACTCACTGTAATCAGTGCAATTAATTCACTTTTCTCAGAACCTAGATGTGGCAGAGGCAGCGGGCCACAATACCTGCTCCTCTCTGCTTGATCTGTTCTGCCTCCTTTGCTCTTGCTCCTCTATGCTTGCTCTGCTCCTCTTTGCTTGCTCTGCTCTGCCTCCTCTCTGCATTCTGTGCTTCTATTTGCATGGTCTGCTTTTACTCCTCTCTGCTTGCTCTGCTCCGCCACTCTCGACTTGCTCTGCTTTTCTCTACTTTCTCTGCTCCGCTCCACTCTACTTGCTCTGCTCCTCTCTGCTCTTGTCCTCTCTACTTGTTCTGCGCTGCCTCTTCTCTGCTTGTTCTGCTCCTCTCTGTTTGCTCTGCTCCTGCACACATATTGCCTAATACATACAAACCCATACACACACACTGCCTAATACATCCATCCATTTATACACACATATTGCCTGATGCATACATCTATACACACCTATTGCCTAATACATAGACCCATAAACGCACACTGCCTAATACATACTCACTGAATACTTACATCCATACACACACACTGCCTAATACATCCATCTGCACACACATATTGCACAATACATATATTGCCTAATACATACACCCGTACACGCACACTGCCTAATACATCCATCCATACACACATACTGCCAAATACCAGACATCCCATGTCTCCCGGTAGTTCAGCGAGACTCTCGCATGTTGAATGCGGTTCCCTGACACCCGCAGATCATACATAATATCCCGGAAATCACACACACAATCAAATCTATAAAGTATGACTTCTGTGCATGTCAATATGTGTGTGTATCTGTGTGTGTTTCAGTGTGTGTATCTGAATGTATGTGCCAGTGTGCGTTTCAATGTGTGTATCTGTGTGTCAGTGTGTATGTGCCGGTACGCATATCTGTGTGTCTGTGTGTGTTGGTGGAGGGGGGGGGGAGTGAGCATAAGCATGTCAGGGGGAGGTGGAGTGACCGCACATGTGCACGGGGGTGGCGTAGTAAATTGTGAAGCCACCTCCCTGAAATGCATTTTTGCATGTTGGGATACATTTTACATTAAATATATAATTTATAGCTGTGATAATAATATTTTCATTAATTTGGTGGGATTTTATTTATAATATTGTGGGATTTAATTTATAGTAATGGGTTTACGTTAATTAATGTTACAGTGAACCTGTCTAACAGGTTCACTGTAAGAAACTTTTTTCATTATAATCTATCAAATGTATTATGAATATAATTGGTCGCATAGTCACTCGCACACGTCACTCGCACACACTCTAACATACACTACTTACTGAAGTATACACACGTCACACACTCTCACTAACACACGTATTAAGTATATACACAATGTCACTGACACACTCACTAACACACACTATTATTAAGTATACACACAATGTCACACACTAACACATTATTATTACGTATACACACGTCACTGACACACACTATTAAGTATACACACAATGTCACACACTCCCACTAACACTCACTATTATTAAGTATACACACACAATGTCACATAATCTCAGTAACACACACTGTTAAGTATACACATAATGTCACTGACACTATTAAGTATACACACAATGTCTCACACTCTCACTAACACACACTATTCAGTATACACACACACAATGTCTCACACTCTCACTAACACACACTATTTAGTATATGTAACGGACCGTTTCTCTCACAAGGGGATAAAATCGGTTTAGGCGATAATCCCCTTTTCCCATAGACCAGCAGCTATTGCAATCACCAACCTCCCGAACTCCAAACTGTACGAATCCCCAACTCACGAACAAGAAATACACGAACTCTGGAAGCAGCCGAACAGGAAAAGCAATACAAACGGCTTACACTCCTGGCAGTCAGCACACAATCCAATTCCCCCAATAACGAGACGACACTTCGTTTTGAGGGTTAAGCAGAATCTAAGGATTTATTCACACAGCCTCCTTTTAAGACATTCTCCCATGCAAGGGAGGGATCCACAACAATTAGTACCCCAGCCAATAATGTACCAGTTACCTCCCACACATCTCCTCCCCTTAGTGTGACACATAATCCCATTAGTACAGACACAAATTCCCTGGGATACTGGATGTACCCCTAAACATAGGAATACCCCTTTAAATGTTACATCCCCTGGTAACCCTGATCTGGGTGAGACACATATCCAAAAATCACCCAGATCGGACCAGGGGTTCAGGAATTAGAAAGGGTTAAAGTTTTGACCGACTGCATGGCAAAAGTATCCGAAAATAGTTCCATGTACTTTGGCCCTGCAGTCGGTCACAGAAAAGGGAATCAAACACACGAATGGCCTGTGTTACAGAGCTTGGGGAGGATTCGTATGAATCCCCCTGTTCGTGGGATCCTTTCTACCGAACGGCGGGCCGTTCGGTAGTTTCTGCACGAATTGCTGGAAGTCTGGAGGTCTCAGCGGTGTTTGCTTAGTCGAGTGTCCGATTTTAGTTCCAGACACTCGACGGCAAAACACCGCTGTTCGGGAGTTTAAGATGGCCGCCGCCACGTGTTCGTTTCACGAATGGCGGCCACCCAGAGGACACAACACACAGTACACATATAGCCAATTACCTGTTTGCAACATTGTTGCAAACGGTAATTGGAGGCACACTTACTCCCGGGTGGTCTGGTTGTTCGGTAGTTTCACCCAATATAATGAATGAAGTGATTCTACCGAACAATCAGGGAATGCTGCATTCACATAACACTTTACACCGAACACATAATATTAAATACAGCCTGAATGCAATTTGCTACACAGTCTTAAAAAGGCATTATTCCTAACAGGCAGAATATGTCCACGGATGGCCCTTAAAGGGCCAGTAGCAGCAATATAAAAATGTCACATGCCCAAATATTGCATACAAAAGTACGAATTCACAAGGGGGCCATAGTCAGATGGCAGGAGGCTGGCAACCAGGCTTCTCCAGTGCATAGTGGCGAGGTTGGTTTCGCCACACTTCTCCCCTTTACCAATCAGACTAACAGGGTATCTGACCTCCTGCCGGTCAGTGCCCTTGTTAGTCCAGCAGCCCACCCACAAAACACAATCCGTAATACAGCCCCCCCACAATAACTGGCTACTACACCAGGGTAGAGTAGAACTTTGTCCGTGTCCAGGTGCCTCACCCTGGCTGCGTGGGTGACTGGTCAGCGTACTGGGTGGGTTGCTGAGTGTACAGAGACCAGCGGTACTCTGCCCTGGTGCCAGCACTACCATGGGAGCAGTCTGGTTGGAGCCTGGTTGCTGGAGGAGAAGGCAGACTGTCTCCCCTTTGCCTAAACAGTCCTGCTGCTGGGTGACAGGACCGACTGTCCCTACCCCCGGTGGTGCATGTGCAGCGACTACTGTCCCATCTGCACTGTTGTGGAGATTACTGTCTCCCCTTGGTGGGTTAAGCTGCCGCTGGGGAGAGAGTGTAACAAGCTCCTCTCCCATACATACTTTCAGCCGCTGGGGAGAGGGGATAACAAGCTCCTCTCCCTGACACACTCTCTGCTGTTGAAGGGGGAGACCGACTGTCTCCCCTTTCAATAATTCGTCCTGTTGCTGGGGAGAGGTGATAACTGGTTCCTCTCCCTGGAACACTCTCTGCTGTTGGAGAGGGGGACCAACTGTCTCCCCTTTTAATATATTGTCCTGCTGCTGGGGGGCGAGACCGACTGTCTCCGCTTCCTGCAGGACACACTGCCGCTGGGGAGGAAGGACGGCACCTTCGGCTCCCTGGGGTACACACTGCCGCTGGGGAGGAAGGACTGCACCTTCAGCTCCCTGGGGTACACACTGCCGCTGGGGAGGAAGGACTGCACCTTCTGCTCCCTGGGGTACACACTGCCGCTGGGGAGGAAGGACGGCACCTTCAGCTCCCTGGGGTACACGCTGCCGCTGGGGAGGAAGGACGGCACCTTCAGCTCCCTGGGGTACACGCTGCCGCTGGGGAGGAAGGACTGCACCTTCTGCTCCCTGGGACACACACTGCCGCTGGGGAGGAAGGACGGCACCTTCTGCTCCCTGGGAGGAAGGACACTGACTGGGGAGGAAGGACCACCTTCTGCTCCCTGGGGTACACACTGCCGCTGGGGAGGAAGGACGCACCTTCTGCTCCCTGGGACACACACTGCCGCTGGGGAGGAAGGACGGTACCTTCTGCTCCCTGGGGTACACACTGCCGCTGGGGAGGAAGGACGACACCTTCTGCTCCCTGGGGTACCCACTGCCGCTGGGGAGGAAGGACGGCACCTTCTGCTCCCTGGGACACACACTGCCGCTGGGGAGGAAGGACGGTACCTTCTGCTCCCTGGGACACACACTGCCGCTGGGGAGGAAGGACGGCACCTTCTGCTCCCTGGGGTACACACACTGCCGCTGGGGAGGAAGGACGACACCTTCTGCTCCCTGGGGTACACACTGCCGCTGGGGAGGAAGGACGACACCTTCTGCTCCCTGGGACACACCTATGAGTCCCCGTAACGCACTCTGCCTCCGGATAGGGCGGCTGATACCTTTGGCTGGATCTGCCATGAACTCCAGGTACTCGTCTACCTGGCTCCTTACAAACTGCACGTATTTCTCCGGGGGGTTGGGTCCAAAGAAAGCCAGCCGCATAGCAAACTCTCTGTCATACTGCTCCTGAGTGTAGCTAGGTGCCATGCTTGCGCTGCTGAAGTTGGCTCTTTTGTCGATAGGGTCGCTGTACGGGTACTGGCGTTGCCCTCACTTTGTAATCCAAGGAATGGTGTTGCCCTGTAGCTGTCTTTCTGGTTGTAGGAACGATCCCGCCGCTTGCCACCAATTGTAACGGACCGTTTCTCTCACAAGGGGATAAAATCGGTTTAGGCGATAATCCCCTTTTCCCATAGACCAGCAGCTATTGCAATCACCAACCTCCCGAACTCCAAACTGTACGAATCCCCAACTCACGAACAAGAAATACACGAACTCTGGAAGCAGCCGAACAGGAAAAGCAATACAAACGGCTTACACTCCTGGCAGTCAGCACACAATCCAATTCCCCCAATAACGAGACGACACTTCGTTTTGAGGGTTAAGCAGAATCTAAGGATTTATTCACACAGCCTCCTTTTAAGACATTCTCCCATGCAAGGGAGGGATCCACAACAATTAGTACCCCAGCCAATAATGTACCAGTTACCTCCCACACATCTCCTCCCCTTAGTGTGACACATAATCCCATTAGTACAGACACAAATTCCCTGGGATACTGGATGTACCCCTAAACATAGGAATACCCCTTTAAATGTTACATCCCCTGGTAACCCTGATCTGGGTGAGACACATATCCAAAAATCACCCAGATCGGACCAGGGGTTCAGGAATTAGAAAGGGTTAAAGTTTTGACCGACTGCATGGCAAAAGTATCCGAAAATAGTTCCATGTACTTTGGCCCTGCAGTCGGTCACAGAAAAGGGAATCAAACACACGAATGGCCTGTGTTACAGAGCTTGGGGAGGATTCGTATGAATCCCCCTGTTCGTGGGATCCTTTCTACCGAACGGCGGGCCGTTCGGTAGTTTCTGCACGAATTGCTGGAAGTCTGGAGGTCTCAGCGGTGTTTGCTTAGTCGAGTGTCCGATTTTAGTTCCAGACACTCGACGGCAAAACACCGCTGTTCGGGAGTTTAAGATGGCCGCCGCCACGTGTTCGTTTCACGAATGGCGGCCACCCAGAGGACACAACACACAGTACACATATAGCCAATTACCTGTTTGCAACATTGTTGCAAACGGTAATTGGAGGCACACTTACTCCCGGGTGGTCTGGTTGTTCGGTAGTTTCACCCAATATAATGAATGAAGTGATTCTACCGAACAATCAGGGAATGCTGCATTCACATAACACTTTACACCGAACACATAATATTAAATACAGCCTGAATGCAATTTGCTACACAGTCTTACAAAGGCATTATTCCTAACAGGCAGAATATGTTCACGGAGGGCCCTTAAAGGGCCAGTAGCAGCAATATAAAAATGTCACATGCCCAAATATTGCATACAAAAGTACGAATTCACAAGGGGGCCATAGTCAGATGGCAGGAGGCTGGCAACCAGGCTTCTCCAGTGAATAGTGGCGAGGTTGGTTTCGCCACAGTATACACATACACACAATATCTTACACTCTCACTAACACACACTATTACTGAACTATACACACACAATGTCACTCACACCAGTTTAGTCACACTTTATACACACACAAACATACACAATATGATCAGCCCCCTTGGGCTCCATGTGGGCCATCCCTGTGCTAGGGCTGTGGAGGAGGATCCATTCAGTACTTACTGCTGGCTGGGCTCCCTCCATGTTACTGAGAGCCCAGCCCCTGAGCAGATGGATCCCCCTGCCTGTAAACACGCACATACACTGGAGGGAGGAGGAAGCAGGAAGCAGGCTGTGCTCACTGTGCACCGCTGGCCTGCTCCCCCAGCAGAAACAAAGGGGAGACTTCCTGCAGGCTGGACAATGGTTCCTCCTCCACAGCACTAGAAGTCTCCCCTTCAGTGAGCACAGCCTGCTTCCCTCCTCCCTCCAGTGTCTCTCCATGTTTACAGGCTGGGGAATTCCCCTGCCTGCAGGATCCATCTGCTCAGGGGCTGGGCTCTCAGTAGCATGGAGGGAGCCCAGGAGCAGTAAGTTCATTTCCAGTTGGGGGAGCACAAAGGGGGGCACAGCCTGATCTAGGGGGGGCCATGGCCCCCTCTGGCCCCCCCCTAGTGACGCCACTGCCATTACAACTCTTCGACGCAGTGCCATTGAACACCAGAGCTCGCGAGAACCGGGATTTCTGACTGTACCCAGCAAAGGAGCAAATCTAGAGACACTGCCAGGCCATCAGAGTTTTCAAGGTCCTGACTCCTGAACCATGTGAAACTGTAGCACGGCTACTCTGAACTAAAAGGTGAAAATTTAGCATGGCTGAAAGTAGGCCAAATGTTCTGAACCAAACTGAATATGTAGCATGGCAGAAAGTAGACCGAATGTCCAGAGCCCAATGAAAATGTAGCACGGACAAACGTAGGCAGAATGTACTGAACCACAGTGAATATGAAGTGTGGCCAAGTGCAAGGTTGAATGTACTGAATCACAGTGAATATGTAGCATGGCTAATAATATTGAACTACAGCAAATATATAGAATGGCCAAATGTAGCCTTTAAGTACACTATCAAAGAGAAGAGAACAGAGGGCGGTGAACTGCTGGTTAGGCTCCCTACTCATTAGCGCATTCTCCACCAATGCCAGAATGCCATCTTGAGCTTGGAAGCCCGTGAACCAGAACCATGCAGCCCTGTGTTTATTTATTGTACAGTACTGAGGAATACATTTGAAAATTTTACATATATTTAAAAATAAGAATTCTACATATGCTGGCAGTTGAATCTTTTCCTAAGATGCCTGACAGTATGATTAAATCATATGCACTGGTAAAAAAAATAGTTTGACAACTCAAGTCACACGCTTGTTATTCTGGAATTAAACTGCACTCATTGTTGGATGTGTTCTAATCTCTTGGAGTGAAGCCAAAACTATACAAACAAGACATATTAGGTGGATATACATAAATGTTAGTATGTACTAAAAGTGATCTTAACCCCTTAAGGACCAAACTTCATGTGTCCTTAACCCCCACATGTCATGATTCCCTTTTATTCCAGAAGTTTGGTCCTTAAGGGGTTAAGGGGTTAAAGGAACACGCCAAGCATGGTAACCACTACAGTTCCCTGGTGCTCCCTCTATTGTATTGAATTTTAAAATGGTTTGACCAAAATGGTGCCTCCACTACTGTCACCGGAGAGCATGAAGTTTCATTAGCTTTCCTGAGCAAAGCTCTGCAATGCATTGCTTCCTTAGCTCATTGGTTGATTAGCTAAGATTTTGTTACCTTTTATGAGTTATGTTTATTGGCGGCATTGTTATAAGTACAAACAAATATGCTAAAGACTTTGTATACAGGAAATAGTGTCTGGCTTTTTCTTTGTTTATAAAATTGTAAGCACAGGGGGGTGGAGCCTGATATTCGGGCTGTCTAGACGTGTGCTGAACAGGGTCCCATTTTTCTTGTTGATTTTCGGGGGAGAACCCCGGCTAAGGAGCTGACACCACTGTCAACTTGTACTATCTACATGAGGGGTATTCCCAGGCAAACCTATTGATATCTTACCTGGGACATTCAGCCACAGGTAGAGGAGAAACGTTACGATCTGCAGGTGACTGATCTGAGAAGAGGCGGCCGCTTTTCTCTCTCTCAAATTATCTGTGTGGTCCTGCTGTACTCCAACTTTCCCCCTGGACAACTGGGGGTTATCCCAGTACGTGCTGGACTGACCCACATAGTTGTTCCAGTTCCAAACGCTCCTATCTTCTACCTGGACGCAATTGAGCTTCCCAAGCAGACGCACTTACTTCTGATGTGCAGAGCCCGATACTGACCCATAGAGACCAACCTTTGTCCCTCTCATCGTTGACCCACCTGGGCTAAGGGCTACTTGGGGCTTGGCCCCACCACATCGTTCACATTAACAGAAGACTGACAGCCGAAAGCAGCAACAGACCACCAGGGCCTTAAACTGTTTCCCATTTGGGAAGGACTTGGACTCTGAGAGCCCCCGAGTCTGTGGCTTGGAGATGTGAGACCTCGATCAGAGTTGGGGCTGGAGAGGTGCCTTACCTTAGTATTGTTACACAATGGAGTACTTCTCCATTGTGAGATTACCTACTGCCTGGGCCTTGAGTCCTTGTAATTTCAGTAGACTCCATTTCACCTTATTTTGAAATGTTCTCTTTTATTTCAGTTTCATTTTGTTTGGAGCGTTAACATAGCAGTGTATTCAGTTCCAGTTGATTTTCATGTCTACCCAGCATGTTCTAATACTTTATAAAATATGTAACAATTTTATTGCGTACGCTGCCATACTTACTATTGTTGTAATGGCATTTAAAGTTTGTTTGTCTTTCTCTGCACAGCAAATAAAAAAATGTACAACAACAAAAAAATCATAAGCAAAAGCTAGTTTCACCTTGAAAATTGATTCAATTGTCACGATAAATGTAAAAAAAAAAAAAAAAAATACAGGAACTCTCTTCTCCACCTGTGCAGGAAATACCAACCTGTGTTATAAATACTTGTCATATTGTGTAGAGCAAATAAAACAGGGTGTGCGATCTATTGCTGAAATAAGGCTTTTATGCTTGATGTTAACAACCTATGCACAGTGATCCCCCACAAAGAAGGGACAACCTTATCTGAGTCTATTTTAAGCAACTTCACATTATACCAAGGTCCTCCACTGCTCTTTAGTCTTGAACGTTTACACATCACTTTTACATCCAATTACTTTCAGTTTGAAAACCAACTATATGCGCAGCAATTGGGTGTTTCTTTAGGTGCAGTATTTGCTCCAGTGCATTCTAACTCTTACCTGTTCCAGCATGAATGACTATTCTATCTACCTGTGGTGACCTATGTTACCCATGCAAATCCACCATACATTCCTAACATTGAGAGGAAGGGCGATACTCTACGAGATATGTTCATCCAATACTGCTGGTAGAACCTACTGATGAATCTCGCCCTGCATCATGACCACAATTAAAGGGAGTTTTTGGATTCTTGTGTTTTCATGTAAGACAACAAACTGGAATATTGCTTGTTCACCAAAACACACCAGACACGTCTATACGCCTCACGTGCACATCTATCTGTAAAGAAATTATCTTTTTCTCAGTACATGAGATTGATTAGCAGCAGTTCCAACACACAGCTCAGAGGTCAGAAGTTAAATGAAATGATAAAAAGCTCAGCAACGTTCATAGAGAAAAAAAGAGTTTGCTTTCAATTTTGAAAATTGCTGTCAATTGAGAGGACAAAAATATCCCAAAGCTCTTTCTTTCATGTCTAAAATTGTGAAGAAGAATTGGTCTATGACCAAACCTCCAGGAGGTTTCTCAAACTCCTTCAATACCATGTTACCTCTGAGGAGTTGATCTCAGAGACCTTTTAGTTCAGAGTAATCCAAAACATTGTAACAAATCCAAGCACCAGTACTCGTGCTAATTATCTCCTGATTACTGTTGGACCCATATTCAGTGGTGGGTTGGAACATGGCGTGGCTATACGGTGTACCTAAACCCCAGGTAGCTTTGTATGATTGAAAACGTTATCTTCCTGTGTGTGCTGCTCCCATGACATTCAGTTTGCATTTATTTTGGGCTATACAGAAGCACCTCTATTAAAAAAAATGCCTTTTATTTTAAGGTCTCTGTAGAAGTTGTGCAGATTTTGTGTCTGCTGTCTTTCCCCATTTTTTTCCAGAGTGAGGAGATATTTTGAGTGATACCGAGTCAGCCATTATCCTATCTAAGAAAACTCTCAAGGGCATGGCCAAATTGGGGGGCACACCTAGAACATGCATTTTGCAGCAGTGGTGCTGTTGTAAATATCAAAATATATGTAAAATACAGATTGAGAAACAGCACAAACACAATAGTAAGGGAATATGGGTTGTAGTGGGGGCAATAAGTGTTGTAGTGGGAAGGTTAGGGACTATAGTAAGGGAGTCGTGGCTGCAGTGGGGGTATAGGGGCTGTAGTGGGGCAGTGCCTATAGTAGGGGATAGGTGCTAAGGGGAGTATAGTAGCTATAATGGTAAATGTAGTGGGGGATAGGGGGCTATAGTGGTAGTAGCTATAGTGGTAGATGTAGCAGGATATAGTGGCTATAGTGGGGGATAGGTGCTAAAGTGGCTATAGTAGTAGATGTAGTAGGAGATAGTGGCTATAGTGGGAGATAGGTGCTAAATGGGCTATAGTAGTAGATGTAGTAGGAGATAGTGGCTATAGTAAGGGATAGGTGCTAAAGGGGCTATAGTAGCTATAGTGGTAGATGTAGTGAGGGGGATAGTGGCTATAGTGGGGGTTAGGGGTTCTAGTGGTGGGCTGTGGCTATAGGAAATCCGACACTAGTACCTAAACTGTTTCTTTAAGTTACACCATATGGCCATATCATTTTTAGCCCACCACTAAAGTGAGTTACATGCTAAGTTTAGTGTGGGAAATAAACATGCTAACTGCAGTACTTACTGATTATATTTCTTCCAGAGACTATCCTAAAATGTATGCTTTCCAGTAGTCACCTACAAACGGGCATCTAGAGAGGAGGTTCAGGGTGCTTAACCCAAAAGGAATCTGATTCTAAATACAGTATAAACACAAAAAATTGGAATCCTCCAATTAAGTCAAGACTAGCTCATTGCAAAGGGAACTTATTATATATAAATATATATATATATATATATATATATATAATTAAACACTCTAAAAAGAAGTAAGAAATGAGAGATGATAACACCGTAATCTAGTGTAGTAGCAGAGAATTTTCCCTCTAAAAGTCCTTCTACAAAGATTATTCTGCTCTATTGAATGTCTGATTTGTATATTTGAAGAGCTGTATATTTGTATATTTGTTGCCACAGCAACCTCTGTAGTAGAAAATACTCGTTCTTTGATAAGTGAACAAAAGTTTAAACATTGACAAATTAACATTGAGACTGAACCTAAATAAGGTTGTTACTCTGTTAATCTATTCTTGAACCTGGTGTTGGTGATGGGTTGACGTTCTTAATCTATTAATGGCATCCCACTGAGGAAAAAAGACATTGGAAAGTTTTCCTTTAATCTCTGTTGTATTTCCCAGGTAATAATATGTCACTGTAACAATCTGTCCCTTTAAATAAAATACATAAATGTTAGTCTTCTACATTTGACGATTGTATGCCTGTCTAATTTGCCTGCTTAGTGTATCTTTGTTTAAATACCTATGAAATATTTTAACATTTTGGTATATTTTCTGGGGGTCTGGGTAGGTATTTTGATGTATAGATGTGAGAAAAAGTTCATGATTAATAATAATGATTATAATATAGAGAAGGCCTTGATGCAAGACATTTGTTTGGGCCTTTCAAGCGCAAGGGTGGGTAAATGGTAGATCCTCAGCAGTCATGCAACTCCCACATTGCTTTGCAACTAGGGATCTATCATTTTTCATATCCCTCCAGGATTGTATTTGTGAGTAGTGTTTATACAGAGTATGTGTGAGAATGTATGATTATATTTGTGCATGCTCTTGCCATTTAAATGTACTAGTGTGTTTGTATGTAATGTTGGTGTTTAAATGCAGGTGTGCATTTTTGTACAGTGTTGGTGTTTGATTTCTGGGGTGCTGCACATATACTGTCATATACTGACTCAGATACACTGACACACACACATACACACACACACACATACTGACACAGATGCACATATACACTAACACACACAGAGATGCATACATTCTGACAGATACACATACACACTGACACATACAGAGATACACACATTCTGACATATATACACTGACATACAAACAGATACACACACATTCTGACACATACACACTGACACACACATAGACAAATACATTCTGACACAGACACAAAATACGTACAAGTCATGGTGTACATTGTATTGTAGTCAGCCCTTGCTTGGGGTCCACTCATAGAATCTAACTGCTGGGAGTCTGGTTTAGGCTCTCTCAGTCTGCTCTTTGCTCTCTTCCTCTCCTCTTTCTGGGTCCTTCTTTACCTTGTCGTGCGGTACTGTGTAAGTTAGGAGCAAGTGACCTGATGTCACTTTTTCCCTACAGTGCCGATGTGATAGGGGCCCAGTCACACTGTTAAAGAGTTAGATTAATAAAAGTGTGACCATGTCTTCTCTAGTCCTCCGTTTTTCCAGTCTCCTGTTACCTCAATATTTCTGTACCTGGTATGTTGCACATATTTGTATAAATAAATATAATATAGTTTGGTAGGATGACCTCATCAGTAGCAGAATATTGAAATATCTCTTTTATCGACTCTGGTATACACACACTAGCTTGGAAAACATGCCTCATCCATCTAGATGTCTATATCTGGTTGCTAAGCAAAGATGTGTATGAAAGAACATGAGAAGGCAAAGTGACAATGTAACAGTGGCATTCTATGACTAAATTTGTCATTGTGCCATAGCACCTCCATATAGTGCAATTTAGTCAGAATGTTATAATTGTTCTATATATTTAATAATAGTTATTAATTTTTTTTTTTTTTTTTTTGACATTCTTTATTTAAGTTTTTCAATATTCAATCACAGCATGTATATCCAATATAAATTAACATGTGGTAACATATAAACTGGTCAGTTATGTGTATTACAGCATCAAGATAGTTTCATCTACTGGATAATAAATTGAATTTGGGTGTTTGGCTTCATTATTACAGTGAGCGTTCTTTTGTGTTGTGTTCTGTCGTTAGCCCTGTATGGGGTTAGTCCCCTCTGTGGTCGGGTGCGAATGGAGTTTGTGGTTGCTCCACGAGATTCGTGCAAGTTTTCGGGTGGGTTGTTTCAACCGCTCTGTATTGTGCTCGTGGGTCAGAGGGGGAGTTGTACAACCCTGCATTGGTATCTGAGCTTCCTCATTTGTAGGTAGGACCCTAATAGAGAGGTTGGCTCAGTGCAAGGTTTCCCCTCACTTACTTATTGGGTCTAGTGTGACCTATGGTACTTAAGAGGTGTGGTAGTCTCCGTCTATGTGTGGTGCAGTTCGTCTTTGTCCCCAGCCTCGTACGTGGTGATTTGTTCGTGTTTCTAGTGCCAGGTTGATGGATATAGAGCTTTGTCCCAATCCGTGTTATGTCTGTCTACGTGTGTCCTTCTTTGGGGGGGTACCGTCTGGGGCTTTGTATGGGGGTCCAGTCTGGTTCGTGTTTGATTTGTGTGTTGGTTTAGGTCGTAATGAGCCTGGTGTGGATGGGCTCAGCCTTAAATCATGAGGGGGCCAATTATTCTGCCCCTGTGACCGTGTAGTTACCCCCTAGTTTCCCTGAGTCGATCTGTTTTAGGTTTTCCCTGGGGGTAGTTGGCCTAGGTTGTCCGTGGGCGCAGCTAGTATATGTAGGGTTATCCTGTGATGTCTTGTTCTGTCGTTGTGCGGTGTGTGGGGTCTGTGTCAGATGCCGTGTCGTCACCTCAGGCCCCTGGTTTGAGTCGCTCGTGCGGTGGGTGTGATCATATCATCCCTGGTGCCTGTAGCCTGGTCCCCGTGACTCTTCTGGATACCTAATTCTAGGTTGTTATCTCTTATCTTGGGTCTCGCTGGGTTCGGTGTGTGTGTGGGGTTATATATGCCACCTGCGGCTGCCCCAGTTGTTAGTTGGCGTGGTCAGGGCCGGGTGCTACTGGCTCCGGTCGTGGCTTCTTGTGTCTGGGGTGGGGGTGAGTCCATGTTCCTTACGTCCCGGTCTCTCTCTTCCCTCCGTCCCCTAGTGTATTGGTCTATATGTCGCTCTAGTGGGTCACTCCTCCCCTCCCGTGACCCATGGTCCTCTGTCCCTGTCTCTGCTCACTCATAGATTCCACTTTGTGCGGAGCCTTAAGTCAGTCTGCGTGCCCCCGGGGGTTGTGTCCCTCCGGGTCTTTTGTGTGTCAATGTGTCATGTGGTAGGAGGGGTGGGGGGGGGGGTCGCGTAGGAAGTGTGTCTCCGTCGTGCTGAGGGTGCAATCTACTCGTCTGGTACTGCCTGTGTCTGTGCAGAGCTCTGTTGGGTGGGTTGTATTGGTGCGGGGGCGCCGTCCCTCTCCACCGGGTCACGTCCTCCTGCCCGTTTTGATGTGTAGTCCATCCATGGGTACCACACCAAAGCGCATTTTTCCTGGCGTCCCTGCAGGGAGGCTGTCATCATCTCCATGTTATATATCATCTCCACCCTATCTACCCATTGTTGCAGGGTTGGAATCGTCGAGCTTTTCCAATGGAGTGGGATGAGCGACTTCGCTGCCGTGAGTAGGTGTATGAGGATTCCTTTCTTGTAGATCTTCACCGGCGTGCGCGTGTGGTTGAGAAGTAGTGGCATGGGTTGGAATGGGACGTCTGAGCCCGTGATGTCTTTGGTCGTCTGATGTATCATCCTCCAGAACGGTTCGATACGTGGGCATGTCCACCAGATGTGAATGCTGGTTCCTATTCCTGTGCCGCATCTCCAGCATTCGTTTGAAATTGACTCATGTACGTGCTGCAGGATATCTGGCGTCCGGTACCATCCTGTTAGAATTTTGTAGTTGCATTCTTGGAACTTGGAGCTGATGGTCCCCCTGTGTGTTAGTTGAAAGATTTTAAGCCATTCCTTTTCCGTAAGTTCCATCCCGGTCTCTCTTTCCCATCGCGATGTGAAGCCTAGGGGGCTCTTATCACCGTCGCTTAGCAGCGCGGTATAGAGGTGTGAAACTCCATGTGAGAGATGTTGTCTGGCCGTGCATAGATGTTCCATCATCAGCAATGGGCGGTGTAGGTGGCCTTTACCCGCAATGCCGTCGAGGTATGTTTTCACTTGGTGATATCGGAATGTGTCTAGGCCACTGGGCCTACGGTCCTGCATCAACGTTGCCAGGGGTTTGAGCGTCGTCCCGGAATTCCATTGGCTAGCGTATACCCAGTCCGTTGCTCCGAGATTTTTCAGGTCTGCCGTGCTTAGCCCTCCCGCTAACCTCGGATTGTGTGTTATTGGTGTGAGTGGGTTGGGCGATGACGTGAGGTTTTTGGAGTAACGTATCCTACACCACACCTTCAGCGTGGCGTCGATCATTGGGTTCCCGGTAAGTAGTTCCTTGGGTAGTGCGTCTCCCAGCCATAGCATAGCGGGGATTCGACCCTGGGCTTGGTGTTTCTCCAGGTCTACCCATTGCTTTGTACTGGGGTTTGCATGCCAATCAACCAGTCTGTGCAGATGGGTAGCGTGGTAATACGTGAGGATGGACGGCAATCCCATACCTCCTTCTCCTCTAGGGCGTTCAAGAATCGCTCTTCGGATACGCGCTGGTTTTTGGTTCCAGACGAAGTTCTTGACTGCGGTCGTCAGGGTCTGAAAAAATGCCCTCGGGAGGTACGTTGGTAGTGTCTGGAACATGTATAATAATCTGGGCAAAATGTTCATCTTCACGGCACTGATGCGCCCAAACCACGAGATGTATAGAGGTGTCCAGCGTTTCATGTCTTGCTGTAGGGTGGTGAGCAGGGGCGCAAAGTTCAGTCGGTAGATAAGTGTCAAATCTCTCGGGAGCCACACCCCAAGGTAGTGTAGCTTGGCTGTGGAGATCTTGAAGGGGAATTGTGCTTGGATGTGTCGTTGGAGGATGTTGTCCTGTGCGAGCAGCAATATCTCTGACTTATCTAGATTAAGCGTCAAGCCGGATACCTCCTTGTATTGTCGAAACGCCTCCAGGAGATGTGGGAGGGAGGTTCTGGGTTGCTCCAGGAAGAAGAGCATGTCGTCAGCGTAAGCCGCTACCCGGTGTTCTCTTCCTCCTATGCTGCACCCCGTGATACCCCTGTCCTGTCTGACCGCCTCCAAGAAGGGCTCCAGGGTGAGGGCAAACAGGAGTGGGGACAGGGGGCAACCCTGTCTCGTGCCGTTATGTATATCAAACGAGTCAGTCAGTGCTCCGTTTATTCTTATGCGGGCTGTGGGCGAGGTGTATAAAGCCGTTATCCAGGTCCGCAGGTGTGGACCGTATCCCAAATGTCGTAGGGTTTCCGACATATAGACCCAGTCCACCCTGTCAAACGCTTTTTCAGCGTCAGTGGATAGTAGGACCATTTCCTTTTTGCCCGTTTTAGCGGTATGGATGGTGTTGAGGGCTCGAATAGTGTTATCTCTGGCTTCTCTTCCGGGGATAAACCCCACTTGGTCCGGGTGCACCAGATCCGGGAGCGTTCGGGCCATCCTGAGTGCCAGAGCCTTAGCGAAGAGTTTGATGTCCGCGTTTATCAGAGAGATGGGCCTGTAGCTGGCGCAGATTGTTGGGTCTTTCCCCTCTTTGGGTATTATTGCCACGGTTGCTCCCAGGGTGTCTCTGTGGAATTGGCCTCCATCTCTGATTGAGTTGATGCCTATCAGAAGTTTGGGCAGCAGGGTGTCTTTGAAGGAGCGTAAGTACGAGACTGGTAGACCGTCTGGGCCCGGGGCCCTGTGTGCTTTAGTTGATTTCAATGCACCAGATAGTTCCTCAATCGTCAAGGGCATTTCGAGTTCCGCCTCCTGGTCCGGGGTAAGCTGGCGGGTGATGTGGTTCTGAAGGTATGTGGTTATCCGTTCTCGATGGCTACCTATGTCTCTGTCGTGGTGGAGTCGTGGTTGGTTATATAACGCCGCGTAGTATTCCCGGAACGCTGACAGTATGCCGTCCGGGAGGCAGGTTGTGTCTCCACTGCTCGTGCGTATCTTGTGAACGTGTTGCGCTTTCCTTCTGTCTTGTAGCATCCTAGCTAGCAACCTACCACTTTTGTTCGAGTGTTCATAATAATACCTGGAGGCCTTCCTCGCGGTGTGTAAGAGTCCTTGTGATAGTATGGCTTTCAGCTCCCTTCGTGCTTCCGTCAGGCGGAGGTATGTGCTGTCTGCGAGGTCCGTCTTGTGTTCCCCTTCTAGGTCAGCTATCCGGTCTAGCAGTGTTGTGATACGTCGTGTTCGTTCCTTCTTGCGTTTGGTGCCTATGGCGATGAAATGTCCCCGTATGACGCATTTGTGGGCTTCCCATATCGTTAACGGTGGCGTCTCCGTATCTTCGTTGGTAGTAAAGTATTCAGTTAAGGTTTGGGCAGTCACCCTCTTACACTCTGCATCGTCCAGTAGGGATTCATTCAGTTTCCAGTGTCTTTCGCGGGGTTTATATAGTGGGGAGCTCGTGCGGATCGTCAGTGGTGCATGGTCTGTGTGGTCCATTATGCCTATTCGTGCGTCGTGGAGGAGGTTGAGGTATTCCTGGGCCAGGAATATATAGTCTATGCGACTGTAGTTTTTATGGACTGTCGAATAATGGGTGTAGTCTCTACCTTCAGGGTTACATGCCCTCCAACAATCCACCAGGCCGTGTTTATGTATAGCTCGTAGTGCTGCTCGTATGCAGTGTGCCGGGATCGCGGTTTGTCCTCTGGAGGTGTCCGTGCGGGGGTCCAGTGGTAAGTTGAGGTCACCTGCCATGACCAAGAGGCCGTCTCTGAATTTCTCCAGTTTGGCTAGCGTCCGGGCCAGGAATGTATGCTGCTTTCTATTCGGGCCGTAGAGGCATGCGAAGGTATACGTGTGTTCCATGATTGTACCCTTAATGAAAAGGAATCTGCCGTTCGGGTCCGCCTGCGTTGCTATATGTTGGAACGGCGTCGTCTGTGCAAAGAGTATTGCCACACCAGCCCTCTTAGCGTCCGGGTGGTTCGCGTAGAATCCCTGCGGGTAGCGTCTGTTCTCTAGTTTGGGGGCGTCCAGTCCTCGGAGATGAGTCTCCTGCAGGAACGCCACGGAGGCTCTCACGGCCCATAGGCGCCTTACCAGGTGCGCGCGCTTTTCAGGTGTGTTAAGCCCCTGAACATTATTGGACCAGTATGTCAGTTGGGCCGGGACAAATCCTCGCGAGGCGTCCATCCCGGCGGCAGGGCGGCGTCCCCGCAGCGTTGTCTGTATGATGTAAAGGTGGTGAGTGTGGGGGGGGTCTGTCTGTCTGTGGTGGTGATGTGAACGGTCTGGCGTGTCTTCTAGGTGTGCGGGTGTGACTCTGACCCTGTACCGGGTGTATTCGTTCTCGAGCCTGGTGGGTAACCTCAGCGACGAGAACGCCGGTGTAATGTACAGTGTGGGTCTGTCTCAGTGGGGGTTCCGTATGGTCACTTACAGTGAAGTCGGTCTCGGATCTGAGTGAGGTTGGTTCTCTCCCTTCTCCATCGGCACCCAACCTGTAAGGGTGTGTGCAATCGCCATGTTTGCCTACTCTAGCCTAGGGGTCCGCAATAGTCGCCCGGGACTTAGAGTGTCGGTCGGGCTGTGGTGTCCTGTACCGCAGTCCCGAGGTCTGGTAGCGGATAAGCCTACCGGTCCAGTCGGCATTATGGTCAGTGGTACCCGTGGGTCCCCCCGTCACGGTCGGCTCTCCTGGCGTCCCGGTCCTAGTGGCCGGGTGTTGTCAGGGGATTCGACTGGTTTTGTCTGCCGGACATCCCGGGGCCCTCCGTGTCTGCCCTTCCCCGCCTGGTAACTTACAGTTCGTTGGCAACAAGTCAGCGTGTCTAGGGTGTTAGGGCGCTGTTTGGGGGTAGTTAGTCCTACATGTGTTGGGCTGCATTGTGAGGCCACCCTGTGGGCGTGGCACGCCAGCTCCCACGTTTGCGTCCCTTCAGAGGGGCTGGTTTGGGACGTGGTCTCTCCCTGCGCCCAGAGTTTTCGTCATGATAGTTATCTGCGTGCCTGGGCTTTCGTAGTGGGGTGTACCAACATGGCGTCTTGCTTGTCTCAGTGAGGCAGATTGTGCGTGGTTGTCCCCTCATGTGAGTGGCTGTGATGTGTGTTGGGTGATATAAACGGAACCGTGTATAACTAAACAACATGAACAAGAAGTGCCCAGCTTTGTCCCAGCCCCCCTCCCAGCTCTAGCCCTGTGTGCCCGCATGTCCCGTAGCCCTCACCCTCCCGCATCCCCCCCTCAGCTCTGTTCCGTGAGCAGCGGTGTGCTAGAGCAGCCTGTTCAGTTCAGCAGTCTTGACCCAGGGTGTGACCTGGGAGATGGTGTCGGTGTCCAGACCCTTTGTACCCTGCCCATCATCCCCTCCCCACCTACGGGGTATGTCCCCCTTTTTGCCCCGGGTGTGTGGGTTTGCTGATGGGGCCCTAGCCCCCGGCCGCTCCCCGAAAGTGGCTTCAGTTCCCTCCCCACCTGTCTGCGGCCTTCCTCCCTGTCTACTAGCTAATGCAAGCTGGCAGCGGACTTAAAAGTACATACCCCTGCCGTGGTGTCATCGGATCTGCATGGCGTCCATAATCAATGCTGGGGTAAGCTCGGGAGGCAATGCCCTGATCTGGCATGGGATGTCTCATGGGGGGCCACTGGTCCGTGCGGCGTGGGGGCCTCTATTCCTCAGGGCCTATTGGGCCTCCTCTGCGTCTTGGTGGTCCAGGCTCCAGGTGGATGTTGTGAGCCACTTCAGATGGGCCTGTGGCTCGCGCCGGGGGTCCCTCCAGGATCCAGTTTGGCACTGAGATAGCAGGTAAGTTGGCGGTTCTTAAAAACCGTGGCACGTCGTTCGGCCAGCGGATGATGTGCCATACGTTTCCCATCCGGGCCTGCAGGCTGAATGGAAATCCCCATTTGTATGGAATTCGTCGCTCCTGAAGTGCTCGGGTGAGAGGCCGCAGGGCCCTGCGGGCATCTAGGGTGATGGTAGATAAGTCCTGGTAAAGGGATATTTGTGCTTCCATGTAGGTGATGTGCTGCTGTGCACGTGCTGCCCGCATTATAGATTCTTTTAGCGGGAATGACAGGAGGGCGCAAATCATGTCTCTTGGCTGCCCGTCTCTTCTGGGGGCGCGGAGTGCCCTGTGGGCCCTTTCGATGCCGAAGTCGCCAGGAGCTGCATCTCCTAGTAGTTGCGCAAATAGGCCATTCAGGATCTCCTGCGGTACCTCGTCCTTGGATTCAGGCAGGCCTCTGACTCTGATGTTGTTACGCCGGCCGCGGTTATCGAGATCCTCAACCTGCCGGCGGAGGTCCAGGAGGATGTTGCCCTGCCTCGTGGTTGCCAGTTCCGCTGCCTGTCTGTGCTGCTGGGATTGTATGCGCTCCTCTTCCAACCTGTCTACTCGCTGCTCCAGCGCCGTGAGGTCGGTGCGCACAGCCGCTATTTCCTCCCTTATTATGGCCCTCAGCTCAGCCACCATTTCTCCTTTATCCTTCCGGGTCATCATGCTCGCGGAGATCGCGGCGAGGTCCGCGGATATTTGGGACAGGGTGCCAGGGGTGCTGGATTCCCGCGCCGAGCCCGCTATGCTGGAGCCCGGGGAATCGAGGGCCGGTGTTCCGGTCTCGCCCGTGTCGCGGAGGCCATGCGGCGTGGCCAGGAACTCGTCCATCGGGCCGGCTGGCGGTCGGGAGGGGGCCGGAGTGACCTGGGCTGCGGTAGGTAGCCGTCGATTTTTCCCCCCCATGGAGGTGCGCTTTCTGCGGCGTTGCTGTGCTGGTTAATCGGGGCAAATCAGGTTGGGGCCTAGGAGCTCGGAATGAGTGCGTCCTACTCCATTGACTGTTAGGCCACGCCCCCCGTTATTAATTTAATACTACATTTTAAAAATGGCTGAGAGTGTATGCCACAACAATTAATGCATACATAGAATTACTTAGATAATCAAGTAATCGTTATACACCTAAGTCCTCCTCATTGCTTTCACTTTTCCACATATTTTGACCTTTGCTTGCACACTTACAAAGAGTCAGCAAACATCCTTTAATCCTTTTGGTTATTGTCAACTATGGACAAAAAAGTGAAACCTCCAGATTATATGAGTGGCAGGCGAGGGGCCAGGCTACCGTTAACAGGAGAGCTCCAAGTTGTGTCAAACCACTTGACAGTAAATGAGGTACGGAACTCACAGACTATTTTAACCATAATCTATACAATAAGCTAAATTGGTTATACGTAGAGGGCCCCTTTAATAAGTGTTCTTCAAGACTACTAAAATAACCTTTATTAAATGGACTAGTACCACTAGAGCCCAGTGGTGTATTTTGAATTTGTGCTGCCCTAGGCATGATGGAACTCGGGCACCCCCAAATTTAACATTTCACCACCCCTTCCTGGCAAGGTCACACCTCTTCCTGTTAAAGACTAACACATGCTTTGACTGACAGACACGCCCACTCAATGACCGGCACACACTCTTAGATACACTGACATACACACACTGGCAGACACACATACCCACACACTCACTGATTTGACACAATTTGACAGACACATACAATCACTCAGACACGCACTGACACACACACGCACTAAAAGACACACACTCACTGACAGACACACATTCACTGACAAACACACATTGACAGACATACACACACACTCACAGGCACACACTGGCACACATTGACAGACATACACACTGTAACAAGCGCTTACCTTTCCCCGCCGGTCCCGCGCAGCGCCGGGTCCTCCTCCGATCCTTCCGGGGGGTGGCTCAGCGATTCTGACGCCGGCCGCTTGGAACACGCCCACATTTATGACGCGGCGCATGCGCGCCGACGTCAGACCGAAAATGGCGCCAAAATTCAAACGTGGCCACGCTCCCGGACTTTTTGGGGGCGTGGCTACGGAATTAAAGCCAAAGAACCCACACTATAAAAGGGCTATCATGACACTTGTCAGATGCCCTAGTGTGGTTCTTGTTTAAGTCCCCTGGTGCTATCTTTTCTTATTGTCCTTCCTGGTAATTGACCCTTGGCTAACTCTCTCTGACTATTCTGTTTTCTGGTTTCCCGTCACTTGGCTTGGATAATCGTGTGCCCGTCTTCCGTATTCCCTTGACCTCTGGCTATTTCTCTTGACTATTCTCAGACGCTAGTCCGGCCATTCTAAGGTCCGGTAACCGTCTTTCTGTGGGTTTCACGCTGTGTGAAGGGGTCATTGTTGTGACTTTGGTCACTGTCGTGACACACACACACTCACAGGCACCCACTGATAGACATACACACATTCACTGACAGGCACACACATTGACAGACGTACACACACATTCACTGACAGACACACACAAACTCACTGACAGAAACACACATTCACTGACAAACTCACTGACAGACACACTGACAGATATAAACACACATTCACAGACAAACACATACACACATTCACTGACAGACAAACACACACACACTCACTGACACACACATACACTGACATACATACACATACACATTGACAGACACATACAAACAGACAGACATATACACACACATATTCATTGATAGACAAACAAACTCACTGACAGACACACTCACACTGACAGTTATAACAACACATTCACTGACAAACACACACACACATGCACTGACATAAACACACACACACACACATTTCCCCTATTCACAAATAATTGTTTACTTTTATTTTAGTTTAAATCCACCCAGTCTCCCTAACTTTGGGAGAGCTGGGCTGGCTGCTGGGCAGGCAGGTATGCATGATGAAGGGCAGACAGGCAAGGGGGCGGGTGGGTGTGCAAAATAGGCAGCTGTGATCTTCCTGTGCAGCTTCCTCGAGTGCCCATTAGTGATTATGGGCGCTGGATTGACGTCATATTCCATCTCCCTGCATCACTGTCCCTGCATTCTCTGAATTGTAAACACTGCTTTTATTTGTATTTTTTTAAATGTTTTTTCTTTCTCAAAAAGTCACTGTTAAGTAACTATGAATAAGACTATGACAGCCAGATGCTATGGCCAGTGGCAGACTATAATGCAGCCTAGGCAAGACCAGCTACTTGCCCCTCCTCCCCCCTCACAAAAAATAAATAAATGCCAGCTATGATTTTTAAAAACAGATTTTTAGAAAAAATTAAAAGCATAAAACTTGAAACTGCTGTCATATCAGCTGTGTCTCTTTCCCCCCAGCCCCTTTGTGTTTCTCTTTGCCCCCCAGCCATTCTCTGTGTCTTTTTGTCACTCAGCCCCACTGTGTATCTCTTTGTCCCCCCAAGCCTATCTGTGTGTCTCTTGGTCCCCCCAGCCTCTCTACATGTCTCTTTGTCCCCCCAGTGATGATATGCTGATTGGTGCAGAGCGGTGATTGCTGCGCATGGGCAGTAACGCCCCCATCATGACTAATGATCTCAGCCAGAGGAGCAGCAGCAGCCATTACCTTATTAATGATAGACATACTGATGAGTTTTTTTTTCTCTTTAAGAATCTGTCCATTTGGACTCCTCGCCATGGCCTGCATCCAGATGCCCTAATGGTTAAGGAGTAAGGGAGTTAACATCCTTTGAACACTGTCAGGGTTATTTACTAAAGTGAGAATTTAAAGGAACACTTTAGTGATAGGAATACAAACATGTATTCCTAACACTATGGTGCTGGAGTAGCAGGTAAGGTCCCAGGCCCCCCTCCGAGTGTATTTAAAAGATGTGTAAACTTACGTTTTCTGCATTGTGAATACATTGAGCACCAAGCATAGTCATAGTTGTGTTCTGTTGTTGCATGGAGGATGTCATGAAATTGTGACCATGTTGCTTGGGACAATCTTACTAAATGTCTAGGGGACTCTGCAGATGCTGTTTACCTATTGAGCTAAAGTATCTCAATTGAGCCATGTATCTCAAATCAATGAAGAATAGATTAAATACATGCTAGGCATGTTATCTACATGGTGAGTGTTTTGGGCTTGAAATATTTCTTTTTTTCTTGTGTATTCAGTCAGACTGAGTACACTAACTTATTTGTGTACACAGGTGTGCAAACCTTTACACGTACTGTATTGTGAAGCATTCTTACTGCTAGAAAAACTAAATGCGAGGTTACATGGGCGCTTAACTTTTTGCCATACTGCATTCTTGTACATTCAGAATTACCAAAGTAGTATGATGTTTGTTTCAGGCCCAATTACTTCTCATTCATAGTTTCTTGCCCACCGTGGGTGTATTTTCCTGGAACAATGCTGAATTAGTTACAACTTGAATTGGCCCTTTTGTTTTGTTTATAATAACAATGATTCAGTAA
Organism: Pelobates cultripes; assembly: GCA_933207985.1. Lineage (NCBI taxonomy): Eukaryota > Metazoa > Chordata > Amphibia > Anura > Pelobatidae > Pelobates > Pelobates cultripes. The sequence continues at coordinate 61,073,925 of OW240912.1, forward strand.
AGAACAAATGAGAGATCCTGAACATTCTCAATTAACCCTTCTACATTTCTAATGCTTAGTATACTCTTGCACTTTAAGAATAAACTGCATTGTTGTTTTAATAAATCAGTATGTGTATGTGTGTGTGTGTGTGTGTATATATATATATATATATATATATATATAAAACAGGGGGGGGAGGCTGCACTCAGGCTGTTAGAGTAGGACCTGCCAAAGATAGGGGAAAATTTACGTTGTGGCAGGCTTATACAATGTATGATCGTATAATGTAACTAAACCCCCATTATTTTTGCCTAGATTAGGTGTTTTTTAAAAAACTAATAGCATTTGTCAACATTGAAGTTGCTGTTTAGTGGATAGGTGAGTGTGCTGGATCTTGTGTATTATATATATACATATATATCTATATTCTCACAAAAGTGAGTACACCCCTCACATTTTTGTAAATATTTTATTATATCTTTTCATGTGACAACACTGAAGAAATGACACTCTGCTACAATGTAAAGTAGTAAGTGTACAGCCTGTACAACAGTGTAAATTTGCTGTCCACTCAAAATAACTCAAGACACAGCCATTAATGTCTAAACCATTGGCAATAAATGTGAGTACACCCCTAAGTGGAAATGTCCAAACTGGGCCCAAAGTGTCAATATTTTGTGTGGCCAACATTATTTTAACCCTCATGGGCATGGAGTTCACCAGAGCTTCACAGGTTGCCACTGGAGTCCTCTTCCACTCCTCCATACAGACATCACAGAGCTGGTGGATGTTAGAGACCTTGCGCTCCCCCACTTTCCATTTGAGGATGCCCTTTAGATGCTCAATAGGGTTTAGGTCTGGAGACATGCTTGACCTGTCTATCACCTTTACCTTCAGCTTCAGCTTCTTTAGCAAGGCGGTGGACTTCTTGGAGTTGTATTTGGGGTCATTATCATGTTGGAATAAGGCCCTCCGGCCCAGTCTCTGAAGGGAGCGGATCATGCTCTTCTTCAGTATACCACAGTACATGTTGGCATTCATGGTTCCCTCAATGAACTGTAGTTCCCCAGTGCCGGCAGCACTCATGCAGGCCCAGACCATGACATTCCCACCACCATGCTTGACTGTTGGCAAGACACACTTGTGTTTGCACTACTCACCTGGTTGACATCATCTGAACCAAATAAGTTCATCTTGGTCTCATCGGACCACAGGACATGGTTCCAATAATCCATGTCCTTACAAAAAAAAAAAAAACAGATAGAGAAGGGCTGCGCCGCAGAAAAGAGTACTAGAATCTTGTCCCAGTAATATAAAATATACACAGTAAAAGTGTCTCTTTTAAAATAAACAAATAAATAAATAAATGCAGCTCTGTCATTTTTTCATTGTTGTCACATGAAAAGATATAATAAAATATTTACAAAAATGTGAGGGGTGTATATATGAAATTGAGCAAAAATTAGACAGAACATTTATTTCATCTGCCTCTACTGAAAGAAAATTATACACACAAACAAAGATGCCCTTTCATTTAAGTATGGTACAGTGTTATTAACATGTACTATGAAAAGATATTCACAAAATATTATTTCAGGCATTTAAATGAGCTAAAGTACCAACTTATTTCATCATTTCAGCACTTTCCTCCAGTCTTGCAAATGAAAACAGTGCCATTTCTGAGAAACAACAATTACATTTTTCATTTTCCACACCTACTAGTAGCTGACAGATTGACATCCACAGGGGGTGGGGCGCGGCGCTGGATCTATCTGACATTTGGTGCCAGCATGCAAAGTATGCTAATGCTGGATGATGTGTTTTTCCATTTTGTTTGCTGTGGGAAGCATTGCCCCCCACTACAGCCCCTTTCCCCTCACCACAGCCCCTGTCCCCCAATATAGCACTGGCCCCCCAATACAGCCACTGTCCTCCTATTGCAGCTTATGTCCTTCTGACTACAGCCACTACCACCCCCCATTCCTCCCACTATAAACTCTATTTATTCTCAATACTGCCCCTGTCCTTCCACTGCAGCCACAGCCAGGATTAGGAGGGGCTGTTTTTAAGAAAATGGGGTTAAGGGCTTTAAATTAGAGGAAGAATAGCATGAGACTGCAGCCCATAACTTAAGCATGCTAGAGTCTCTAGGGTAGAAACCTCCCTTCCAGCCTAATTTTATGGGAAAACATTGTGATCGGCTGAGATTATCAATTCTGATAGTCAGCCAAGGAGGTGGAACAAGGCAGAGCCAGCGCCGGCAGACCTGCGCGGCGCTGGAAGTAGAGTGAGATTTTACTATATTTAACAGGGATACAGGGGGGCCAGGAGAGCTAAATAGTGTTTTTCACACTATAGCGTCAGTAATACAAATTAAAATTCCTGACCTTATAGCATTCCTTTAACATCCGATACAGACACTACGTACACTGTGATGTCTCTTGGCTGTCTTCCAAGATTTGATTAATGATGTATTAAGAGACTGTGTTATAGCATATCTAGATATCTTGATGTATTCCAAGGACAAAGAGACACATCATAAATATGTAAAAAAAAAGGTACTGACCAGACTATTACAAAATTGCTTATATTGCACATCAGTTTCCATGAATACATTATATCAGGAAGTGGTTTCGCTATGCGTCCTACTATACTAGAATCTGTAGTCCAATGGCCTTTGGCCAGTGCACTTAAGGCAATACAAAGATTTATAGGGTTTTCCAATTATTATAGATGGTGTATTCAGGGGGCGTGGCTATCAAGTTAAAGTCACACATTATAAAAAGGGTTCATTGGGCATAGGTCATTGCCCTGCTGTGGTTCAAGTTTTGTTTCCAATAGTGTGTTACATATCCTGTGTATTATTATGGTTCTAACTTTGGCTTTTTTTGACTATTTTACCTTCTATTCTTTGACTTGGCTATTGTTGTATCGCTATTTTTGGCTTCCCTGACTACGTCTTGTCCTGACTATTCTCTGTCCTTTTGTACATTAGCCACTGTTAAGTCCGGTATATGTTTATCCTTTCTAATTATTACACTCTGCCTGTTGGGTGTCACTCTATTCCTGACACTGGGCAATTGCTGCCTCTTGATTTTAGCTCCACTGAGCTATCCAAACCAGGAAGTAACAGGACCTGTTGTTTGATGGACAGCTAGGGGGGTGTAACAAGATTAATTTACAAAAGTGTCAATTTCTATTGAAATCTTCACTTTTTGTTAAATGGAAAATAGAGCCCACACTCTTCACACATTACATAGATACATAGTTACATAGTTGAAAAGAGACTTGTGTCCATCAAGTTCAGCCTTTATTACATTTGTTTTTTGCTGTTGATCCAAAAGAAAATTTGCAACAAACTAGGGGAAAAAATCCTTTTTGACCCCAGAATGGCAGTCAGATTAATCATTGGATCAAGAAGCCATTACCCTACATTGAAAAATTATATACTTGAATATTCTGTTTTTTGCAAGTATGCATCTAGTTGCTGTTTGGACTCTGATAAAACCACTTCTTCAGGCAGAGAATTCCACATCCTTATTGTTCTTACAATTAAAAAAAAACATTTTCTCTGCCTTAGCGATAAAGCATTTCAGCAAGCTGATGTGCTTTAGGGGTCTGGAGTATCCTTTTCATGGTTTTAGGCATACGTATACTACATTATCAATGACTAATAACACAGATATTTAAGTGCCATTGTTGTAGTTTAGTTTTACTGTCACACTTACAGTCAATGGCAATCTGAAGTCACAAACTGCCGGGGCTGCCGCTGTACCCAGGGCAACCAAACCAGCCCATCGGAGCAGACTGCGATTAACCTAGAAGTTTATGCATGCAGTGACATCAGTAGCAGATCATGTGATTCCTTCAGACATCCCATGAGACAACAGTCTGTGCTGAAATAGTCAAGAAAAACCTTATCAATGTAAGTGACAGACAGAATACAATGGAATCTTTGATTTTTTGAATTTTGGTATACATTGTTTAAATAGTTTGTAAAGCATGTGATAACATATACATATACAAGTTGTGAAGAACAGTTATTACTGCTCAGGTTTGTAACGTTTGTAATGTAAATGTAGGTAGATAGAGTAATCCACTAAAAACCTCAAACTGAATCAGGATGCGGCAGACCAACTACATAACTGCTTGCCGTTATGCCACTATTTTTATTCCTGTATTGTTCTTGTCAATGCTGTTTGTTTGTTTGCATTTGATTAATTTGAATAAAAATAAATGTTTACTATAAGTAGCCCCCTCAGTACTATATTATGTTAGAAAGTTACCCCCCCCCCCATATTAAGATTTAGGGGGCCATGGGGTGGGGCCTTATCAGCAATAGCTGCAGAGTTGATAGGTGTAATAGCTGTGGACAGCTGCTGATTGCTCACTGTTTAGTATTCCCTTAGCCCACAACAAATAGTAATATGTAGGCCATATTGATTCCCACAGGCATTTTGTTTTTGCTTTCAATGTGGTGGCTAAATAGGAAGCATGCATTATTCAACTGAACTTGGGTAGTACTCTTTTTATTATTAGATACAGCATTTTCCATTTCTTTTTGTATAGGTGTTTTTTTCTGTTAAAAATGAGATATACTCATACTGATTTAATGAGGATTCTTATACCGGCGTCAGCTTGGGAGTTATATGGTTTACTGATGGTCCATGCTATCATATTGCATTATTTTATTTTTGAAATTTTAGGAGATAGGCTGAAAACAATGTGTCTTAAGATACATAATAAATAAAAATCACTGTTTAATAGATATACCGCCAGTGAAAATATGTAAACATGTAACTATGATTTTTTTTATTAGGGATATATCTAAAACGGCTTGTTTACTCCAATACTATTCTATTCTCAGTTGCCAATAGCTGTGCTTAGTTATTTCATGTAGTCACTGCATCTAGATTTTAAAGGACCACTAAATTCACCCAGACCGAAATAAAGTAGTCTGGGTGCAGTGGTCTTATACTTTTTTTTTTTTTTAATTCTTTATTTATTCCAAGGCAGAACATTACACTGAGAACATGATGCATCAAAACATTGTGATATATTGTTACACCGTGCAAAACAGTATTGTATCGTATTTGCAATAACAGTGAGCTAACAATCTTTGCACCCCCTTACTGCAACATAGTAACATGAAGTGTATCTATCATACATTACAGCACTGTATCTCTGTCCCCCCTGGTAGATTTTTGTTTTACACAAAAAAAATATAAAAAACATAACAAGGCTAAGACCGTCAAACAAACATTTATTTTGTCAATAGAACATGCTCCATCCATTCCCCTGCGATTATGCACGGGCCCCATATGTCTTTTTCTCTAGCTCTATCGAATTATTATCCTTTTGCACCTATTATCGTCTGACCACATCCTTTAGCAGTGCCAGTTGTTTACACATTGTAAGGCAATGTTAGGTCAGTTGTATATAATTATCTCAGACAAAAGTAATAGAAGAATAAAGATATAAGAGGGGTACGTGTGAAGATAGAAAGAGATAGTACAGGGAAAGGGAAAGGGAAATGGAGAAGTAAGAGGAAGAAGTAAGTGGAGGGGGAGCGCGGAGGAATCCAGTCTAACTTACATCCACTCCATCCAAGCTTGCCCAAGGGAGTCTCGCTCGTGTGTACATCACGCACTTGCTGCACTAGCTACCCAAGGGCCCCAAACTTTTTCAAACTTTTTCATCGTACCCCGAACCCGGGCTGTTAGGTCATCCATCAAATAATTATCTTTAATTTTCTGAATCACCACGGCCATTTCTGGGGCCTCTCTTCGCAACCATACCTCTGCCAAAGCTCTCCTAGCGGCTAGGTTCACCTTATGTAATAGGGTCAGTTATGATTTCGTCCAGTTTTCTATAGATCTAGCTAACAAAAATACCCATGGGTCTAGCTTAACCTAACCTAAAATACCCATGGGTCTAGCAACTGCGCAATTTGTTGCCAATAAACTTTTGTGATCGGGCATTCCCACCACATGTGGATATACGTGCCCTTGAGACCGCACCCCTGCCAGCATAAGTCTGTCGTAAGATGATTTATACGGCTTAACTTTACCGGCTTAGCATACCATCGAAATAGCGTCTTATATGATTGTTCCTGTAATGAGACACACATAGAGGACTGCGCGGCTGCTTCCCATATTTCCTGCCATTCCACTCCCTCCAACGTCTCTCCTAAATCCGCCTCCCATTGGTCTATGTATGTAATACCTCACCTTTCTAATGTGCTATTACACAAATGTGAGTATAGAAGTGAGTGGTCTTGAACCTTTATGTAAAGCATTGCCGCTTTGTAAAAACGGCAATGTTTACATTGCACGGTTAAAGGACCACTATAGGCACCCAAACCACTTTGAGCTAGGTTTAACCCTTTTTGCAGTAAACATAGCAGCTCTGAAACTGCTATGTTTACCTATGGGTTAATCCAGCCTCTAGTGGCTGTCTCATCTCCTCAGTGAGAAGACGCCAGCGTCCATAGGTAAGCATTGAGAATGCTTTCCTATGAGACTGGCTGAATGCGCGCGCGGCTCTTGCCGCGCATGCGCATTCAGCTGATGACGGAAGAAGAGGGAGGAGAGTCCCAGCGCCGAGGGAGCCCGGCGCTGGAAAAAAGGTAAGGGATTAACCCCTTCCTCCCCCTTCAGCGCCACGGGAGTGGGACCCTGAGGGTGTCTTCCTGGCACTATATTGGTCCTTTAAGCAAACCTAGCGGTTGTCTTCCTGAGTAAAACTTGATCCTGCCATCAACTGCTCCTGATAGCAGCATTAGCTTGGAGGAGCATGGCATTGTTCAGAGCATTTGCTGTCCAGTGCTTCTGCATGCTTGCTGACATTACCAGAGGGTAATTATAACACTATTTACCTGATTTTCATTTTGCAGATGGCCCACACTGTTTTTATAGCAAAAGAAGTGAATACAATCAAAGCTGCTTAAAAGCATCATAGACGCTGTAGTTTTAAAACATCTGGGGATCTACCTTTTGGGCACCCATGGCGTAAAGCGAGTAAATAATCAACAATAGAATAAGGCATGGGAGGTAACTCCAACCAATGCTATCCAGAGTTGTTTTTAGGGCACAATAAGTGGCCACATACAGGGCACTCCAAAGTAGCTTTTCACAGGAATATTTAATAAGAGAAAACGTACATTAAGTGCTGTTATTGCTGGTAAAATAAATGACCAGGAGTTTGTTTTAACTTCAGACACAGTCACCTAATTGTTTAAAAACAGAATATGAACTGCACCATTTTTAAAAGTCCTTTTTTCTTGGTCTCTTTTTTTCTAATTCTGCTTTATCTTATTTTTTTTAATATATACCATTCAACTAATAAAAGGGAAAAAAAATGTTTTAAGTAGTATTGGTTGCATATTGGTTAGTTGCAAAATGTTTCAATTAATTTATATATTTTTTTAAAAGAACTGTGATTCTATACAAATATGGCAGATAATTTGCTGCACTAATATAACCAGAAAAAATCACAACGATACGCACACATGCATAATTCAAAACAATCCAAAGATGAAAAAAGTCATGAAAAAGTAGCACATTTATTAGGAAAAATGAAAATGCATAAAATTGTATTGAATGTGTAAGATAACACAGTATCCAAAGAAAAAAAATATAAATCCCAAGTGACTGAGCTACCTGCAGCTGCTGTTCAGAGGAGAGACCACCTAGGAAGATGACCCTCAAAAAACGGTAAATAAAGCCCTGGATGCATATTGTACCGGACCTGGTGCTTTCTCAACCTCAACATTTGCTGGACTGTTGCACTTTACTATTTTGTATTATTTAAGATGTTTATAAGTTTTTCATTTTCTCAACTGTTGTTATACAAACATTTTCAGTGATGTTCTGCTGGGACTTTTTAGAATGTAACTGGTTACATTTAATCAAGATGAAATTAATGAAATACTCTTTAAAAACCAGAAAAGGCGGACACCAGGAAGAGTATGTATCTACATGTTGCTTTCATAGTGTGCCTTCGCTCAGAGGACTTTGTGCGGCAAACTGTGACACTTGCCTTCCGCCCTTGGAGATAAATTTTGCAATGTCAGGTGTTTTAAGTAGAAGTTGTATCATTATTAATCATTAGAGATAATTACCACAGATCAACTGAAATATATAATTCTCTATTATAAATTCATTACATTTAAACTGAAGAGGGCGGAACTCACCTGAACTTGCATCAATTATTAGGGTGATGCTGAGGCCAATTAATACAACATTCAGCAGACTTAAAAACTTGCTATCACCAACTTTAAAGCTCACAAAACATCATAGTTTTTAAAACACCTGAAATAATGGGGATTTAGTCATACATTGCAAAAGCCTGCCACTACACCAATGTGCCCCGTTCTTGACAGGTTCTATCCTAGCAACCTGAGTGAGTGCACTGGATCTTGTGTATTGCATTTATTGGCCCAAGCAGCTCCCCATTTATACATGTTCAGGTGAGTGCAGCCCCCTGTTTCATATTTATATGTGTTCTTTTGTAAGAGCAAGTCTACAAATTAATTATTTAGTTCCATGGTCTTGTTTTTGTACTAAGAACTTTTTCCTCCAATATTACATATTTACCTTGCACCCAATATTACATACTTACACACTTTCGCCCTAATATTATAGAGAACAGAATCCTGTTACCATTTAAACCTAGGCCTGATAATCCCTAGGTAACAACTATGTCAGAGATTTCCACATCTTTTAAACAAGCTTTTATCGGATTTATTAAAAATGTTATCACTTTTTAAAGTTAGAGTACCCTGAAGAGGTCATCTTTGGTAATGTCAAATAAATACAGGGAGTGCAGAATTATTAGGCAAATGAGTATTTTGACCACATCATCCTCTTTATGCATGTTGTCTTACTCCAAGCTGTATAGGCTCGAAAGCCTACTACCAATTGAGCATATTAGGTGATGTGCATCTCTGTAATGAGAAGGGGTGTGGTCTAATGACATCAACACCCTATATCAGGTGTGCATAATTATTAGGCAACTTCCTTTCCTTTGGCAAAATGGGTCAAAAGAAGGACTTGACAGGCTCAGAAAAGTCAAAAAATAGTGAGATATCTTGCAGAGGGATGCAGCACTCTTAAAATTGCAAAGCTTCTGAAGCGTGATCATCGAACAATCAAGCGTTTCATTCAAAATAGTCAACAGGGTCGCAAGAAGCGTGTGGAAAAACCAAGGCACAAAATAACTGCCCATGAACTGAGAAAAGTCAAGCGTGCAGCTGCCACGATGCCACTTGCCACCAGTTTGGCCATATTTCAGAGCTGCAACATCACTGGAGTGCCCAAAAGCACAAGGTGTGCAATACTCAGAGACATGGCCAAGGTAAGAAAGGCTGAAAGACGACCACCACTGAACAAGACACACAAGCTGAAACGTCAAGACTGGGCCAAGAAATATCTCAAGACTGATTTTTCTAAACTACGGTCTTACCTAAGAGATACTACTCACATTATCAACTTTTTATCAAGTATAGAATGGGATTCACAATATATTCTAGTAACAGCAGATGTCACATCCCTATACACAGTTATTGAACATTTACAGGGATGTGAAGCCATTCAATATGCACTTGCCACTTTTTCAGATCTTAAGAATGATCAAATTGAGTATATTGTAAAATGTGTAGCCTTTATTCTTAGTCATAATTTTTTTTGGGCCAACAATCACTATTATCTACAAATCGAGGGCACTGCCATGGGTACCAGATTTGCGCCCAGTTATGCAAATTTATTTATGGGAAAATGGGAAGACGAACAAATCTGGTCGAATAACCCATTTGGCGCAAATCTGGTCTCATGGCATCGCTATATAGATGATTGTATTTTTATCTGGAAGGGAAATATGGAATTGTTGGAAAATTTTAAGGAATATTTAAATTTTAACCCTTATAATTTAAAATTTACTTTTAACCAATCCACAGAAAAACTTGAGTTTTTAGATCTTGAAATTTATATTCAGAATAACAAATTGGAAACCAAAACTTTTAGAAAAACAGTAGCATGTAACAGTTTTATCCCTCATAATAGTTTTCATAAAAGAACATGGCTAAACAATATTCCGTTTAGCCAGTTTAGAAGAATAAAAAGAAATTGTTCTGAACCCAAAGTATGTGTCGAACAAATTAAAATGATGACAGCACAATTCCAAGCAAAAGGTTATTCAAGTAAAATTCTAAATCAAGCTCTAACCAAGACCTCCCTTCTATCTAGAAACCATATTTTGACAACTAAGACACATAAAGATTCATCTAATTTGGAAGCTCCCACTTTTATAACAAGATATAATAGTCATACCCATCAAATTAGAAATATTCTACAAAAAAATTGGAATATTCTCAAAGGAGATCCCCAATTAGGACGAATATTAAGTAATAAACCTCAAATAATACACTCCAAAGCCCCCAATCTGGGTTTATTATTAGCACCCACAACAAAACAAGAAAAACCAAAGCAAAATAAAACTACCACTCTTAAAAATCTAGCAGGCTTTTGGAAATGTAAAAAATGTCAAGCATGTATAAATAACCAAAATCGATCTACAAGTATTATAGAATTCAGTCACCCACAAACAAATGAAATTTTTAAAATAAAATCACACTTAAATTGTAAAACTATTGGAGTAATTTATTTATTAAAATGTCCCTGTGATAAAATGTATGTGGGACGTACTAAAAGGGCTTTTAAAACACGAATGGGAGAACATATTAGAAACATCAAAAATGGACTCCATTCACATAATCTTTCGAAACACTTTGATCTCATACATGCAAGGAATCCTAAGGGACTTATTTTTATGGCAATTCAAAAAATAAATATTCCATGGAGAGGAGGAGATTTAGAAAAAGAATTAGATAAAGCAGAAGCCAAATGGATATTTCAGTTAGACACGCTAGAACCCAATGGTTTAAATGTAGATTTTGAATTAACAGCTGTTTTATAATTAATACATTTTTTTTTTCTTCAAATGATTAATAATTTTTTAAATATAAATTTTTAAAATAAATGAGTTTTAATCAAGTATCAAATACCTTATGAACTGTTTAACTATACTATTATTTTTATGACAATATATTTTAATATGTGAATCTTTTATAATCTTTTAAAAAATATATTATGTTATTTATCTCTTTTTTAATGAGTAGTATATATAGGTCCAATATGTATTATAATCTTTTTTGTTCAAATTCCAAAACATTGCAAAATCTTTTATTGTATATGATTGTACTATTGAATGAATTTTTTTTGTATGACTTTATTATTGAATGAATCCAGTGCTATATTTAACATTACCCATAAGGGGTTAACATAAGCCAGAAGTTCTGCTGGCTATATAAACCCACAAGAACTCTCAATCAGATATCCTCTGATGAAGTGAGCTAAGCCTCACGAAACGCGTAAGGACGATATTCAGAACGACAGAACGACATCTCACTGCTTTTTGGCATCTACCGGCATCTTTCCGGCATCTACCACAATACTGCTGATTTGCATCTGGAACGCAGACGGAGAACCTGGTGGAACGCACGCGGCTTGAAAACCATACACTTCATATTTGAAGATCGGACAGTCTATCTTTTCTTTCAGCTGCTTACACCATCCTCTGGCTCCATATTCGGTAAAACTTGTGACCAACAGGGAGAATCAGGTGAAATATATGCGGCTGGAAAATCATTCACTTTACATCTGAAGATCGGACAGTCTATTTTTTTCAGCTGCTTACACCATCCTCTGGCTCCAGATTCAGCATAACTTTAAATTAATGTGAGTGTTATATTTTATTTTTCAATTTTTATTTCAAGTTTATCTTATAATAAAACATTTTTTAATACATTAGCACTTGAAATAATTCTCTATATTAGCACTTGGATCCTATTTTATTTTTCTATCTCCTATCATTAGGAGTAAAGTATTATAACTAAAGGCTACTACATATAGCCTGTCAGTTAGTTATACATTCTCCAATACAAGATACAATATTACAATTATAAGGACCATATATATTGTTATATTGTACCATACTAAATAACTAATTCAGTATCTAGATCCCAGTTCATCTATAACTGGAGTGAACTGAATTAGCTTACAAACATAGACTTATACAGACTATTTATCTACTTCATTTATAGCCACTATGATATAGCTTTTTAGCAAAAAGACTGTTAACTATTGGACTTGAATTTGAAAATAACTGTTTTTCGTTATTTTTTCCAGTTTTTATTTGTTAATTTACTTACAATTTTACAACACCAATTATTATCTTTAAGGCATTTACTATTCCTGGATAATTTATTAATTATATAATTAATTAATTTTTCTTTGATTTTTCTAATGTTTTATGGACTGATGAAATGAGAGTGAGTCTTGATGGGCCAGATGGATGGGCCCGTGGCTGGATTGGTAAAGGGCAGAGAGCTCCAGTCCGACTCAGGCGCCAGCAAGGTGGAGGTGGAGTACTGGTTTGGGCTGGTATCATCAAAGATGAGCTTGTGGGGCCTTTTCGGGTCGAGGATGGAGTCAAGCTCAACTCCCAGTCCTACTGCCAGTTCCTGGAAGACACCTTCTTCAAGCAGTGGTACAGGAAGAAGTCTGCATCCTTCAAGAAAACATGATTTTCATGCAGGACAATGCTCCATCACACGCGTCCAAGTACTCCACAGCGTGGCTGGCAAGAAAGGGTATAAAAGAAGAAAATCTAATGACATGGCCTCCTTGTTCACCTGATCTGAACCCCATTGAGAACCTGTGGTCCATCATCAAATGTGAGATTTACAAGGAGGGAAAACAGTACGCCTCTCTGAACAGTGTCTGGGAGGCTGTGGTTGCTGCTGCACGCAATGTTGATGGTGAACAGATCAAAACACTGACAGAATCCATGGATGGCAGGCTTTTGAGTGTCCTTGCAAAGAAAGGTGGCTATATTGGTCACTGATTTGTTGTTTTGTTTTTGAATGTCAGAAATGTATATTTGTGAATGTTGAGATGTTATATTAGTTTCACTGGTAATAATAAATAATTGAAATGGGTATATATTTGTTTTTTGTTAAGTTGCCTAATAATTATGCACAGTAATAGTCACCTGCACACACAGATATCCCCTAACATAGCTATAACTAAAAACAAACTAAAAACTACTTCCAAAAATATTCAGCTTTGATATTAATGAGTTTTTTGGGTTCATTGAGAACATGGTTGTTGTTCAATAATAAAATTAATCCTCAAAAATACAACTTGCCTAATAATTCTGCACTCCCTGTATTTAGTTATGGAGTTATGGCTGAATTTATTACATTTTGGCAGATACCAATTCATGAGGCATATGGTAATTATTTACTACACAGATCCATCGACAAGAGGAGAATGTATTGTTCTTGTTGTAGCAGATTGAACCCAGAAGAAAGAGAAAATCAAAGTAAATAGAGTATGCACACAAAACCTTAATTTATTGATTTTACCGTCATCTAACGAAATGCACACTCTCATTGTCTAGTTAGTAACTAACACCTACACATGTATCTGCACTCACTTTTCTCTGATTAATTTATTCTCATTTCTGCAACTACTTGCTGCTACTACCAAGCACAGAGATTCCATACCTTATAACAAAGCACAGATGTTTGGCATGCTCCCACAGAAGGAGTCCAAAACAGCTGCTTCAATGAAGGAGTGTGCTAGCATTCATAGTGTATTGATATAGTATTTCATTTTATTATTCCTGATTCAAGTATGGTGATCTATGCCACTGATTCTCAACCTTTTACGGAGAAGTACCCATGCAGTGTATAAATTATTCATCTGAAGTATACAATTCACAAAATTAAAATATAATACACACATACTGTGGCGTACTAAGTGGGGGTGGGAGGGGCGGTCCGCTCCAGGTGCCACCAGGTACGGGGGTGGCACCAGGGCTGGCCAGGCTTTGGGCTTTGTGACCTGTGTGGTTGCACAGGGTGCTGGGTAGCCACACAGCTCACACACGCAAGGGCCAGGAATGCAGCAGTACAGTAGTGCTGCATGGAAAGTTGGGGGTGGAGCCAACTCAACAGTGGAGGCGAAGCCAAACCGAATGCAAAGGTGGAGCTACAGGCAGCCTCCATTTGCTGCTCCATTTGCCTCCATTTGCTGCACACTGAACCTGCTTCCCCAACAACTGCACAACAGGGACTTCACTGACTCCACTCCTCCACCAGTAAGTGAGAGTGTGTGGTGTGTATAAAACTGTGATTGGGTCTGCCTGTGACTGTGTGTGTGACTGTCTGTGACTGTGTGTGTGAATGTCTGCCTGTGCCTGTGTGTGAATGGCCGCTTGTGCCTGTGTGCTTGTGACTGTGTGTGTGAATGTCTGCCTGTGACTGTCTACCTGTGACTGTGTCTGTCTGCTTGTGACTGTATGCCTGTGCAAGTGTGTGTGAATGTCTGCCTGTGACTGTGTGTGTGTGTGACTGTCTGTCTGTGCCTGTGAATGTCTGCTTGTGACTGTTTACCTGGGACTGCGTGTGTGACTGACTTTCTGTGACTGTGTGTTTGTGACTGTCTGCCTGTGCCTTTGTGTGTGAATGTCTGCCTGTGCCTGTCTACCTGGGACTGCTTGTGTTACTGACTTTCTGTGACTGTCTACCTGGGACTGTGTGTGTTTGTGACTGACTTTCTGTGTTTGTCTACCTGTGACTGTGTATGACTGTCTGCCTGTGACTGTGCTTGTGACTGCCTGTGACTGTCTGTCTGTGACTGTGTGTGACTGTCTGCATGTCACTGAGTGTGTGTGACTGTGTGATGCTGCCTATAACTGTGTTACAGTCTGTCTGTAATTGTGCGTGTGACTGCCTGTAACTCTGTGTGTGTGTGTGTGTGTGTGTGTGAGAGACTGTCTGCCTGTAGCTGTGTGCGTGTGACTGTCTCTCTGTAACTCTGTGTGTGACTGTCTGTGATTGTATGTGTGTGGGTCTGTGATTGTGTTTGTGTATGTCTGTGTTTATGCATCTCTGTAGTTAGGTGTGTGTGTATATATACACACACACCCACAGATATACACACACAGACACACACCTATTGTGTTATTGTGTGTGCATATTAATGTGTATGTGTTTGGTAGATAGCTCCCTTATTTGGTGTTCTTAAATATTGCAATCCCATATAAAGATAACAAATAAGGGAGTTATCTACTAAACAACTGAAATTAAGAAAAGGGCTTTTTTTAAATAAAAAAGTTGATCTTTTAGCTGTCTAGTTGATAATTCCCTAAATTGGTGCCCTTATGTAAGATTTCAATATTTAAAGATACCAAATTAAGGTGTTGTTTAGCAGATAGCTCCCTTACTTGGTGTCCTTAAATATGGCAATCCCATATTAGGATAGCAAATAAGGGAGTTATCTGATAAACAAAGATCGAAGTTAAGAGGTGTATGCCATCCCACAACAAGAAATCTGGGTGGCTAATGTGTATTATATGCAAATTTGTTGACTGATGCCAACGTGCACTGCATGCTGGCATCAGGCAGCCAATGGCAGCACATTACCCCATCCCCTAATGAAAAGTTTTAGGGCACCCCCAGTTTGGACTGTGGTATCTTATGTGCCTACCCCTTATATATTGTTCCTAGAGTCGCCACTGTGTCTGCAGTGCCTGTGTATCTGTGTGTAACTGTGTGTCTATGTATCTGCATGTGTGTCAGTGTGTATATAAGTGTGTGTATGTGTATATGTGCATACATCTCAGAATCTCGCCAACACTACACACAAATACACCCCTGCTTTTTAACGTCAACACTACATACAAACTCCACCATTATATATAACCACACCACTACTCAAAAACCACACTACATAAAAATGCATGTCTGCATTTAAATGCCAAAACCACATACAGACACACACCCTACATTCATTCAACATACTAATAGCGGTTGTATTTTACATTTTAAAGTTGGGAGGCAGTGCCAAAAATATGACTCGCCCCGGGTGCCAAATGCTCTTGGTACATCTCTGCATACATAAAGGTTACACACAGGGGACACTGACACATACACACATACAGAGGATACTGACACCCATTTACACACAGAGGACGTTAACACAGACACACACACAGAGGAAACTGACACACACGTTTACACACAAAGGAAACTGACACATTTTCACACAGAGTAAACTGACACACACAGACACAGATGACACACACACTGACACACTCTCATTGGTTTGACACACACTGACAGGCACTCATACAGACACACAGTTACACACAGAAGACACCAACACACAGACTTACACACAGAGGACACTGACACACACAAAATTACACACAAAGGACACAGACACACATAGTTACACACAGATGACATTGACACGCATTTACACACAGATGACACTGACACTCACACACATTTATACACAGAGGACACTAACAGACAAACATTTACACACAGAGGAAACTGACACACTTACACACTCACTGACTGACACACTCTCACTGATTTGACACACACTGACAGACACAATGGTGACAGAGACACTCACTGATTTGACACACACTCATTAACACACATTGACAAACACACATTCTCACTGATTTTGGCACACACTGACAGACACACACTCATTGACATATACATACACATGCTCTCTCTCACACACACACAATGATTATTTATATATTATTTTTAAAAACGTCCACCAGCCTCCCTACCTTTGGCAGAGCTAGTAGGGATCCTTTCTGCCGGGGGTTCAGTGGGGATCCTTTCCTTGAGGTCCATTGCAGGGTTTGTGTAATCTTCAAACTCTTCTTGTTCTGCTCCCTCACACTCTGTTTAGTGATGCCAGACCAAAGTGATGTCATAACCCACAGGGCGTATGAGGGAGCAGAGCAAGAAGAGCTTGAAGATTACACAAACCCCACACTGGACCTCAGTACATTTGATTGGACTGTTCTCACCAGGTCAAAGCGCATGTGCGTGCTCTGAAACAGGGAGTGGAGGGAGGTAGTGGATGTAGACAAGAGAGGGAGAGAATTAAACAAAGTAAAAACAGACTAATCATAAGGTACATAGGGAGGTGGGAAAGGAGGTGAGATTCAAGCTTTCCCTTGCAGGCGAACTCCCTGCACTGCCTGAAAGGGTAAAAACTGGGAGTTCGCCTGCAAGAAACTCATTACGACATTTTTTTTTTAACAGAATTAACATTAAACAGTTCAGAGTTACCACGACAACACACTGACGTAGTGCAGTGTAGAGCTCGTAAGAGGACTGAACTCAGCCTACAGCCAGAGAAGCTGCATGTCTGAGTCACTCACAACCGGATCACCAGGGTTTGCAATGTCCCCCGTACCTGGCCAGAGGTATGAAGAAGGGAGGGGGATAAAAAAAAATGCAAAAATATATTTTTCTAATAATTAAAAATAATAACAATAATAAAAAAAATAACAATTATAATAATTAATACAAATATATATATATATATAAATAGAAAATAGAAAATAATATTCAACAAGAACACTCATCAGAATACAGTATAACATTTATCCCTGTTACATTTTGGTACTGTTTTGTATGCTTTATCCTTTCTCTCCCTATCTTAATGCCGGCAGCTGGGGGTTCATTAGATGCCCAGTACTTTGCTGCACATTGTAATTTGTTTGGGCAGATCTCGCTGGCTTAGAAGTCTTCCTCTTTTTTTGTTCACTATATTTCACAGGAGGTGAATGGGGTTGTTTCCATGGTCACGATATACTAATGCTAGAACACTCCCCCACACGCACTATTATCACGTATGACGTCACCGCACGTATCACGTCAATGCGCATGCGCACATGGGACCAATCACTTCCGGGTTCAGGAACACGGATGGGCGCTATCACACACCTTCGTTAAGTCACTTATTTATTATTGTATATATTGATGCACTGTAAGTTTTGTTATTGAGCTTGATAAAGACCCAGGAGGATCGAAACATTGATTGTTTACTTTTATACACTTTGAAAAAATCCCTGAGGAGTGCTCCATTTATTTTCTATTTACATATGCGCTGGAGGCACCTGGGTAATTTCTGTCAAAAAGTTTTCTTGTTAATGGTGAGTGCCTGAGTCGTGACCTTTTATATATATATATATATATATATATATATATGCTCCCAGTCCCATCTCATTCCCCTACACAATACTGCACCCCTTACGCACACTGCATCCTCACACACATTACACCCCTAACACACTACACCACTCAGACAGACTGCACCCATTAACATTTCACCCTTCATACACATTGCCCCCTCACACAGTGGACCCCTACTAGATCCCCTATACACACTCGTGATCTTCTACACACAATAAATCCCTTAAAGACACACACACCTATACGAGACATTCCAAGTCTCCAGTTAGTTCCAGGAGACTCCCTCATTTTGCATGCGGCTCCCTGACACCAGCAGAACATGTATAATATCGCCAGGGCTGGATTAACACAGGGGCTGTTGAAGCTGCAGCTCCAGGCCCAGGCCCAGGGCCATGGAATAGGCCCATTAATATTTTCCACAAAAAAAAAATATTTTTTTAACTTTTATTTTTTTTATTACACACTACTCTTAGGGTTGCCATCTGGGTGGTATTTATTTGAGGCTGCCTGGCCTCTTGTCAGGTGAATATCTATGGGCCGTCCTCTTTTCTAGATATGGAGCATGTCCGGCTGGTTTTCTGGGTGATTCCGCCTCACTCAACATGGCTGCCGAGCTTCTTTTTTTTATTTTTTTACAATCTTTATTTTGTCGTAGATGTCAATGCAGTACAAGGAACATTTTACAAGCTTGATACAATATGCGGTAAACTTTTCATCGATAACATCCAGTGTTTAAGGGTGACCGAGCTTCTATTCACTATGGGAGTGTATCTGACCTTCCAGATATGGCCACGTGTCAGGATCATATCGCGGCTAATCATCACTTTTCAAACAGAGGACTTCTGACACCTTCTGAGGGTCCTGATCCTATACCTACATACACACATCTGATTGATTTATCTGCTGTCATAGTTTAGAGCCAACTCATAAAGGCTCTAACTATTGTGAGTGTTCCAAGTTACTTACTACTTTATTTGTGTTAAGATATATTACCCTATGTTGGTTTTTTATACCCACAGAACCTAGGGAACTTTTACTTAATGCAAGAATATCATCCAATGTGTGCGCCATCACCATATCTCAATTTTTAGCTTCTGTATGTAAGTGTTATTCAGTGACTATAAACTTTGGTGATTTTTGTATGCTGCAATGGGTTTACCTGTGATATTTCACTTATTTTTAGTGCCACCTCTCTCTCTGTTTTAAAAAAAAAATGAAATTAGTTAAGGTAATGCTGACTTTCGTCTCTCTGTAACACTGTAGCATATTCCCTTTCTTCTACACTCATTACATCCAAATTTTCTCTGTCTCAGACTGTATACCAGGAGCTTCTGCCTGCTAGAAAGAAGGTAAGCAAACACGTGAGTGCTAGGGGACAGTCCTTAGAAAGCATGGAGTGAGCACATCATTAGATGCATTTATGCCAAGCTCAGGATGCTGTTGGCCAGCATGCATGATTGACAGGCAGCCTGACATGCATTCAGACACACCTCCTTTTTTGGGCATGTTCGTCCCTTTCAGGAGTTCTGGTTACATGATGCGTGTCAATGGCCCACCCTTTTACACCGCCCATTGACTTCTTGCTGCACTGGACACTGCTGTTAGGTGGTATGGATTTAATTAAAAAATGAAACCATGAATTAGAGAGAGATTATCATATTTTAAGAGAATCTGAGTTTTCTGATAGCTGCGTCCTAGGAGTTTTTTCCTCTGTCAACATCTCCACCAGATACATAATGCTTGAGAGGTATGACTGTTTTAGTGTTTTTGGTCGATAAGATTCTGTACTTAGGCCCCTCATAATTGTCAACACCAGGCCCACTGGGCTCTTAATCTGGCCCTGAATATCGCGGAAATCACACACACAATCTGACATACAATGTATATCAGATTGTGTGTGTTGGTTTTCCAGGATATTATACATGATTTGTGCCCTCCTTCCTCATAGTCACTAAGGGGATCCGGTGGGGTGCCGGCACTTTAAGAGCCCACCACAGAATCAGCCAGCAGGGAGAAGGTGATAACAGCCTGTCATTTCCATCCTGCTTCCCAGAGAGGACTGAAGGAAGGAGGCAGCATGGAGGCAGCATCTGTACAGGCAGCATGGGGGCAGAGGAGAGGCTGGAGTGAGTTGCTACTGCATGCTCACTCCCATCAGCCTCTGCCAGAGTTTCAGGACACAAAGGTAAGGTAACATGAGGGTGGCTGAAAATATATAAAGTATGTGGGTCAGTGTTTATCTGACTGTGTGTATCTGAGTGTTTGTGTCAGTGTGTGCATCTGGGTGTATGTGCCACTGTGTGTATCTGTGTGTATCTGAGTGTTTGTGCCAGTGTGTGTATCTGTGTGTCAGTGTCAGTGTGTGTATCTGAGTGTATGTGCTAGTGTGTGTGTCAGTGTGTATCTGAGTGTATTTGCCAGTGTGTATCTGAGTGTATGTACCAATGTGTGTGTCAGTGTGTATCTGCCAGTGTGTGTATCTGTGTGTTCATACATGTTTGCAGGCTGTGTGTGTCTGTGGTGTGGGGGGGAGGGAGGGGTGCGTGCGTGCGTGCACAGGGGGTGGGGGAGTGGCACTGTAGATGGTGAAGAGCCACCTCCCTGAAATGCACTTTTCCAAGTTTGGAGGTCTGCTATACACACACTCTCTACAGCCACTAGCCACACCAACTATATCCCTAGCCACATATATTACAACGTAAATACAATGCAACTGAAACCGACCTATTTACACACCACAGCACAATCAACTCACTCTACACACATGCTATCCCACAAGCAGTCTCCAAACACATGTACAATACACTTTCCTGGCCCTTTTACCCTCTGATATCCCACTTATAGTTACACCAGAGACAATTCAGAGCAAAGCACACACAGCATTACTGCGTCATTAAATTACATAGTTACATAGTTACATAGCTGAAAAGAGACTTGCGTCCATCAAGTTCAGCCTACCTCACATTTGTTTTTTGCTGTTGATCCAAAAGAAGGCAAAAAAAAACAGTTTGAAGCACAATTTTGCAACAAGCTAGGAAAAAAATTCCTTCTTGACCCCAGAATGGCAGTCAGATTTATCCTTGGATCAAGCAGTTATTACCCTACATTGAAAGATTATATCCTTGAATATTCTGTTCATGCAAGTATGCATCTAGTAGCCGTTTGAACATCTGTATGGACTCTGATAAAACCACTTCCTCAGGCAGAGAATTCCACATCCTGATTGTTCTTACAGTAAAAAAACCTTTCCTTTGCCTTAGACGAAATCTTCTTTCTTCCAGTCTAAACGCATGGCCTCGTGTCCTATGTAAAGTCCGGTTTGTGAATAGATTTCCACACAATGGTTTATATTGGCCCCGAATATATTTGTATAATGTTATCATATCCCCTCTCAGGCGACGTTTTTCTAAACTAAATAGGTTTAAATTTGTTAACCTTTCTTCATAGCCGATATGTTCCATTCCTTTTATTAGTTTTGTAGCCCGCCTCTGCACTTTTTCTAGTGCCATAATATCCTTCTTTAGAACAGGTGCCCAAAATTGCACAGCATATTCAATATGGGGTCTTACCAGTGATTTATAAAGAGGCAAAATTATATTCTTGTCCCGAGAATGAATGCCCTTTTTCATGCATGACAATACCTTACTGGCCTTGGCCACTGCTGATTGACATTGCACATTGTTGCATAGTTTGTTGTCTATAACAATTCCCAAGTCCTTTTCATGTGTTGTTATCCCTAATTCGCTTCCATTAAGGGTATACGTTGCTTGTGTATTCTTTACGCCGAAGTGCATAACTTTGCATTTTTCAACATTAAATTTCATCTGCCATTTGAGTGCCCAGTCCCCCAGTCTATCTAAATCCCTCTGCAGCAAAGTAATATCTTGCTCACATTGTATTGTTTTACAAAGTTTGGTGTCATCTGCAATCACTGAAACATGACTTTCAATGCGGTCTTCAAGCCAAATGACAAATGATTTAGGTAAACTAGAAAAATGGTCAGAATTGTGGCAACTGACATTTAATGTGGATAAGTGCAAGATAATGCATCTTGGACGTAAAAACCCAAGGGCAGAGTACAGAATATTTGATAGAGTCCTAACCTCAACATATGAGGAAAGGGATTTAGGGGTGATTATTTCTGATGACTTAAAGGTAGGCAGACAATGTAATAGAGCAGCAGGAAATGCTAGCAGAATGCTTGGTTGTATAGGGAGAGGTATTAGCAGTAGAAAGAAGGAAGTGCTCATGCCATTGTACAGAACACTGGTAAGACCTCACTTGGAGTATTGTAGGCAGTACTGGAGACCGTATCTTCAGAAGGATATTGATACCTTAGAGAGGGTTCAGAGAAGGGCTACTAAACTGGTTCATGGATTGCGGGATAAAACTTACCAGGAAAGGTTAAGGATCTTAACATGTATAGCTTGGAGGAAAGACGAGACAGGGGGGATATGATAGAAACATTTAAATACATAAAGGGAATCAACACAGTAAAGGAGGAGACTATATATTTAAAAGAAGAAAAACTACCACAACAAGAGGACATAGTCTTAAATTAGAGGGACAAAGGTTTAAAAGTAATATCAGGAAGTATTACTTTACTGAGAGGGTAGTGGATGCATGGAATAGCCTTCCAGCTGAAGTGGTAGAGGTTAACACAGTAAAGGAGTTTAAGCATGCATGGGATAGGCATAAGGCTATCCTAACTATAAGATAAGACTAGGGAGTAATAAAAGTATTTAGAAAATTGGGCAGACTAGATGGGCCGAATGGTTCTTATCTGCCGTCACATTCTATGTTTCTATGTTTCTATCATTTATAAACATGTTAAATAGAAGGGGTCCCAGAACAGACCCCTGAGGGACACCACTTGCCACCTCTCTCCAGCTTGAAAATTTACCATTAATGACAACTCTTTGTACTCTGTTTTTAAGCCAATGTTCTACCCAAGAACAAGCATTTTCATCTAGACCGATTTCCTTGAGTTTGAACACTAATCTATTGTGTGGAACTGTACCAAATGCCTTGGCAAAATCCAAAAAGATCACATCCACGGCAACACCCTGATCTATACTTCTACTTACTTCTTCGTAGAACGCAATCAAGTTAGTTTGACATGACCTGTGCTTCATAAAACCGTGCTGATTTTTGCTGATAACCATGTTCTTCTCAAAGAATTCTTGAATATTATCCCTTAATAACCTTTTAAATATTTTACCAGCCACAGAAGTTAAGCTCACAGGTCTATAATTTCCAGGCAAGGATTTTGAACCCTTTTTGAATATAGGAACCACATCTGCCTTCCTCCAATCCTCGGAACACTTCCTGAAAGAAAAGAACAGGGTTCACTTGTTTCTCACTTGGTTCATAAGTAGACGTGGATGTATACCGTCAGGTGGAGCTTTGTTTATAATAACTTACTTTAGTTGCTGCAGCACCTTGTCTTGAGTAACCAATTACAATTATTCTGCAAGTTTTTTAGTGTAATCATTTTATCTATTGCCATGGGTTCTTCCTTAATATATGGAGGAGAAATAGTTATTTAAAATTCCTGCCTTTTTCCTGGTCTTCATTAGCTAACACCCGTTTCAGTTTTGGTGTACCACACACTTTCATTTTATTTTTTAGAATTTATTTTAAAAAATGCTGGGGTTGGTTTTGCCCTCTTCAGCTATCATTATTTCATTCAGAAGTTTAGCAAGTCTAATTGCCTTTTTGCACGCATTATTTGCATCCTTATATCTTTTATAAGATGCATCTGATTTGTCCGATTTAAATGCTTTAAATGCCCTTTTCTTAGTTGTAATCTCTTGTTTTACTTCTCTACTAAGCCACATTGGTTTTAAATTAGTTTGTGCTGCGCAGAACAAATACAGGGTCTTTTCTTATGCGATAGCTCTTCAGCAGGGGTCGGCGCATGGGCTGCCCTGGAAGAGCATTGTACCAACATGCTCACTTTAAAACGGGGCATGCTTGCCATTGGTAATGACACCACCCCCTTTTTCCTTTCTTTGAAGCTTCCTTTATTTGTCCACCTATCTTAGTTCATTGATATAGTACGTGGTATAAAGTGAATACAGAACAGTTCTGGAAAGTGTGAGTTATAATTATCTCTCATGCCTCACTCCTTTCTTTAATTATTTAGTTTCGTTGTATACAACACTGCATCCGTTTTTTTGTGCTCATATCTAATGTTCCAGAATATTTATTTCTTCAATATAGGTTCATAGGAAATATGCTTCTGATTATGTGCAGTTCTCAGTTTTTACTTGTGATTCATTTACATGACTGAATTGGATCTGGATATGACCCTAGGTTCTGCATGCTACTGTAAATATTATCATTGGAAACAGATTTATACTTCACTAGTTACGATTTGGTCATTTGCAATCTAAATTCTTATATCTGAAGTCACACTTATTCTATAAAGATTGATAATGATAGTTTTTTTCTGATTTTATTGATTTTTTGTTTACTTTTAATACTTGCAACAAGCTGAAATCACATTTGTCCTTTCTGCTTGTTCCACAAGTTGGAATTCCAACACTGACCGTTGGATTCTCCAGGTCTGTTCTTACGGCTGCCAAGTGGACTAGTGCTAGCTGTATAGAACTGCTGGCTCGCTGAGGCCCAATGGAGATAGCGTAGCTTAGTGGACAAGGGCACATGTACGAGTATGGTGGTGGATGAGCTGTGATTGGATAGTATGTTTGTGTGGGAGTGTTTGTCTGGCATAAACGGACCTCAGTGCCATTTAGGATCTGGGCTAGCAACAACTTTCCTCACACCTTCCCTCTTTTCTGGGTCCTGGTATGTTCTACGTCACAGCAGGCGGGGAAGCATGCCCTTGCCAGTCAGGTTGGGAGACGGTTTACAGATAGAGCGATAGAGTGGGTAATGGTAATTGGGAGACGGTTTACAGATAGAGCAATAGAGTGGGTCTCAACCTCCCCTGCCTTTTATGGTATACTGCAAGGTTACCAATTAGGACGTGACCCACTGAGCTAAAAGACGGTTGGTGGTGAGCATTAAAAGGTTAAATGGGAATTTTGGTATGACGAGGGGAGGTGAGAGTCTTTGGGGGTGTGATCTTATGCAGTTGGTCAGTTAAGTTGGCAAGGATGGTTTAATTAAAGTTTATTAGGTTATATATACTGTATGGCAATGTGTTATTTATGTGTTAATTTTACTGTTTGTTATATTTATATGTTTTTAAGTAAAGATGAATGTGGTATGCAGTATTTATTTGCCTAAATACTTTTATTTATTTGCCTGTTTCATCCAACGTTGGTGTCTGTCTTTATTGGCGGTTTGCACGTAGGTTATGGTAATGTTTATTTCATCCAAAACCCTCTACATACATGTATGTACTGATTTCTCATATGGCAGGGACATTTTAAAAAACATTTATTTTGATTTTTATTGATTCTGTTCCTACACAATGATACATAATGCCAATATTTTATTATAATTACCAATATGGATACCACACTCTCCTGGATCCCAGGGTGCAACTGGGTCTGATGTTGGCCAATCCTCACAATGTGATTTGCAAAAAAGTACTGATGGTCCAGGCGCGCAAGTTCAATCCAGTGGACAGATTTATTGGAGCAAAATAGAAACAATGTTTCAGCCCACAACAGGGCCTTTGTCAAGCCCTGTTGTGGGCCGAAACGTTGTTTCTATTTTGCTCCAATAAATCTGCCCACCGGATTGAACTTGACTGCCCGAACCATCAGTACTTTTTGCAAATATTTTATTATAGAAGAAGAAGGACTATGTTTGTTTGACTTCCTGTATCTTGATATTATTTTGTAGTCTTAGTTTCTATACTCTTAGTTTGTAATTGCTTTGTTATCATTCTTTATTTAAAGGGACACTATAGTCACCTGAACAACGTTAGCTTAATGAAGCAGTTTTGGTGTATAGAACATGCCCCTGCAGCCTCACTGCTCAATCCTCTGCCATTTAGGAGTTAAATCCCTTTGTTTATGAACCCTAGTCATACCTCCCTGCATGTGACTTGCTAAGCCTTCCATAAACACTTCCAGTAAAGAGAGCCCTATTTAGGCTTTCTTTATTGCAAGTTATGTTTAATTAAGATTTTCTTACCCCCTGCTATGTTAATAGCTTGCTAGACCCTGCAAGAGCCTCCTGTATGTGATTAAAGTTCAATTTAGAGATTGGGATACAATTATTTAAGGTAAATTACATCTGTTTGAAAATGAAACCATTTTTTTTTTCATGCAGGCTCTGTCAATCATAGCCAGGGAAGGTGTGGCTAGGGCTGCATAAACATAAGCAAAGTGATTTAACTCCTAAATGACAGTGAATTGAGCAGTGAAATTGCAGGGGAATGATCTATACACTAAAACTGCTTTATTTAGCTAAAGTAATTTAGGTGACTATAGTGTTCCTTTAAGTATAAGTGCAAAAATACAAAGAGTTGTAAGGCATACTGTACAGCACTTATTTTTATGTATGTAAACATTTGCAAAGAACATGAACACAAAGTTAACCAAAAATAATAACAAACAAATCCACCGCAAACCAAGTACTGCAGTTACATACATATACTATACTAAGGATCTTGAAATTAAAGGGACACTATAGTCACCTAGACCACGTCACCTCACTGAAGTGGTCTGGGTGTAATGTCCCAGTACCCAAACATGTATTTTAGTCATTATAGATATGAAAACATAGTTTAGGCTCCTGGTAATACCTCAGCAGAGCATAGAGACACTGAATGTCCAGTAAGCACCTGTTGTGGCCACCTGAGTGACTGCCACTAGAGGTGTTACTAGGCAGCAATGTAGACACTGCCTTTTCATACCGACAGCCACTAGAGGCTCTTCCGTGGCACGGACCAAGTAAACCTCAGTCACGTGACGCAGAAGCACCACAGGAAAGCATTGACTCCAGCATAATCCACCGCCACATGTGGAACAACTTCATCGGGGTAATATACCACTTTGTCATGATTTCAGTCATTTGCTGCTGTAAAAGTACCCGATTCCCAGATTTCCCCCAGGTGTCACCCTCTGGAGATAATATTCCCACTCCAGACAACAGGTTATCTTCCCCTAAACTCCTCTGTTAGAGCATAAAGCCTCTCTGTCCCATAACATTATTCTAGAGGGCCCCATAAAAATTAATCTCAACCTAAGCAGCCTTCAGAGGCCTTTTAGATCCTTTTAGTTAGTACGAACTCTGTTGCTTTCAGTTATCCTGACCCTTAGCCTCTTACTTTTCACTGCAATAGGCTTTTCCTAGAACAGATATGTAAAAATTGCACATCACTCAGTATATCACAACAGGGATCACTTCCCCCTTCAACGGCTCCATGATTTGAGCTGCCTTTAGTAGGGGACATGAGTCACAAAGATTAGAGTTAAAAAAAAAAAAATTTGCCCTGAGTTGTATCCAGTCATCTCCTTAAAAATCTTCCATCTTATTTTCTCTCACTATGTAGGTTTTATTCTTCACTGTGTTGTACTTTTCATTGCTTGTTCAAAGCAATGCATTCCATATATTTTTCATATATATATATATATATATCTCACAAAAGTACACCCCTCACATTTTTGTAAATATTTTATTATATTTTTCATGTGACAACACTGAACAAATGACACTTTTACAATGTAAATTAGTAAGTGTATTTGATTATGTTTTCTAATTTTGGCCTGGCTTATCTAACTGAATTTCTCTCGTCTATAAGTAAGTGTCCTAACAGGCATAAAACACTTTAGGCAGCTTACTGTTTTTTTACTAGCTCTCTGTTATATGCCTATTTGCTATGCCATATTTTAACACATAAATAAAACAGACATGTTCAGTACACTAGCTCCATGTGCCTTGAGGACACCAACTTGACTCTTTCCCGTTAATTGATCGAATATCCTAGTCCCTGGTTAGTTTTCCTATTTAAGAGTTTGTATAACAGTGTAAATTTGCTGTCCCCTCAAAATAACTCAACACACAGCTATTAATGTCTGAACCGTTGGCAACAAAAGTGAGTACACACCTCTCGGTTTCATGTGACTTGTTAGTGTTATAAGAACTCAGGTGTGAATGGGGAGCAGGTGTGTTAAATTTGGTGTTATCGCTCTCACACTCTCTCATACTGGTCACTGGAAGTTCAACATTGCACCTCATGGTAAAGAACTCTCTTAGGATCTGAAAAAAATAATTGTTGCTCTACATAAAGATGGCCACAGAAGTTGAGTGCACATGCTCAGCATCATATCCAGAGGTTGTCTTTGGGAAATAGACCTATGAGTGCTGCCAGCATTGCTGCAGAGGTTGAAGTGGTGAGGGGTCTGCATGGCTGTAGTCCTAGAAGGAAGCCTCTTCATAAGATGATGCACAAGAAAGCCCACAAACAGTCAAGACAAGCAGACTAAGGACATGGATAACTGGAACCATGTCTTGTGGTCTGATGAGACCAAGATAAACTTATTTGGTTCAGATGGTGTCAAGCGTGTGTGACAGCAACTAGGTGAGGAGTACAAAGACAAGTGTGCCTTCCTTACAGTCAAGCACGGTGGTGGGTCTGCCAGCACTGGGGAGCTACAGTCAGGGCCAGACTGGGGATTCCAAAGCAGCCCTGGAAAAAAAATCTATGCCAGCCCCATAAGTCATTGCGCCATGTATTGTCGCATGTAATATGTAAGGCTATGTCTTGCCACCCTAGATGATTGAGATATATATATATATATATATATCTTTTTCCAATATAAAATATTGGTCCTTTCAGAGTAAAATCTTTAATTATATAGTAAGCATACTCACATGCAGACACAGACAATCTCACTGACACAAGCTGATTGATACACAGCCTCATAGACAAACAATCTCACTGATATACATAAGGTCATTAAAATAAAAACACAAGCTCACTCAGTAGCAGGCACACACACACACACACAGCAAGCCCACTCACTAGCAGGCGCGCACACACACACACAGCTTAATGTAGTGGCTCTGGTGTCTACAGCCTGTCCCTGCAGGCTTTTCAATGTAAACACTGACTTTTTAGAGAAAAGGCAGTGTTTACATTGCTTCCTAGTGACAGACACTCAGACGGTCACTAGAGGTGCTTCCTGTGTCAGTGCGGATTGGCTGAGATCATCAAGCTTGATGATCTCAGCGGTAGAGGCAGGGCCAGTTGAGGGGAGACCAGCACGACGTGGGGGGGGGGGAGGTGAGTAAAAACACACATACACACACACATACCATGACAGACACACACCGTGACACAGACAGAAACACAGACACACCATGACAGACAGACACACCATGACACAGACAGACACACACATACCATGACAGAGACACACACATACCATGACAGACACACCTTAAAAAAGACACACACACCTTGACACACACACCATAACACAGACCTTGACACAGACACATACACGACACAGACAGACACAGAAAGATCGTGACACAGACACACACACATTTACATGACAGAGACAGACACACACCATGACAAACACACACACACCATGACACAGACAGACCGTGACACAGACAGACGCACACACCATGACAGTCAGAGACACACATTGCATGACACAGACAGACACACACACACCATGACACAGATGCACACACCATGACAGACAGAGACACACAGACACACACAATGACACAGACAGACGCACACACCATGACAGTCAGAGACACACATTGCATGACACAGACAGACACACACACACCATGACACAGATGCACACACCATGACAGACAGAGACACACAGACACACACCATGACACAGACGCACACACCATGACAGACAGAGACACACAGACACACACCATGACACAGACGCACACACCATGACAGACAGAGACACACAGACAGACACACAATGACACAGACAGACACACCATGACACAGACAGACACACACAATGACACACACACACCATGACACAGACACACACACACACACACACCATGATACAGACACACACAATGTCTACCTGGGGCTGTGGGGAGCTCCCTTGGCGGCCGCAGGGTTTGCTGGCTGTTTTGGCGGCCGCAGGGGGAGCTGGCTGTTCTGCCTCTGCTCCCCCTCCCCAGTGCACTGCTTACTGAGACCGGAGCCGGAATATGACGTCATATCCCGGCCCTGGTCTCTTTCTAGCGCGCTGGGGAGGGGGAGCAGAGGCAGAACAGCCAGCTCCCCCTGCGGCCGCCAAAACAGCCAGCAAACCCTGCGGCTGCCAAGGGAGCTCCGGGCTCCCTCTGCGGCCACAGGTGAGCCGGCTGTCTGCCCGGCCCCAGGTGCCGACGGCCCACCGGGAAATTTCCCGGTATCCCGGTGGGCCAGTCCGGCCCTGGCTACAGTTCATTGAGGGAACCATGAATGCCAACATGTACTGTGACATACTGAAGCAGAGCATTATCCCCTCCCTTTGGAAACTGGGCCACAGGGCAGTATTCCAACATGATAACGACCCCAAACACACCTCCAAGACGACCACTGCCTTGCTAAAGAAGCTGGAGATAAAGATTATGGACTGGCCAAGCATGTCTCCTGACCTAAACCCGTTTGCGCATCTGTGGGGCATCCTCAAACGGAAGGTGGTGGGAGCGCAAGGTCTCTAACATCCACCATCTCCGTGATGTCGTTATGGAGGAGTGGAAGAGGACTCCAGTTGCAACCTGTGAAGCTCTGGTGAACTCCATGCCCATGAGGGTTAAGGCAGAGCTGGAAAATAATGATAGCCACACAAAATATTGTCACTTTGGGCCCAATTTGGACTTTTCCACTTAGGGGTGTACTCACTTTTGTTACCAACTGTTTAGACATTAACGGCTGTGTGTTGAGTTATTTTGAGGGGACAGCAAATTTACACTGTTATACAGGCTGTACACTTACTGCTTTACATTGTAGCAGAGTGTCATTTGTTCAGTGTTGTCACATGAAAGGTTATAATAAAATATTTACAAAAATGTGAGGGGTGTACTCACTTTTGTGAGATACTGTATATATATTAAATATGTCTCACAACGTATAAAGGTATTTTGCATATGTGTGTTTGAAATGTCACTTTGAAAATGAATCATACACCAAATATTTCTCATGCAAGCTCAACCTTTTTACTATCAAGCATGGCATTTCTGTGTGTATAGGGAGCAAAGGTGAGGGAATTTTCTTCTTATAGTACTGCAGCTAACAACCTACTTTTTTTTGTGAGTGTTTTCACTATCAAGTTATCTTCATTAAATACAATTAGCATAACATTTATTTGGAACATGAGATAGCTAGCTAGCACATAAGCATAGGATAAAAGAAGGAATTTGAAGGTAAAGTGCAGCCATAATGTTTGATCTACAAAGGTTGCTGTAGTGTCCAAAGGAAGGAGTGGGGTTTCTATTATCAGTCTGTTAGCTAGCTGACTTATGATTTAAAACTAGATTTTGAGCCAATAGAGCTTTCTGGGCTAAGGTGTAGCTGGGACAGTTCCTAAAAAAACGGGTAAAATAGTAGTTATTTTAAATTACTTAATTAATTAGCATTTTATGTCATTTTTTTTAGTAAACTATAAAAAAAATGTTAACAGATAATCCGTTTAAAATTGAAATGTTATTGGCAAACATTATAAATGTTCAGTATACATATATGTTTAACCCCTTAAGGACACATGACATGTGTGACATGTCATGATTCCCTTTTATTCCCGAAGTTTGGTCCTTAAGGGGTTAAGTCATATTTGACATTGTAATGGTTTGCTGGCTCCCGGGTTCTTAAAATACCATAAATCCAACACCAAAACAGACCACTGGATGTACGGCTGAGTCTTCTAGTGGAACCTTTTAAACTGAAACCATTATTGGGCTAAGTGCTTTTTGTGAATCTTTACAGCCCAACAGTTCGTTCTAGTATTTGATTCTGTTTTCTAATTTTGGCCTGGCTTATCTGACTGAATTTCTCTCGTCTATAAGTAAGTGTCCTAACAGGCATAAAACACTTTAGGCAGCTTACTGTTTTTTTTAATAGCTCTCTGTTATATGCCTATTTGCTATGCTGTATTTTAACACAATAAAACAGACATGTTCAGTACACTAGCTCCATGTGCCTTGAGGACACCAACTTGACTCTTTCCCCTCAGTTGATCGAATATCCTAGTCCCTGGTTAGTTTTCCTATTTATGAGTTTGTCTGGTTCCCGGAGCTCATCTACAAACCAACCATACGTTACCCTCTAGCGCAGTGCTAGGCATCCTTTTAGTAGCACTGTGCCAAAGCAAGCATTAGTGTCCCTTGGTGTGCCTATGCTATTTTTTTGTAATTAACGTGTGTGTATGTTGCTGTCTTCTGCTTGTGTTATGTATGGGTGCCACAGCTGCTTTGTAGGGTTGTTTTTTGTGCATGTGTATGAGAAGTTTGTGGTGTTGTTTTTGTGTGTTACCTATGTATGTGGGCTATGTATCATGTTAATCTGTGCATTGGGGCTGTCTGTGAGATTGTGTTTGTGGGTGACAGGTCTTGTGTGGTGTTGTGTGTATTGTGGGGGCTGCTTGGGGTAATGTATGTGGGAGGCTGCTTGTGGGTTTGTGTGTGTATGTGAGTTGTCATTTGTGCTTGTGCGGGCAGATTATGAAGCTGTGTGTGTATTTGCGTGTGAGCTTTTTGTAGTATTTGTGGGGAAGGCTTCAGTTGTGTGTTTTATGTCTGGCTGTATGGGTGGCTTCCCTGTTGTCCCTTGGGGAGAAAAAGCTAGTGGGCAGGAAGAGATAACTTGAATGGGAGAGATAACTGGGTGGCTCGGGAGAGATTACTGAGGGGTAGTGAGAGAATTGGGTTTGCTAGGGAGAGATAACGAGAGACTAGAAAATGAGAACTGGGGAGTTTATAAAAATGTATATACATAATTTATGTATAATGATATACAATTCCCATGATGCTCAGCCAATCCATAAACCTAATTGGGTATCATGGGAATCAAGTCCTTGTGAGCGGTGGATACTAATACTTAAGACCAAATCAGGAGATTGGAATGTCACCTTCAACCACAACTTTTATTTACAAATATTAAAACCATAACAGGTATTCAATGTATGTATGTTACACCCTCTTGAGCACCCCCATTGTTCCAACTACTAAACATTTTTTAGCACGAGCAGGGGCTTTACAAGAAACTGCTGAAACACTGTGCATTTCAGAAGAACAGGCAGAAGCAGTCCTGTGGCCTCAAACACCAAAAGATTTAACACACTAATACCATCCAGGATCTGTATGATGATCTGATGAAACTAAAAAGAAGGGAGATAGACCTTGATCTTCATGGAGTCTTTATATCAGACTATTATAGGGCAAAGAAAATCCTTTGGGGTTTCAGAATGAGTGAGAAACGCTCCTACTATTGGATGACAGAATCTGGAAATTTGTAAAAAAAATTGATGCATACAGTTGCAAGAAAAAGTATGTGAACCCTTTGGAATGATATGGATTTCTGCACAAATTGGTCATAAAATGTGATCTGATCGGGGGCAGGACCTGACCGCCGGCGGGATCAGACGTGCTCTGTCTGAGCTCCCGCTCCAGTGCCCGAAGTCGGTGTAAATTGGAGGCTTTACAAGACTGGAAAACCACACAGGCGACCACACCGACCCCCAGTCACTGGGGCAAACTAGTATACCGCATGAGACTCTCTGGCGCCGACAGTGACCCGACTGGGGCACGGAGCCCATTGGGGCTTGAGCCGGGATGAGACGGCCGCTCTCCCGGGTCTCCGGCCGGCGTCACGCTTCCCCCCCCTCTGGACCGGGGGGGTCATCCCGGTCTGCAAGGGCACTAGCCAGCACATCAACCCGGACCTAAACAGCCGCTGGTGAGGATTAGCCGCTGGGCGAAGGCCCACAAGATGGCCGCCGCGCGCCGACCATGTGCGTGAGCTGCCTGTGAGATCGAGCGGATGCTTACCTAAAAGTGAGGAAGCCAACGGAGCAAATGAATGAGCACACACTGCTACCCTGCCGGGTCCTTACAAAGAAAAAAAAAAAAAAAGCAAAGTTTATAGACACTGCAAATAAGAACTCACCGCACTCTAATGGAAGTGCCTGCAGTAGCACATACCACAAGACATGAAGCAGAACCTGCCCTGACAGCACTGACCACCCAACGATTCAAGACAGAGCACAGCCAAGAGGAACCCTGGTTCATAGACCGGAAAATCTTGGGACTCACTGTGGCTGAACTCCCTGTGCTTAAATTGACTTGGTTAGATTTAAAAAAAACTGAAATTGGAAAAGGTTAACAATGACTATAAATACCACCAAATTTACAAATGGTTAAGTGGGTCTCAGGAAAATTCTGATCGGAGACTTAGATTTAAACCACAAATACGTAAACCGGCATTTTATACAACTGAGACAAGCTCAGGTGAATCCGCCTCAGACTTGGAAACTAGAAACACAAATAAGGAAACAGGTACAGGCTCTTTTTTAGAACGCGGTACATACTGAGATGAACCTCCAGGTACAACCAGGATTACCACCCGAGGTCCAAAAAGAACAGAAACTTACGCAGAGGACAGAAAAACAGGATGAGATACAAACCTTACAGGAAAACTTCCCATACGGAAAAGATTACCTTAATTTTTTATTTATCTGATAAAACTCTCAACCCAGACCATTATTCTGTTTTAAATAAAGCCATTACCACCTATACAGTACCTAATGGAATTCTTGCAGATTGCCCTCACGTGCACTTACTTCAAAGTCGAAAAAAATTATTCATATATAGCAATAACGTAGACTGTGCTGGAAATGGGCATCCAATTCCATCGGGTTTGGTATTGGACAGTTTGTGGTTGCATTATATCTCATACATGTGTGGCGGTAGCGAAATGTGTGCTGGGGTGGTTTGTTGGTGATTGGTTTTCCTGTTGTCGGTGTTGTCGTGTGTGGTGCTCAGTCCGTGCAATTTTTGGACATAATCATCTTCAGAAAGCAAACTAGATTGGGTTACAAACTTCACCGCAAACCCACAGACAGGAATAACCTACTTCTGGCTACAAATTTCCATCCAAAAACTCCCTACTGATTTTCTAAAATTTTGAGGGTATATAGATACAATAGCGAACCTGAGAATATGGAAACTCAACTAACGGACATGTGGGAACGCTTTTTGACGAAAGGCTATCATCCAAAGATATTGACAATCGACAAAAATATTGCAGTGGAGTTGTGGCAGTCTGAAATAAAAGGAACAAAAACCTTAAAGAATGCTGTAAATCCAAAGATCTACCTACCTTTGTCGTTCCATATAGGCACTGGGAAATTTAGGGAAGCTATTAATAAGCACTGGGGATTACTACAGGCAGAAAAAACACTTCCAAAAATCTTTCAAGAAAAACCTGCTATAAGTTATCAAAGGAACAAAAATCTCAAGGATCTCCTGGTACGTAATGACCTCTTACATTGCTATATTAAACCAACTACCATCTGAAAAAATGGACGTTTTGTGCAGTGGTTGTGTGACGTGTAACCACATGATATGTGGTACAACATTTGCACACCCACATAGTGGAACAATAATTAGGATATTACAATATATAACATGCACTACAGATCACGTGATCTACTTAATAACCTGCCAGTGTGGATTATCATACATAAGAAAGACTACGTGACCGAATAAAAGGACACCGATTAACTATTACCACTGCATTCAGAGACCAACGAACAGACAAACCAGTGGCAAAACATTACCTGGCTATGCAACATCGACTTCCTTAGATTTACAGCGATAGACCATATCCCCCCCACTACTTTGGGGAGGTGATAGATCCAAGGCTCTACTGCAACGTGAAGCATACTGGACCTTCCAACTGGATACAGTGGCCCCAAAAGGACTTAATAAGATCATTGTATATTCTAGATTTTTAAGAGAAGTCTCATATGTTTTTTTTCAGTGTACATTTTTTTTATATTTTTATTCTTACAATGCTGGAATAATTTTTTCGTTTTTTTAATTTTATTTTTTGGTCCACATTTTTCTACATGTAGGGTGTAGACCCTTTTGCCTTTAGCATGCTTGTTCTTCTTCAAATAATGCTAGGGAATATTTACCTGATTTCTATTTTTCTTAGTTAAAATATTTTTTTTAATGTAATTAAGTAACATGTAGTAGACAGTTTCTTTTTTTATGCATTAATATTTTTTCTAATAAGATATACATACTAGATTAATTTCTATAATCCATGATGACCCTACTTTCTTGCAATCTATGTAGATTGGTATATACTTAGGATATTAAGAGTTGTAAATATGATATCTTTATAATCATGTATAGAATTACAAGAGTATATAATGATTTTTTATATGCTTAACCAGATTATTTGCACATATCATTGCTCTGTATTTCTTTCACAATGTTTTGTCACACCTTTTTACACTTATTTGCACTTTGGTATTGTACACATTTCTCCACTTTAGGTCTCCTTCTGCATGTGCTCCTCTCTGGTTAACTCTATAGTATAAAAACTTGAGTATCGATAATACCGTCTGCCTATGTCTTCCATGTGTAGTTATAGCACTGATCTCAGTGCGTCTGGGCTCATTATTCATTGTATACACAGGTTACTAAGCAACCATGCTTTTTTCACGTTACCTTCTTCACGTCACGTGACCCTACAGGCGCACTTCCGGGTTGTAAACAGATAGGAGAGGGAGAATTACACATTCTATTGGTGAGTATACTTTACATTTTCTTATTCAAACCTTCACATTTACTGGGTATGTTGATCTTGAGAAAGACCTTGAGGGGTCGAATGAGCATCATTGGGATGTAAAATTTTGGAAAAAATTATACTTTTTTTGCAGGGAAAAGACCTGTGTCTGCTCCTTTTTGTCAAATGTATATATATATATATTAATAAAATATTTTACCTAATGAATGAGAGCAGTCGCTGGATTTTTCAAAAGTGTATTCAAGCAAAACAAAAGATCAACGTTTCGACCAACCAGTCTTTATCAAGATCTTGATCAAGAAAGTTATGGTGAGGAAAAATTGTGATTGAAAACACCTGCCACCTGAAGTCAGTGGATAGTCAATACATTGTTAAACACAGATCTGCACACCAGTCAAGCCATAAGACCTGTTTTTTCCACAGAAATCTAATTGATTTTATCACCCCTCCTGGCAGTTGAGGATCCGGGGGGGAAATGGACTTCCACGCCTTCGCCCTTTCCCCCCTTCCTGAGAAAATTGAGGCTGTCCTTTGCTCTCCCCTGTAGGGCCAGTGCTATCCAAAATCAGAGATCTCCCTCACCTGTCTGTAGTCACCTTGCTGGGCAGCTGGCATGGGAGGGAGAGAGGACCCGGGAGCCTAGCCTGCAGGTCCTCTGGGTCCTCCTCTCGCAAGCACGAACCTTGCTGTGGTTACCATGGTAGGATCTGCAGGCTACAGTTCAGGGCTTCTCCACTGAACACCAGGGATTGAGAAATGTTCCCCCTCCCTGAGCAAAGGTAAGAAGGGAGGGGGGACATAAAGTACATGATTTAAATAAAAAAACCAGATATATTTACTTTAGGCTACCCACACACTCAATAATTCCCTACACATTCACACACACTGCCCCCCCTCCACACACACACACTGCCCCTCCACACAC
Organism: Pelobates cultripes; assembly: GCA_933207985.1. NCBI lineage: Eukaryota > Metazoa > Chordata > Amphibia > Anura > Pelobatidae > Pelobates > Pelobates cultripes. Next base: position 61,111,695 of record OW240912.1, read on the forward strand.
CCACACTGCCCCTCACACAGAAACACACACACACTGCCCTTACACACACAAACACACACACACACTGCCCCTCACACACACACACTGCCCCCTCACACACACATACATACCTCCCCATACACACACTGCCCCCAAAAACTGCACGCCTTACACATACAAATTGCAGCCCTCACACACATACACACACTGACCCTTACACACACACTGCCCCCCATACACACAATTCTGTTACAGCTAACATCCTACACTATGTGCTGGATTGTCTCAGATGCCTCTCAGAGGCCTGCTGAGCACCTGTTCCTGTGCTGCTAGCATCAATGCCTCAGTGCTGTCTTTCAGTCCTGCCTTTTCCAACCACTGGTAGGATTTTGTCATGTGAGCCACATCCACTATCTGCCAGAGGCACACCTCATGGAGAGGTTTGTCTTGCCTCCTCCTTTTCTGCATCCTATGTCTGTATAAATCTCAGGCATTACCTTAGCAATTTATCTTTGGAAGATATTTTCGTGATGTACTTGTGGATGTTTTGTGTTTCACCCACAACTGTGGCCTTGACACTCATCAGGCCTCAACCTCATTCCTTCCAGCTGGTGTATAGTCTCTGGGTGTTGGATTTCAGTTGCAATCCTATATTCATAGTGAGTAGTTTCCAGGTCTTGTCATCCATGGTTACCAACTCTTCTCTTACCCAAGTTATTATTCCGGATGGGTACCTGATGACTGGTAGGGCATATATGTTAATGGCTTGGATCTTGTTCTTGCTATTGAGCTCAGACTTCAGGAACTGTCTGACTCTCTGTAGATACTTGAATGTTGCTACCCACCTTGCCATTTTTTCTTAATTTCCATGTGTTTGTGGTACCCTCAGGTACTTGTAGCTGTTCTCTACATCTCCTATTTGGCCTTCTGGTACTTGAACTTCTTCTGTCCTGATTATCTTCTCTCTTTTTGCCATCATCCGCCCACACTTATGTAGTCCAAACGACATTTCAATGTCCTAGTTAGGTGGATCCATTCTTGGCATACAACTTGATGTTGTTCATATAGAATAGGTGGCTGATTGCACCTCCACTCTTGAATATGTTTAGGTATCCACTCTTCTTGATTATCTGGCTAAAGGGTTTGAGGCCTATGGAGAACAGTATTGGTATATGCAACATTTAATGTTTACTTGCGTTATTGTCCTGGAATTGGCTTCTAGAGTTGTTTTCCACTTGCCCATCGAGTTCTTGATGAAGGCTCTTATTGTCTTGTTAACGTTGTATAGAGCCAAATGTTCCAGTATCCAAATGTGTGGCATTGTGTCATAGGCTTTCTTGTAGTCAATCCAGGATGTGCACAGATTGGTATTCTGGGTCTTAGAATCCCTTGTGACTGCTTGGTCCACCAGTAGTTAGGGTTTTGAGCCTCTAGTTTTGTTTCCAATCCCCTTCTAAACATTAATCATGTACTGACTCATATGCGCATGGATCTTGCAGGCTATGGTGACTGACAGGACCTTCCATGTTGTGGGGAGGCAGGTGATTGGTCAGTAGCTAGATTCTGTTGTTCCCTTGTGAGGGTCCTTTATGACCAGCATTGCTCTGCCTTGTTTTAGCTATTTAGGATCAGAGCGTGTTGCTTGTAGCTGGTTCTTTTGTGCTGCTATGCATTCATACAGTGTTGTTAATTTCTTTAGCAAGTAAATGTGGATCAAGTCAGGTCCTGTGGGTGACCAGCTTTTCATGTGGTCTACACTTTGCTGGATAGCAAATAAACAGGCAATTGATTCTCTCAGTCTCTGCTTCTCTGGTGTATCTGCTCAGTCTGGTTGCCAGTACAGTCTTTGCTTAGCTGTTTCCAGTGCCTATGGTATGGACATATCCTTGTACTTCCTCAGGAGCCCGGACCTATCATTGATCTGTCCACCCCTGTGAAGTAGATCCAGTTTACTAACTTCCTTTTGTGTTGTCTTTAGCTTGAAGGCTCAAAGAGAAGCAATGCTCACCATAGAGACTATGACTCTTCAGCACCTGGCCATGGTGATTGACAGAGGGCTGGGGAAGATTTTACACACTTCAGACAGGTTCTCTGTTTATAAACACACTCCCATCATGTTTTACTGTCTCCTTAATTTATTTTCTTGACTTGCATCCTGGTAGTAAATTTCCTCTTCTTTATAGCTGACAGTGGGTCTGAGATTTTTGGGCAAGAGAAGGAAATGTAGTCATTTCGGCATGTTTTCACAAAGGTTCTTCATATTTTGTCTTTCTACTGTATATTGTTTCCATTTTTATTTGTATGTTAATTTTAATATGTGCCCAAGTCTATTTCTATATGCTCTTGTACTCTTTGATAATTTTGTTTGTTTATTGCTCTGTATCTTTATCATTGTATCCACCGAAATTGTTAATAAACTCTTTTAAGACAAATAAACAAAAATATTGAGAACTACAGTTCCTACAATTCCTACTCTTATGGCTAACACATCATGAGAATTGCACTTCACAAAATTACATTATTAATGGGGGTTCTTTCATGACATAATTTTGTCCAATATACAGGAACACTGATCACTTACAAACATTTTAATATTGCCACATACAAAAACACCAACATGCACACATACAAGGAACATGGATACATACTAACTATGGAGGGAGCATCACTAATAACTTTTGCACACAGTATCTGAGTCCAGAGGCCACCTTGGCACCATAATATAGTTAGATCTAGGATGATGCAACTCTGGCCAGTTTTAATTCTGCGATTTCTGTTTTTTTCCGGGTTTTTTCTAGCAGATATGCTTTTCTTGCATAAAATGGAACATAACTGCATATATATAGGAAATAGTCTACCTAAAGCAACAAGTACTTTGCTTCAGGGACTAACATAAGAGTTGTGTAAAGACTCAGGGCTGTTCTTGCGTCCTAGTTTATGGAACCCGATTTACTCATACCATCTCCATATATTCAGTGGATTGGTATCTTGATCTAAGCCAGTTTGATCTTTTGCGTGTTTGACCAATCTCTAATCAATTCTTTAAACCAGTGTTTTAATTGAATTGGGGGCCCTTGGGTTGCATGTACAGTCTAGTACAAGTTGGAAAAATTATTGTCTGCTTCCTATATTTCCAGAGTACAGGTTTCTGTAGCATTGAGCTACTGTAAGCTCGTTTGAGCAAGGCCCTCTTCAACCTATTGTTCCAGCAAGTTTTTGTAATTGTCTTATTTATTGTTAAATCTTCCCCTTTGATAATATTGTAAAGCGCTATGGAATATGCTGGCGCTATATAAATACCAGTAATAATAATAATAATAATAATAATAATAATAGTGGCTTCTCTTCTAAAGAGCGACTAAGTGGCTGTTGTAGGTGAAGATCTAAATACAATTGCTTCTGAACTCAGTGGTGGAACTACCAGCAGTGCAGCCAGGGCAACTGCACCGGGGCCCAGAACACTAGGGTGACCCAGCACAGGGCGGGGCGTTCCACCAGTGATCTATGGTTCTGCTGGAATGATGGGCCCTCTGGACAGGGCTGTCTCCTTCTTTCTCTCAGAGAAAGATTCAGGAGCAGGGCCAAGAGAGTGGAGAGTGAAGCTGCAAACTTTCCACAGCTCCACTGAGCCACATCGAATTTTGCTGGTGGGAGTTCAATACAGAGGTCACTGTGGTGGGAGGAATTGATTACATTTCACTTCCTCCTTGGTCACAGACGTAGAGTGGGGCAGAGAGACCAGGGGAAAATGCTCAGTTCTGCAAAGGAAAGAGGCATCCAGGCAGCTACTGGTGAATGTGTATGAGTCATTCTGCGTGTGTGGGAGTGGGGATGTCGGTCTGTGTATGTATGAGTCAGTCTGTGTGTGTGTGTATGCATCAGTCTGTCAGGGGGAGTCAGTCAGTGTGTGTGTGTGTGTGTGTGTGACTCAGTCTGTGCGGGGAGGGTTAGTCTGTGTGTATGTGTCAGTCTGTCTGGGGGAAGTCAGTCAGTGTGTGTGTGTGTATGTGTGTGTGCATGCAGGGCCACCATCAGAAATTTTGGGGCCCCTGACAAAGAACAAGGTCTGCCCCCCCCCCACTCCCTCCCACTCCCCCTACTCCCTCCCTCCCAGGCCTGCCCACACCCTACTTAGTCCACTCACAATGATGCAGGACTGAATGTGGTGTGTATAGTGGAAGTGAATTAGAATGTGTGTAATGGATGTAGTGTTTGTGTGTATTAGATACTGTTTGTGCAGTGAATGCAGAGTGTGTGTTTGTGTAGTGGATGCAGTGTGTATAGTGAACGCAGAGTGTATTTGAGTAGTGGATGTAGTGTGTGTACAGTGATGTAGTGTGTGTTTGTGTAGTGGATGTAGTGTTTGTATGTTCTAGATGAAATGTGTTTAGTGGATGCAGTGTCTGTAGTGGATGTAGTGTGTGTATTAGACGCAGTGTCTGTGTATAGTGAATGCAGAGTGTTTCAATTTGTGGTGGATGTAGTGTGTCTACTGTGAATACAGGATGTTTGTGTAGTGGATGCTGTGTGTACAGTTAATGCAGAGTGTATGTTAGTGTAGTGAAAGCAGAGTGTGTGTCAGTATAGTGAATCCAGAGTATGTGCATAGTTTAGTGAATGCAGAGTGTGTGTTAGTGTGTAATGAATGCAGAGTGTGTGTTAGTGTGTAGTGAATGCAGAGTGTGTCAGTGTAATGAATGTAGTGTGTGTGTTAGTGCAGTGAATGCAGAGTGGTGTAAATTTATAGTGAATGCAGAGTGTGTGTAAATTTGTAGTGAATGCAGAGTGTGTGTTAATGTATAGTGAATGCAGAGAGTGTGTTAGTGTGTAGCGGATGCAGAGTGTGTGTTAGTGTAGTGAATGCAGAGTGTTAATGTGAAGTGAATGCAGAGCATGTGTTAGTGTGTAGCGGATGCAGAGTGTGTGTTAGTGTAGTGAATGCAGAGTGTGTTAATGGGTAGCGAATGCAGAGTGTGTGTCAGTATAGTGGATGCATTGAGTGTGTAGTGTATGCAAAGTGTATGTTGTATTAGTGTATGCAGTGTGTGTATTGTATTAGTGTATGCAGTGTGTGTGTTGTATTAGTGTATGCAGTGTGTGAGTGTATGCAGTGTGTGTTGTATTAGTGTATGCAGAGTGTGTGTGTGTTGTGTTAGTGTATGCAGTGTGTGTGTGTGTTGTGTTAGTTTATGCAGTGTGTGTTGTGTTAGTGTATGCAGTGTGTGTGTTGTGTTAGTGTATGCAGTGTGTTGTGTTAGTGTATGCAGTGTGTGTGTGTTGTGTTAGTGTATGCAGTGTGTGTTGTTAGTGTATGCAGTGTGTGTTGTGTTAGTGTATGCTGTGTGTGTGTGTTGTGTTAGTGTATGCAGTGTGTGTTGTGTGTGTAGTGTATGCAGTGTGTGTTGTTTAGTGTATGCAGTGTGTGTGTTGTGTTAGTGTATGCAGTGTGTGTTGTGTTAGTGTATGCAGTGTGTGTGTTGTGTTAGTGTATGCAGTGTGTGTGTGTGTGTTAGTGTATGCAGTGTGTGTTGTGTTAGTGTATGCAGTGTGTGTGTGTGTGTTGTGTTAGTGTATGCAGTGTGTGTTGTGTTAGTGTATGCAGTGTGTGTGTTGTTTGTATTAGCGTATGCAGTGTGTGTTGTTTGTGTTAGCGTATGCCGTGTGTGTGTGTTGTGTTAGTGTATGCAGTGTGTGTTGTGTTAGTGTATGCTGTGTGTTGTGTTAGTGTATGCAGTGTGTGTGTGTTGTGTTGTGTTAGTGTTACCGCAGAGGGGGCCCAGCACACTGCCTGTTCTCCTCTCTTCTCTCTTCTAATAACTCTCGCGAGACCCGGTTACCATGGCAACGCTCCGCGGGTCTCACGAGAGTTATTAGAGAGAAGAGAGGAGAAGCTGTGTGCTGCCTGGGCCCCCTCTGAGGTAACAGGGAGCCAGGGGCCCGCGGCTGCACATATTCGCTATCTACGTGTGCAGAAAGGGAAAGTAAGTCCCAGGACTGCCAGAGCAGTCCGGGCCCCCCAGGGCCGCGGGGCCCATGACAACAGTCATGGTTGTCACCCCCTGATGGCGGCCCTGTGTGCATGTATTAGTCAGTCTGTATAGGTGGGGGTCAGTTTGTGTGTGTGTATAGGTCAGTCCCATCTCTGCAAGGTAAGAACAAGGGAAAGGAAGTATTTGTTTGTTTTTTGTCTTTTAAATAACTATTAAATATAAATTGTAGAGCCCCTCCCTATCCCACTCCCTACATAAACACAGTATACCCTCACAGCCCCCCACGTACATTACACTCCCACCCAGACAGAGTACACCTCTTAATTCTCACGCAGTGCACCCCTCAAACACTTCATCACTACATAAATTCATACACACACACACTTCACCCCATTACACAATATATATATATATACACACACTACAGCTCCTTGATAAACACACAATGCAACCTCAATACCCATACACTCACACTGCAGCCCCTAGAACCGATGCTAGTGTTGCGATTACACCGGCACCGCACTGTTGGGGCCCATCGAGTGGTCCATGCCCGATGGGCATGTGTCTTCAGGGGCCAAAAACAATCTTGCACCAGGGCCCTCTCTCCGTTAGTTCTGCCACTGACTAAACTGACACTATGAATACTGTTGAAGATTACTATTTAGTTAGTATGTGCCAACGAATGTACAATATACTGCTATACCTCAAGAATTGAGACAGCATTATCCCTATCTCCAAAATCTCTAATGGAATCTTAAATGCAGAAGAATATAATGTTAGTCTTGCAAAGAAGATAGATATAAACCATCCGCTTTCTCTCTTTACAGATGGGGAACTACTCTCTACACTTCTGTGAATGTCTCATTTCAGATTGAGTTTTGTACAATCACAGTTCATGCTTACTGGAGCCTGTGATTGTTTCAAACTCAATATTTTATTCAGTACCATGGAGAGGTGACCTCTGTGATGGGGCCCACGGAAAACCTAGGGTATTGTACTTTAAAGTGGCTCTGTCATCTGAAATACTTTGTGCACCATTGTATAGAATTTTAAATCTGTTCGCTAGTTATTGAAATAAAAAACCAACGCATAAAATATTTCCAGCTAACCTTGAACATGCTACGCACAGAGCCTCAAAGAATGGATTCCAGTGTTCTGCACAGTGGAAAGCGTGGAGTGATCCTGCATATCAGAGAGTTTGACTGCGTTCCCTGCAGCCTTGTTTCTATATCTATCACTAGAAGTTTGAAAATTGTCATGCATTACTAAGATGAACACTCCACGCTGAAAAATGGAAAGATCTTCAGCTGAGAATTCCAGTTAAACTTATTTTAGAGTGATTGAAATTAAAATATTAGTGTATTTACGTTCTTTTTTGAAGTGGTTTATAGAAAGACGCTTTTGTGGTGAAACTGCCACTTTAGTCACTCTTCGCAAACTCTGTAAAATCATTTCAGTATATAAATGGAGAAAACGATAATTAGAACTATAAAAAAAAATATTTATATGGGGGTTATTCACTAAATCTATAATTTTTAGATAATTGACAAGAGAAATTCTAAAAAGATGAGTATTTTGTACAAATCAGCAAAGATTGGTGATTCGTATTTTTAAATTCCATAGAACAGCAAATAGACACAATTTTATAATACTGATGTGGGTTATCGTTACACGCCGTGATTCACTGTCAGAATACATTCTAAATTCTAGGCTGGTGCTACTGCCGCAATGCTAGGTGAAGATTCACCCTCTGTTGTGTTTTTGGGAGGTTAACTCATGGACACACATTCGTAATATATAAACGGTTTTGTTCCATTAGTGTTATAAATTCACATATCTGGGTAAAGGCGATCTCCTTAAAATCCACAAATCTTTCAGGGTGGCTCACTAAAGTGTAAATTGTGTTCAAATGTTAGGCTAAAACAATCTAGCTGAAAATAAGACTTGACAATTCAGGTTTAAAGGTACACGGCACTGTCCATGTGCACTGCAGGGGTTAATCCTAACATACGCAAACACACCAACATTTCACGAATAAACAGAATAAATACAGAGTGAAATAATAACAGACACACACTCAGATATTTAGTTTACAAATCATAACTGTAACTTAATCACTTTAAAATCTATAACTTTTAACCAAACATCTCTGGTCTTTAAACCCCCAGAGATTTAACACATGAATTACCAGAGTTCCGCCCTTTTAGCCAGAACTTAAACAAAAATATCCCCAAACTCAACTAGTCCTTACCTCCCCCCTTTAATATAGGCAGGTGACCTTAACCCCAATAAAAAACCACGACATGGAATAAAATAAATAATAGGGTGGGTGGGTGGGGAACAGCTCTAATCCAAATCTTTCACAGCTATTTTGGCATACAGTTTTTCTTCAGCTGTTTTGGCACCAGCTGTTAGCTCAGGGCGCCTTATATATTGCAGTTTTCCCGCTTTACAGAGCCCTCGCGGAAAAGTGCTCCAATCAGAGCACTGTCCGCGAGGATCTCTGCACTATATGTCCATGAAGGGCATTGCACAGACCTATGCATCGCGCATTAACCCTCCCACTGCTCACCCCGCCGTGCACATGTTTACACGGGCAATTGACCGTGTACTGTCTAATGTGCGAAAAAGTACAAATCTATGTGTGTAGATATACCCCCAATTTTTTTTTATTTTACCTTTTTTAATGTGTACAATGCGTTGCTCATTACAATACAAACAATAGCATATGATGTTTGTTTTAGTTGATCTACATGTTTGATTTTACTTCCTGACTTAATTACCCTCCAGTCTGCTAAGTGTGCTTTACACTAGTCAACACATAGCACAACACAGTAAGAAATACAAGTGTAGATATCCTTGAAAATTACTAATTTGCCCCCTTATTTACCTGGTTATCGTTCCCACTATACTGCCACTCCATGGTGTGGAAAACGTTCCTAGGGGCAATGTCTCAAATAGAGGGAGCAAATGTCTGGTAAGGTGGAGTGCCCCATTCTACAAGTGGACGTCAGCCTTTGAATTGTGTGTCCAGTCTACCAACCCAATACAACATGACCATAGCATTACACATCTATTTACAGGGCTCCCAGACAGGCCAAATAGGTGTGAGGAAATATATGTATATGTTAAGGGTCTTGACTGTATTGATTTATTTCCCTATTGGAGACCTGTCTGTAAGAAGTGACGATGGAGCACAAGACAGAGAAAGATGGAAGTCTATAGAACCTACCAGACTGGTAAGCAGGCCTATAGGATGAGTCCACAAACATTGCTGGGAAAAACTTGTTCGATCAAGGCCCTCTTCACATCTGTCAACATTATTTTAACTTTCAGTTATGTATATATCCCACCAATAAAATACTATCTATCTATCCAGACCTCAGACTCATGAGCACCCCACGTCATGTAATTCCTCAGTACTAATAAACTCCAACCATAATGTAAATTCCTTGAAAGAGCCCACTGAGAGTACTTAGTATAGATTTTCACAATTCTGCTTTATGGTGCAGTTTTAGACAGTACACAGGTCAATCTTTCAGTTCCTACACCGGACTCTTATCAAGGCCATAATGAAAGCTTAGATTAGGAACTGCAGAATTGTTAAAATCTATACTAAGTAATTATATATATATATATATATATATATATATATATATATACACACACACTCAACAAAAGTATAAACGCAACACTTTAGTTTTTGCCCCCATTTTTCATGAGCTGAATTCAAAGATCTAAGACTTTTTCTATGTACACAAAAGGCCTATTTCTCTCAAATATTGTTCACAAATCTGTCTAAATCTGTGTTAGTGAGCACTTCTTCTTTGCCGAGATAATCCATCCGCCTCACAGGTGTGGCATATCAAGATGCTGGTTAGACAGCGTGATTATTGCACAGGTGTGCCTTAGGCTGGCCACTATAAAAGGCCACTCTAAAATGTGCAGTTTTACTGTATTGGGTGGCTCCAGGGGGGTCCAAAATCCAGTCAGTATCTGGTGTGACCACCATTTGCCTCACGCAGTGCAACACATCTCCTTTGCATAGAGTTGATCAGTGTCAGGGTCTTACTTGAGGTGGGAGTCTGTAGCGCATATATGTTTGCTCACCCTTGCAGATAGACACAGTCCAAGGTGACCAGGTAAGAAGCCACCTGGACTGTGAATCTGTGCACGGGGGCTGAGCAGGAAAGGTGTTCCAAAGCAGTACCGACAAGGTCACAAACAGCAGTATAGTCGAGGGATAGCCGAAGTCAAAGGATTGAAAGAATCAGAACTGCAGTGGCTCAAATGCAGATAGCAGTCCCAGAACAGCAAAGTACCCAGGTTCAAATCCTGTTTGGCACTTGTGGGGCGACCACGTCTGGATGGCACAGGGTTTACCCTGACAATCAGGTTGTTTGTGGCCTTAATTGCTGTGTGAAGTTGCTGGGTATTGGCAGGACCTGGAACACTCTGTCGTATATGCCGATCAAAGGGTGACATGTCCGGTGAGTATGCTGGCCATGCAAGAACTGGGATGTTTTCAGCTGTCAGGAATTGTGTACAGATCCTTGCAACATGAGGCCATGCGTTATCATGCTGCAACATAATGGTCGTGGGGGAATGGCACAATGGCCTCAGGATCTCATCACGGTATCTCTGTGCCATCAATTAAATACACCTGTGTTCGTTGTCCATAATATACTCCTGCCAATACCATAACCCAGTGGTGTATCCTGGTTTTGTGCTGCCCTACAAATGCCTTGTTTGCCTTGCGGCTAAAACACCCCTGCCATAACCCCACCGCCACCATGGGCCACTCGATCCACAACATTGACATCAACAAACTGCTCACCCACACAACGCCATACATGCTGTCTGCCATCTGCCCTGTGCAATGAAAACCGGGATTCATCCGTGAAGAGAACACCTCTCCTAAGTGCCAGATGTCATCGAATGTGAGCATTTGCCCACTCAAGTCGGCTACGACGATGAACTGTAGTCAGCATGCTCGTCGATCCCGATGAGGTCGACGAGCATGCAGATGAGTTTCCCTGAGACGATTTCTGCAAAGTACAGTGTACTGACTGTTGCAGCAGCTGTCCGGGTGGCTGGTCTCAGACGATTTTGAACGTGAAGATGCTGGATGTGGAGGGCTGGTGCGGTTGTGAGGTTGGTTTGATGTGGTGCCAAATTCTCTGAAACACCTTTGGAGACTTATGCTTTATGGTAGAGAAATTGCCATTCAATTCACAGGCAAAAGCTCTGGTGAACATTCCTACAGTCAGCATGCCAATTGCACCCTCCCTCAAAACTTGTGACATTGTGCTGTGTGATAAAACTGTACATTTTAGAGTGGCCTTTTTTTTATGGCCAGCCTAAGGCACACCTGTGCAATAATCATGCTGTCTAATCAGTGAGGTGGATGGATTATCTCAGCAAAGGAGAAGAAGTGCTCACTAACACAGATTTAAGTTCAGCTCATGGGGGCAAAAACAAAAGTGTTGTGTTTATACTTTTGTCTTATGGCTATATATATGTATATAGAAACATAGAAACATTGAATGTGACGGCAGATAAGAACCATTCGGCCCATCTAGTCTGCCCAATTTTCTAAATACTTTCATTAGTCCCTAGCCTTATCTTATAGTTAGGATAGCCTTATGCCTATCCCACGCATGCTTAAACTCCTTTACTGTGTTAACCTCTACCACTTCAGCTGGAAGGCTATTCCATGCATCCACTACCCTCTCAGTAAAGTAATACTTCCTGATATTATTTTTAAACCTTTGCCCCTCTAATTTAAGACTATGTCCTCTTGTTGTGGTAGTTTTTCTTCTTTTAAATATGGTCTCCTCCTTTACTGTGTTGATTCCTTTATGTATTTAAATGTTTCCATCATATCCCCCCTGTCTCGTCTTTCCTCCAAGCTATACATGTTAAGATCCTTTAACCTTTCCTGGTAAATTTTATCCTGCAATCCATGAACCAGTTTAGTAGCCCTTCTCTGAACTCTCTCTAAAGTATCAATAACCTTATGAAGATACGGTCTCCAGTACTGCATACAATACTCCAAGTGAGGTCTCACCAGTGTTCTGTTCAATGGCATGAGCACTTCCCTCTTTCTACTGCTAATACCTCTGCCTATACAACCAAGCATTCTGCTAGCATTTCCTGCTGCTCTATTACATTGTCTGCCTACCTTTAAGTCATCAGAAATAATCACCCCTAAATCCCTTTCCTCATATGTTGAGGACTATATATATATATATATATATAAAAGCAAAAATCAATAAACCACGGTGCTGCACAGCGTATGATATAGAAAATGAATGAAGAGAGCACTCAATGGATTTTCTGAAGGTGTATTAGTGATAAGATGAACGATAACGTTTCGACCCAGAAGGTCTTTATCAAGATATATATATATATGATGACCATTACATAATTAGCCTGGCACTGTGCGAAATCATGGTTTTGTTAGTGCTGCAAAGTGTTTAGAAAGAGATATTTCTTTATTATTTACTTATTTCATTTAACACAAACCCACACATCATTACAGTGTTTTGAATTTTTATGTGTAGGCTGTGCTCACCTGCAAAGAAATCGAGCTTTGCATTCTGCTACACCACCTACCTGTCAAAGAATGGAAATGCTCTAAATCAAAGCAAGTATTCTGGTGCTATGTGCGTCTGAGTGAAATTGGAGTGAAATTATCTGATAGGTAAAAAGGATCTACACAGGAGAGGTGACTGGTAACACAGAACCCAAGGCCAGAGTTCCAGAAAGCAGGGTAGTCAGAAAGACATGCCAGGTTCTAGAATATCTAATAACCAGAACTGAGTCTGGAAACGGTGAACTAGCAGTCAGTTGGCTTTGGAAGCCAAGAGCACTCAGAAAAAAAATAAAAGCCATCTAGTGGAGGATCTTGAAGAAAAATCAGGGCATGAAAAAGTAGAATTATTTATAGGGTCAATGCAATTACCTGTAATCTAGTACAATGATTTAGAATGAGGGTGCAGAATCAACATGCTGTGCCTCAAGTCACCACAAAGTGTGCAATGGACACATTGACTTCAGAATTGTAACTCAGAGACTGAGTAAATGTGAGCATCAAAACAGGGATTCTCAATTGGTATTTAATTCATACTAATAAGTCAGTTTGGCTAGATGTATGTAAATCTCTCTCTAGCAAGACTTTATACAAATGTTCCATTTTAAATTTACTGATAAAGGTAAAAAGAAAAATAAGGTAGGTGTGCATTGGAAAGTTTCTCTTATTGAAAAGTACCTTGGTTGGTATTGTGTTAATATTGCGGGTTGGCTGTACTTGGCGCAAGAGACCATGCCTAGCAGGTACAAATCCATTCAGGCTGTGACACCAACAAATTCATTGCCAATAAAAAGACATTTTATTACACAATGAAAAGCATTTCACACCAATGTTTCCCAAAGATTGTTGTAATGATTTTTTTGTAATTATTTTTTTATATAGCTTAGAGCTCTGGTGCTTGACTGGCAATTCACTGTACTTTCTAAATGATGTAGTTCCCAATGACCTCTTTTTAAAGAATATTTATACTTTCCCTTAATTTGTACAAGCTTTTCAAATGATTTAATATTTTCAAAAATTGTCACGGCCCTCGGCTCCTGGCAGCACAGGGTCGCACCCGATTGGTGCGACCACGCTGACAGGTTAGTGAACTTACCTGATCAGCAGCGAGCCAGAAGCCGCTTCGATGTTGCAGCCATTTGTAGCTCCGCCTCCAATGGTCAGGCGAACGTGTGTGTGACATCACAACGTTGACGCACATGCACATTCTAGGGTCAGAGGCCGGGCTCTGACTAATCACAGCACAATGAGGAGTATTTAAACCCCTGAAGTTCTCTAGCCCATTGCCCTGTCGTGGTTTCAATTCCTGGTTCCCAAGAGTGTGTTTTCCTTGTTCTTGTTATTTGAGCTTCCCAGTATCTTGACTTTGGCTATTCCTGACTACTCTTATCTCTGGTTTCCCTGACTTGGCTTTCCTTATCGATCTGGTGTATCTCTGGCTTCCTTGACCTCGGCTTTCCCTTAACCATTCTCTGTCTTTCAACGTATGAACCCGGCCATTCTAAGGACCAGTTTACGTTCAGTATATCTTCTATAGTCTATGTAGATGTTACATAGTTTTGTGTGTTGGACCACACTGGTAGTCGTGACAAAAATATTTTAATATTTTGATGTTGTTTGATCTATTGATATATTTTTTAATTTATGATATATTTTTTAAAATATTTAAATGTATTTTTTAAATATATTTTAAAATATAAAATTATTTGAAAAGCATATCCAGTAATATTAAATCAGGGCTTTTATAAAAAGACTTCTTAACAAGCTGACATGCATGTAAATCAGTTGTTGGGCCAGAGCTTCATCTTGGGAGGTGCACAGCCATTTTATATTATGGCTGATGAAAAAAATATGCTCTTATTATTATCGCCATTTGCTTTTGATACTTTTTCGCCGGTTTACACCCTCACATTACATTAGCAATTAACCTCCTTAATTTTGTAGAATTAAGAACTTTTCTCTCGTACAGTCTTGTTCATCCTTCTTGATTCATTTTTTGTAGCAGTACTTACCCGTTACTCGTGCAAGCCGGAATCCTCCACTCCAGCTGGCACGAGGAGGACTCCGCCCGAACACTCCTGGGTTTTGGTGGGCTGCGCTTGCCAATTATTCTGATCGGGCTAGTGTCCCGTACAGTATTAAGAACACTGCTCGCGTCACAAGCACGTTCTTAAAGGGGATATGGGAGCCTAACCTCAAGGTCAGCTCCCATTGGCCCACGTCATTCCAGTGCCCCCATTCATGCATGTTTTGGGGCGCAAGCATGACATGGACCAATCAAATGAAAGCCAGTAATATTTAAACTTACCTGGCCCAATATACTGTGCCCTCTTGTGGTTTTCGTTCCCAGTACCCTTTAGTGCGTTTCTTGAGTTATTGTATTGTGTTCTGGTATTGACATTGGCTTTGTTTCCTTTAAATGTATTTTTAAAATATATTTTAAAATATAAAATTATTTGAAAAGCATATCCAGTAATATTAAATCAGGGCTTTTATAAAAAGACTTCTTAACAAGCTGACATGGCCCTGAGTTTCTCTTTAACCCTTGCCTGTCTTGTTTGCCCATCTGACTGAGTACCGTGTACCTGACTCTGGCTAAGTTCTCATTCTTGCTGTCTCTCTGTTACCCTGACCTTGGCTTGTGTTGTGACTATGATTTACTCTCTGTCTAACGTTAAGTTTGGCCACTCTAAGGCCCGGTAATACATTTATTTCCTATGTCTGCCCCTTGCTATCCTAAACGCTGTGTGTTAGGGTTATAGCTCATAACAATTTTGTCATGATCGATGCACAACTCTAGTCTCTCCTTTTGTGCCATGCATGTAAATCAGGAGGCCGTGACTCTGCAGTGAGAGAAGGCTCTCTGCACCTTCTTGATCTGCGCCGAATTCTGGAATTGCTGGACACACCGATCAGGAGGCATAAGTTAATAGTGTGGGATACTGCATGCTCGTGGCGTCCCTCCATTTATATATTTTTGATTATTCTCTCTGTTCTGTGTTAGACCTGCTGTTCGAAAGACTGCTTTACCCTATTTCTATTTCTTTGAGCCAGGTTCTGGGCGTTGAAGCACTGTAGCCTGACTTACTGGGTGACAGGTAGCAGGGGTCACTGGTATCAATATATAGCTGCAGGGAGCTGTGCAATCAAAGGACAAACTGACCCCAGCATCAAACCAATAGACACCAGGAAATCAGCATACATAAAAAATAAATGTTTAAGTGTGCATAAATATGAGTGTGCGTGTGTATATCTGAATATAGGTATGTGCATGTAAATGTGAGGGAGTGTGTGAATATATATGTGTGCATGTAAATGTGAGTGAGTGTGTGAATATGCATTTGTGTGTATGAATTGGTCTGTGCATGTGTTTTTATAAGAATGAGCATGTGTCTGTCCGAATGTGTGTGTGTGTGTGTGGGGGGGGGGAAACTCTCAAACAGTCACAGCCTCCCATTGCTGCTCAGGCTAATGCTTCCTCATTAGCCCAAGCAACATAAAGGGGCCATGCTGTCAGGAACTCTCGTTTTATTAAAAAAAGGTTTAACACTGACAACAGGGATGGCGCCTGAGGACTCCAGACCTTAACACTCTAATGGGATGTCGTGGTTTCAACGCCTAGAATGTCCCATTAAGGATTTTTCACTAAACTGGGCATTCGTATGGAATAAGTGTAATTTAAAGTCCCAAATTAGTGACCTAGAAAAATATTTCAGTAGGATATTTTTCAAATTTGCCCATTTCTACCTACCACTTGCAGTTCCCTTGTTAATTCCCCACCATTTGCAATTTAGTGAATAAACCCGGTCATATGATTAGTACCATGCCAACCACTGGTTGTGTCAGGGATCAAAGAACTTACTGCATGGCACAAAAGATAATACTTCAATGTCTTAAGATTATCGCCCACGGTGATCATATCCCAAAATATCCTTTCAACGAGACCGTTATATATTTCTTTCTCTGTATGACTTTTAATGGGAACTGTAATATGTAATACAGTATGACACACAAAAAATTACTAATGCACCAATCTTGCAGTTTCCTGTAACAAAAGAAACGGGTGTTAAAAAAAAAAAAAAAAGAATTGAGAAAGCTGTCTTCGTTGTACTGAAGCAGTGCACGTATGATACAAAGTGCTTTAAGAAAATGAGAACGATCAATAATTTATTGTGCTATAATTATAACGTTAGACAATATGTAAGAGTGCTTTGTTGTGGAAGCAGGTGAACCAAGCCAGCATTCTTTGTTCTCTTTGCAAATCTATTGGTAGTAAATGCCTAAACCTGTGTTCTGTTCAGAGCAGTAGTATATTAAGGTGCTCACATATTAATGGCAATGTTTAAGCTCAAAAGGTCATTTGTCCTCCAAATAGCCAGATAGCCAGCTCAGACATTATGCCTAAATGTGATAACTCAATGTATCCCGGAGGGTATTATAAATGGGCATACAGCTGCAGAGCTGCCACAAACAAATTACTGACCCAGAGAAAATCGAATCTGCTAATAGATGGGATTTCTTTATGCATGTTGAAGGAAGAATAATACAAGCAGGCCTTGGAAACTAAAATACAGGAGGTTGTGTTCAGAGCTAATATTAACAAAACGTTCTAAAACATTATACTTAACCAGTAAGTAAAAAAATTTTTGGCAGAATAAGTTAAAAATAGGGGATCTAATATGTTAATAAATAGACTTTAAAAATATATTGAAATGTATCTAGACTGAAATTGCAGCCTGCTTCTTTTCTGTATTTAGGTCCCAAAACCGTTACAGTATACAATGGCGACCAGAGCATGCATGTCCAACGGAATGCCTGTAGCAGCAATGAAGTCTGTACTGACTGTATCCTACAATGGGCAGGATTGTTTTTGAATTTGAATACATAAATGTGACAGAATCTTCACTTTGTAAGAGTGTTTGGTCCACATCAGAGGTCCTTCTTCCTCCAATCTATTTTCAACAGCAACCTTGCCATTGCCTTAGCCTTGTAGAAATCAAAACTGGAATGAGGTCAGCAAAGGTAAGTGTCAAGGTCAATCACCCTAACACGCAAACTAAGGAGCTTTTACCAATACACAAACCAAGATGTATTACAGGCCAAGGTCAGGATTAGAGACGGAAGATCAACGTAGAACAAAGCCAAGGGTCAAGGATACCAGAAGAACGGATAAATGAGGAGAAAAGCCGAAGTCAGAAACCAGAAAAGTCTAAGCTAAAGAAACGCACTCTAGGGCTACAAAGACCACGACCGAGCAAAGAAGTGATGTCAAAGGGAGGTATAAATAGGGCTAAGTGTGAGCTGATCAGTGCTTAGACCAGAAGTAAAATAAGTAAATTTCCCTTTAAGGGGCCAAAAACAATGAAGGTGCACACCTCCTAGCTGGTCACTGCGTACATGCGCGTGCATGTGCACACCGCAGGAGAGGAGAGCCGGCTCTAGATTATTTGTACCAGTGTTTGATGTTTCCTCCATGTCCTGATTATTGCTTGTTTGGACTGTAAAGCTCTTTATGATAATACCTCCATAATGATATGATGCATCCATTATTTCTCTGTACTATATGTTATTATTACTATACAGATTCCAGAGCTCTAGTTAATCTTACTGCTTTCCAATTTAGTCTTACATTTAACTTATCCCCTAAAGATTTCCCCTAGAGTAAAGGAAAATCCATAACTGTTAAATCTGGAATTTGTTTCCAAGTACATACACATACAGATCTTTGCAATGAGATATGAAATGCCACACAGGGGGCTTAGAAAGTCCTGTTGACTTATGTCCTCGGGAGAGCTCAAGGAGAGAGTTGACTTATGTCCTCGGGAGAGATCATAAAGTCTGTTTTATAAGGCCCAAGGTTAAAGAATCTGATTTGTATAAATAAAATAATCAACTATGGAGGGGGATAGAGGAAATATGGACCAAACTGCTATCTCTTTCATTTTCTTTTTTTCTTTCTCTATTCTTGTTTTCATTCAACTTCCTTCCTTTAACTTCTTTCTTTTTTTTCCTTGTGTAACAATTTACAGTTCAAATGATTATCGGCAATCACAAAATACATATAAATATTTTTGTAGCAGTGATGCTCAGATCCAATTTAGCACTGACTTCATGTTGAATCCACAATAAAATATATATGTATTCAAGACTGAATATGAATCAAAGACATCTTTTTTATAAGCAGTATTTTTATTAACTCTTAATTTTACCAATACAAGTTAGAGGCAGAACTTTCATGTACTAAGATTGTCTAAAGTATATTCTTGTGTAGAAGTGAGATGAAACATCCCTTACTTTTTTCTTAATACCCTCATTTACAAATACTGGGAATGAGTGAGTTAAGTTTTCCATTGACGTAGGAAAACATTTTGCAGACACACCTGGGTACTAAGGAATTATATAAATAGGTGTATAAGACAGCTTTATTCCCGGGAGCTGGCAATATTTACGAATGAAGCAATTAACAGCCAGAAAGACACCACATCACTTAGATATGAGGATGTAACTAGTCATTAGTCTAGTTTCAAATATTTATATTCTTTCAAATGCATGGAAAGAACCCTAACAAAACATGATGATCATCTCTATGGTTAAAGGGACACTATATTCACCAGTGCAACTACATGTATTCCTGACCCTATAGTGTTAACACGACCATCTAGCCCCCTGGGCCCCTCATGCCTCCATAAATATAGTAAAAATCTTACTGTATTCAAGCCAGAAGCTGTAACTCTGCATGCTGTTTGCCTCAGAAAAACAAGCAATCTGCTAACATGTGATAGCCTGATCCAATCACAGTGCTTCCCCATAGGATTGGCTGAGACTGACAAAGAGGCAGATCTGGGGCAGAGCCAGCATGATTCAAACAGCCCTGGCCAATCAGCATCTCCTCATAGAGATTAATTGAATCAATGAATCTCTATGAGGAAAGTTCAGTGTCTGTATGCAGTGGTTTGAGATACTGAATCACGGGATGCTCGTGCACAGCAGATCTGAGTGGATGGAGGCATATTATGCCTCCATCAAATCCGAAGTCCCTCTGGTTCACTCTGAGTGAATGCAACTGGAGGTGTTCCTAGCTTTCAATGTAGAAAATACATCTCAGAAAATACAGTGTTTACATGAGAAAGGCTGCAGGGAGCTATAGTTCTCACATGAACAACCTCATTAAGCTGAAGTTGTTCAGGTGACTATAGTGTCCCTTTAAACACCTAAACCATTTGTATGACTGCCATTTGACATAAAATACAGCTGATATCTAGTGAGTATTTAAATCCCAAAAAGTGATAACTGATCCAGGTACACAAACAGGGAAAACTGCTTTTAGGTTCTCCAGCAGCAACGATAATATAAAGCTTGTCAAATCCACTTAAAATGTGAATATGGTTTATTCAACTGTCCCTTGGTGGACCTGTTCATTATGTGAACACACAATAAATCTGTTACATTATCTACTTTAGGTCCCAAATGCACCCCAGGCAGGGATTCCGATGTTGACAGTTAACCCTCCCTCCCCCCCAAGTTCTTAGATTTCCTTTCTTCAAACTGCAACATTGCAACTAAAAGTTTTGGCACATCTATTTTTACAGACCATTTTTTTTTTAAAGGAATATCTATTTTCAGGTTTCTTTGCATCATTTTCCCACCCTGATCTACTGAGCACAAAGAAGGTGCCAAGGTTCTATTTTAAAAAGGCCGCTAGGAATGTTCAGAGAAACTGCAGGAGCCAAATATAGAGACTTTTGTCTCTAGGAAACCATTGGGGCAAAGAGAGGGTTAAGCGTCATGGAATCATTTTTGTTGTAAGATGAAGTGCAAAAGGCTATGTGGAGGGCTGGCTATTTTAAAGGACACAAGGGAAGAGTGATTGCGGTGCTAGATGTCTTTTCTTACACCGTGGAATTCTCTGTCTTATTCCTTATTTTCCCAAATGCACCCTTTATTAAAAACATTTTTTATTTAATGCATCATGAATATAAACCAGAAGAAATATTTATATTATTTTAGATGTCGATATTATTGCTCTTTTTATTATTCATTTAATTTATTTCATATCCCAACAAACATTCACAGCTCTTGGAAATAAAAAAAAAAAAGTAAGCTCTCATTTCAAAAGTAATGACACGGTTTAGATAAATTGCAGTTTTCCAAGGTCTAAAGTAGAATTTTTTTTTTTTAAGTGAAATATGTACAATGCTTGTTCTGTAAAATCCATATGCATTTTTTTTTTGCTTAGGATGCTACATATTTTCACATACATATCTACATGTTTCTTTATAAGTGTATTTACGCAAAATCTCAAGAAAAAGGATTTTGATATATTACAGCTATAACACTTAAATTTAGATTTTCTTAAGTATGGACGAAATACATTTCTGATGGGATTACCCAGTCATTTATTCCCTATGGAAAACTAAAAGATTTTTTAGTGTAAAGGTATAACTTTAAACTTACACTAAATTTAGAAAGACAGAGAGGACTTTACTGTCTACGTAAGAAGGTGTACCTACCTACGTTAAAAGACGTAAAAAACATCATTTTCTTGTACAGGGTTCAATCTACTACACTGGTTTCATGGGCTTTGGCCAATTCTCTGCTATGTTTCATACTGACTGTGAATGTCACTGAAGTTATTTTTGTGGGAAGAATGTTACTAGGTATAATTTGTTTGATGCTCATCTTATAATAATAATGACATAGACAATGGATACAATGAAATAGAAATAATAAAAAATAACTTAGAACAATCCCTTGTGAATCAGATTGTTCAGGTTATATTTAAGGTGAAGCTATAACATTGTGGCAACTAGAGTTAAGATGGGCCCAGGTAGTGATGTCTTAGGCGTTCTCCTGTGACCTCAATGGGTGCTTCTGTCATGCCAACTACTTAATGTTACCAATCGTGGAATATATTCATTTTTGTCTGTTTTCCGTTTGTTCTGTTTATTAAGTCCAGTAGTGGGATGCCAGCCTATTGATCTGCGGACCTGCATGTCTCTTATACCTCTCATCTTTGTATCTTGTCAAATGCATTATTAACTCTAATAAAAACAGATTGGACAGATTTATGGTTGAGACATACAGGGGGAAGCAATGGATAATCACTTCCCCATACATGTCCCAGCCATGATATCAAATAAGAATAAAAGCTGTTTTTCCTTTATCTATGTGTATGCATTGTGTCTGAACAATGGACTATGAGCTATAATCCCACCTCTGAGTGTTCGCCTTTTTATACCTCTTCCAATTGGTTGTGACTTGGTTTGTCTGTCTCCGAGGTAATTGGGTCAGTTCCATATTCAAAACATATGAAATCTGCGCGCTCAAGGCTATGTAGACTCGAGCACTATTTCGTCCACATGCTTCAAACAACTTTATAAACAACTACAATAAGAAAAAGGAATAGTTACATTAAAAAAAATCAATAAATAATATATATATATAGATAGTAAATATATAGATCCATGGGGAAATAGAGAACTTTTAAAGGATCACTACAGTCAACAAATAAAAGCAAGTCCTCTAGCTTTCTTTCTTGCTTTTATATGAACTTGCCCCTAATAAAAAATAAATTCAAGCCCTTTTTATTATTAAAACTTACCTCCGTTCCAACGTCGAGCTCCTCGTCAGGCCACGCCCCCTTTTTCGCCAAAATTACGAAATCACAGGGCCCAATAGGACGATTCTCTGGTGCACATGCGCGGCTTTGCGCTGAACCAACCAGGTTCTTCATAGAGCGGCATTGAATGCCGCTCTATGAAACAACAGAGAGCTCTACCAACGGAGAGTGGTATGTGCGTTCGCAAGCTGAGCTGACTGACTGACTATGCGTGCCCCCCTCCTACAGCAACCCTCCAGCCCAAAGTAAGTATGCAAACACTATATAGAGATCTCTATATATAGTGTTTGTATACAAACATATACTGTAAATAAATATTGTTAAACATACACACACACTCTATTTATCTATATCCATCTATTTCTATCTATCTATCCATCTATCTATTTCTATCTATCTATCTATTTCTATCCATTTCTCTCACTCACACCCACTCTCTCACACTCACTCACTCACCCACACTAACAATCACTCTCACCCACTCAGTCACCCACACTCACCTACCCAAACTCAGTCACTCACCCACACTTACCTACCCACTCACACTCAGTAAGTAACTCACACACACTCAGTCACTTACTCACCCACACTCAGTCACCCAGGTACTCACACTCACCCACACTCTGTAACTCACCCACACTCAATCAGTCACCCACACTCACTCACCCAGTCACTCACACTCACCCACACTCTGTAACTCACCCACACTCAATCACTCACCCACACTCACTCAGTCACCCACACTCACTCAGTCACCCACACTCAGTCACCCACCCAATAACTCAGTAACCCACACTCAGTCACTGTTATGCTACAAGGGGTTTTAGAATTGGAACTCAACTGCAGCTTGTAGAACTCCTTAATTACAATAGCAAGAAAGCAGGGAATTATTAAGGATACTGTAGCTTTAAAGCAAAGTGGTGGTTGCAGGCAGTTAGTGAAGAAAGCGAAGACTTAATGAATGCAATAATATTTAAGTAACTGAGAATTATAGCATGCAAATAACAATGCATTAGGAAGTAACTGCAGGTTATATCAAGCAAGAAACAGTTCATTAGTAAGTAAGTCTTCAGAGGTGGAAGTGAATAGTATACTTAAGATTGATGGGAGTTGTCCTACATGGGAATAGCATGTAAGTAACAATTCATTAGGAAGTAACTGAAGATTATAGCAAGCAAGAAACAGTTCATTAGTAAGTAAGTCTTCAGAGATCAGAGTAATTAGTGTGACGGTAGTAGAAGATATCCCCGTCAAGCATTCATAACTTCTAAAATATACATCACATTCACATAAAAATTATATATTCACAATCAATCCATTCAGGGAAACAGCATATCAAAAAATGGCATGAATCAGACCAGGGGTTCAGAAGTTAGTTAACTATCTTTTGGGGCCTGGCTGGCAGCATGGATATCTGGCCCAAACTGGTTTTACAGAGCCCTCTAGCCTGGATACAATGGGGAAAGTAATCCAATTATCCAGGGATAGAAGCAGACTCCACTGAGCACATGTTCCAGGTAAAACACAAAAGGATACAAAAATACATAACTCCTATCATACTAAATTGAACGGGCCAAATCTCCCAGGGTCCATAGTCACAGGGCAAGAGGCGGGCAAGCAGTCCTTTCCAGGCACAAGTGGCGAAGGGCACTTCGTCACAATTAGTATACTTAAGATTGATGGAAGTTGTCCTCCATGGGAATGTATAGCTTGAATCCAAGGGATGAATGATATACACAGTCCGGTTTTCAGGAGACTCCAATACAATCCGTGGTCAGAGGTACAGAGAAGGCAAAATCCTTTACAATAGTCAAAGGTTTGGTAACTTTGTGAATGAAGAGCTTAGCTGGCATTTGAATGTGGAAGTAGGTCCGAGAATCACCAAGCGGTTTGAATCTGGTGCGGTCTCTCTATATAGCGTAAGAGAGCCGCGTCAGAAAGGGGGCGGGGCCGGCTCTGTATACCGGAAATGCCGGAACCAAGCCAGAACAGATACAGCCTGACAGTCAATCACTTACCCACCCACACACACTCATAAATTAAGTTTACTTATGGTTTGGATACTCCTGCTCGGTCACCGGTCTTCAGCCTGTCAGCTCGAGCCAACGCTGTGTGCAGGAGATCTTATCTCCCACACTGTCGGCTCTCATTGCTGACAGGCTCTGGGGTTACTACAGGACAAAGGAGGCGCGGTCACAATACCTCCTATCTCCTGTCTGCTGATAGCACGTTTGATGTCTTCACCTAAGCGTGAAGATGTCAAATGTGATGAATGCGAATTAGGCATTCATCAACTCGGAAGTGACTGCAACTGGAGGTGTTCCTAGCTTCCAATGTAAACACAGTATTTTCTCAGAAAATACAGTGTTTACATGAGAAAAGCTGCAGGGAGCTATAGTTCTCACCTGAACAATCTCATTAAGCTGAAGTTGTTCAGGTGACTATAGTGTCCCTTTAAATATAATATATGAATTAGAGCTTGTTGTACAAAAGAAAACAAATTTACATATTCCATGATCAAAATAAATAATAAAACTTTTCATAATAAAACCTGAAGTATGTAGGAAGAAGAACATTTTAATTGATTAAAGAAAATATATCAAATGAATTGTTAAAACCATTAAAACCCAACGTTTTTAGAAAGCATACACTGCCACAACTGGCCACCAGTATACAAACCGGCGACATCACCTATGCGGCCTTGCAGCTGGCAGTTCCAGGACGGAGAGCAGTTGGGGAGGCTGGGATATGGGGAGGTGGCCGCTCTCCATGGGGGACAAAAGGGGTAACTTTGGTGGGGTCCCACCTGTGGGGACTGAACTTGCCCCAACCCCCCAGCCCCATGGACTGGCAGGGGTCATCCCGGTCCTCCTGGGGGAGAAGCCACACACCGCACCCGGACCTGAGGGGACCCGCGGAGCTGGAAACCTGCACAGTGCAAGCCAAGATGGCCGCCGACATAAGACCAAGTGCAACCCAGACCCTTTAGACCGCATTGCTCAGGACTTCAAGCACTTCTGGACGCAATACTGGGAACACACTAAACAGAGTCTGACAAGACCTGCCATTGCGACCTCGCTCTAAGCCGACCCATCACAGAAGAGAAACCAACCGATACAGCCTGAGCTAAAACCCCGACGCAGACGGCTCAGCCCAGATGAAACTCGCAGATCACATGGGCCACAGCTCCTTAAGAGAAGAACCCTTCGGCACTACTCCCTCAGATGACCTCCACGCATCATAAGCAGTGGAATCCTCATAGAGAGCCGGGTGAACAAGTCTTGCCTGCCACAACTCAAAGGATATCTGAGACCAGAGAGGGGAACAGCCACCTATCCTGGGGCTGGAGGGGTATCTTGAAGCAGAACTCTTGTAATTTATCGTACACGTCCACTGGGCATATAGTGGAGGGCATGGGTTGAATAACGTATTAATAATAGATGGCACTGCACAGTCCTGGATGTGGTTTTCCAACAAATTTTATATTCTTGTCTACCCAGGGACCTGCACCTACTGTTAAGTACATGTTAGATGATCGTAATTAACCTTATAACAGCAGTTATATGGCTTGTTTAACTTATTCGTTATACCCACTGTTATGCTCACTCATGATCCTTAAACTTTTAAAAAATGTGCAGTCATATCAATGTCATGCCTATGTTTAACTATGTTCTTAGTTTGGCTTGCTAGTGCTGTCGTGACACTGTAAGCTTGTCTGTTATAATGTGCAAAAAAATTATAGCATTCATTAATCTTTTTCTTCATTTGTGATAATCATTTCCTAAACTTTCTTTTTATTTTATTTTGGCTTTAATAGATTTTTCTTTTTTACTAGAGTCATTTCATTATTTGATCTTTAATATGTCATTAGGAAAAATTTTCCTAATAAACATATGCTTTAAAATTTTAACTTGTTAATTAAAATCACCCTGCATTTTATGTTTGTGACTTGATTGTTGAGATTATTAGTTAGCCATTTAGAATATTGGCAGCTAATAAAATCTTTTAAACTATTTCCTTCCTTAAGTTTAAAAAATGTCTTACGCTCTATTTTAAATCTTCTTTAAAAACAAAAAGTGATGTAAAAAAAATGTATGGTATTTTTATAATGGTAAAAGAAAATTTCGGGAGAGTCGAGGTTAGGTGCGAATACATCGCTGTTGACATGACTAATCTGTGGCTTGCTAGCTAGCTGGGGCCTTGTGCTTCGACTAATAGTGAGGTAAGTGTGGTCTATTGAGAGCAAGCTTTGGCTATAACGACCCTTGTGTGGCTAGTGTGGTCGCTATCTGGCCTTAGTGGTATGGGTCTGCGATCTAGTGTTTTTACGCCTCCTTGCTTCCGAGACATGTCAGGCCCCTAGTATGTGGCTCTATATGGTGGTTGGAGGCGGGGGGTAATCGTCGGTTGGTAAGCCTTCTCAGTTTGGTGCTTATGGGGTGTAGTGAGCGTGGGATGGACGGCACTTAAAATGAAAACATTTTGTAAAACAAACAAAGTCAACTTATAAAATAAACCATATACCGGTCGATTAGGGTTGGCAAGCTACAGTCCTGTTCTGGTGAGCGCACAGGACCAGTTTGGTCATGGTTAGTCTCAGGTGGTTGTGGCCGCGTAGGCACTAGATTCTGCCCATTGGGGGACAAAAGGGGTAACTTTGGTGGGGTCCCACCTTTGGTTTGTCACTGGGGTCTTCCCCCATTCGGGGGGGTTTAGGCAGTCCCGAGTGAGGCCAAGAGTCCCTAGTAGGGCATCCGCTTTGGGTAGCTCATGTATGCCGTGGGTGACCAAGAGAGTCTGGGATGACCTCCAGGAGTACCGGATATTGCGGTCTCTGAGGAGTGTGGTGAATGGTTGGAGTGTTTTCCTCCACATCATGGTCTTTCCTGAGATGTCTGCGTAGAACGAGAGCCTCATGTCCTCGAAAGAGTACAGGGGGGATCCTTGGAGTGCTTTCAACACCGCTAATTTATCCTTCACGCTTTGAAAACGTACTATTAAGTCTCTTGAGGTGGCTGCTGGGGCCTTCTTGGGCTTAGGAATGCGGAATACTCCATCTAGGTTGATGGCCTTCGTGTGTTTGGGTGTGAGCAGTGCCACCAGTAGGCGTTTGACCAGGTGGGGAAGTTCGGCCACGGGGATTTCTTCAGGCATGCCTCTTATCTTAAAGGTTTTTGCGCCGTCTCTGATCTTCTATGGCGGCAAACATCTGCTCGGTCTTAGCCTGTTGCTGCTGGAGGCCTTTGACCAGGCCCTCTAGAATCCCGTTCCTCTGTGCTTGTTTGTCTGAGGATGTCTCCAGGGCGCTCAACCGTATCACTAGGCCTGTGATGTCTGTGCGGAGGGAGGATACATTAGACTGGATGGTCTTCTGGAGGCCTGTGAGTAGGTCCTTCAGTGCCCCCATCGTGACTGGCTGGGTGTCCAGGGTCCATGGGGTTCGTGGTGTAAGCACCCGTAGTGGCGGGTCCTCAGGCTCCCCATATAGCAGGTCCTCGTCCGAGGATTCTGGGCCTTCCCCCAAGTAGTCGTCCATCTTTGGCCTTGCCACCTCGTGTACTTGCTGGAGCATATCACCGATATCCATCCCCATCCGGGGTTTGTTGGGCCGTTGCTTCTTCATTTTCCTGCCCATGCTTTCTGGGGTTGTAGTGGTATTTGTCTATTTTCGTTAATTTTATGATTTTATCCAGTTAATGGCTTATCAGTGCCGGAGCTCTGAGAATGTGCGTCCGTTCGCTTCTAGCTGTAGGCTCCGCCCCCCCGTAAAAGAAAATTTCAAACCTTATGTCAATTTTTATATTAACATATAAAACCTCTTCCAATTCCTCTTCGTCTTCACTTCCAGATCATGAGGATGTAATCAATTTACCACTTTCAACGCATAAAATTCTAGATGTTGTTACTCCAGATGTTTTTAGCTTCCCAGTCAGCCACAAAAATGTTGACAAAATTAGGAGCAAATCTCATGCCCATTGTAATGCCACGGTTCTGGAGGTTATCTATCTTCGCCTCCTCTCTCCCTCCCACTCTCTCCCCCCATACCCACCCTCCCCTCTCCACCTACCCCTCTCTCCTCCAAACGCACGACACGCATCTATCACCACACATTCACCCTCATCGGACACCCCACGCCAAACCACAACCATGCACACGCACAAGCCCCAACACATATCCAATCAACCCTGAAACACCAGCACACAGAGAGCGACTAACATGACACAACAGGCCAACACACATGACCCCCAACATCTGAGACACCAAGCCGAATACAAAAAGCGAACACGCAAATCTTCAGACACCAAGCATGATTCGGCTGTCTCTTATACCTGGCCCAATAGGCCAACACCCACCCACCTGTCAATTCCCACAATGACAACAAACATCCGAAAGTACCGGTATTGAAAACTTGGCATATGGTAAGGCACTAAACACCTGCACCAATTGCGACTGTAATGTGTGTGAAACAAACAAAACAATGCACTCGCTTCATGTTCAATTTTATGCAAACCTTAATGTATTGATACAGGACAATGTTATGCATCTGTTACAAATTCCACTGTATCACCAATACCTTATTCAAAACCCAAAAATAAAGAATAAAAAAAAAAAAAACTACTACCTCGGTATAGGTCTCTTTGTTTCCAAAAACAAATAACCATGTTGTTTCTATTCACCCAGCTCAAAGCACATTTTTAGTAGTTGGTAATGATTTTGTATAATATTTCAAAAGACAAAATAGATTTTTATCATTGGTGGATGCTTCTTCTATAAATATAATTGAATTATTATTATTATTATTATTATTATTATTATTATTATTTTAATTGGTTTCCAGGAAAGACTCACCTTAAAGGGTTTCCCTCAAACTTTCTTTTCTTAGAATAATGCCCTACTGGCATTACTAAATTACTTAGAAACAGCCCCATAGGTTTTTTTATCTGGCTCTGGCAGAGCCTAGTGCACCATCATCCTTAAAATTCACCAGCCACTGCTCAAAAATCCAAACCACACATTTTGCGCTACAGGACATTGGTATAAAAGTAAAGCCTGCTAAAGCAAAATTCAACAGTAATACACCATACAGGAAATAATAGCACTTCAGAAATTTCTTTATAATTGCAAAAATGATAAAGATAATTCGATTTGGTCAACGTTTCTGTTTCTTAATATACATTTTTATCAAGACACTGATAAATTGTACTATTCAAATCCAAGGGATAATGCCTCCCATACTCACGTTAGGCATTACTAATGGAGTAAATCACTCACTATCTGAAGAAAAACAGTGGCTAGCAAGTATGGCTTTGCATTCATGTGCTTCATGGGGAAAACAAAATCCAGTACCTTATACATAATTCATACAAATGTTTTCTATTTGAAACTCATGCCAGGAATGCATGCATGCAGAGGGGATGCTGGTTTATATTTCCATAGTGACAGTCAATTACCGTGACCTAGTCCCAATGGAAAGAATCGGGTATTTGCTGCATTAAAATAGTTTGTGTCCTACTTCACCATTCTTAAACAATTCTTCTGTACAGATCAGTTATTACAGTTTTTAGTTAAGTTATTTCATTCATAATAATTAATAGATTTAGCTGGAAAGGACACCGTTTTTTTTTTTACACAGAACTGTAATATGCTCACTGCACTATCAAAGGAATATGCAGTCAAATAATAATGTTGGATACCATTCAAACGTCACTTAAAATTTTTTTGAAAAAACATATTTGCAAAATACAAATACTCTAGTGATAACTAGTAGTGATGTCCCGAACAGTTCGCCGAACGGTTCGCCACGGACTCATCATTGAGTAAACTTTGACCCTGTACCTCACAGTCAGCAGACACATTCCAGCCAATCAGCAGCAGACCCTCCCTCCCTCTCACCTCCTGGACAGCATCCATTTTGAAGCTGCATTCTTAGTGAGCTGTCCAGGAGGTGGGAGGATCTGGGAGGGAGGGTCTGCTGCTGATTGGCTGGAATGTGTCTGCTGACTGTGAGGTACAGGGTCAAAGTTTACTCAATGATGAGTCCGCGGGGAACCGTTCGTGGCTAACCGTTCATGAACCGTTCGGCGAACCGTTCGGGACATCACTAATAACTAGATATATACAGAAAAAATAAATATTTGTTTTAAGCAAGTTTATCCTGACCCATGCAAAATAGAGCTTAAAGACCTAGACAAGGGGAAGGAAGAAGAATTTGACCTGTTTTGGGCTATGTGTAATAGAAAGAGGGGGAGAGCCTTTAATATATTCTTAAAAGTAGATGTATTCTTGCTGGTAGTTCAATATATGAACGAGAAGAATGTAGTAAAATATAGTGAAGTATATTCTGTACAGGTAAATATAGAAAAACTTTATTTAAGAAGAGACCAGTTATCCTTAGGCGGTTTTATACCTCCCAGGCACGTTAAAGTAAAGCTACTCAAGTTCTACACACGGAAAGTGTGTAAGTTCTTCTTCTATATTTACCTGTACAGAATATACTACACCATATTTTGCTGTATTCTCCTCTTTTATATATGCAACTACCACCAAGAATACAACAACTTTTGAGAAAATTCCAAGGCATTGCTCTATAATTCCGATTTTTTAATAAATATTTTGATCTGCTTTGGGGTATGCCTGAACAGACCTGGTATGCCTACATCTGGTGCCTTATCACAAGGATACAGCAAAGTTGTTTTTCTGCTTTCCCATTCATAGCATTTAGGCCTAGAAACCCTGGGTACCTCCTTTGGATGCTATGGGCTGAGCGATATGAAGAAGCTCAAATAGATTTCTGCAATTTACGTTACGCACCGCTGCTTTAATAATTTTCATAGATTCTGTATTGTGAAAACATTTGTTTACAAATATTATTTAAAATATAAATTAAAGTTTATCCTAATATGCAATAATTTAGCATCTATTTAAATCCAGCATTTCTATGTGTGTAAATCTGTATCTATGTATTTACATAAATATAAACTTGAATTGCTCAAAGAAAGATCTGTGAAAATGACCCAAAAATGAGGCAAAATATATAAAAAAATGTTCTTATTTAAAGGAAAAATTTTTTTATTAGAATAACACATCCAGGCCTTTACGGTTTAGCTATTACTAGACAATGTACCTTTGTCACTCTCTGACAAAGTGTTAATAGTGTCTCTTTATTAAGGAAGGCTGAGGCATCGAAGGGGTCGCAGAGCATTCTCCTGCAGAGAAGATTACCTGCTATAATCTCTGCAGGCCGTGAGGATCGTGCCTCTGAACACTGATACCTTCTCTCCAATGACACATTGACAGCCAGACAAATCCAGCTAATGATATCCACTTAGCAAGAAGCTGCGAAATCTGTGCCTGTGAACAAAAAATACTCATAACCCTAAAATGACAATGGGCATTATTTATCAGTTGGAAATTCGAATAACTTGTAGACTGTGATACTGTATAAGATTCCCATGCATGGAACAGTATGATGAAATTTAAGGAAATATGCCAGAGGAAAGCAAAAAAAAGAACGTATGCCGCTAATGGAAAAAATAAAGTGTTAGGAACGGTCTTAATATATCTTAAATGAGATAGGGGACAGAAGAGAGAAGTGGCTTATATACAGGTATACACAAATATTTAATAACTATCTCAAATGAAGCATTTTTTTTTACACGATATACCAGAATGACATTGCATAAATTGAAGTTGTTGGCAATTTGCAGACAGTGCAACAGGAAAAAAAGGAGACACAAGGAAATCGTAGCAAAAATACAGTTTTATAAAAAAAAATAATGAACAGATAAGATCTGTTACATTGATATGATTGCCATACACGGTGCTTTACACTCAAAATAACATTCCATGCTAACTGAGCGCAACAGACTTTTTTTTATAATGCATTAAATTGCAATAAATTGTTAATGCATAGAAACGCAAAAATACATTTTACAAAAATTTCAACAACAAAAAAAAATGTTGCATTTGATTTGGATTTGGATTAAGATTTGAACCTTTCAGTAGTCTGCTCTGCTCAGTTGAGAACATAGAAGTGACAGATACCATTCAGATACTCAGATACTAATCCTAGCCACCACATAAATTTTAATTAACGCACCGAGCTCTTGTATAGTAGGGGTATATGAGGTATATAGTTCAATACAATGCAGCAGTTCCTTTGATTTAAAAGTGTGAATGGAGAGGCTGACCAACATGACTGCTATGAGCTTACCAATAGTGATGTACCGAACTGTTCGCCGGCGAATAGTTCCCGGCGAATATAGCGTGTTCGCGTTCGCCGCCGCGGGCGAACACATGCGCGGTTCGAACCGCCCCCTATTCGTCATCATTGAGCAAACTTTGACCCTGTGCCTCACGGTCAGCAGACAAATTCCAGCAAATTAGCAGCAGACCCTCCCTTCCAGACCCTCCCACCTCCCTCCCAGCATCCATTTTAGATTCATTCTGAAGCTGCATGCTTAGTGAGAGGAGGGAAAGTGTAGCTGCTGCTCATTAGATAGGGAAATTGATAGCTATGCTAGGGTATTCAGTGTCCACTACAGTCCTGAAGGACTCATCTGATCTCTGCTGTAAGGACAGCACCCCAACATCAGTCTGAACATCAGTCTGCTTTTTTTTTTTCTGTGTAATGTAATTGCAGTTGCCTGCCTGCCTGCCTGCCAGCTTCTGTGTCAGGCTCACAGTGGATACTGTGCCCATTTGCCCAGTCAGTGCCACCACTCATTTCTGGTGTCACAATAGCTTATGCTTGACATTTAAAAAGAAAAAAAATTTTTCACTGTAATAGATTGAATAGCAGTTAGTTGCCTGCCAGCTTCTGTGTCAGGCTCACAGTGGATACTGTGCCCATTTGCCCAGTCAGTGCCACCATTCATATCTGGTGTCACAATAGCTTAAGCTTGACATTTAAAAAGAAAAAAAATTTTTTTCACTGTAATAGATTGAATAGCAGTTACTTGTCTGCCAGCTTCTGTGTCAGGTTCACAGTGGATACTGTGCCCATTTGCCCAGTGCCACGACTCATATCTGGTGTCACAATAGCTTAAGCTTGACATTTAAAAAGAAAAAAAATGTTTTCACTGTAATAGATTGAATAGTTGATTGAGTTAGTTGTCTGCAAGCGTCTGGGTGTCAGGCCTCCTTCAGCGTGTGCTCTGCAGACCTCTGCCCGTGTACTTTGCCACTCATATCTGGTGTCTCTATAGCGTGCTTTTACAAAGAAAAAAAGTTTTTCAGTGTAAGCTAATAGCAGTCAGTGTCCTTAAAG
The DNA here is from genome assembly GCA_933207985.1 of Pelobates cultripes. Classification (NCBI taxonomy): domain Eukaryota; kingdom Metazoa; phylum Chordata; class Amphibia; order Anura; family Pelobatidae; genus Pelobates; species Pelobates cultripes. Next base: position 61,145,147 of record OW240912.1, read on the forward strand.
CGGGTGTCAGGCCTCCTTCAGCGTGTGCTCTGCAGACCTCTGCCCGTGTACTTTGCCACTCATATCTGGTGTCTCTATAGCGTGCTTTTACAAAGAAAAAAGTTTTTCAGTGTAAGCTAATAGCAGTCAGTGTCCTTAAAGCGGGTGTCAGGCCTCCTTCAGCGTGTGCTCTGCAGACCTTTGCCCGTGTACTTTGCCACTCATATCTGGTGTCTCTATAGCGTGCTTTTACAAAGAAAAAAAGTTTTTCAGTGTAAGCTAATAGCAGTCAGTGTCCTTAAAGCGGGTGTCAGGCCTCCTTCAGCGTGTGCTCTGCAGACCTCTGCCCGTGTACTTTGCCACTCATATCTGGTGTCTCTATAGCATGCTTTTACAAAGAAAAAAAGTTTTTCAGTGTAAGCTAATAGCAGTCAGTGTCCTTAAAGCGGGTGTCAGGCCTCCTTCAGCGTGTGCTCTGCAGACCTCTGCCCGTGTACTTTGCCACTCATATCTGGTGTCTCTATAGCGTGCTTTTACAAAGAAAAAAAGTTTTTCAGTGTAAGCTAATAGCAGTCAGTGTCCTTAAAGCGGGTGTCAGGCCTCCTTCAGCGTGTGCTCTGCAGACCTCTGCCCGTGTACTTTGCCACTCATATCTGGTGTCTCTATAGCGTGCTTTTACAAAGAAAAAAGTTTTTCAGTGTAAGCTAATAGCAGTCAGTGTCCTTAAAGCGGGTGTCAGGCCTTCAGTGTGTGCTCTGCAGACCTCTGCCAGTGTACTTTGCCACTCACATCTGGTGTCACAATAGGGTGCATTTAAAACCCAAAAACTTTTTTCACTGTTATAGATTGAATAGCAGTTAGTTGTCTCAAAGCGGGTGTGTCAGGCTCACAGTGGATACTGTGCCCAGTGCCACCACTCACTCACTGGTGTCACAATAGCGTGCATTTAAAAACCAAAAAACTTTTTTCACTGTTATAGATTGAATAGCAGTTAGTTGTCTCAAAGCGGGTGTGTCAGCCCTACAGCGTGTACTCTGCCAGTTTAAAGTGCCACTCATATCTGGTGTCATAATAGCTTGCATTTAAAAACAAAAAACTTTTTTCACTGTTATAGATTGAATAGCAGTTAGTTGTCTCAAAGCGGGTGTGTCAGGCTCACAGTGGATACTGTGCCCAGTGCCACCACTCACTCACTGGTACCCGGACGAAATTTCTTTTCACAAAAGGCAATCCCCAACCTGTACTCGATTGTGCAAAAGGAAATAATGGCATGTCTGGCACTCAGTGTTGGGGCAAGGGTCCATCTGACCACTGATACCTGGTCTGCAAAGCATGGTCAGGGCAGGTATATCACCTACACTGCGCATTGGGCAAACCTGCTGACGGCTGCCAAGCATGGAATGCGTGGCTCTGCAGAGGAGTTGGTGACACCGCCACGACTTGCAGGCAGGCCTGCTGCCACCTCCTCTACTCCTCCTACTCCATCCTCTTCCATAACCTCCTCGGCTGAGTCCTCTTCTGCTGCTGTGTCTTGCTCCACATCAACGGATAGGGGACGTAACAGGGATTAAACTGATAAGAATAGTACTACTTAACACACCACTCCTATCTGGTAGCACATTAGATTGCACGCGCAGTGCCCCAAATTTGAAGAAGGAGGACCGACCAAGCATCTTTTTCCATCTCCCGGTTCCTAAAACCGATGCCATATACACGTCCCCTGATAGGGGACGTAACAAGGATTAAACTGATAAGAATAGTACTACTTAACACACCACTCCTATCTGGTGGCACATTAGATTGCACGCGCAGTGCCCTAAATTTGTTGTGATCTGTAAGTAAGGTAAACGGTTGTCCATACAAGTAAGGTTGCAGATTTTTGAGGGCCCACACCACCGCCAGGCACTCCTTTTCAATGGCAGTGTATCTACTTCCCTGGGCAAAAGTTTCCAGCTTAGATAAGCCCCGGGTTGCTCGCCGCCATCTGCTCCGACTTGGCTCAGTACTGCTCCCAATCCAAACATAGAAGCGTCTGTATGGACGAGAAAGCGTTTAGTTGGATCAGGAGCAGAAAGTACAGGTGATTTAATGAGCGCCGTCTTGAGCTGTTGGAAGGCCTGTTCACACTCTGGGGCCCATACTACTATCTTGGGGAGGTTTTTACGTGTTCCTATATGGCACTTACTGGGCTTTAGGGTCAGTCCGGCCTCCCTAATCCGGTCTAGTACGGCTCCTATGTGGGTCAGGTGTTCGGGCCAGGAGCAGCTAAAAATGGCTATATCATCCAAGTAGGCGCAGGCATACTCCTGAAACCCATCCAGTAGCCGATCTACCATCCTCTGAAAGTTAGCCGGGGCATTCTTCATCCCGAATGGCATGGCCTTAAACTGATACAGGCCAAACGAGGTGACAAATGCCGAATTGTGGATGGCGTCCTCGGCTAATGGAATTTGCCAGTACCCCTTGCACAGATCTTTTGTGGTGAGGTACTGGCCTCTGGCCATTTTGTCTAGGAGCCTGTCTATCCGGGGCATAGGGTCTGAGGTTGTTTTATCGTTTAGCCTCCGGTAGTCTACACAGAAACGGGTCGTGCCGTCCCGTTTCGGTACTAGTACTACCGGGGAGGCCCAGGGGCTGTCACAGTGTTCTATCACCCCTAACTGCATCATTTCCTCAATTTCTTTCTGAATATTTTCTTTAACTGCTTCGGGTATGCGATAGGCGGTTTGGCGAAGGGGGGTCTGGTCTAGGGTTTCAACTTTGTGAGTGGTTAACGGACTGTACCCAGGTAGGTTGGAAAATGTGGCCCCCTTGTCCTGGATTAGTCTTTGGACCTGGGTTCGCTCCTGGGGGTCTAACCATTCTCCTAACTGTACTTCTCCCAGGTCTCTGCTCTGGCCCTCTAGGTCTAGGAAATCTGGGAGTGGCAAATTATCATAATCTTCAGAGGCAGGTGTACAGATCGCAGTTACCTCTTCCGTGCGCTCGTGGTATGGCTTGAGCATGTTAACATGGAGCATGCGCTTGCCTCCCGTGCCTGTGACCGCACCGATCACAAAGGTGGTATCACAAACCTGCTCTACCACCTTGTATGGGCCCTGCCAGGAAGCCTGCAGCTTGTCCTTGTGGACAGTGTCAATCCATATCTGCCAAGTGACCCTATGTAGGGGAAACAGTTTCTATTCTGCTCTGTGTCAGTGTGTATCATGGTCTCTGAGGACAGGTGTCAATCCATATCTGCCAAGTGACCCTATGTAGGGGGAACACTCTCTATTCTGCTCTGTGTCAGTGTGTATCAGGGGCTTTGAGGACAGGTGTCAATCCATATCTGCCAAGTGACCCTATGTAGGGGGAACAGTCTCTATTCTGCTCTGTGTCAGTGTGTATCATGGCCTCTGAGGACAGGTGTGTCAGGGTTTCTTTGCTGTTTTAAACAGCCACCCTTCCTTTTTCAGTGTCTGAGGTTTCAGCTGTAATTAACGATCAGCTCCTTCAGCATGTTGCCACGGTTACTCACCTGAGAATAGTAATCAACCCTGCTGCTAATCAGTTCAGCCTATTTAAGCAGCAAATCCCAGAACCTCCTTGCCCTTGCGTGGTTTCCTGTTCCCCAGAAGTCTCCTTGTTCCTGTGTTTCCTGTTTGCTCCTGGTTCCTGACTCTGGCCTTGTTCCTGACTCCGCTGCTCTCCGTTCTCCTGATCCTGGCTCGTCTGACTACCCGCTCTGGTGACTGACCCCTGCTTGCCTCCTGGACTTTGCTTTTGGTTATTTCTTTGTTATTTATTAAATAAAGGTGTTTTGCATCTAGATCTGTCTCTGTCTGGTTCCTGGTTCCTGACATTACGCAAGGGCCATGAATACAGATGGTACAGGCAATACACCTATACCTAACCTATTTACCCGGTGGGACCAGCAGAACCACCATTTGGACCAGTATGTCCATCTGAATCCAAAACCCGGCCAGCCTGCGATTGCGGCCGCCTCTGCCTCACTTCCTGTTCTGGCACCGGTTGTAGCCTCCTAACCTGTTGCGGCTAGAGGAATGACTGGGTCTGTCCCGCTCCCTCAGTATTTTGGGGGCAACCCAGCTCAGTGCAAAGAATTTATAAATCAGGTTAAAGTATACCTTGAAATGCTGCCCCAGGCATTTCCTACAGACAGCGACAAAGTCCAGTTCATGATTTCTTTGCTGTCTGAAAAAGCCCTAGCTTGGGCAAAACCTCTCTGGGAGGCAGAGAGGCCCATCATTTACAATTACCCTGAATTTGTTGCGTCCTTTTAAAGGGTTTTTGATATTCCAGCTCGCTCCACTCCTACTGCCAAACAACTCATGTCTAATACTCAGGGCACGAAAACTATTGTTGAGTATGCCAGTGAATTCCGTACCATGGCAGCAGAGGGTGGCTGGAATAACGAGATTCTCGTGGCTGCCTTTGCACAGGGGCTCTCCGATGTAATGAAAAATGAGATTGCGGCCAGAGAATTACCTAAAGATCTCGAGGAACTGATATCATTTGTCACCCTCATTGACATCAGACTCCGAGAGAGATCCTCATCCAGGGAGCGCCTGCGGAAGCCTCCAGTATGTTTGGCACCGAGCTTTTCCTGCCCACCCAAACCTCCCTCACCTCCCATGCCTCCTGGTCCTGAGTCCTCTGTCGGTGTGGAGCCGAGGCGGTTAGGCTTCTCACGCCTCTCTGCTGAGGAGAGAGCCTTTAGGAGGAGGGAGAGCCTGTGCCTATACTGCGGACACCACGGTCACATATTAAAGTTTTGCCCGATTCGTCCGGTAAAGGGCCCGCACCCAAGATACTGTCAGGGGCAGATCTTGGGGGGTCTTTCTGCAGACCCAGAGATAAATAAGGACAAACCCTTGGTGCCTATTATCCTCTCCTGGCCGGAGTCATCCATTAATTTCTTGATTCTGGGGCCGCAGGCTTGTTTATAGATTGTGCATTTGCATCAGAGCACTCTATACCCTTACAGCCTCGCAACTCCCCACTAGCTTTCGAAGCCATCGATGGCCGACCTATACAGCCAACCCTCGTGACCCTGGAAACCGTGCCCATATCTCTGGCTGTAGGGGCTCTACATCATGAGATGATCCAATTCCAGGTCATTTCCTCTCCATACTAACAGGTTGTTTTGGGATACCCTTGGCTACAGAAGCATAACCCCACAATTGATTGGCACAAATCTGAGATATTATCTTGGTCCCAGCAATGCACATTTTCCTGTCTCCGGAAACCGGTCAAAGTTTTGGGCACAGTTTCTGCCTCTTCCTTACCCGCTGAGTACCAAGAATTCCAAGATGTATTTGACAAAGGTCAAGCTAGCGTTCTGCCACCACACCGTCCGTATGACTGTGGTATCGAACTCCAACCTGGTGCCAATCCTCCCCGTGGCCGGATTTACCCGCTGTCTGTAGCAGAGAATCGAGCCATGGAGGAGTATGTTACCGATGCGTTGTCAAAGGGATTCATTCGGAAGTCATCTTCTCCTGCCGGGGCCGGCTTTTTCTTTGTGAAAAAGAAGAGTGGTGAGTTGAGACCCTGTATCGACTATAGGGGTCTCAATCGCATTACTATTAAGAATGCCTACCCCATTCCGTTGATCACAGAGTTATTTGACCGCCTCAAGGGAGCAACGGTCTTCACTAAACTTGATCTGAGAGGGGCATATAATCTCGTCCGGATAAAAGAGGGCCACGAATGGAAAACCGCATTTAACACCAGGAGCGGGCATTACGAATACCTAGTAATGCCCTTTGGTCTTTGCAATGCTCCGGCGGTTTTTCAGGAATTTATAAATGACGTCCTGCGTGATATGTTGCAGCAATGTGTGGTGGTTTATCTTGATGATATTCTTATCCATTCCACATCTCTCGAGAACCACCACGCAGACGTTTCTAGTGTTCTACAGAGACTTAGAGAAAATAATCTGTTCTGTAAATTGGAGAAATGTGAGTTCAATTACAAACAGGTCACATTCTTGGGCTATGTTATCTCAGATGCTGGATTCTCTATGGACCCAGAGAAACTTTCGGCTGTACTAAAATGGCCTCGACCTACGGGTCTTCGCTCTATACAGCGTTTTCTTGGCTTCGCCAATTATTATCGGAAGTTCATACGCAACTTTTCTTCCTTGGTTAAACCACTCACGGATATGACCAGGAGAGATGCTGATCCACAGCATTGGTCACAGGAGGCCATTTCTGCCTTTGAGTCTCTCAAAGTCGCCTTTGCTGCTGCTCCTATACTGGCACACCCTAACCCTGCCTTACCATTCATTCTTGAGGTCGATGCGTCTGAGACAGGAGTAGGCGCCCACCTGTCTCAACGTCCTAACCCAGAGAGCTCCAGGCATCCGTGCGGGTATTTCTCGAAGAAATTAAACCCGGCGGAATGCAATTACCAGATTGGTGATAGAGAACTTCTAGCCATAATTTTAGCTCTCAAAGAATGGAGGCATCTTCTTGAGGGTACTTCAGTGCCAATTCTCATCCTCACAGACCACAAGAATCTGACATATCTTTCCGAAGCTAAGCGACTTTCCCCCAGGCAAGCTAGATGGGCTCTCTTCCTATCAAGATTCAATTATGTGGTTTCTTACTTGCCCGGTACTAAAAACATTCGGGCTGATGCCTTGTCTCGACAGTTCTCCCCTCCATCTAGAGAGGAGATAACCCCTACTCCTGTGATTCCTCCGGACCATATACTGGCCACCATCCGTACTAGCCTCACCTCACACCTAGGCGAGGAGATTCTGGCTGCACAAAGTAATGCTCCTCCAGAGAAACCTAATGGCCGTTGTTTTGTACCTATTCATCTCCGTACTAAATTATTAAGTACTTATCACAACCCCAAAGCAGCTGGACATCCAGGCAAAAACCAATTAATCTGGTCCGTCTCTCTGCAATTTTGGTGGCCTAGTCTCCGTTCGGATGTCACCGCTTTTGTAGCTGCCTGTCCTGTGTGCGCTCAAAATAAAACCCCACGACACCCTCCAGTGGGTCTCCTGCAAACCATACCTAATGGTGAACGACCCTGGACCCACTTGTCCATGGATTTTATCGTAGATCTTCCGGTCTCCCGTGGCAATACAGTCGTTCTCATGGTTGTTGATCGATTCTCAAAGATGTTGCATTGCGTTCCCTTGAAAAAACTACCAACTTCTCAGGAACTTGCAACAATTTTTGCTCGGGAGGTCTTTCGTTTGCATGGGTTACCCAAAGTGATAATCTCAGATAGGGGTATCCAGTTTGTGTCCAGATTTTGGAGAGCTTTTTGTACACAAATGGGAATTCAGCTTTCCTTCTCCTCTGCCTACCACCCGCAATCCAATGGTGCCGCGGAACGAGCTAACCAAACACTGGAACAGTTTCTGCGTTGCTACATTTCTGACCACCAGAACAACTGGTCTGATCTGCTACCCTGGGCGGAGTTTGCCCACAATAGTGCGATTAATGCCTCTTCCCGGCTATCCCCGTTCTTGGCGAACTATGGCTTTCAACCGTCCATATTGCCTGATACGTTCATGCCACAAGGGATACCGGCATTGGAGGAACATCTCAGGGAACTCCGTTCCACTTGGGTGCAGGTTCAGAACTCTTTGCAACGCGCAATGCAAAACTACAAACTCCAGGCCGACCGCAGACGCCTTCCTGCACCTACCTATCAAGTCGGAGAGAGGGTCTGGCTGTCTTCTCGCAACCTACGGCTCCGTGTTCCCTCACAAAAACTGGCACCCCGATACGTTGGGCCATTTCGTATACTTCGAAGGGTTAACCCTGTAGCTTACGCACTTGACCTTCCTGCTAACATGCGCATCTCTAATGTATTCCATGTTTCCCTCTTGAAACCATTGGTATGTAATCGTTACACCACCTCAGTACCACGTCCACGTCCTGTTCCGGTTGACAATCATGAGGAATATGAAATACGCAGCATCATTGACTCACGAATCTTCAGAGGACAGATCCAATACTTGGTGCACTGGAAAGGGTACGGTCCAGAGGAACGCTCCTGGGTTCCAGCCTCTGATGTCCATGCACCATCCCTCCTTCGTTCCTATCACGCTCGCTTCCCCATGAAGCCCGGACCCACCAGCAGAAATGGGGGGAGTCGTTGAGGGGGAGGTATTGTCAGGGTTCCTTTGCTGTTTTAAACAGCCACCCTTCCTTTTTCAGTGTCTGAGGTTTCAGCTGTAATTAACGATCAGCTCCTTCAGCATGTTGCCACGGTTACTCACCTGAGAATAGTAATCAACCCTGCTGCTAATCAGTTCAGCCTATTTAAGCAGCAAATCCCAGAACCTCCTTGCCCTTGCGTGGTTTCCTGTTCCCCAGAAGTCTCCTTGTTCCTGTGTTTCCTGTTTGCTCCTGGTTCCTGACTCTGGCCTTGTTCCTGACTCCGCTGCTCTCCGTTCTCCTGATCCTGGCTCGTCTGACTACCCACTCTGATGACTGACCCCTGCTTGCCTCCTGGACTTTGCTTTTGGTTATTTCTTTGTTATTTAATAAATAAAGGTGTTTTTGCATCTAGATCTGTCTCTGTCTGGTTCCTGGTTCCTGACAAGGTGTCAATCCATACCTGCCAAGTGACCCTATGTAGGGGTAACAGTCTCTATTCTGCTCTGTGTCAGTGTGTATCATGGTCTCTGAGGACAGGTGTCAATCCATATCTGCCAAGTGACCCTATGTAGGGGGAACAGTCTCTATTCTGCTCTCTGTCAGTGTGTATCATGGTCTCTGAGGACAGGTGTCAATCCATACATGCCAAGTGACCATATGTAGGGGGAACAGTCTCTATTCTGCTCTGTGTCAGTGTGTATCATGGTCTCTGAGGACAGGTGTCAATCCATATCTGCCAAGTGACCCTATGTAGGAGGAACAGTCCCTATTCTGCTCTGTGTCAGTGTGTATCAGGGACCCTTAGGACAGGTGTCAATCCATATCTGCCAAGTGTATGTAGGGGGAACAGTCCCTATTCTGCTCTGTGTGAGGAGGAGGAACGGGAAATGAGTAGCTCGGCATCCAACCTTGTGCAAATGGGGTCTTTCATGCTGTCGTGCCTGTTGAGGGACCCTCGTATAAAAAGGCTGAAGGAGAACGACCTGTGCTGGGTGTCCACGCTACTAGACCCCCGGTATAAGCAGACAGTGGCGGAAATGTTACCGAATTACAAGTCGGAAAGGATGCAGCATTTGTAAAATAAATGAAAAAGTATGCTTTACACAGCGTACAAGGGTGATGTCACAGCACAACGGGAATTTAACAGGGGAAGAGGTGAAAGTCATCCTCCTCCTCCCACGACCACGCCATATCTGCCAAGTGACCCTATGTAGGGGGAACAGTCTCTATTCTGCTCTGTGTCAGTGTGTATCATGGTCTCTGAGGACAGGTGTCAATCCATATCTGCCAAGTGACCCTATGTAGGAGGAACAGTCTCTATTCTGCTCTGTGTCAGTGTGTATCATGGATCTCTGAGGACAGGTGTCAATCCATATCTGCCAAGTGACCCTATGTAGGAGAAACAGTCCCTATTCTGCTCTGTGTCAGTGTGTATCAGGGATCTCTGAGGACAGGTGTCAATCCATATCTGCCAAGTGACCCTATGTAGGGGGAACAGTCTCTATTCTGCTCTGTGTCAGTGTGTATCAGGGGCTCTGAGGACAGGTGCCAATCCATATCTGCCAAGTGACCCTATGTAGGAGGAACAGTCTCTATTCTGCTCTGTGTCAGTGTGTATCAGGGGCTCTGAGGACAGGTGTCAATCCATATCTTCCAAGTGACCCTATGTAGGCGAACAGTCCCTATTCTGCTCTGTGTCAGTGTGTATCAGGGATCCTGAGGACAGGTGTCAATCCATATCTGCCAAGTGACCCTATGTAGGGGGAACAGTCCCTATTCTGCTCTGTGTCAGTGTGTATCATGGTCTCTGAGGACAGGTGTCATTCCATATCTGCCAAGTGACCCTATGTAGGAGGAACAGTCCCTATTCTGCTCTGTGTCAGTGTGAATCAGGGATCCTTAGGACAGGTGTCAATCCATATCTGCCAAGTGACCCTATGTAGGGGGAACAGTCTCTATTCTGCTCTGTGTCAGTGTGTATCAGGGGCTTTGAGGACAGGTGTCAATCCACATCTGCCAAGTGACCCCATGTAGGGGGAACAGTCTCTATTCTGCTCTGTGTCAGTGTGTATCATGGTCTCTGAGGACAGGTGTCAGTCCATATCTGCCAAGTGACCCTATGTAGGAGGAACAGTCTCTATTCTGCTCTGTGTCAGTGTGTATCAGGGGCTCTGAGGACAGGTGTCAATCCATATCTGCCAAGTGACCCTATGTAGGAGGAACAGTCTCTATTCTGCTCTGTGTCAGTGTGTATCATGCTCTCTGAGGACAGGTGTCAATCCATATCTGCCAAGTGACCCTATGTAGGGGGAACAGTCTCTATTCCGCTCTGTGTCAGTGTGTATCATGGTCTCTGAGGACAGGTGTCAATCCATATCTGCCAAGTGACCCTATGTAGGGGGAACAGTCTCTATTCTGCTCTGTGTCAGTGTGTATTAGGGATCCTTAGGATAGGTGTCAATCCATATCTTCCAAGTGACCCTATGTAGGGGGAACAGTCCCTATTCTGCTCTGTGTCCGTGTGCATCAGGGGCTCTGAGGACAGGTGTCAATACATCATATGTCAGGTGTCAATCCATATTCATTGTGATTTAGGAATGTTAGGTGATTTCTGCCCTTTATGGATTAAAACCAGACTCTGCATCAACTGTGTAATTTTCCATGGGAGTTTTGCCATGGATCCCCCTCCGGCATGCCACAGTCCAGGTGTTAGTCCCCTTGAAACAACTTTTCCATCACTATTGTGGCCAGAAAGAGTCCATGTGTGTTTTAAAATTCGCCTGCCCATTGAAGTCTATGGCGGTTCGCGAACATTTGTGGAATTTCAATTTGTTGTCATGCTTCGTCATTCTAAAGGCATGCAAAGCATCATGGGAGTTGTGGTTTTACAAGATATGAAGATCTACCTTTTCGGCACCCCTGACTTAGATGGTCAATGGGAAACATAACTTTCCCATATCGTTAGCAAAAAATGTAAATGCTCACTATATGAATGGTAAAAATCACAGATATGTGATTTTACTATGTTTAAAATGAATTGTTGATACTATGCAAAATATATGTTTAAACATGTTATAAAGTTTAATATTTCAGATGATTTGGGAAAGTTTGCACCTTAACAAAATTTCTTGTTTTCACACAATAGTGTTAAAGCAATTGTCATAACTACTTCATATGTGTTAACATTAGTTTGATGATAAGACTTATTGTGCAACTCCTATCTTTACGTTCTAATAAAGATGAAAACTATTTGACTACTTACATGGAGTCCCCGGAACCCTTTTGCGTGTGATAAATATGTGGTGCATGGCTTAGATCATTGGTTAAGAGAGCTGACACTCTCAGCCATTGTACTGGCCCTGCACTGCAGTAGCGCCAAGTGGGCCCTAGGTAAGCATTTTTAAACACTGTATCGGTTTCGGTGCTTGCAGGGTCGTTTGAAGGAATTTGGAGGCCCCAAGCAAAATAGACATGGAGGTCCCCCCTACCCCCCCTTCCACACCAGGGCCGGACTGGGAACTAAAAGCAGCCCTGGAAAAAAATTCTATACCAGCCCAATAATGCATCGCGCCAGCATAGTGTGCTGATATAGAGGGTGAAAAAATAACTTGAAATTGAAAACTCTTACTCCAACGAAGGAACGCATATAGGGCTCCAAAATAAACAAAAGAGCGCCTTTATTTTAAGTAGACGTACATTTGCATGTAATCAATGTTTCAGTACAACTACTTTGGCCTATTAAGGACATTTTAGTAATGGTACTGAAATGCTGAATGTCTGCAGTTGCTCAACTAAAACAAAATGAAGTGATCTTGTTTATTTTGAAGTTCTATGGGTGCGCTCTTCACTTTGAATATGTTATTGTGCATTAGTATGCAACCAGCAACAAGACTGGGCCAATACGTGCTCATTATATATATATATATTAATGACATTTATGTGTGTATTATGCATATATAAATGTATATTACTATATGTGTAAATATTATAGGCATAATTATATGTTACTAATACACACATCAATATACATGCATATAACTTATAGTTAGGATAGCCTTATGCCTATCCCACGCATGCTTAAACTCCTTTACTGTGTTAACCTCTACCACTTCAGCTGGAAGGCTATTGCGTGCATCCACTACCCTCTCAGTAAAGTAATACTTCCTGATATTATTTTTAAACCTTTGTCCCTCTAATTTAAGACTATGTCCTCTTATTGTGGTAGTTTTTCTTCTTTTAAATATAGTCTCCTCCTTTACTGTGTTGATTCCCTTTATGTATTTAAATGTTTCTGTCATATCCCCCCTGTCTCGTCTTTCCTCCAAGCTATACATGTTAAGATCACAAACAATACACACTGCTCACTATACACTCATTATACACGTACACTGCATACACACTATACACACACGCATACACACACACTGCATACACGCTATACACATACTGCATACATTACACACACACTGCATACACACTACACATACACTGCATACACTACACACACTGTATACAGTACACAAACACATACACATACACTACACACACTGCATACAATAAACACACACACACAGTTATACCTGTGTGTCTGTGTAGCTGTGTGTCTGTGTTTGTATCTATGTGTCAGTGTATCTGTATGTGTGTCTGTGCCTATGTGTCTCTGTACATGTGTGCCAGTGTGTGTGTGTGTTTGTATCTCTATGTGTGTTTATATTTGTGTGTCTGTGTGTCAGTGTTTGTCTGTTTAAGTGCATGACTGTTTCTATGTATCTGCACGTGTATACCTATGTGTCTGTGTATCTGTATGTGCCAGTGTGTGCATCTGTGTGTCTATGCATCTGCATGTGGGTGACTGGACAGGAGTCTTGCAGGGCAGACACCTGGGTCAGGTGTGCTGGCGGCCGCAGGGGGAGCTGGCTGTTCCGGCGGCGGCAGGGGGGAGCTCCCCAGCGCGCAGCTTAATGAGACCGGATATTCCAGCCCCAGTCTCATAAAGTAGCGCCCACGGGCGGGGGAGCAGAGCCAGCACAGCCAGCTCCACCCTGTCACCGCCGGAACAGCCAGGAGCCAGCTCCCCTCTGCGGCTGCCGGAACATCCAGGAGCCAGCTACCCCTTGCGGCGGCTGGAACATCTAGCTCCCCCTGCGGCCGCCGGAACAGCCAAGAGCCAGCTCCCCCCTGCGGCCGCCGGAACAGCCAGGAGCCAGCTCCCCCCTGCGGCCGCTGGAACAGTCAGCTCCCCCCTGCGGCCACAGGTCAGCAAGCTCTCTGTCCGGCCCCAGGTGCCGACAACCCACGGAGAAATTTCCCGGTATCCTGGTGAGCCAATCCGGCCCTGGTATATGTGTATATGTGCATACATCTCAGCATTTCGCCAACACTAGACACAAATACACCCCTACATCCAAATATCAACAATACATAAAAACAAACCACATATTCAAAAAACACACTACACAAAAATGCACACCTGCATTCAAATGCCAACACTACATGCAAACAAACCACTACATTCACTCACA